>CM073133.1:19972397-20572397 GCA_037039145.1 Fundulus diaphanus | reverse complement strand
AAAAAATGACGGCTTATCCCTCCGGAGCTGTGCCGTTTGATCCACACCTTACCCTACTGCTCCTTCTCCTCCCTTTAATCCCCCTATTCCATCTAACCCGGCCACTCCCAATCATCACCCCCTCCCAAAGTCCCAACTAAACACTCGTTGCTCACTACAAACACTGGCACCCTCGCCGGTTCTGAAAATAAACACCCCAGCACACACCACGTCTTGTGTATCTGACTCAAATCAAAAGCATTTTCGCTTGAAATGCTTCTTTCCAAGCCACGCAACGTTTGAACTGTGAAGCCCAGATTTAAAGGGAACTAACGAGCTGCTTGCAGTCCAAAGGTTTTAATGTGTGGAGCTTATCCTGATCCACTAACCCAACAGGAATTAAAAATACAGAAGGTGGCTCAGAGAGCATTGTTGTAAAATCCCCAGGTAACGTCAGTTTTTTTCTTCTTTTTTTTTTTCTTACAGAGGGCTGGCATACTGTAATCGCTTCACTTTATCCAAAACATCAACGCTGATTGCTAAAACAATGTGTAGATCACTGGAGCCGCTTTCCATGGAAACGGCTATCTGTGGCATCTGTGTGGCCACATTTATGTCGAGAAGAACCACGTAATGAGAGTTTGCAAAGAGGAGGAAGTCGCAATGAGGAAACACAAAACTCCTCTGTTTAAACCAAAAGCACGCCAGCCTGCTTACAGAACGACCACTTACAACAGACGGTGCCATTCGAGATCTATTTAGAGATCGCTCGACTAAATTAAGCATCATGTGCCACTCGGGCACCAAGCTTCAGCCACAGCTGAAGATCCGGTGCCTTGCAAAAGTGTTTAAAGGTCCTTAAACATTTTCTTACAACCACAATTTTCACTGTATTTTAATGGGATTTTTTTTTTGTGTTCGATCAACACAAAGCGCCATATTATTGGTGACCGAAAGCAACAAATCTTTCATAAATAAAAGCCTGAAAGGTGTGACCATTTTTATTTCTGTCCCCTTCACTCTGATATGCCCCAAAAATAAAATCCAGCATAAAAGCTAGTTGTAATTTAATTTAATTATAAATCCAACTGCTCTGTGAAGCTCTCCGAGGTTTTTTTTAGAGAACATAGATGAACAAACATCACAAAGACCAGGGAATGCAACATCTAAGGCATGAATTTGTGGAGAAGTTTAAAGCAGGGCTGGGTTATAAAATCATATCCTAAGCTTTCAACAAGTCAGAGTTTTGGTCATTTCGTTATCTGAAAATGAGAAGTATATGGCAAAACTGCTAACATTAATAAGAGAAACAGCCAAGATGCCCATAGTAGCTCTTCTGAAGGAGCTGCAGAGATCCACAGCTCAGGCAGGAGGATCTGTTGATGGTAAAGTTAGTCATGTAACGTCTGGCCTTTTTTAGAAGACTGTGTGTGGGGGATAACTAGGAAAAAAGCCACATGAGGTGTTTTTTATGGTTTCAAGTCATAAACGGGTCATATTCCAGTCCCCGAGGGCCAGTTTCCTGCAACTTAGGAAAGTGTCCCTGGTGCAACACACCTGAATCAAATGAAGGTCAATGTCTTCAGAGTCCTGCTAATGACTTAAGTATTTGACTCTGGCATGATGAAGCAGAGAAATATCTAAGAGTTGTAGGACGCTGGCGCTCAAAGTCTGTAGTTTATCACTTGTGCTCTAGGCAGCGTCCTCATTCATAAACATGGGGGTGGTAGCAGGTACAGGAAGGCCGATCATAGTTGATGGCAAGATAGATTCATGTTGAAATCATAGCAATCCTACAAAGGGAGGTTTTAGATAAAGCATCTTCATGTGTTGCATAGCCGCAGTCACACCCAGAGCTAAATGTAGCTGGAAAATGTATCCTTTGAATGCTTGTTTCACAAATTTTATTTGTGTTGTGTGACTGAGTTTCAGCTAATTTACAAAAAGAATAAGCAACATTTTCATTTTCTAGATGAGCACAGTTTGTAGAGACATACACCCCCTCCCACCCCCGCCAAAAGACTTGAAGCAATGCCCCAATAGTATTGACCCAAGCCTGTTAAATGCACAATAACATATTTGGAAAACGTTTTCCATCCACTTCAAAATTACACACTACTTTTTGTTTGGCCATCACAGAAAATCCCAATAAAATGCCTAGAAGTCCGTTATGGTCATTTAACATATTATAATAATAATAATAATAATAATGATGATATAGAACATTTCAAGGGTGCACATAATTTTTTTAAGGCAACGTGAACCTAAATTATGAACAAGGCAGCACCACCTAAGTTTATGTAACTTTTACACAACCAAACGTCATCTCCTTGAAAATGATTTACTCGTGATATTACATTCAGCCCCAAAAACCATGCTGTGTAAATCTTTGCATCTAATTAAAGATGTAACATCCGATGTCTCCAAATAAGCATGTTTTTAATATTAAGAAGAAATTGATTGTGTTATCCGTCTTTGAGGGTTCAGGGTTAGCTCAGGAAGAGGAGAAACACCTGCTAGTCGCTGTTGTTCAGACTATTTGGTTTCTCCAGAGTCTGGGCTTCATCCTTCGTCCCTCCATGTTCCTCTAAAGATGTCTGAACTCCCCAACACGCTGCAGCTGGACATGGGAGGGGCCTGCAGAACTTTTTTTGGCCATATTATTGAAGCTCCTGTCAGTGCTGTTACCAGAAACAGATGTTTTGTGTACACTAACACCATTATCCTGGTATACACTGATGTTGACATAAATGTTATTGGACTTTCCTGTAAAGCTGCCATCCCAAATAATTTTCAGAATTTGCTGAGAACCTGTTTAACCGCAACATGGACAGCTGGGTGCTGAGTTTGTGAGCACAAGAACGAGGGAAAAACGCAAAGGAGGGAAGTGATGTTTGTGGCAGGGCTGGTTCAAGGATGTGCCGGACCATACAGAGAACCTGATTTAGGTGGCCTTCTAACTACCAGTACTCACCACCTCTAAGCAGATATTCCCTTCATATCATCAATTGTGACTACGATATATTGGAATGTAATAAATAAAAATCCACACACATTACCTTTTGTCAACTTCATAACCAAACATGTGCTTCTTGACACACGTGGAGTCCAGATGACAGTAGTGAGGCCCGCCTGCCGTCCTCAACTGTTCACCTAGCAGAACTGCTTTTCTCCAGGGATTTTAAAAATATCCTTGTAGAGCAATAGGTGTAGTGAAAACTGCCTGGGATTTTTAAAATATGAAAAGCATGTGGCCTATTTGGTTAAGCTTAAAAAGGTTTCATCGGAAAGCCTGTCAGTAAAAGTTCTATATTACCTAAATGAGAAATTAAGAAAGCTTTGAAATTATCTGCCATTATTGGAAGTCTCCAGTCTTTCATTTAAATGAATGAATGCTTACAAGTTTTAGAAAAATACTCATGTGGAAATGGCCTCATTCTTCAGAGAGTCATAGATGTTTTGACATGAGCAAATTCCATTTTTCTTTTCTCCTTTAGCCCATTAGGGCTGGGCTATATAAAGTGAGTTTTTTAAAAATATCACGACTTTTTTAAAAATAGATATAAGATGAAACTATATAAGTTATATGGCCAGTGCTGTGTTATAATTTTATGTATTCCAGTAGGATATTTTTCAGCGGTTTCTCATACTTAACTATAGCTGTTAAAATAAAATGTTAGAAAATGTTAGACATTTGGGATAAAGCTTTGATTCAGAGACACCTTTTTATAATTACTTTATGAAAAGAAAAATGTATTGAGATAAATATTGTATATTGGCATTCAGCCTAGAAACACAGATATTATTTTGGTCCATATTACCCACCCCTAAATACCATATAGAGAAGCTGGTTGCCTACATATGCCAGGGCAGATGTGCTCTAAATACTTTTATTGTGTGATCGATTTTTATCAAATCATGAATGGATCCAGCATCAAAATGGGTGAAATTGGTGGAATAGTAACCCGTGTTTGAATGACTTTCAAATTTCGGAGTGTGTGTGTACTTGTACTTGTACTTGCAGTTAATAGAACATTTTGCTAATTTTACTAGTGAAGTGAGGATTCTGATGTAAAGTGAGGATCTTTTTTTTTTGGTCTTCAGGTCTTTTTCTGGGCTAGGGGTTAGGTTTAGGACTAAGGTGTCAATTAGGTAGTTTAGGTTAGCGTTGGGTATATACTCGCAGAGGTTAAGTCAGGGTTAGGCCATAGAAGTGGTTGAAAATGAATGGAAGTCAAGGCACGGTCCTCTGTAAGTATTTAAAAGAAGGATGTTTGTGTGCGTGTGTAGGTGGGTGAGCGTATGTGTAGAATTAGTGCGTTTGTGTTAAATAGGTGTATGTGAGAGTTTATCTTGTTATCTAATCTAACAACTGTTAGATTGCTGAGAATAGTAGATTGGGTTATAGTAGTAATTGGCTGCCGTAACACGCGGCACCCAAGAGCAACAAAGGACAAGCGGTCTTGGTTCCATAGGCCCACAGCAGCCCCTTGTGTTTCCGTCTCCTCTCTGAGATGGGATAGCAAAAAGTTTTCAGTATGGTGCAATGGCATCTGCTCACCCCTCCTTTCTCGTTTCCTCAGTGTAGGAGGGGTTACATCTTGCCCACACCAATACAGCGCCGACAGAAAGGTGAGTCCCCACCGACTGCAGGTGAACGCAGCCTCCAAACCTTCACTCTCCACACTCTCCACCTGGGCATAATCTAAATCCCTTAACCCCCCCCCTCCCCCTCCCCCACCCCCAAAATCCTCAGTCACTACAGCCTCCAGTCCACCCACCAGCCTAGGAACTCCTGGGAGGTACCACCCCAACCCAGGTAGGGTACACTCACCATTTACCTGGGTAATATGCCAGAGATGTGTGTGGGATTTCTCCAAGTTTAGCAGACTTCTTTGAAGCAGTTCTTATGCAGGCTGTCCAAATGCATTGAAGCTCCAGTGTGTAAGATTTTCTCACTGAGGCACCATCTAGCGGTGCGCTAAATGAATTACAAACAACCTTGCTGTTAATCACGTAATAACTGCTACAGAAGTATCATAAATGTGACAATGTAAACATGTCCTCCATGTATCTGCTACTGCTAATAGCTACGGTCATCGTGTGAAATGGTTTTTGGCATTGTTACCTAGTGCGCTTGTTTTTTTTTTTTTTCCTAAAGTCACTTGTAAATGCCATGAGTCGCTATTTTTTTAGGCTTGTTTCTGAACGTGCAATCGTTTATTTGGGATCTAATATAAGTGGCTATAAACATGAGTAAAGAGACCCACTTTTGCGCTACAGAAAGCGAGAAAAGGCCGGGTGTATATCCCTCTGTCGCTCCGCGTGGACACAAAGGAGAGAGAGATGAACAAACGAGCTGTCTCCACTGGGAGGACAGAGTATTTGCTGCTCTGTTTCTAGCATAAAGCCAAAATAAACTTCACTGTTATATTGAATTAACTTACCTGTCCAGCAGAAAGCCTGCAACCTTGGCATCCATTTTAAATCCCCGGTCCCTCATGAATTATCACCACCTGGTAATAATAGCCGACATAGACTCTCGTTTTCTCCCGGTTATTACTTTTTTTTCTTTTTTCTTTTCTTGGTTACTTTCTCTTCTCTCTCGCTGGGTAAACAGTATGGATGGTCCTCCATTTCAACAGAAAACGGCCAATAGAATGAGCTACGGTCGTCTTTGCTGGTTTATAGTCCTCCTCCACCGACACCAGGTCTTCGTATAGAAGACAGATGGGGAAAACACATAAGGCTGACAAGTTTCTCCTTTCGGCTACTGAAATCAGAAATGGCGAGGCAATATAACACTGACGCCTATGTATTTATAAACTACTAATTATAACTAATTTATGAGAATGCTTTCATTTTTGATGTGAGGTTATTAGACTATGCCTGATTTATGTATTTATTAAAGCGATACTTGATTTTTGCTAATTAAAAGCCAAATTAGTTGTACACTGTCCCTTTTAAGTTGTTAAAATATATTCAGAGCAACATATTTCTTTGATCAGAGAAGGATCACCCAGTGGCTCTGTTCTGTGCCCACCTACTACTGATTGCTGCTGAAGCTCCTACTGACTTTGTTTCTGAACTACCACGTCATACTCATTCCCATATCCATTATTATTCCTTGATTATTCTGTGTCAGGACCTCTCAACCGATCACCAGATATAAGGACCATGGAACAAAAGGATGATCTGGAATAAAATGAGCTAAAGAATTTGTTTCCAACTCGTTATTGAATTTTATTTTCAGAACCTTTAGCCTACTTCATGTTGTCAGATGGGACCCATTTAAGGGATTTCTTTCGGCTGGGATTTCTGAACCTGTAGGGCACTAGTAAGACCTTTTTTAAACTGAACCAAGAAATGTGCTTAATCTGGGATTTCATCATTTACCAAGAAGGACAAATATGTTTTCACTTAAGACCAGGTTCGTTAGCTTAGCTAAAAAATAGGGTTGTCACGATACTAAAATCTCAAACTTGATATCGATATCCAGGAAAATATTCGATACCCGATACCATTTTCGATACCGTGGGGATAAAACATGACAAATAATTAAAGACATAAAAATATTTTTTTATTTTTTTATTTTATCAACATGAAAAACTGACTTTTTTCAACCTCTATATGGAACATGCTCTCTCAACAGAATCACAGATGCTAGTTAAATAAGTGTGCAAATAAATGCTAAATAAATAACCCAAATATCACACATGCTAGCCACGTGCTAGCCATAGCTAATCACACAACATTAATGCAGACCACCGGTAGCCTCGCCATCCAGACTAACTTTTGCCTCTCTTCAGTACGGCTGAAGTTAGTCTGAAACTGCTCCCATAGACGGCTTTTTCTGGGGCGGGGTTAACAGGCGCAAAGTAAACCAATCTGAGAAACTGTGGACATGACGTAAAAAAGGTACAATCAGACTTCTGCTGTCAACATTTCACAATATAATTCAACATGGCGAGCCGCGGTCGAGCGGAGACTACGGTGAATGATTCTTTTTAAAACAGAAGAACGCGCACTAGCAAACAAACGCTCCGTAGCGGCGACCATCTTTATTTTTTGTTTTGCCTGAGGGATTCTCGGGCACTGCGCGTCACCCAACGTATAAAGCCCGCCCACGCCTGTGATTGGTCAGTATCAGGAGAGAGGGCTCTATGGGAGCAGTTCCAGACTCAGTTCGCTGTATAGCAAAGCGAAAGCAAAAGTGAGTCTGGTTGGCCAGGCTAGACAACCGGTATCGCTAACATCAGTAATACGTTTATTGTATTAAATTAGGAATGAGAACTTTAATTTATTAACCTGTCTGAATTCATCATGAAAGGCAGGGTGTCGCTCCTTGACATGTTTGGCCAAGTTGCGCTGCTTGTCTTCGTTGCCACCGTTTTAAAGCAGTTTTGCACGCAGGCTTGTCAAGATCTTTGGGTTTCCCTTCTTCGTTTGCCTTGTATGCAAAATATTTAGTATCAATACCATGCCAATTTGGTATTTTTCAGAGGATCAATATTTTTGACAACCCTACTAGTGAATAAAATCAGCTGAAAAGTGCTTTTTCTATGTATTCGGTTTTTATTTGTCTAATATTCAAGTTTGCTTGATCTGAAACATTTAAGTGACTATAAAGTAAAACAGCTCTAATTTTTAAGGGGGCAAAATATAGTGACGTAGCCACATACCAGTCGTCCAAAAAAATTTGTTTACATTTGTAAACATGACCGTTGACATTTGTACTGCTCTTATGGGACTCCAGCTAATGTTTGGGGCCATTTGCTTAGTTTTGTTTATGCCCTGGACTGATGTTGGGTGGCAGGGTTTAATATAATCTTGTCAAGCATCTTTTTGGTTTATTTTAACCTGATTGTCATTGGAAGCAGTTTCCCTTTTTTTTCCCCCTCTCCAAATTAAACTTCCTTACTCCCTGCTGGCTCTGTGTCTAGCCTGCTATTATCACCCAATGAAAAGTTCGTCAGGGAAAATAAATAGCTGTAATGATTATGTCTTTGTGCATGTCAAAGCACAGGCCAAGAGCGGCAGAAAACTTGCTTGATGAATCAGACTTTGTCATCAAACCAACCCGTGTTGTAACTCGGAGCCGGCTGGTCGAATCACCGACTTATCAATTTGTCAATCCTGCAGGTCTTCCAGTTCTCTGCTGAGCTTTTGCTAAGTTTTTTTTGGCTGAGCCCGTTTGCTGCAGAAATGCATGTTTATGTCAGAGGTAAAGTGGTTATTTTTTCACAGAACTTATAAACATTTTAACATATAATCAAGCATATTTTGAGAACCCAATGAATGACAAACTATCTGGGATAAGAATGTAAATTTAAAACACTGGAGGAATGCCATCTCGTGCCTCCTTACTAATGGGGGGGGGGGGGAAATTTATCACTTCAGGGGGGGAAATTCTTGATGTTTTAGATTTAATTGCATCCAAATGTTTTGTTGTGTGATCTACCTTTTGATGAGATGGAATCATGTTCTACTGTGTTATTTTTGTTGCTGGCTGTAAAACATCAAATTGTTCAAAATACAAGCTGCTGAAATCATTTCACCCCCACAGCTGTAGTAAACACAAGTCACAGTCGAGCTGAAACATGTTCTGCAACTTGGCCAAATAAAACCCAATGGGAATGAGATTACTTTTTTTTTAACCCTAGAATATACAAAAGTTTCCTGTTACAGCACATTAGCCAGTTTATACTGTGTGACCAGCTCTAAACTGAACATGACTTCTGTGCTACCTTAAATGCCTGCAGCCACAGTTTACACTCGTCTCCAAGAGGTACTGTTGCCTCATTGAAGTTGAGCAGGAAGTTGTTTAAGTAGTGTTGTCTGGAATTTGCTGGGACATGCATCTTCTGGGAATAACTAGAACTAAATGCAAATCTCAGTGATGGTTTCTGCACATTTATTCAACAGATATCCAAAAGATAAAATTGTGGAGTAACATTGAATTTGAAGTAGATTACAGCCAAAGTTTAGCACCCATTGTTTAGTAAAAAAAAAAAAAAAAAAGCAGGCAGACTGACCATCCAAAGTATCTCGGGTTTCTTTCCAGTGCTCATTTTATCACAATTTACATTAGCCCACGCATGCATACACCTCAAAACAAATCTTGCTCTTAGGTTCACCCCACTGTATATACAGTGGAGCAGCCGATACATGAAACAACCTGTTAGGTTTCCCCAAGAATGCCAGATTCCTCCTCGGCTACTTTCACGCTGTTGAGTGGCGTTGTCACGAACTGTTGTCAAGAGCTTTTCAGATTAAACCACATTCCCCAAATGGGCCTCCTCTGCCCCACCCACCACCACTTACTGCTGTCCCAGAGCAGTTTGTCGAAGTAAAACGTTGATCCTTTTTTTTTTCCTTATAAGAAAACTGCAAAGATGCCGTGTCAGTGTGTCTGTCATGAAGCTCACATCGCAGTGCCAAGCGCCAGCAGCCAGCCTGCGTGCACAAGTCTGCTCTACAAAATAATTGAGTTGTTTAAAACCTCAAAGCCTCTTAAACTTACAGTAGGTGAAGATAAGGCCGTAGAGGCGTCTTCACTGTTACCAGTGGGAGCTTAGTAGTCAAAGCACACTACTTTTTGGAGCAGGTGTTCTTCTTCTCGGAGAGAACTGAAAAGTTCAATATGGACCTGTTTCTTTGTTCTGGGTCAGATTTAAACCAGATATGTTGATGAGAGACAGCGTACTTGTCCATCATGACGGATGGAGACTAAAGTGAAATTTTCTAAAGAAATATTGAATTAAGAATTTCTTTTTGTTTTTGGAAAATTGTAAGTAAGACCAATTGATTATATATCCACCTGGCACTTTCTGCAGCCTTCACTTTTCACTTTTTAAACTTTATTATCCCCAATGGATAATTTCTCGTGCCGACAGCAGGTGCACAGAAGCAAGCACACAACATTAAAAAACAAAAAAAGAGACTTGAGTACGTCCTCACATTGTTGGGCTCACCAAGCCGACAGCAGCAGAAATAAAAGATTTTTGTCATTCTGCTTGTTCTACAGCTTAGCATCCTGTACCTCCTTCCTGAAGGTAGCAGGGAAAGTTCCCCTCATAAAGGATAGCTGCGGTCATCCAAGATGATTTTCTGGTGTGGCAGAGGTCACAACGTTTATTAAGGAGAATGCCAGCAGTTTCACCGCAAACGTTTACAATACAATACACTCACAGACAAGTCTTGTTTTTAACTGAAAGTGACCTGTGCCAGCAGATAAAAGAAAAGGTAAGAAGAGACTCAATAAACCATCCTCATAAAAACAGAACTGACATGGAAGCTTTCAATAAAAGTGCATATGCTGCTATGACATTTTTGCCACCGACTCCATTGTGCCTCAAAACTCAATTTCTCATCAATGACAAACCCTGAAGTAGTTATACTGGGGCACCTGCTTAACAGTTTGATTATCAATAGTTGCTAAACAAAAGATCATTTGCAGGCAAAGTCTGATTTTTTTTTTTGATTTTTTTGTTTTTCCCCACATTGATATTTAAAAAGGAAGCTTCCCACCAATTTAAGAAGTCACCTACTAGCAGGCCATTTTAAGAGTTGTCACTGCAGAGGATTGACACAATGACAGTCGTCTGCAACTCTGATAATGTGGTGTCCGGTGCAAGTTTGTTCTAGAGATCCCACAAAGCACTCTCAACAACACACTGAAAAAAAATTGTTGAAACATATTAGCAAAATTCTATTTTGAGTGCATATTTAGAGTATCTACTGGGGGAAAAAATCCCTCAACAAGAAATGTTTTGTATTAATTGATGATACAAAATTACTATCACAGTACTGGCAACCTTAACAATCTATCTAAATTACCAAAATGCATTAAATAAATTAACAGAATTTTTTTTTTTGAATGTCCACTTTACATGTTGATATTGAATGTTTTAAATTAAATGATCACAACTTCCTGTTTCATTGTTGTATAATTTTGATGTAATAGATGCTCATTTTGCTTAGCCACTTTTCAAAATGGGTAATACAGGAAAACATGGCCAGTAACGCAGATGACTGTTGCTCTTCGTAAGGCAGGAAATGGCTATGAAAAAAAAGCCTTTTGCCCATATCCCTTTAGGGGTTATTGGTGTAAATTGTTACCAATCATGTTCCAGATTATATATAGACAACTATTAGAAGTGTTATGCAGTAGGGTTGTCACGATACTAAGATTTCAAACTCAATATCCATACTAAGAAAAATACTCTATGCCATTTCCGTTACTGCGATAACATTTTTTGGAAGGCACAGGGTTACATCTGGTTAAGAGCAAAACATTTTTGTTTTATAATATGACAAACTTAACTTCAAGTTTCCTAATTAGGGCACAACCAGTAAGTAGGGAGACAATTCATCCCTGTTTTAGAGAAATATATGATTTTAAGATGATATTTCCCTGCTTTCAAAACAGTAGACTAGATAACACTAATTGTATAAGTGTTAATACCGTTTATGGCAGAATGTACGCTGGATTCGGTCAGTTCAATTATTTTATTATAACTGCTTATTTTTAATGTGCCACTGTGTGCTTCTATTTACTGTAAATCTGCTGATTGTGCAAATAAATGTTAGTAGAGAGGGACAAATAAAGGATCATTCTACACTAAAATAAACTGTGTTTCAAAACAAACATGGATCTGGTGCGTACAATATATATATTTTACAGTGTAAACAAGGATCTGGTCCATGCAAATGTACTCGGCAGCAGCCCTGCACATTTTCTGTCTTTCTGGTAGTTTTGCATTATATTCTCTATTTAGTTATCAAGAACAGCAGCAGGGATCCTACTTTTTTCTTTTTTTTTACTCTCATTGTCAGCTGCAGTCTGGCTCCACCACAATCTGTGTTATTATTGGCCACATTAGCCATGTTATTTAAACTAAATGGTGAAGTAATGGAGGGAGGCACACTGGTTTGTTTCATTGTGTAATTGCTGACTTGAGTCAACATCTGATTAACATTTTCCTACGTTGGTGCGGTGTGTAGTTAGAAACTGCTTAACTGGGAAGCGCATCTCGACGGGGGAACTCAGACTGCACAAACTCTGTCATTGGCCGTGTCTGTGAAGCTAATATTTTAACGGTTAGGGTTACATATATTTTCTTCTGGCTGTACTCAAGATGTGAAGCTTCCAGCAGCAGATCATTGCTGAGATGAACGGCTGCGGGGAGAGTAGTGGTTCAATGTCTGTTATTGCACCACTGTGGATGGAAGAGGTGCGACAAGTTGGGCAAATGTGAATGGCTCACTTAAAAGCTGCAGTAAGTAACCTTTTTTTTAAAAAAATAAATGTATATATGTTGTTTACATATTTGTTAAAACTGTTAGTATGTTCTGACAGTAGAATATGAGACATAATTTGTGAAAAGAAATCAAGCTCCTCTGGTCCTACAGCCATTTAGAGAAATACACCGCTGTCGGTCTGAAAAACAAAAACAAAACAGTTGATTGTTACCAGTGTCAATCACTATTGTGTATGCGCTGTTTACACCCTCTCTCCTGCATAGCCCTACTGGCATTCGAACTCAAGATTGCCGGAGGGCTGCAGCTGTGTGGCGAAATGGTGAAAAAACAACATGCTTTACAGGAAAGCTGCCAGCTTCTGGAGTGGCATCTGCTATTAAAACAAGAACAGGTAAACACTGGAGCAGCACGACAGGTTCCGCTATGGGATGAGGGGAGGGGGGGGGGGGGGGGGGGGCTGTAAGGTATTGTTCATATTTTCAGGCCAAGTCCACAGACTTCTCAAAACTCTCTACTTCAGCTTTCAAGGTTTTTTTTCACGGTAATGAGTATCTTTGAATAATTAATTTCATTGTGTTGATTACATCAAGGTTTTATCATTTTAACAACCCTATTATTCAGTCACCTAGTGGTCAGAGTATGAACTACCTGAGTAATGAAAGCATAAATGCAGACTGCATGGATTTTGGGTGAAAACTTGTGAAATAGTCCAAATCTGTGGTAGGGTGCACAATAACAACATGCATATATCCAAGCTTTTTAATGTCTTCTACTGATTTGTGATACGTCACGGGAAAACCAGGAACCTGATGGCAGAGCACAAATGGAGATAACAGAGAAAAACCTTCAGTTTCTGAAAAAAAAGTGATTTTACTTGCTAATTGAAGTTACAAAGAAATCTCTCAATGCTTTAAAGGAACAAGTCATGACATCCAGTCAGTGGCGCCTCCAGAAATGTTTCATAGGGGTGGCCAGATGGAGCCACTTAAACTCTTGGGGGGGCACTGAAACTAAAAGCCATAATTTCAGGATTTTATTCTACTGTTGTAGTAAAGCTGCCTGTAGAAAACTATCTTAAAGACTTAAGTAAACGCCTACTAATATCTTTTGGTTTTTTGGATTTTTAATGTTCCTAATGATCTAATGTGCATAGACCAATAACAGTACAGTTAACATTTTGAGTTGAATAATAATTCCTTTTTATTGTGTAATTATATTTAGAATAAGGTGTACATTTATTCATTTATTGGAAAACAAAACAGTTACTAGGGGAAAGTAGATACTGGCAGGTACAAATAAAAGCGCGATAGAAGCTCAGGAAGAGCGGCTGCCTACAATTTACACTGGCCTCTGGTGGTGCCACTGCACCTAGTGGTTAAAATCAGAACAACATATGCACACAAAGCCTCCAGTTTCGAAAAGGTCTGTTACCGCTGTGAAACTCTGCTGAATTTTTACTTCCACAGGACAGGTCTATGATGTTTTATTCTGTTCTATGTCTGTTCCGCTTCTCTTACTGGCTTCCATGTTTGCAGGCTGCTGCTCTTTGCTAAAATAAAATACTAAATGCTGTGTTGGGAACCCTGGGAAGTCTCACGTGGTTGGCTCAG
This sequence comes from Fundulus diaphanus, assembly GCA_037039145.1. NCBI lineage: Eukaryota > Metazoa > Chordata > Actinopteri > Cyprinodontiformes > Fundulidae > Fundulus > Fundulus diaphanus. Next base: position 20,558,544 of record CM073133.1, on the reverse strand, counting down.
GAGCCAGGAAGTAAACACGGCTACACTCTGAACTGAAGTAGTTCTGGACCGTACCTTTAGGTTTGAAAGGAGAGAAATCTGACTAAGACATTGTTGATGGAGAGGACCGATTATTTATTGGGAATGTTACTTCTATCCCAGGTGACAAATAAGAATGATTTAGGTTGATTTTACAGTAAAAGTCTTACTTATTGCTCCTTTAAATACATTTCGGAGGGTTTAAAACAGTAAACTATGTTTAAACTCGGCCTCTTTTCAGCTTAAACCTGTCAGCTGGCGTTACTTTAGAGATCATTGCTAGTTTCCAGCTGACCTTAACCAGTAGATGAGTACAATGAAGAAAGCTTTGGACTCACGGCCGAATAGCTAGAACGTAAGATATCAGCTGTCGCCAGCACATTTAAAGAAGACAGAGGCAGCAAAATGGAGAAGATGCGTAACTAGGCTGTAATGCTGCAGAAGAAAGGAGAATTCTGCACTAGGGACAAACTGTCATGATGCAACTTGCAGAGATGAAAAAACAATTGACATTTACCAATTTTGTAAATGTCATATCTTTCTTTTTTTTTTACTTGGTTTTTTCTGTGTGATTATTTGAACAGTTGAAATAGGTTTGTCTGTTCAGTGCACAGATGTAACACATATTGTAATGCATTGCTGTAAATTAGCTTTACATAGACAAACACTGCTGTGAGTTCACATCACAGTGCAGTGAGTTGATCTGGACCCTCTACTGACAGGCATTGAAAGGCTGGGAAGTGTTGCTACAGGGTATGCAAAGTTATTGAAATTAAAAGCTTTTGTTAATGCCCAGCTGGCTTCCCAGGTGTTTTTCTAAAGAAACTACAACGCCCGTTTTCTCACTAACATTGAAATGGTCATAGCTTCTTCTATTCTTCTTTGATTTTCACCACTTTGACATCATTGGAAAGCTTAGATTCCACTGTTTCAGGATCAGATCTGGAAATAACACAAAGACTTGTTCCTGGTTGTGTCATGGCCTGTCACATTTCTCAGAATTGACATGCGTTCTGTTATTTTGTAATTTTGAATTTATTACGTTTTTGTCACAGTACACAACAAGTGACATGAATGCAAATGAGAAAATTTGTATCTACTTCAAAATGGAAATGAAAAAAGTAAAAGACTTTTAGTCGGACATTAAGTTACTATTTATCATGCTCATTAATAAAACCACACGATTGCAGACAGGAGCTCACACAGAACAAACATTTAGCACGTTCATTTCTTACTTCAGAGAGTGTGGATTGCTGTTTCTGGAAAGTAAAATTAATGTCGACAGTTTTTGGGGTAAAAAATGATGTCTCCCTTGTTTGCTTTTGGGTGGAAGCAGATGTTGAAGATCAGGCTGAGTCTCCTGCTAAATACAGGTGAAGGTTAATGATAAAATATGTGGGTGGAGGAGGTTTGCAAATCATGCTTCATATTGAAGCCCTGTTTTAACCTTCGAGGGTAGCACTTAAACTTGAAGTGAACTCGTTTCTCTTCACACTGTTCTAATTTAAAACCGACTTAAAAATTATCTAGCAAAATGTTTCATGTATATGTCTTACTTAAAGGGATTGTTGAATTTTACTCATATTAGAATTTATTGGCGTCAGACTTTTTTTAGTCAACCTTCTCTATGAACAAACGAAGTCCATCTTCTGATTTCGAGAAGTCTTGCTGTACCTTTGTTAGTTGTCAGATATTTGATTTTCAGGTGTATGTAAATAGATTTTAATATAATCAATAAGTTAATTCCCGCATTTCAGTTGGAAAAGTGAATCTCACTTAGATTCGTTATAGACTAAATGCAAAATTTCCAGGAAATGTTTATATTACAGTTGACAAAAGGGATTTTTTTTGTCACACAGAAATCCTGGCCTCCTGAAAAGTATGTCCATTTACTCTACTCAATGCTTTGGTGGTGCTCAGTGCAGTGGCATGGAGGTGATTATCCTGTGGTGTTAAGGAAACCAAAGTTGCTTTTAGCACATCTGCATTGTCAGAGATGGCATGACAGAGGTAAGTTAATATAGTTCTGAGGTGATCCAGAATGATTTAATACAGCATCCAGTCGGAGAGACAGTTATATGGCCATTATTAAGAAGCTACAGCTAACATGAACCGATTATTAACAGTCCATAATCCACCAACATCGCTGCGTACCAATCAAGTGCATCCTTTCACAGTAAAACATGCACAGCAGCTTTCGTCAAGCTTACATAGCCGCTTCCTTTCCCCCTTCGTTACATGTTAATAAGGCTTGAGTCAGAGACCAGGAGTCCAAGTCAAGCCTGCGTCTGAGGTCTTTTATGTTTGTGACTCGAGTCTTGAGTCTCAAACTCGAGTCGCCATCTCTGATTATAGTTTCTCTACAACTTCGAAACCAGATTCTTCCATGGTTGGTTTTGATCTTTTAATGAGATTTGTTGACATACGCAGAGCCACATCTTGAAAACTCAGAAAAAGATAATTTCTGCTTGGTTAAACATTTGAAATGTAGCCGTCCTGTTCCCTGTAACTGCAGTTTATTATGCAACCCACCTGGCAACCTGCCCTGTGCTTTGAGCCTTTTGTCACCAGCACTGTTTAAAACCTTGGCTGAGGAGCTGTGTGTAGTGTTGGGACGATGCTGCTCTGTTTCTAATCTGCTGCATTATTCATTGAAATCTGATTATCAACAGATCTCGAATCTTGACGTTGGTTACAGATTTTGCCTTCTTTTCTCTCAATATCATGAACATCATCTTGCATCATTAGCTGTTTGATATGCATTACAAGTACCTGAGATGTGAACATGCTCAGCGAAGGAGAAATATACATCCACATGTTTTAAAGTTATCTTTATTCAGCAGTCAATATAGAGTGTAAGATAAAACATTTTTGGCACAGTTGCTTGATGATAAAAAGCTGTCCCCTTTATGTGTGGTAATCTTAATAAATATGAAAATCTATAATTTATTTCCAAAATAAATACAATATAAACTACAACATAGATGCACCGCATCTGCACCCCTCGCTTTGATCTTCTCATGAGAAAAACAAAAATGTAAAACAATAGCTGTACTTCAGGCAGTTATTTCAAACTACAATAGGACATCTGAGGGGTCGAAAAGAAAATATGCATCATAGTTCATGTACACAGCTTATTACTCTCCTAAAAGTCTACCAGGCAACACAACACAGAGGCATGTTCGGGGCCAGTCGAAAGGCTGTACAGTACAGTAGGTCATGGGTCAGAAAACACTTTACAGGTGGGTAAAAACTTCAGCTTTCTGCTTCTCAGAGGAAAAAGAAAACATTCCACTACCTTTAACTAAAACCATTCATCTGTTTCCCACTTTCTCCTGTTTCATCTTTGCAAATCAGTTAAACCCTGGTTTGAGGCTAAAATTTCACAGATTCCACCCAGAGTAACAATTTGAATAGCTTATATTACCTTAAACTTGAGAGGAAGGATGCTTAACGGAATCTGACTTGGTAAATTTATCACGTCTGATTTGATCCGATATTTTGGCAATTGTTTTAAGTAAAATGGATTCTAGCCAATGTAGAGATACAGACATTTGTTGGCACTCCTGTAAAAGAGATGGGGGGGGGGGGGAAACAAAAACTTAAAATAAATGACTGCTTTTTTTGCAGTAGCATAATTGCAACCTTAAGAAGTTGGAAAAATCCAACCTTTAATCTGAGTACATTTATTCACAGGGGAAAGATTCTCATGCTAAGAAATAGTTTCACTAACTTGGATATGACTAGACTAACTTGGGGTTGCAAAGTCTCCATAACAAGCATTAGACGCCATGTACGTGACAAGCCATTGTTTGGGAGTCATGCCGGGAAATGACCTTCTCTGACATCCAGATTTGGCTTTTTGGTGACAGAACCCTCTAGATGGGTTTGGCCTGAAACAAAAATAAATATGTGGGAATGCACGTCATCCCCACTGCTGATTACAGTGGAGGATCTGTGATGCTGTGGGCTGGTTTCCCTTCCAGAGGTCCTGCGAAATTGGAATATATGGTATCATAAACTCTTCAAAATACCAGAAGGTTTTAATTAAATCTGGTGGAAAACTGAAAATGAGTCGACACTGGATCATTTTACGTGATGATGATCCAAAACATATGGGCAAATCAACACAGAACTGGCCATGACAGTCCCCAGACCCAAGTCCAGTTAAAAACCTGTTGGATGAACTGAAGAACAAAATGCTTAAGAGAGAATCCTAACTTATCCATTATGTTCTGTTGGGTTCCCAAGAGGTGTATAGTCCCTTCAGTGAGTTCTAGGTGCATTGTAGGATTGTCTCCCAGTAAGACGTGCACGGAAACCTTCCTAATGCCCGGTATACACTGCAGTTTCGGCTGTTGCAGACAAAACACGAGGACTGTTGAAAAATCGGGGAGAAATCTCTGGTCGAGGCTCTAAATCTGCTGTCTCGCGTCACACTGTGAGACAGGTTCAAGGACAGCCGTTGTTGGTGTCTTCCAACCAAAGATCCACTGCAATCAATATCTGACAGTGGCGGATACTTTGAAAGAAAAAACAAAAGAATAAAAAAATGAATAAGTTTTGGATTTCTGAATCAATTCCTGCCAGGGAAAATCTGTCCTGTCTGCTCCGATCAGACAAGTTTGTTTAATCAGAGGAAACAAACCGCCACACGGAGCATCAACCAAGGCTGTGAACAGGAGCTATATGCATGACGGATTGTGCGCCAGGCTCAAACCGGTGAGAGCTTTCATTACTGATCTCTTGTGGTAAGCTACACCAAGACTGATAAAAAAATTGGACCCCACTGCTTTCTTGCTTTTTTTGTACTTACTTATATTTTGCACCTGCATCGGGCTTTGATGTGCTGAACTAGGATATTTTGCTGAACTTATTTGTTTTTTATTATTATTTATGAAAGATTGTTGACGCTTGATTAAACAGATTCATCCAGAGAGAAATCTTTCATTTATTACTGGACAATTATTTTTAACTTATTTGATTGTGGTTTTGTTTCGGATGGATTGGGGATTGAAGAGAAGCGCGTACGGCTGAGCAGCGGATTTTTGTCGTGCGTTCTAAGAGATTTAGTAGAAAACTGTGATTGTACAATGTGCACATATGAAACTTGAAGTCGTACCAAAGATTCTTAAATCCATAGAGAAGTCTTATAAACACAGTGCATACCGGTCATGAGTGAAGCTCCCAGGAAGTATCACATTCCAATACCCCATCAAATGAGTCTGATCAGTCTGGAGGAGCAGCAGCGCTAGGTTCCCTGCATGTGTGAGCTCCTCAACCCTTTTCTAATCCAGACACCTTACAGAGGAAGAGCGTTTTAGCAATTTGTTCTGTCATGAACCTTATCTGATAAACTGTGGGTGAGGGCTGGAATGTAGATGGACCTTTAAATGTTGAGCTTTTCTCTTTAGCTCAGCTCTTTCTTCATTATGACAAAATGGAGCAGTGATTGCATTATTGCAGACGAGGCTCTTGTCTAGCTTTTTATCTGAACAAGACGCCAAGATACTTAGCTTCCTCCTCTGCTTTAGGCAGAGAGTGGCTCCCCATCAACTCTCATACAGGCCACAACTTGCAGCCATATCACTCTGAAGGTCATGGCCTGAAGATGGAAACAGAACCACATCCTCTTGAAAAACCAAAGATGAGAGACTGCTGGGTTTCCCCAAACCAGACACCGCATCACAAACACCACAAATGGGATCGGAGACAACAAATGCATCTCTTGAAACAGGATACACTTTGTGTTGAGAACGCAGACATGGCTATGGGTATACAAGAACCAGACCCTTAGTATCCATGCAAACCCAGGTGGACTGGACAACCAAACCACCATGACCTTCATTTCAGTTCCACAATGGTATCTGTATGCTCCATCCTTGTGAAAGGTTACAGAAGGAAACATTTCATACAGTGCATTAGCAGCAGGGCCGCTAGTTATTTCCTAACATGGTATTTTTCCCTCTGAATAAAATATACTCAAGTCAAAATATTATATGGAGGTTATACTACTGCAATAAATCATCAATTTATTTTATCTTTACCAGGAATGCCTAGTAAATGATTTTGGGGAAGTAGAGAAGATTTGCTCTACATATGCAGGTGGGGGAATTTTTTTACACTGAGAATACATGTTGAAATACACAATATCAATAAAATGCAGTAATTATGGGTCTTGTACCTGGAACTACAGCAAAAAAAAAATCTTTCACTGATAAATTATAAGTAACACTTCTTCTCTTACCTGTGAGATAAAGCTGCTGTTTGTAACCATAAAGTACACAAGTCAGGAGGAAACATGCCATTAAAAAAAATCTTCTTAGACTGCCACTTTTTGGACACATCTCAAAGTGTAACTGCGCAAGTGGTTGTGTATTGAGTTTTAAGCGAACCTTCTTGTAATATATATTTTATTTTATGTGCCTGACTAGTAATTTGTTGGAAGCTATACAATTTGGATTGAAATTTCAATGAAGTGCAGTAACCGTGATGATCCGAGCCACTCTGGCGCGTTGTTCTGAATCTAAACATGGACAAATGACTAAGACATAAACCTCATGTTGCTAAACTGATGTTAACACCATAGTTCACAGTGTTACTACACAGATAGAAAAGATATTAACACGTATTTGTTTGTGCTGTAACTTTCATTTTCTTTTCATTAGTACGTGGAATCCAAACACAGCGCTTGTCACCCAAGTGATCTGTTTCCAACTCCCTGTGACAGACAAATTCATTCAAAGTCAGTCTGTCATAAGATTCCCATGGAGATGCCATAAACATTTTCCCATTGTTTCCTCCGCTCCGCTGGTGTTTATATTCCCTTGTTTGTCCACTATGCATCCCTTTCTGGGTCTTTAAGCAGAAGCTTTCAGCTGCTTGAAGAAGTGAGAAGTTCGTTCCTTTGGGTCATACGCACCCACAACTCTTTGCTGATACATTAGATATTTTGTTATAAGTGCGATTTCCGTAGAACACGATGGGCTTTTCAAATTTAGTGGGCCGGCAACAGGGATCTTTGCCAACTTTGTTCCTTCGACCCCTCCCAATAAAGCCTTTTTCAACAATGTGCTTCATGACTAAGTCATAGTTTTTCTTTTCTTTGTCGCATTGCCCGCTGCAGTACTGCAGCTGTACAGTTTCGTCGCTCTCGAAACCTAGACCCAGTTCGTTCACAGTCAGAACCAGCTTCCTCAGGGAGCAGGGCCTGGATTTGTGAGCTCTTTTAGTCCTTCGAGCCTGGGTCATGCCAAGGGACTGGTCCCTCCGTCGCTTCCTGTCCAGCAAGGTTCCCAGCACATGCTGAAGCTCACCCTCCGTAAAGCTCTGCAGCATCCCAGAAACTGAAAAAGATGAAAGATTGACAGCAGTGTTATTGGCAGGTTATAAAGGGAGACTCATCTGGCTTCCTTGTAATTTTGAGCCAGACTTTCACAACATTGAATTCTACAGAACCGATGGTTGAGAGCGATAGGGCGTTAGAGTCGCTGCGAACAATGAAAGCCATCCGCCAACAGATGAACTCTTATTTGCTTATATTTCATGCATTTGTTTTTTTTTTTTTATCTCCACCAGCATGACAGATCATTACACTTCCATGGAGATAATTTGGTTGATAAATGCTGGTGAATGAAGCCACAGTAAAGAAAAATAGTGCAATATATTCCCTTCTGCTTAAAGGTTGTGGAGCACTTATGGACAGTCTGTGACGAATGAGGTGTTAATCGACTGCAGGTTTGTTTTAAGACATTACAACCTGCTCTATAAACAATACAGTCGGGTACTAAGTGTTCTAACTGAGCCCTGGCAAACCATTCCCATGACACCTATCTTAAAACAGACAAGAAAGGAATAAAGGAAACTCAAAGTTTCTCACACTCTGAGAGCAGGGAGTTCATGTTGTTTCTTGTTGAGCGGGTCTTCCGAAGAAGAAGGGCTCGCGGTTCCGCTGAAGATGTTGAAGAGGATTTGGGGGATGGTTCTGAGGGAGAAGATGCGTGCGGATGTTTCGCTTGGACTTTGAACCCTCTGATGGAGACCGTGTTTCTAACGAGGAAGGTGGACAGGGCTGCAGCACAGAGCACGAAGGCAAAAGTAGCACCTTTCCATAACTTCATCTTAAAACGTGGGGGAGCATTGAAACTCTGCAGAGAGATGGAGGCAAAAACAAAATGCACAATGTTCAGATAGTTTGTCACATTTTAAGCGTAAGCAAAAAAATAATAATTTAAATAAACAGTGCATGCCATTTCTGAGATCTTCTCCCTAATGGGGCTTTTATTTCAAAAAGAGTCTTTATTGTCACCGCATGTTACTGTGGCGAAATTTCTCTTTGGCCACTCCGGTTCAGAGTACACCCAATAAAGGCAAACAGGCAATGAACAAGGGTTAGTGTATTTTTTCTCCCATTATAGCGTTCAAGAAGATGATTCAAAAGTTGTACGAGCTAGTTGTCCTTCATGAGTCACAGATAACAGATAATTAGGTATTAAGGTGCTTATTGTGCAATGATGATTTTAGCATGATATATCATTCTATTATCAGCTTGTCTGAACTAAGGATGGGTAGTTACATAAAACAGTGATATGGCTCTCCATTAAGGGCACCATTCTATTTGGGGGCAGCACGAATACTCAAGGGAAAGGGGAAAAAGTAGCGACTTGCCAGTTGTTCTGTAAGAAATTATGGTCGTAATGATGTAGAAGACAAATATTCTGACTTGTTTGAAATAATAAAAAAATGTTCCACTCATTTTATTGCATTATATACTTTTTGAAAATATACTATACAAACCTGGACATAAATTCTAGAAAGTACAATTTTACATCTATGAAACCTTCAACGTCAAAAGAAAAACGAATCACTAATTTAATTCAAAAGCAAAACTCATAATACAGATTAATTAGCAACATTTTTATGTATTTTATTTTGATGATTAAGGCTTACAGCTAATCAAAACCCAAAAGTCTGTTTCTGAGAACATTTGAGTATTGTACATGTGCAATTAAAAAATATTTTTAATACAGAAAGGTTGGTTCTAGGGAAACGTTTGCCCATCTACTGAACAGTATATGCACTGAATGCTTGGCCTCGGTGCAGCGTGACATGGAGACATGTGTTGCTCTGCTTAGGGGTCAAAAAAGCCCAGGTTGCTTTGATATCGGCGTTTAGCTTGTCAGCAATAGGTGTAAACCATTACGTGTAATGGAAATGGACCTATTGCGCGTGTCGATACAAATTTATACCGGGAATGTCAGACTCCCGTGGCTTTAGTTTCATGGGAAAAGGGTCCTGCTCTGAGAGTAGGACTTTTCAAGCCTGGGGCTTTGTTTAATGGGTAAGGTTGTGTACAGTAAGGCAAGGTCCACCGCTTAAAGGTTAAGGAGATGAGTTTACAAATTTATCAATTTTATACTCCACAAAAAAGTAATTTTAATGTTTTTAGGTGAGAAAGTACACCTCCAAACTTCATCTTTGCAGTCATCCATCCATTTTCCAAACTGCTTAATCCCTCATGGGGTCGCGGGGGTTGCTGGTGCCTATCTCCAGCGTTCACTGGGCGAGAGGCGGGGTACACCCTGGACAGGTCGCCAGTCTGTCGCAGGACAACACAGAGAGACAAACAGGACAAACAACCATTCACACCTAAGGACAATTTGAAGAAGCCAATTAACCTAACAGTCATGTTTTTGGACTGTGGGAGGAAGCCGGAGTACCCGGAGAGTACCCACGCATGCACAGGGAGAACATGCAAACTCGATGCAGAAAGACCCAGGGGTGTACTTGAACCCAGGACCTTCTTGCTGCAAGGCAACAGTGCTACCCACTGCGCCACTGTGCAACCCCCATCTTTGCAGTCAGTTAATCAATATTATGAACCGATTTTGAATCTGCTTTTCGAGTTGTCGGGCGCGGCAGAGTTGCGCTTACGGGTTGATCTCGCATAGAAGCTATAGTGAAAAATTCCCCGTTGCAGCAGTTTTTAGGCAGCCATATAGTCTGTGATTTACTAGTGACTATATTATTTTGTCACAGCTGAAAAGTGAATAAAATATTTATTTATTTTGAACGCAAGTAGAATAGGTCATGAGGTGTAACTCCATCCGCAAAACCAGTTGTGCGTTCTCCATCTTGTTCGGCAGATGAGTGGCTGGATACGGATACAGCTTCTCAGTCTGCCTTTGTCTGTTTGGCCTATGGTGTCTTCTTGACGCCACCCGCTGGACCCGCAGAGGTGTACCAAGCCCCAAGCTTTAAATCTTGGGGCTTGGAAAGGAAAAGTCACCTTGCAGTATTATTGTTTAAGGTGGGGATGTACAGCTGTGACTAAAGGAAGAGCTGCTGAGCCCACAGCCGGACCAAAATAAACATGGCAACGCAGGAGGACGCACGCATAGCTGCTACGATCACATCTGTTTTGTCAGAATCCACAATTTCATGTTTGAAAGGGCTTGAAGGAATTGGACAAGGCTTTAAAAGAACCAGTGTAACGTGTGGTTTTTCATGGCGCCTGCTGCTTATGTCATACTGTGATTGGCTTAAACCAACCATTGCTAGGCGGGCACTAGGTGTCACTTGGCCCAGTGAGCTCGACAAGTTCTGCTGAATGTCCCTCCTTTCCCCAGACGGATTCCATAGGAGCAGACCTAGATTGATAATATGTAGCACTCTCGGTTTAGCTGTACACGTTATCAATCTGGCTTGCTAGGTTAATGAAAGGGGGCTGTTGTTAATTCTGGTTCAGGGGTCTTCAACTCCAGTCCTCCACAGGTACTTTACTGCAGCTTTTAGATGTTCTAATACTGCTCCAACATTCCTGAATCAAATTACCCATTACCAGGCCTTTGTCAGATGTCACGGGAGGCTGAAGAGATAATTCAAACATTTGATTCAGGTGTGTTTGAGTATGTACGTATCTGAAAGCTGCAGAACAGTAGGTCTCGAACACAGTGATACCATGGTCTTGGTTTTGGCGTTTGTAGGACCCAAGTCCATCTTAAAAATCTAATCGGCATCTCCACACAGCTCCACAGCAAAGGAAAGCATGAAATGCTCTAAAATCTCCTGGCATATCGCGGCACTGACAACGGACTTGGTAAAATGTGGTGAAGCAACACCAGCAGATGACATGCAAAATTAGCTTTGATCTGTATAGTGTCTTTTGGACCACTGAGCAACAGTCCAATCCAAATGTTTTACCATGGATATGTCTGTTTGATGACTTTTGAAGCACCAACTCCAGCTGCACTTCACACTTTGAGAACCTTGCCAAAACTATTTAATTGACCTTGCTTCACCATCCTTTCAGGCTGTCGTTTTCCCTTCTGCTTGTGCACATTTCTTCCTGCCACTAAACTTTCAATTATTATGCCTAGATACAACCAGCTTCTTTAGCAATGGTTCTTTATAGCTTATCTTCCTTGTGGAGGTTGTGAATGACTATCTGCTCGACTACTGTCAAGTCAGAAGTCAGAAGTCTTCCTTGTGATTGTGTGGGCCAGAACAGAACAATTCTGTATTATCGGTCTTCTCTAGTATTGGTCTTCTCTGATATCTGACACTTTGAAGTTGGACTCTGTTTTATATGGGTTTCAGTTGAGTTTTTTATTTGAATAACTGCAAGTAGCTTTCCTACGATAATCTAATGCAATGTTTTGTAACCGGCTGTCTTTTGAGAATGCAGTGTATGTTTGAAGTCGGCAGTGTTTACACTGTCTGGGCGGGTTTAGCACCATTTCATTGCTTGGATGACAATATAAACTTCTTTATGTTAATGTTCTTGTAAAGAGAGCAAAAACATTCCTGCCTTTACAGGAATCTCTTGACCACACCTATTTGCAAAGTAATGTATGATGAGGCCTCGGCGAACATGTGTGCTCTGAGATCCCATTATCACGGAAAGCCCATCCCTCCCACCGCAACCGCCGCAAAAACTCAATTTAGAGAAAACCAGCCGTGTGTTTTTCCTTACCCTGATGGTATTCGCGACATTTTGTCAGGATCTCTCCGTTGTATTTTTCATGTCGTGTCAAAAGTGAGCAAAGCTTTTTGTCGGATCCGGAAATGGTATGCTGGCAGCGACTTAAAAGCAAATCCAGACCAGCCTCGCAAAACGTTTTGCCAGACTGGAGCCTGTAGCGTATACGTACAGGCTCCAGGATTGTTTACAGTGAGGGGAGAAAGCCGCATATTTTTGTCATCTGGTTGACTACAGCAACGAATATGCAGCATTAATATGATCTGTAAATCTTAGCACAGTAAAAAGTGGTAAGATTGAAGTTTCCTCTCACAGGGTTTTTGCATTTCCAGTAGTGTTTTTTTAAGAGCTGTGGGCAAATTACAGAAACCACTAAATTGTGAGTATTTTGGACAATACTGGAGGAAGCGCACAAACAAACTCTATGCATGAGCGGCCGAGGAATAAACAACGTCTAAACATGTATAACTAGTCCTATCGGTTACATCTTGACTCATCACTCATAATTTCATATGGGCTTGACATGCCGAGGAGTCTCTGCGCAGTACTATTCATTTGAAAGTCAAACATGTCACCCAACAACCTCATTTAATGGCCAGTCTATGTAAATCAGAGCAGCAGCCCTGGCTTACGTCTGATATCTGATTCTTACTTCTCTATCTGATCATCAGACATGATCAAGTCTGGATACGGATGGAAACGGTTTCTAAATCTTATCTTTATTCCCTTTCCTTTTTTCTAAAATGTTTTGTACATCCTTTCCTCCATCTCCCTGATCTTCTGTCATTCCTTTCTTCCTTCCTTGCAGCCATTGTTTTCCTTTCTTCTTTCCCTTATGTTCCTTCCTTTTTTTTGTGCTTCCTCCTTTCGTCCCATGCTAATATCCTTAATTTGCTTTTCCTTGTGTCCGTATTTCTCACATTTTCTTTCAGTACGTTCCGTCCGTCCTTCCATCCTTCGTGTCCTGCCTCTATTCTTTTTTTATATTCTTTGTCTCCTGCATCCTTTTTTCTTGTCCTTTTCTTTCTGTCTTTCTTTTCTTGAATTCTTAACTTCCTTTCTTTTAACATTCCTGCCTTGCATCCTATTTCCCTTCCTCACATCCGTTCTTCCTTTCTTGTGCTCTCCTTCCTTTTTCTTACTTCCTATATTCCTATATTATGGCTCCATCCTTTCTCCTACGTCCTATGTTCCTATATTATATCCTACTTCCCTTAGTGCTGCTTTTCTTGTGCCCTACCAGTCTTTCCACTCTTATCCATCCCATCCATCCAGCCTCCTCATTTTAAGCTTGCCCACTGTAGAAATGTCTGCCATTAAACCAAAAAGATATTTAGTGTTTTATATTTTAAAGAACTCTAGAAATTTCAGTGTGGAGTTTTTATATGGAGAAATCTTTATGAACCCTGAAAAAAATCCCCTTGCTCCTGTTCAGAGTGATGAATTGTCAATATTAAAAGAGTCAGTTTGTTATGATGTACAGCCCAGGATGAGATCACTGTTTGCTTCTTCTAATAATAGGTCAGTTTGGGGCGATTATTCATCCCCGGGTGTTAGCCGTCTCACACCGCAGCAATGCGTCAGTGTCCTCAGCTCGTTAACTCGGCGGCACATCTCGATAAAATAATTACCTCGTCAAGAGCAGATGAGGCCACCGGCGTGTCAGTGGCTGACACTGGACATAGCCGGGCCGTCGAACGCTGATCTCACGTCCCCTGAAGACACTTTGATTGTCATAATTGCTCCACTCAGAAACACATTAGTCACATCTGCAGTCGGTTGCCAGCAATAAAAGTGCCAGGAAGCATTCGGCAGCTTGCTCAGACGGTCACGGAAAATTAATCGGCTCAGACATTTAATATCTACCTCTGGCCTTTGCTGCTGAGGACATAAATACACAGATACTGATAGGGTGGAAGGAGGGGGCACTGATGTTTTCTTTTGGATTAAAATGGAGAAGACACAACGCAGAGAGGCACAGTAACACAGAGGATACAGTGGAACCCCAGAGGACATTTCCACCAGAAGGAAAACCCATCCTCGAAAAGACATAAAAGTACAGATGAGCTCCGAAGACAACTCAACCAGCTCCCACACATCCTCAACATGTCTGGCTCTTCACAAAAGCTTCACGTGGCGATGTGTCCCTGCATGCTGCTGTGTGTCGAAACGAAGGGCGATTTAAGGTGCAAGGCCCAAAACAATCTAAGCAAATCCACTATTCACAAGCAAACAAGAGCTGAAGACAGGCAAGGAAGTCTTGCTCTTTATTATTACAGCTTTTGTGTAGGAAACGGCACCCCATGTTTGCCGTCTGCCATGAGCAACAGACAACGGTCCTGGAAGGTTACCAAATGTCGGCCCACAGAAAAGTACGTCCATGTAAATGCAATGTGGCTCTCTGATGGGGCACCACGCTAGATGGGGCACAAAGTGATAAACATTAAGTAGCTTTATCATTTTATATCGATTTCAGTGGGTGCTTACCTCGTGCACCTCTGTGGTGACCACATGGTGCTGTTTTTTCATTTTTATAAGCATCAGCTATCTAGTTTATTGATCTTATCCTATTTATCTGTTCTATTGTACCTGAGGCAGTGAAGGTGTAGCTCACCTAGGGTGCTATTCATACATGAACCACCCACTCACTATATGTATTCAATACTTGGTCGGGGCTCCTTTAGTTTGAATTAAGGCTCGTGTATACCCTTGTGAAAGAGCCTTTCAATTATAACTAACTGCAGTTTTAGCTTAAAAGTGTTAGTCTTGGGTGTTTTTCTTTTAATATGTAGCACTTCTCCTCCTAAGCGCCTGTCAATTGAACCACAACCGTAAAGTTACAAAAATGGGGAGGTGCATAAACAACAGAGCAAACCCCTTCCCAATAGGGTGAAGAGGGTAGATATAAACCAGCATTGATGTAGCATGGGATGAAGGCAATCAGTATTCAGCACTGCTGAGGTGTAAAGAAAGCCATAGCTGCCTTAATAGCTGCCTTTTGGTTCTGGTGTCTGTCATCTTCCTCTTGACATAGATTCTCAATGGCGTTTAGATCGGGCAAATTTGCTGGCTATTCAAAAGAAAGCAGTGTCTGAAAGTTACTTTGTTCAAAAATGTTGAAAGCCATTCCTAGGACGTTATGCATGCATCAACGCAAGCCGTGCTCAGTTATAGTCCAGTCCTGGAACATCAACTGGGCTCTTGTTTCCGCTCAGAGATTGCATTATCTCAAATGACACTATAAAATTGACGTTTTCAAGAAATAATTGGGTCAGTGGCTGTGGTGCCGCTAAGCCGACAGTAATGTAATTACAGCAGCATGGTACTCGCATCCTCCCCTCCTCCTGCTGCCAAAGGAGACACTCAACACAATGCCATGGCCAATGGAAGATGAACCAGAGAACTGTCAAAGTGGGCATAGGTTACGTCAGTGGTTAACACCAGCAGACAAGAGGGGTGGGCTTTCTTGTCTCCCTGCTTGGATGTCGACCAACGCGGAATGACTGCTGGGGAGATCACAGACAAATTGAATGAAGAGCTTCTTTGTGCAGACACCAGCTTTTTGTGTCTCACTACTCTAGCGTTTCTTCCTATAGACTCCCTAAATACAGCCTGTTCTGTCTCGCAGTGACTCACACATACCATAAACACACACGCACTGCCACTGCGAGGTTTCACTTTTCCCAGATCCTCTGACGAAGGCGAGCGTAGATAAACTTTCCAACCCTGCAGTGTTTGTCACAGTTCCCTTCTTTGCTTTCATGTTCCTACAGCGACATCACCGAACACTAGATTATCCAGATTACATAATACCACTGCCTTTTGATGTCAAGAATCCCCCTCAGGCCTAACCTTTTGTGTGTGTGTGTGTGCGTGTATATATATATATATATATATATTTATGCCACAACCAGAGGCCTCTACCGACATATCATGAATGTGCCGCTCCACCCATGTGACCGGCTGGTTCTGAACTTCACTGAACACACCCCACCAATACCTGCACTGGAACGATAACAGCAGCATAACAAACCGCGGCAAAGGCACCTACTGTGTTGTTGCAGGGGTAACAACGTGCTTATGGAGTCCCAGAGAGGCCCTGTCTTGTCTGTTCCCCTCTTAAGTGAGCATCAGGAGGCCCGGGGACAGTCTAGAGAAGGTAATAGGGACATATTCCAAAGATCAGGGCGGGATTAGCACTAATGCCTGCCGGGTTTATCTAGAGTCACGTGGACAAACACCTGGCTGCAGTGTTGGTGGCTGTGTGTGTGTGTGTGTGTGTGTCAGTCAGTGCTAATCCATCTGACACCTCAAACTCAAGGGTTAGGCCGGCATGCTCCGAGAGAGAACAGACGCCTCTTCCCCTATAAACCCGTCTCTAATGTCGGAGTAATGAGAGAGAGAGAGAGAAAGAGAAAAGCGTCAGGCTTTGGGAGTCGGAGCTGTGGGATTGGCATCAACAAGGTTGGGACATAAATTGGGTGATCTGAACCAGTAGTGGCTTTGCTAGCAGCATACATTCCTCTTAATGCAAGAAGAAGAAAAGAAATAGGTTAAAATGCGCTGTAATTTTGTTGTGCAGCCACACGAGTTGGCAAGAACTCTGTCACACAGCAACCAAAGTAATACTAAAACAAAGCCTGGTGCTCGTTAGTGTGAGAGCTGCTGTTCATTATTGAGAAAACATCTATTTGAACATTTTTACACACATTCTTATGTCGTGTTTTTCTACTTAGTGGCTTAAAAAGCTTAAATTTGCCCCGTCCTGTGGATGAATACGGATTAATATGTTGACAAACAGCCTTGCACTCAACAACTGATCCTGTTGCTCTTCAGGTGGCATTTAACACCTATCATAGGGGTTGCTCATTCATCTTATATTGCATATAATTAACACATTTGGCAAGCAAAGAGGGAGTTACATGACAGTCACAATGGAAACAATCTTGCCTCATCACTATTTGTGTTCCAGAGATTGATGTTATGTGGGCTACTTTCTAAAGAAGAGTCCCTGAGCTGCTATTCTGGACGTTAATCTGTCCACGCCAGATCCTCTTTTAGCACAACAGCATCCACTCTAAACCCTTGTTAAACAGGTTGATGATTCTTCTGCAGAAAGGTTTGGTGGCCATCTGCCACTCGCTGAACACCACTTTCAAATGGGATTTGTTCCAATTCTACACCACTCACCAAAATAAGTATGACACCTTGAAATCTGAAGCTGCACTGCTTTGCAGGACGTGACGCTGAAACAGTTCTAGCATCCAGAAGAAGATTTTCACTAATTAGTCATTTGCAGGTTACCCATGAGAAGGTATAGTGAGGTTTCAACAAGTTATATTAATGAAACTGCTAAAAGTTTCTGTTACAGAACCCGTGGTTTGAAGTAGAGGTGCACCAGGAAATCGGTTTTTGACTGGAACTGATCAATTTTCCCTTTGGTCAGCCCTGACTAATAGCCAGCTGATATAAAACTGAATAGGTCTTTTTCTGATCAGTTAAGGTACCATGCTCTTCACATAACAATCTTTGTTGTGGACGGCCACTGTGTCTGGGTGAAGAGGACTCTTCAGTATCTGAGAGATGTTTAGAATGGCAACTCAAAGGAAGCACGAAGATGTAAAACGTTATTTAAAAGCAAACGTTCTACGACTGTAAAGACATACCTGCAACTTTTTAAGGCTGCAAGAGAGAGAGCAAGGCGTTCAGCAGATACCATAAAGGCTGAACAGAGTACGAAAGCGTATTTTACTTTTATCCTTTCGAGCTTTCAAACTGTTATTGAACATGCTTGATTTGTAAATTAAGGAATTTCCTTACTGCTATCCTTGCCAATATAAAATGCTAAAGTGTTTAAAAGCTCACCCATTTTAAATAATTTTGCACTTGTTTTAAAATACCGTTAAAACTGTGTTTTAAAGACTACTCTGTCCGACACACTAATTGAGTGAGTACAATAGGAAGGCACGAAAAACAAAAATGTAAGGCTTTTCTAATACCTAATTCTTAATTTCAAGTGCTAAAAGACTGGAGCGCTGTAAAACTTAAACCTGCTGTTTATTATGGCAGAGAGCAGAAATCAGCCTCACAAAAATGATCACCTGTAGTTTAAAGTTATTTTAATGGAATGGCAGACAAATTGCCATTTAACTGGACTCTTCTGCTGTATGTAGCATAGAGTGATGCAGCTTTCTTTATCCCTCTTATTGCTGCACACTGCCAGTCAGCTGATTGAAAGAGGGCACCTACACATTTCCTTTCCTTAAAGGAGCAATAAGCAAGACATTTACTGCAAAACTAACTACAATTTGTCACCCGGGATGAAAGTAACCTCTCTATCAACAATGTGTTTGTCACGTTTTTTCTCCTTTGAAACCTAGAGGTACGGTGCAGAACCACTTCGGTTCAGAGTGTAGCCTGTGTTTACTTCCTGGTTCCTGAGCCAATCATATGAGATTTCCCAGGGTTCCCAAAACAGAGCACAGGAGTTGGTATTTATCTTGGCAAAAGAGCAGAAACCTGCAAACATGGAAGCCAGAAAGAGAAGCGGACCAGATGTAGAACAGAATACGAGATCATGTACCTATCCTGTGTAATTAAAAATTCAGTGGGGTTTCATACAAACAATACACCGTTTAATAACAGCATATTAGATTGTTGTCACTGGCAGGCTGTTGAGATACTAGGTGACAGTATTACTTATTGCTCCTTTAAATGAGGGACTAATGGTGCGTTGCTTTTGCTCCGGAGGTCGAAACAAATGAGTCGCAGATTACGTCATCTCCACCTTTCTGCGTTCCAGTTTCGGTATTTTGTGCAGATAAACAGATCTGAAACGTCACCTGTACGGCTGACTAAATGTTACATAAATGATAGAGAGCTGCTACAAACAGTCAAAGCATGAGGTTTTACTAAATGTTGCTATCATGAATGCCCAAGTCGGGGCACCATCCTGTTGCCCCCACTTTCCAACTCGTAATACCGACTTTAGGGCTCGTTCCAGTTCAATTTTCCGACCCAGAGGTCGAGAATGCCGAATACCGAGGACAAATGGAACGTAACATAAATGATCCGTTTGTGGGGGTTTTTATGCTAAAGGAAAAGTTTGAAATAAAGCTGTAGAATGTGACCTAACTGCTTTTATTTCAAAAGAGACGAGCAGCAACTGTTGGTATTGCGACCATGTTGATTACTACAGTCTCAATCATGCCATCTAGAAACACCTACTTATTGCTTTGATTTTGATATGGACTTTAGCAAAAATACAGCAAGAAGCTTTCACTTCACTAAATGAAGTGAAAGTTTTCATGTACCTCTCGTGTAGAGTATTATACCTTTTTTAGCCTGCTGTTAGTATGAACTAACCCTAGCTCAACTAACCGACTGTAGTTTTAAAGCAGCGTTATATTAATAACAATGATGATTAGTACTCGTCTACTTTAATACTTCTGGTGAGCGGGGGGGGGGGACCCGTGAGCCATCTGATTGGCAGTGTGCAGCACCGATGTGCTTTACACTCCATACATCCAGCATCTTTACAAACAAACCATAAACCATGTGAATGGTTTGATAAAAAGTGGCAGTGGTTTTGAAACCTTGATATACCTTTAGTACCTGTAAGCGGGCCATGCCGAGTTTTAATATTGTGGTGCCAGACTGAACCACCGCAGATGTTTGTTTGTTTCCCCACAATCCTTGTCTGCTTGGTGCTGTCCTTTAAGCATGATGATCTATTGGTAGGTGGTCATAATGTTATGCCTGATTTTTCCTGCCCAAAGCCATAACCTCCCATATATGGCCTTTAAGGACGCCTGGATAAATGAGAGCTCCTACAGTATCTTAAGGCAACTTTGGGATTAATAAAGGAGCATTTTGGAAAACAGCCCACTTTTGCGAGACCTTTGGGGAAGGGAAAATCTGCGCCGGTGCTTCCGTCAATCTCACGTTTTAGCTTCTTCCAGCCACAATCAGATTTGTCAGGTTATGAAAGTTGAACGCCTCAGCTGACTCTAGGCTTAACCTCGATCAGGCCCCCTGGGGCACAGCTAGATACGGCATAATCTCTACGTATGATATGGGCTTAGTGCAAAGTGGATCATCACTCCGGTAAAAATAATCCAAAGGAGTGTGATCAGGCTTACTGTTTTTTTCCAGCACATCTAATATTTTACTGTCTCGATCCGCTTAATGAACTTAAAAAAGCTGCAGCTCCATAAAAGAAAACCTGTAGGCAGGGATAAAATAATTAGCAGGGGACTCGTAGCCGAATGCCGCTGTGGCACAGCCAGAGAGCAACTACGCGTGGAAATGAGGCAAACCACCACGTTGGTTGAGTGACAGAAGAAAGTTTTCATCCCTGAAAAACAAACTTGTCTGCATGGTTGGAGCAAAAAGTAATTACAATAGCCTTTTACTTTTTTTGTTGTTGTTGTTGCTCCAGCTTGGTGGCATGCCCCCCCCCTTGTAATCAGCGGTCAGCGCTCTGCAAACATGTCGTGCCAGCCGGGCTGCAGCGCGCCGCTGTCATGCGGTCGCAAGCGAGGGCCGCTTGTTGATACAGATAATCCAACGTGTGTTTTCTGGCACTCAGGCACTTAGCTGCTGCTGACAGAGATGCCTCTCTAACGCCTTCCCACATAAACTGCCAGCTTATACTAACAAAAGAAGATGTGCTGTCCTTACCGTTCGGCCCGCTAATCCAGATTTAGCTGTGTGGCGTCGGCTTCAGCTGACCTCCCCAGGCAAGTGCTGACTGGGTAAGTCCATCTTCATCAAAGGTGAGGAGCACAGGCAGGAGTCCTGCTTTTTTCCCATAAAGTCTGTCACAAATCCTTCGCCTTGCGAGTACGGGAGGTGTCCTGACTTGATTCAGGTCCAGGATGTGTTATTCGTTGATCATATTTGCTTTTCCATTGAAGTGTTATAAGTGGTGAAGATCAAAATCAGCATTCCTCTGAATGTAATCATGCTCTTTATGGGACTCCGATAGATCCATTTAAAAAAAAAAAAGAGCTTGAAGGGACTATACACTTTGGTTCAGAAAATGCCCGTCAACATGCCTCTTCTCGCAGAACTTCTTGCTCTTCTGTTTTGCAAAAAAAAAAAAAAAAAACCTTTAACCTAAAACAGAAGGGGAGAGCAGAGCTGAGGTGCAGTGGCATGCAATAAACAGATCTCACAGATGTCTTAACTTTTATCCCATCTGTTGAGAAACTCACTTCCCCTCAGAGCACTTTGTCTCCACTGATGGAAGGACAATGCACATCTTACCCTCTTTTCCAGCAGCAGGTCCTCTGTTCTGCTCCCAGGAGGGGAACTCTGCGGGTCGAGAGGATGGGTTAGGGTGAGGAGGGAGAGTGTGGTTACTCTAAGTGGAGCAGAGAGCTTCTTTCTGATGCCTCTGCCTGCCTCTACCCCCCCCCCCCCCTCAAACTGTTGCTCCTCCTCCTCCATAGTTGTGCTTGTGGGCCGAGTCGGATTACTCCTGATATGTTAATCTTCCTGGCTCTAACTCCAGGAGCACTAAAGGATGCTTTGGCCTGAGCAGGAGCTTACATTCACCTTCTGCCGCAAGGGAGTCTGCCATCTTAAGCAGGCAATTGGTAATAGCCTCAACTGGGCAGATAGGGTCTGCTGTAGCGAGTGCTTTCCAATCATTTAGGGGGAATTAAGAAAGTTGACAATTGATTTAAAAGGCCCCGAGACGTTTAAACCGTCTAAACAGCGTTATCAAAAACGAACTGTTTCGTGATTCAATCCGCAGTTTACTGGAGAAAAAAACTGACTGTTGTTGTTGAGGTTCTCACATTTCCCTCCAACCCGGACCCGTGTTTCAGCCCGTGAGCCCTCGAGCGGCAAACGAGGAGCAGATGGTCGTGCTTTTGGAAGGTATCAAGCAGTCCAGACTGCAATCTAAATAAATACCCTGTTCCCAGAGGAAATGTGTCAGGTGTGCAGGGTCGGTAATGTATAAACAGAGTCCAACCTGTTTAGAGATGCGCTAACTGATGCACGAGATCCGAGGAGATGCCACAAAACTCCACAGGTGTTGCTTTTGGGGAGCGTAAACCTTATAAATTAATCTGTGCACGGGTTGCGTTTGGTGCCAGACTGTTCAATAAATCATAACACAAGCCAGCAACACAACAGGAAAGAAATTATTTGCTAACAATTATCTTCTTCTAACAACGTGACTCATTCAGACACACTCAGCCCAGTGTCATCACAAATCACAGGCAAAGACGTGGCTCAGTGTTTACTTTCCACGACTCATAGTTGCTTTAGAACTGAGTGGGAACCAAAATATAAATACCAAAGGAATTTGGTATTTCCTGTCGGCTTTTAAGTCCCAATGATCTGAAACTAAGGGATTAAAACTGCCGGTGCTTTCGTTTCCTTTACTGATACATAAAATACAGTAATTAACGGCCAACGAGATGGGTCTCTCTCTCTCAACACGTTCAAACACATGAATCTTCAAACGAAAGCTACTGAAGAACGAGGCTCAGTGGTCGTTTTGCCGCTTCACCATTTCATACATTAGCAATTTGGACCGTTTCCGGGCATTAAGTGATGTCGTTTACACCAGGACGTTTCGTATCGGCTACACGTGAATTTGTGCGCTAAAGGAGAACGTTTAACTGACATGGTAAAAAGAAAAAATCTATTTGTACTAAAATTTGCCATAAAATGGTAAATGACCTGCACCTGTAAAGCACTTTATCAAGTGCTAAGGACCCCAAAGCGTTTTACGTTCAGTCGTTCACTCATACACTGCCAGTGGTGAGCTACATTGGAGCCACAGCTGCCCTGGGGCAGACGGACAGAAGCGAGGCTGCTATAAAGTCAGCGCCGCTGGGCCGCTGGGCACTCTGACCATCGACACCAAGGCAAAGCGGATAAAGTGTCGTGCCCAAGGACACAAAGACTGAGACGGCTGGAGCAGCCGTTCGAACCCGCTGGTTAGAGGACAAACTTCCTGGCTCATGCACCGCTATCGCCCAGTACTAAAGTACTAAAAATGACTCCAATAAATGGAGATCACTCACTAGTTTTGGTTTTATCAGATGATGTATAACTGAATTAAATTCTACCTTAGATTATAGCATCACTCTGGAAGAAGAATGGGATAATACGTGAAAGCATACATGGTAGAACCACAGTGACCAGCTAAAAGTCTTATTTCATTGCATTTCATCTATTTAAAGACTAAAGGAACATTTTCAGAAGCAGAGGTCAAACTGTATTATGTGCATGAAAGATTTAACGAGATCTAAATGGTCACAAGTGCAACTTTTTGTTTTTCTCTTAAACCCCCAATCGGTCGGGGCAGATGGCCGTTCACACCAAGAAGGATTAAATGCTGCAAGGCAATGACTCGATGCAACCTGCTGGGTTTCCTAAGATATAAAACGTTTTAACCAGTCCGTTTGTATAATTTGATAGAATTAACTTTGTGCCTTGAGATAACGTGTTGTGAATTGGCCCTTTATAAATAAAATTGAACTGAAATAGTTCAATAACAGTTTAATACTGCAACTGTCACTATGTTTTCAATAAGGAGGTGCCATGTTGGATTTTGAGGTTGAAGTTGGTGAGAAATTTCTACATTTTAAAAGCTTTTGTTCAGACTTCAGGGGACCTTTCTGTTTATGGACATTTCCACTTCTGAGTACAACTGAAATGCATATTCCTCAAACCAAATATTCAGATCGGATAGATATGAACAGTATATTATTTTGTCTTTATAAATAAAGAGACAAGGCACTTAATCCCCCAGGTTGCCTACTGATTTGCATATCTGTGTATGAAAGTGTGCCTGCGTGCGAACATGACTCTAGGGTAAAAAACAAAACACCTTGGGTGTAACAAGGAAAGCTCTGTACAAGTTCTGCCCACTTTCTAATTAATTATAATATTTAGAGAACTTCCAGTTTAAACCGAAGTGAATGACTATGAACTAACAATAACTGCTGCTGACTTTTGAGAGGGAATCTGGACTCGAATGACATAAAACCCAATTTATCTGAATCCTAGTCAGAAAATGGGGATGTGCTAACTGGTGTGCAGCTAGTATTAGTATTTTGAGATACTGAACAGACAAATGTACAGTTTACTGCTACAGCTATTACTTAATTTTATCATGTGGCGGCCATTTTGGATTTTGAGTCTGGGGTTGGTGACAAACCTTCAACTTGGAACTTAAAAATTTGGATTAGAGTACAAACGAAAATGTTTAAACCAGATGTGTTATTTTTCCTCTTTTTTTCGTCAGTATTAGAAAACATGACTTAAAAAGTCCAAACCTGTCGAGGCTTTAAAAAGACGGATCGGTGTGTATGTGGTTTATGTGTGTGTGTGTGTGTGGTTTGTGTGTGTGTGTGTGTGTGGGGGGGGGGGGGGGGGGGGGAGAGGGTGTGTCAGTAATTACTGAAGTGGTTCCTGATTTCCAGTGATCTACAAAGTGGATTTATCTCATCAACGGATATCGACTGTGTGCCAACAAATTGAGAAGTAAAATCCTCCTTTTTCCAACAGCCAGGATATTTTTCTGGCTGTCAGCAGGTGCAAATCACCTCAATCCCACTTTTAAAACACAAAGAACGCTAAATTTGGCATAAAGTTCGGTTGCGGGCCAGAGCAACGCATGTAAACACATGGCTTCCAGTTAGCGGGAGAGGTCATGCTTTTGTAGCCTTGAAAGGGATCCATCGGCACAGGAACATTTCCTCGCATCAAGCAGGAGCATTTCTTTTTCTATACATATTGTTCACAGATGTGTAAGTGTTCATAGCCCAGCCTTGGCTGTTTTTGAAAGTCCAACAGCTGTTAATTGCAAAATCAAGTCAGAGACAGCGCGAGTCAAACACTGGGTCTGTATACACTGAAAAGTCTCTCTCAACGGCTAAGATTACATTAGTCACAAAGACATTGGCGTTTGAAAACACAAGAACCAAGAAAAAGAAAACAAAGAATGCTTTCAATCTTTGTATGATTGAGATCCATATGCAGGGGATTGAACCTTTTCCACTGGGCGTGGACGAGTGGAGAAACACGTTCTGTTTAGGTTCGGGCAAGATTTTTAAGGAAGCCCTCAATCAGTAACACTATAAACAAACGTTTCTAGTCGAGGTGTCATTAAAACGGCTGGAAATCAGGCACAACCGTGGCTGCTCTGCTCGTCTTGCACAATGTGTGGTTTGACGATTGGACGAGTAGCCCTTCTGCCAAGCTGTCATCTCGGCGAGTGGAAAGGCGCTTTCCAAAGACCCCGAGTCTAAACAGACATTTCTGCAAAGGATGCAGAGGGATAATGAGGGCTTTGTCTGAGGACAGACGACCACGTTTTGTCTAAAAAAAAAAAAAAAAAAAAGTTGGTAAGGTAAATCGCTCCTGGCTGAGCAAACGGGGCAATTTGCTGCTGTGACCAGAAGAGACGAGGCCAAGAGGTGAAGACGCCTTCAATCTTTCTTAAGAGCCCTTCATGGCTTTTGGACACTTTCCCTTCACATCCTTCTGCTTCAGCTTAGGATACACCCTGTTTTCCCTTTTCACACATGTATTCCACTCTAGTTAATTACAACGAATCTCGACTGTTTAACAGCACGATAAACTGAACAAAACGTCAGGAAATAGTCTGCTGAGCACAAGTAAATGCTGCCCTCATCTGTCAGTGGTTCCTAACTACATGCAGAAATGACTGAACATTCATCAGCTGAACTTACTTCTTTAATATAAATACATTTTCTGTCTTCTTATCACAGCTTTTGACTTTTTTTTTTTTTTTCTTAGCCAAGTATTCTTCTAGATCTCCAATAAGGCTTTTTCATGCAAGAATGTCGCATCTCTGCCTTCTGGCTTGAAAACCCTTAGTATCACCGGGGCCAAAGGGCTGCCGCAGAACTTTTAGT
Organism: Fundulus diaphanus; assembly: GCA_037039145.1. Classification (NCBI taxonomy): domain Eukaryota; kingdom Metazoa; phylum Chordata; class Actinopteri; order Cyprinodontiformes; family Fundulidae; genus Fundulus; species Fundulus diaphanus. Next base: position 20,532,636 of record CM073133.1, on the reverse strand, counting down.
ATTAAGCCAGTTGTTTTCAGGTTCTCTGCCGTCACGGGCTTTGCTGCACTGGCTGCACATTTGCGTTTCAGTACCCACGGGCACTGAGAAATCTGTGTATTACGGTCGCCGGAGCTCCAGTCTGTCCAGTTGTACCTCTTTGTTAATCCTCGCAATGAATTCTTACTGGAGCTAGAGTTATCCTGGCACGCTTGAGGATGGTGTGCTTCAGCAGTTTCTTCAGAAACCATGAGAGGTGAGGGAGGTTCCTGCCTGACCAAAATCTGAGAACTTTCCAGAGGATCTCCCATGGAACATGTCCCGTCTTCTTTGTTCTTCCCTGATGGTTCAGGCTTGTTGATGTGCTGCACTGATTGCCATCCCAAAGGCACCACGCACAGGCCCCTCCCATCAATCTTCTCTTCTGCGAGAGAGCTGAAGGCCCTACGGACCGACTCCAAACTATTAAACTTGATTACGGCACACAAGAGCTGGCCGAGCTCTCTGTGGCGCTTGGCGTAGCATTGCAGTTCCTTGGGAAGCTCCTCTCCGGGATGCAGGATCCAGACTGAAGCGACGTCACCCGGAATCCCAAACCTCTGGAGGATGCTCAGCAAGAGCGAAGGCTGCCCCGAGTCCGCTGCGTCTCCCCCGCTCCGCTCCTCAGAAGCGTCCCAGATGAGGAGGAGCCGGCTGGTGGGGGAGCACATCAGCCACTGAGGAAGAGGCTCTTTGCGTCGGACTTTGGTGCATTCGTCGTTCAGCTCCAGAAGGTCTGAGCACTCTGCAGCCGCAAGAGTCATGTACCAGTTTGCGGTCAGGGCCTTTATCTGTGGCAAATATTTAACATTTTAGCTTTGTTTCCATTCATACTGCTCCAGAGAGCACACGAAACTGGGACGCAGGTTTACCTTTTTCAGACAGGTGAGAAGCTTGACGCTGACGTAACCTTGCTTGTTCTTCTGCATGTGCTTCAGCAGGAAGCCGTCCTCCGCCAGGTGACCGTCGGAGAACATTTCCTCCAAGTGCTCCTTGAGCTTCAGGCAGAGTAACTCCGCTTCACGGTCCTCTGCATCTTGGTTAGACTGCGCACTATTTCTACGACACATGAGCCAAACACGTGATCCAGTGTACTGTCAAAACCAGCAGCGTAGGTCCGTCAGGCCTATGATTTTAAATATCCTTACCCGTTTAGATGAACCACTGTGCCTCCTAAGCATGCCAGTTCTGCCATTTTCCGCGTTAAACACAGGTGTTCGGAGAGAGGCAAATTAAAACTACTGCAGAGGTATAAAACAGCATGCAGAAAGTTTGTTTATCCAGCCACAGTGATGCCAGTTGCCGGTGTGGTATCCAAAACAACATTTTGTAAAATGCACACAGCCAGAATTCTGCCCCACACAACGCAGCCCCGCATACAGAGAGAAGTTGCAGTCAAAACAATTTACTCCTGTAAATGAGCTTCATGTGGGCACGCTATTAGCTGTCATGAACTGAATATTATTATTAGCGCTAAAACTAAGCTCTGCTCTGCACAGCAGAGATAACAGTGGCGCGCCAACACAAAGAGCAGCAACACCATTAGAGGTGTGACTTTCTGCAGCGCAGCTCCGAGCCGAGCGCACAATCGAATCAGAAACGTGATTCTGCTTTATTCCATCGAGCACAATGCTGCGCGGTCTATAGATGCATTTAGGTGTAAACAAAATATGACAGTTAAATCCAGCTTTGCGTTCTGCTTGTGTTCTCATGTCCTCAGATGTGATTCACCCTAGTCGGCAGGGTCTGCAACTGCACGCTCAGAGCAACAAATCCATCACCTAAACCATCTGCCGTAGGCAAAGTCCTTGTTCATTTGCGTGATTCATGTATGATACAGACACAAAGACGACTTTGCATTTGCAGGGGAGATGAGAGTGGATGATGTAAGCCGACCAAAAGTATATCAACTATTTTGCTGAAGTAGCTTGTAGTTATTCTATGAAACTCAGAAGTGGAGTCGATGGATTTTCCTCACGTTTACATGGCAGTGGTGTTTCAACGACAAACTACCAGAGCTGCTTGAAAATATAAAAAAAAAACATTTCAGTGACTCATTCCTTAAAATCCCTTCTAAGGCGAGGAGCGAACGGCGCTTTCAGATGCTTACGAATCAACACGGCTTGTCATTGTCTCTTAGACGTTATTCATTTTTGGATTGTTTGCAGAAGGTGGTACATTCAGCACAAATCAAGGTCTACTGCTCTGCTGTGGGAACAGTTTGAGAAGGCAGGCGCTGGAAGAGGGATTCAGGACAAAATTGTTCTCAGACCATTTTATAAACAAGTAGCGAAGTACAGAGACAGTAAAAAAATGTACAACAGGAGTTGGTCAGTCTTTGTTAGTTCATAAAAACAAAAAAATGGAAAACAAAAAAGGTTGTATTCATTGGCATTAGCTAAAGAGTACAAATTAGTTATGAGTTCCATTTTGTACTCTAAAAGTGAAATATCTTAATTAGGAAAATGAATAGAAAGCTCCTCTTAATTCAGAATTTTAAGTGTAAAAGGCTAGTTTTCAAAGAATGAAAACAACTACCACTTTAAGGACTTTTCTCATTAAAACTTTCATTAATTGTGCTACACAATCCTCTTTCATTTAATATGGTGCTACAGTTTTTTTGAAAATACAATAGTGAAGATACTTGCATTATTATCTTGCAAATTAGCCTATTCACAGATTTTAGTTTTAACAGAAAGTTCACTTGAAGTCTGACTTCCAGCTGTAAAGTTGGAGTTTTCTGACTAAATGTCAAAATTCAATATGGCTGCCTTGCATACAGTAGCCAAGGTGGAAAAATGTCATTAATCTTTTCTCGTACAGTACTATGATACCTCACTTAGTTAACATATTTACATTGTTTAAAGCATGCCTTTGCATTTTTTATTTTCCCACTGGGTTTCGAACAGACTTGTGAAGATACACTTGCAGTCTGTTCTAGTTTTTTTTTCTTTCTATTTCAAGCCAAATAAACATTTGCATGATATAAATACATTAACTTCCATATGCTAGCAGTAGTTAGCCTGGTCGCAGAGCATTTCAGTTAGCAAATCCTACTAGTTTTTAAACATGGATGAATTAGATTCAATTTAATTTCATTCCTACAGTGTTGATGTACATTACTGTAAAACTATGTACTACTATAGAGTGATGGTAAAAAAGATAACCTAGCATATTAGTAGGCAAATCCAGCTGGTTTTTACAGGCCTGCGTGAAATTGCGTGGGTAAATTGGGTTTAAGGTCATTCCTAGATTTTTCCATATGCAGTGCTATACAACTTCCTTTAATAAAAATGTTGCTAACATATTTCACAGGGAAAAAAAATGGATAAATACATTATATTTTATATGCAGACAAACATTACTATTTTTTTATATGCTAATGGTGGTTAGCATGTACAAACTAGTTGGTCACTGAGCATCCGTGTGTCTCTGGTTTAATGTAATACACCTCAGTTTGTAATGGGTGACCTCAAGGTTTCCGCCATTGTGCTTCCTTTTAAAGACGTTTCTGATCAAGCACATTGGTGTTTGCGTTAACAATTCCTCTTTTTGTGTGTTGGTTTATATTAACTTTATATTCTCTTATAAATAATCATACCAACGTTTTTGCTGAGTATCTTTAAAGGCAGCCTAAGTACCACAAGGATTATTTGTTCCAGTTTGAGAACTAAGGCTACAGACAATAAATTCTTCAAACAACTTGAACCTGATTGGTTTGCGGAACTACAGGAGACCTTTTCTTGTAAAAGGGATTTTAGTATGTGTAAAATTCTCTAAATTGCATTTTATATTGCTTTTGGCACAGTAAAATATTTAGCAAAGGCCACAAAAGGAATCACTGAGGAACCTTTATATGCTGATGAGAAATTGAGACTCCTTCAAAAACCAGTGGGTTGAAAGTTTGTGATTCTGTCTCTAAGCGTTATGAGTTGGAGATTCGGTTCATCTTCAACTGATTCAACTCCTGTGCATGTTTTTAAAGTCTCTATGGTAACAACAGAAAACTTTTCCAACATTGTCATCTGAATAAGATTTTGTCCACTTCTTAGCGGTCCACGGAAATAGCAACACTTTTCCCAAGGACAGCTCAGCCACACCAGACATCTGACGAGAGCAAAGACAAAAACACAAATTATGCCGTCTTTCTGATGTGAAATCGCCAGAGACGTTCATTTTAAGAAATGACTAAGCCATCATCATGACAATTGAGCAAGCTCTGTTCGGTCGCAGCAGACTGGTAGATGTGGCTGAAAGCTCTGAAATAGTTACTTATGGGAGGGTGAAGATGATTTTTGGCAAATAATAGTATTTTTCTCTAGGAACAGACAGTTTACAGTGCCATCCACACTTACTGGCTCCCCTGTTTTAAAGACACGAAAAAATCCCTAAAAATAACATCCTTTTTTATTGAAGTGGTAATAAAAGTAAAGGTTTACGGCAGTTTAACAGTGAGGTTTGGACATTTCTTTACCCCCCTTACTATCCTTACTAAAACTGTGCCCTAATCCAAATCACCATTGCAGCATCATTGCATGCAAAATGGCAACCACAAAGGATTGCTTGAATATAATATTTGTTTGGGTATTATATTTTATGAGTGTAATGCATGTAACTTTTTGAATGAAAGGTGGATATTTATGGCTGGTTGGATGGACTTTGACAGGCCATTGTTACCATAGTAACACATACCGGGTGGTTCACAGTACGCACACAGAACCACCCGGTATGTGGGGTCCTTTAGCCAGCCCGTGCCCCAAGTACACTCTTAGCAACAATAAACCAAGTAAGTTGATTCGGTATAAAAGTTACGTTTATTTTGGCCTTATGTTAGAAACAGGGCAGTGTAGTCCAACTTCTCCGTCCTCCCGACGGAGACGGATAGAGAGATGTGTACGTGAAGGGGCGGAGTGATAGTACACACTTTAGTGCGCCTTGTGGTCCGAAAAATACGGTAGTGTATATTTCTAATAGTTGAGGTGCTAAAGCTCACAATGCGTGGGGATGGAAGAGAGTCAGAAAAATGTGTGCTAATCATAATCGGTGACTTCATTGCAATATAGATATGAGCAACTTTAGAGAAAGATGTTACCTTGTAGCCACTTGCTGGCTTACTGGAATAGCATATTCTCTTGTGTTACCCATTTTGAAGGCGGATTAAGGGACCCTAGCCCCTAAGTTGAGTATTAAAACCCTAGTTAAAGATGCTAATGAGGACTGCTTGTTAAAAGTTCCTAGACCAGGGGTCGGCAACCTTTTTAATTAAAGGAGCATTTTTTTTGCCTTTGCTATTCAAACCACTTGTCCTGTACAGTACCCTATAGTTTCTGACCAAAAAACTTTGATTAAATGAGGCCAATTGTGTCCATATTTCCATATTTGGAGAAAATAAGAATAGGAAGGCCATTTTAAATGTGAAGCATATGTAAATACAACAAAATTACATAGAAGGATTGAACACAACATCTTTCACATTAGGGTCATTGTGTCGTAGACTTTCTATGCAGATTATCATACATTAGAAGTGCTAAAAGGCTTTTCACATCCTCTGTATAAGGCAACAACCATTGCCTGTTTTCATATTAAAGTCATCAAGCCCATATGGAAGGGCCAAAATCCTTTGACCAACTTTAAAAAGTATGTTAAATTTTACAAAAAGGCTTTAATTACATTTTACATATTTTTTTTAATAATGTGGCATCTTTTTCCTCACTGACTAAATGTACTCAAAGAACCTTTCAGTCTGTGATTATGGTAATGCAATAAGAGATTAATTAGATTCAAGGCTTGTTACACAGGGAAATAATAACACATTAGACACTCAATGGAAGCCTTTCTCAGCAACGAAGAACAAATAAATCAGACAACATTTCCTGGGGCTGTTTTGTGCAGAATCAAAAAATGTTGAAAAGCCTTCTGGGGTGGTCAATGTTACCATGCACATATCGAAAACGCTTAAAATCCAAAATCAAAGCATCCAAAGCCGGTCTTTGTACAAAAACCCAATTATTTAACTTTATTAACATCAAGGTTTTTCTTTTTCATCAACATGTGATTCTTTAGTTCCAGTTCTTTATCAACAAATAGAAAACAGACTGTGTGTACAACAGATTGAACCCCTACAGCACTAAGCATTCACAAGGTAGAAATGAACATTTTTTTTGTTTTTGCCAGCGTTTTTTCGAGCCCCCCTCCCCTTTGTCGATCCGATCGGCTCGGACGGTCCTGTTCCCACGGGTCGTGTAGTAGGTGTGTGCTCGCCCAGTGAAGACTTGTTGGCTTTGATGATGGTTTGGGGGGGGGGGGGAGAGCGGGGTTGTGCTGTTTCCTCACATGGACAACCAGCTGTTGAAGTTACAATGGTAGTACAGTAGATACAATGGTGTCTCCATTAATACACACTCTAGGACAGCAGGCTCTGCAGCGTCTCTAGATAGATCAGCAGAATTATTCCTTTTTAACAATATATTTTTGAAGCTGTGTATATATCTATGTGTAATCGTACATATATATAATCAGTCATAATTATATATATGTGAGTGTGTGTATATATATATATTTATAGTTCTATTTCTGTATAAAATATCAGGTTTCAGTCCAAAGAGCTGAGTTTCTTTCCCTCTGTAGGAATGGTTGATTCTGTACAAGTACCGATGCTGATGGCTCTGCTCCCCAACCCATGACGAACCGCTTCTGCTCCGCTCCAACTCCGGCGAACCCGACCGGGCTCGGCGGCAAGCGAGGCGACGGGGGAGGGACTTGAAGAGCATCTTGACTTTATTCAGAGATCGTGAGTTTATATTGTCCTGTCGCCTACCCTTTGGGTACAAAAAGTCTGCTTTGTTCTCCGCTGTGGAGCATGAAGGCCTCAATGCCATAGGCTTCTGATGAAAAACAACCCTCCCCCCCAAAAAAAAAACAACAACAACAAAACAAAACAGAAATGATGTGCTTCGCATTTCTGTGCACCTCTTGCGGCTTTGTGTGTCTGCTGCGGTTACAGAGGGACAACTGCAGCAAGTCTGTGTTCTCGAATCAAATCTCCTCAAAGTTGATTTTTCGTAACGGCAAGTGAAAAGGCAATTGGAGTTGTTGAACTGACAACGACCAAAAGGAACGTTTGGAACATAAAACGAATGGAAACAAACACGGTGTAGTAGGAGAAACCTGACAGCAGCTTAGAGAACAGCGGTCCTCTTGGATTAGTGTCGAGGGACGTCACAAACACGTCCACGTGTGCTAAAGTACCCTAAAAACGATTATGAATATAATGCTTGCTTCGTGTGAGAAAACACAAAAAGAAATGTCTGGCGTTAAAATGATTAATAAAAACATAAAAAACATCATACTAAACAATAACTTGTCATAATGAATCATACGGACAAAATGACCAAACAGAAGATGAAAAGTGAGCGGCTGCTCTCTTTGTGCTACCAGTAGCCTCGGACAATCAGGGAGGTTTGGCTTCGACTCGAGTCTGCTCTGTCGCGTCTGTACAAGAGTTGTCACGTTTACAGTTGTCTCTGGGATGTTTCTGTCATCTTTAAAGCAAAAATATCGGGCGGGTCGCTGATCTCGACCTATAGCTCTGTAATTGGTTGCAATAACCCCTGACAGATGACGGTAAGCCCGTCCCGTTCTCTCCGATAGCTGCGAGGCGGGTGCCGGGGGTCGAGAGTTGGAGTTGGGGGGGGGGGGGGGTGGGGGGGTGGCTGGGTGGGTGAGGGGGTCAAGTGATTGGATAGATGGCGGCTGAAATGGGACACTTGGCACACTCCTGAGAGGTCTGACCGGGGAAAGCTGCTTCAGTGGGAGTGGTTACGTTGCATAGTGGTCAAAGCTTCCCAGGTACTCCAGTGCTGCCCTGTAGCACAGCTGGTACTGGTCCTAGAGGGGAGAAGAAGAAGAAGTGAGCAAGTCTGATTCCCCTTTAAATCCACTAATGATTATTCCAATAGCCTGCTGCAGTGCCTTATGATTATTTTTACTTATTGAACTTTGACATTTTATGTGATAGGCCAACACAAAGTGAAGCATAATTGTGACGTGGAAGGAAGGATACATGTTTACATCTTTTTACACATTAAAATCTGAAAGGTGTTGCCTGCATAGTTATTCAGCTCCGTTTATCTCTAGATATCCAGTCTAATAAGTAATTCCAGTCCACCGGTGTGTAATTCAGTTTTAGTGTCAATGAGAGAACATTAGTGAACAAACATGGCGACCAAGTAAGGTGTGTGTGTGCAAACGCCCTGAACACACCGTCCTATGGGGTGAATTTGGTCCCAATACTGTTGCAATCAAAGAACACGTTTTATAAATAAAAATCCAGAAATTAAACTTTGAAAAACTTAATCCAAAAAAGTAATTTTGCTGTTTTCTCAGATTTAATTGTTTTATTTTTTTACTGATTTCTGCAGATTGATTTTTCGAATTGCATTATTTTCAAATTGCGTTTAACAGATAATGTTCACTTCTGGGGGCGAAGACGCATTTCTATTGGTCTGCACGGACGTTAGCAACAACGTTTTCACTGGAGCGAGAAGTGAAGAGTATTTGATCTGTAAAATGTAATTTGAAAAGAATGCAATTCGTAAAACTCTTTTTGAAAAAGATATTTGAAAAAATAAAAGTTGAAAATATTAAATTTGTATAAAAAAATAATTTTTTAATGAAATAATAAAAAAAAAGTCTTTGGGAATTTTTTTCGTTTGGATAAATAAAATCTGAGAAAACACCAAAGTTACTCTCAAAGCCGTTTTTTTTATTAAGAAGTTTTTCAAAGGTTAATTTCTGGATTGCATTTTTTTCAAATTTCCATTTGCAAAACGTGTTCTTTGCTTGCAACAATAATGGAAGAAAATTCACCCCATCCTGTTAAATATGTCGGCGGCTGCATCACGAAGAAGGAGGAAGACAACCGACAGGTCGGGGATAAACTTGTGGAGAGCAATCTCCCAAGAAGAAAGCCCTAAAAAGTCCTGTTAGCCACGCGGGGGACACAATAAACACGTAGAAGAGATCAGAGGAGACCAAAAGGAAACTTGCGTGTGAAAACACTGTGCGGTGGAAAAACGAACACTGCACGTCGCCATAAAACCACCATGGCGGTGAATTCATGATGCTGTTCTTCAGTATGGACAGATAAGAGCTGAATACAGGTCCACCCCAGAGGAAACCTGCTGGAAGCTGCAATAGACTGGGACGGAGCAGGACGAGGGCCCTACACATACACCCAGGGTTAAAATGAGACGGATTTAAATCAAAGCATGTTCACCTGTTAGAGTTCGCTAGATCTAAATCCAACTAAGAGTTTTTGGCACCAGTTGAAAATGTATTGTGTTGATCTATCACAGAAACCCCAGTGAAAGACATTGTTTGTGGTTGTAACATGTATGGCTGCTGTAGGGAGTCTCTTTGCACAGCTTAAAAAAAAAAAAACACCATTTAAATTCACCCTAAGACTGTTTTTAATATCCGTTCCCTGCTACAGGGTTTGTGTGTTTGCTTGACAAAAATCTGAAAAGCTGCCATAATGCCACATGAGTTTGAGGTGGGATTTCTGATGCACCACTAAAGCCCCTATTAAAGTGGGATTTGTCACTAAGTCTTTGTTTTTGTGCCGCCCATCCTTAAAAGGAGGACACTTTGGACAGCGTCGGTCTTAAATCTCACAGCTACATAACATTAACTTTCAAACAGCGTCCCTGTCTGAGCGTGCGTTAAAAGTCTGAACAGCGTCGCGGGCGTCAGCTCGTCGTCCTCACCTCGGTCTGCACCATGGCGGGCCGCTGGGTGCGGAGCGTCTTCACCGTCTGGAAGAGGTCCACCACACCCTCGTACCTCATCCGCTCCAGCACGATGCTGAGGGTGATGAAGACTCCGGTCCTGCCTACCCCGGCACTGTGGAGACACAGATATTCGTTACTGCCTTTTACCATCAAGTGAAGTCTCACGTGATTGATGCCGGGAGTTTCTCGGAGGGCAAAAATAACCTGAAGAGTATTCTTTCATTTTAGTGTTATTACTTTTTGGTTTACTGACGTCTGCAAGGGAAGCACTGCAGGAGCATTAGCATCCGCTCACAATAAAGCAGATAAGATTCAGAGTAATTACCAAGGAGGCCACGTATCTAAACGAGGAATGTTGGGAAGCTGTTTCAGAGACGATGATGCTGGAGATTTGACCAGATTAAAGCCCAAATCAATAGCTCAGATTAATAAGAAAGCACTGTGTTTAAAAGGTGACGCAAAGCTTCTCCTGTCGGTCTGTTCCCTTTCTAATCCTCGTTGGATAATCTCGCTGCATGCTTTCTGAGACTCCACCAGCTTGTTGTGTTTTCTGTAAATTGAATCCTGACCGTTTGAGCCAGTAGTATTTTACCTATACTTTATCAATCATAAACAGTGATTTTCTGATCGTTATTCTGTTAAAACACCCAGTTTTAGTTCAAACTTTACCTGAGTAAAAAAACAATGAACCTGTTTAAGAACCACAGAGGCTAAGAAGTGGAAACTGCAGTTTCAAACAGGAAAGAGGAGTCAAGCACGGTGGTGGCAGCATCGTGCTGGGGGCTTGTTTCATGCCCACAGTAGAAAGAATATTTCATACGTTTAGCTCATATCTAAAGCTTCATAGCTGAAACTTGGACACAATTGTGGTTTCTAACAGTACAATAGCTCCCAAATAGGCATAAAAGCTGGCATTAAAATGCATTTAACAGGCTAATATTTAGCTTAAGGAGTAGCCCTGACCTCAGTTCAGTTGAAAATGTTTGAAAGCAGAGGCTGTTCCAGCAAATCAACAGTTTAAAATGAGCTCTACTAACGTATTAATGGCTACAGAAAGCCTGAAGCAGAGGTGCAACCCATTAGGGGCCATTTAAGCAGATAGAGGGCAGGGTGATGTAAATATAAGAGTTTGCATGAAGAATTTTCGCCATGTGGGGATTAGACACATAACAAGTTCAAACCGTGCAGCCAGTTCCTGTTTTTAAAATAAAACTTAACTGAACAAAGAATGGCTCCAACAAACCCAGAGAGGACGTGTGACGTCTGCATGTATGAAAACCTCTGACCACAAATGCAGTTTTTTATTTGATATTTAACCAACAAACTGAACCCTACGGAAAAAAGACAGAGTTCTGATTGCAGACAATCGATTCTGAATGTTTTAAAGTGATCCCTCTTGGTTAAGTCTTTAACCTGCACCCTTCTCACCTGCAGTGTACAGTGATTGGTCCGTCCTGTCCAAACTGCTCCTTAGTTTTGTGCACTTGTCCAATGAAGTCGATGAAGCCCTCTCCGGTTTTTGGCACTCCCTGCTCGGGCCAATCGGTGAACTGGAACTGGCGGATTGTTCTGGATTGTCCATCCTGAGGGGCACAGATATGGATTTTCAGTACGGTTAAACCAGCACGGTCTACTTTACAGACAGCTCCCCATGTAGCAAATAAAATAAGCAGCAGGGCTGCAGCTCCCGCGCAGAGACAAGGACGCATGTTTTTATTTAATCAGTCCGTCCAGATTTTGGGCCTTTTGTTTTATGTATATCCGGATGGAGTGGCCTACATGTTTGCACAGGACTGCAGAGGCAGGGAGCCACATGTGTATAAAAGAAGAAGTGGATGTGGGATTAGTGTTGCAGCCGTGGGAGCCTTCAGATGACACTGAAGTATATTTATAGCACATTGAAACTACTGCATCACAGGGAGTTCCAGTGCTGGCCCCCTCAGGGACCCAAGGCTGTGCTTTTCATGTATTTTCACAGCAATCACACACACCGCAGACAATCTATAGAGGCAGCCTACTGTTTCTAAATCTGGGTAAACACGGCGCATTCACTGGGTGTCAGCCTGTCAGGGAAAATAACACGGGCCATGTTCTGATCACCTCTGTGTGTTTCTTAACATTTAGCACCACTGCTGGGGTTTTGGACCTAGGATGAAGCTACATTCTGGTTGGATGCTTTGATTTCTGGGAGTTGCTGTACGTTTTGAAGAAGAGTCCACAGACACACTGTTTTCTTTTCTTTTTTTTTTTTTTTGCCCCGCTGAGCGAACCGACGTACCCGGGCATCTGTGACTTTGAACTCTCTGAGGATGTACTGAGGCATGTTGTACTCAGCCATCGGATCCACCACAAAGTACTGGTACCTGGCCGAACGCTCTGCTGGCCAGTACTGATGGCACTTCTCCTGCAAACGAAAGAAAGACAGACATTTTCAGCAAAATCCTTTGGAATAACAACAATAAAAGCCCAGAAAAACGTTTCAGAAAAACTGATTCATCTTCGGTGACAAAATATTTACATAATTTGTTAGCGTTCTTCACTACAATCATGAGGCCTTTTATTTCTGTCAGCTGCGCTTACGGTTGGAGAGGGTGATAAAAGCCCCAAATTGCAGCTGAGTAATGTCAGGATCGCCTAAATCATCAGCAGAAGCAGCTCAAATTTATTTGAAGGGGGACCGAAACGGTTTTGCAGACTTTATCTTTAGAAGGAGCCGTTAGAGGTTTTTGCTAAATGCTTCTCGTCCTCTTTTTTTTTTCTTCCCCCCCACTGATGTGTGCAGGCGGGAACCAATCATTGAAACTGGAAAAAAGCGCTTTGCAAAAGTATTGATACCAGTCTGCACGTCTGTGCTTTGCTGCTGATTTAAGACGAAGCAGATCAGAGCTGATGAGAAGACGAATGGAGCTAAATCCAGGAGTAAAAGCTCAGTAAACGCCATCCCCTCTGCGACACCCGGTGGTGGCAGCATGATGCCGCGGGGATGCGTGTCTTCAGCAGAGAATGGGAAGCCGGACAGAGTGGATGTAAAAACAAATGGTGTGTAAATTCAGAGCGATTAGAGCAGAAAAGCACCAAGAAGGAACCGTGGTCCCAGAGAAACCTGGTGTTGGCAGCGTGATCCTCTGGGCACGCGTCACCAGGGACAGATAAACACTTTAGCTAGGCTGGAGCTTCACCTTCCAGCAGGACAACCACTGGAGTGATAATGGGAAGGGTTTGAATCAAAGCGCAATGGCCTAGTCAAAGTAAAGAAAACAGAAAATAAGCACTCTGTCCCGTCTTATTACATAAAGCTCTGACAAAACACTGGATCTAGTGGTTGTAAATTGACAAAATGTGAAAAACATTCCAGCGAGGCTCTGAGCGCCTCCACGATGAAGCGGCCTGCTCTCATTTATCTTCCTCTGCGAGACGGGGGATAACCCTGAAACTCTGTTAAATATTTCCACCCTAACGGTGCGCAAAGATTTTCCATCAGCAGGTTACGTTATCAGACACGACGGATGTGCAAACAGAAATAAACTCTGGCTTCAGCAGATCTCATTTTAAAGCGTTGGAGTTATCAGCATGCTTGGAATGCACCCAGATATTGACAAATCTGACACCGAAGCGGCCCGATTTGAACCCGGCCGCGTTCCGAGCCACGCAGATAAGGAGGTAAACTTTGAGCTGCAGTTATTGTTCAGGTCTGGAATGAATTAATATTTGAGCGGCCCCGGCGCGGCGGCTTAGCTGAGCCGGGGCCGACGTGTTCTAGATGGCTATCGGCCGCTTGCAGCGGCCCCGTCGCCTTACGGGTGGGTGCATCTGTGGGGTTGTGGGCGTGAGAGTTTTTGGCATTACCCGGCCCATTTCTCGTAGCTTGGTGAGCATGACCACGATGGTGGAGTTGTGCTCCCACAGCATCCTCCAGAAATCCTCGGTGGTCTCAGCCAGGGGTCCCTGTGTGGCGATGTAGGCTTTCTGCTGTCTGAAGGTTGAACAACAGATTAAACGTTAATATCAGCTTTACAGCACTTGTACAGCAGACATGAGTATTACAGAACAGGAAGAATTTTAAGGTGGGCTGCTGTAGCTAGGTTAGTAAATGTCCTTAATTATAATCCAATCTGCCATAAAAGGGTAATATAGGAAAAATCCAGAACAGTCCAACTTATTTAGATTTGGAGCCAAACCAGGGAATAGCCCTTTAACTAAGAACAAAACAGGAATCTTGACTCGCATACAAACTTCAGCATCATTAGTCCACATTATAAAAACACTCCAGCATGCATATAAGAACAAATACTATAAGTCATTAATCATTAATTAGAAACCAAACCACAACGGTTTGATCGATGAGTCACACATCTATAAAAACTATAATTATGTCTCAATATTGTTCTCGATGTGACTGTATCTGTGCCGCAGAGCATCAAAACAAATGAACTTTCATGGCGGCCTGTCCAACCGTGACACGTGGCAGACGGTCGACTGATCCAGAGATTCAGCTTCATGTATGTTTAATTATGCAGTGACCATCAAAAATGTAGCCGCTGCTTCTCCATTCCTGCTACGTCTATGATACTGTTTCCGAACCCATAGGGGTACTCAAGCTTATGCTTTATTTACAGAACCACCACTTTTTGGATCAAAGCAAAGCCTATTGTAATGCAGCATCCCCTCTGACTTATGCATTTTACAAATGTATTTATATAATCTTAGTAGAGCTGCACAATATACCAAATTGCAATATCAAAGTGGGCAAAAGAATCCCAAAGGACTGGTTGGATGCAATTTTTTTTTTTTTTCCTCGGTTGGATTAGATTGTCGTGTCGTGCATGAACACTTTGCATGAAAATAAATACGTCTGGCCAGAAGGATGGACTCTTGATTATCCAAAGTAATTTCCAAAACTAAAATATAAAAGCTGAATGGCAGAGAGGGAAATATGATGGAAATAAAGAGGAGAATGAGGGTTGAGCAGCCCCGTTCTGTTTGTTCTTTAGATCCAAAGGTCTGTGTTACAGCCAGTAGTGATGATGACAGAGAGATATTGCCTGTACATAATATACATGGTAAATAATTCATGGTAGCTGTCCTCTTCGAGCAACTCAAGCTTGTATGGATCCGTCCCCTCTCCCTTTCTCTCCCTCTTTGTAACCAGATCCTGTATTAGGGAGGGAAGGCACTCGATATGCTCACCAAACTGGAGATGAGCTCATCCTCTGAGATGCCAGAGCAGTGCTGCTGTCCTACGTGACTTTGCTCAGGCCGAGCAGTTCTCCCATTAACCAGCAGGTGGCAGCAGTGTCCTTACCACCAGCGATGGAGGGATCTGAGACAGCCCATGCGCAAGTACATGCATAATTGCACGCAGACACACTCTCACATGTTTTCAGCACATGTAAACCTGCGTCCAGGTGTAGGTATTTATCCGAGCGGCAGCCCTGCATGTATATTCAGATGTGCCGCCGCCGCCGCCGCCGCTGCTGGAGCGGCACACGCCCTGAGCCGTGGCTGAACAACTAATGAAGGCGCTGCAGGCGAAGCACTAATATGGAACCGGGAGATTAGAATATGCTCAGGGCCTCGCTCGTACAAACACAGAGAGGAGAGGATACAGGAAGAGACAGACTCAAATTAAAATTAGGAGGCAAAGAGAGCTCTACAAAGCACAGAGAGGAGGTGGAGGGAGCTGAAAAGAGCGAGCAGTGCTTTTTTCCCCCCTAACCCTGGCCATCATAGTAGCAATGTGGGTCTCAGAGCTGAAGATGGAAGGAAAGGAGGGAGGAAGGGAAATGATCCCTTCCTGTCACCACTTGTCTGCGTCGCCTGAACAAGATGTGGTTTATAGTGCCCTTAAAAAAAGTCATTTAGCAACGTCAAACATTACATTGTTCTCTTTTTGTAAAGGAAGGCCGTCTGGACACTGTAGAGCAACCAGACCCACCATACCACGGTTCTGCCGAATCTGCGAAGACATGACACGGCGACAAATAAAAAGGAATTGCAAGCAGCTATTAAAGCCTTCATCATGAAGTCCAGCCCTCCACGCGTCAGCTAAAATTAGTTGCAACAACCTTCGTTATTTTTTAAGATTTCAAATATTGCCCGTCTGAAGTTCTCTCACCTCTGGATTAAATGTGCAGATTTCTTGCCTTTTCTGGCCGAATCCCTCAGGTCAGGTTTTGTTTAAAGGTTCTTAATTGTTGTCAATATAGCAAACCGGCAGAAATAGGCGTGGCCTAACTCATCTGATAAACTTGTAAAAAGGCCCACATGTCAACTGCACCTTACACACACACACACACACACACATATATATATATATATATATATATATATATATATATATACATATATATATATACACACATATATATATATATATATATATATATATATATATATATATATATATATATATATATATATAAATAAAACAGTCTGTGGTCCAATATTAATGGAAACATTAAAAATTTGCAAATAATTTCAAATCCTGCCACTCATGATTCATTCATGAACGTGTCCAAATCTAACACAGGTTGTTTTAGCTTAAACAATCAAAAAAGCCAACTTTAAAGTATCTCTGTTGCTACTGACACGCTCCTATTCTGAGTAACGCATGCTTATTGGGATCAAGGGTGTAGAATTACCAGGGCTACGTCACTTTCGCAGTGACACCGTCCATTTCCCCCTCCTTCATATTTAGGTATTTACAGACAACCTGCAGATAAAATGTCAGTTCTCTGTGAGGGCCCCCAAGGAGTTCCAGCTGTGATGATTTCACGGCGGTGTCGCGTGCCATACACCGCATCTGAGAATCTTTCCACGTCACCAAAAGCATCTGTGGCAGTCTAGCCGATCCGATGCTCCAACGGTTTAGGCTACACCACCAAACGTGTAGAAAGGCGATGCCAGAGTAACGGCCTACCGAGGGCACCACTGCTTCCTACGCCCCTGAGATAAGGGAACGTACGCAAGACCTCCACTTACATGGCAAACTGGAGGCATTGGGATTTCTGCCTGTTCTGATCTGTAGCACCACCTGCTGGTGAGCTGCAATACATTTTTGTCTCTGAATAGCGGAAAATGTGCTGCTTCTTTCTAGTTTATGTTACAGCAGTCTTCCATGGATGCATGCAGATCATCTTCTACAGGCTTGGATCCCTAAAAACAAAAAAAAAGAGAGAGGCTGGAGGAATTCGACAGAAGAAGAGGAAGAAGGAAGAAGAGGATGGCCAGGGAAGCAGTCCAGGCCATGTGTGTGCCAAATTTCTTGCTGGTACTTTGGACTCCTTTCGCCTCCTCATAAAATGCCCCCCAGGCCAAAATTGAAACAATTCTAACAATACTGACTTCTCTGCACACAGCATGCCGATGAGCGCGCTGCCAAACGGCACAAAAAGCCCGCTCTGCCTCATCCCACATGACTGCAGCGCTTCAGGACATGCTGTTTCATTTCAACCTCATTACAATGCTAAAACTCCAGCCTGCATCGGAGCATATCCAGGGCTAGCGCCCTCTGTAGCAGAGCCTGAATCAATGCTTCGCCTCTCATTAGCTTAGTATATTATTGGCTTTTCTTGAAGGCGCCGGGGCGAAGGGCACTGGAGGCCTCTGTTTAGTTTTTATTTATGCCCGCGTTTTTAAAAGCGGCTTAATTACACAGTGCTGCTGGTGCACACAACAGGTCCCCGCCCGGATGTCTGTCTCCGCCATGATGTTCGGGAGGGAAATTAGGATGGGAGAGTAGGAGGAGGAGAGTGCAAAGGAGACGGAGAGAGAGAAAATTGGGAAGAAATGAGAAGGGAGAGAAAGTGAATATGTGCGTGAGAGGAGAAAAAAAAAAAAGGAGAAGGGAAGAAAACACACTTCATTACAACACTCCTGCTTCAATTATGCTATTTACACAGCAATAAAGGAGGGTGGGCCTCTGTGGAGCACCTTCTTATTAACAGCAGCGCTGCAGAAAGAAGAGGGAGGTGGGGAGCGGAGGTGTCATCTCTGTCATGGCCCAATACGAAGCAGAAGCCCATATGGATTAAATGGCATTTCACGCTCACTAAATCCATCCCTTCACTTAAACCACAGAAGAGCCAGCTCTGTCTGTCACTCTCCGCACTTATAGAGATATAAAACAGAGTGCTGCCTTTTCATCTTCTTCCCTCTAGGAAGCAATTTGGAGTCACGGAGCACACAGGGACACGCAGCAGCCTCGGCGTAACCGTGGAGGTGGCTCAGCGGACGGAAAGCCACATTGACAGGGCTGGGAGTAACTCGTGCAGCTGGATGCTGCCCGCTGCAGCCTCGTCTTTAATCCGCCGCCGCCGCGCGGTTTTATCCCTGGATGCTCCCTGCCTTCCTCGCACCTTAGACAATCATTTACACCCAGAGACTAAACAGGCACGTTCTGAGCCGAGTTGGTCCTGAACTCCTAGACACTGGCGTTCAGATTAAAAGGTAAAGCTCAGCCTGTCAAATTAAAACGAAGGATGTTTACAGCAGCGTTTATTTTTTTTTGTTCAAACTTTATCAAGGAAGATGAAAGAAAGTCAGAAAGTGTAGGGGGGGGGAGGTACATGATACAAAGGATGAAGGACAGAGGGAAGGGAGGACGGACGAATGACGGGAAGTCAAAAAGAAGGACGGAAACAAGGGTAAGACACAGGGCAGAACAAAGAAAACCTGCATGGCGCAGCACAGGAGAGCCGGCAGCCTGGCCAAGATTCAGCAGTCCACTTGTGCCTCAAGGGCAAAGGTCACACAAGATGTTCGGATTTTAGACAGAGAGGACAGAAGGAAGCCATCTTTGTCAAAAGAGAAAAGCCGAGGCTGAACCTTTGGGGAGTGTCACAAGATGTTAAATGAGCCGTCTCATCAGGATTCAGGTGACCAAGTAAACCTCTCACACCCAACAATATCCAACGAGGATGCGCCTCCACCTGCTTAAAAACAGCAGCTCCCACACGGCAGGTTGCTCAACTCCAGACCTGACAAAGCCCCCTGGACAGGTGGTGGAAGGTTCTCAGAAAAACTGAGCCAAAGTCCGGTCGCCTCAGATTTAAGCCTGTTGTAGAAGGGCAGAAGGAAGGATCAAATGAGGAAAGGACCAAACGATGGAAAGAAAGACAAAGGAAATGACAGAAGAGGGAAAGGAGGACACAAGCAAGGGAGGAAACAAAAAAAATGCCACGTTTAGATCCTGGGATAGGGAAGCTTAATATTTTTCAACGCTCTTATCTTTCCCCTGTACTCCATACTGAAACCAGACCAAGGAAATCCTCAAATCAAACTCCAGACAGTTTTACAACCCTGCTTCATCCTCTTCAGATCAGCCTCAGACGACTGACAAGCCTCGCAGTTATTTTCCACGCCAAGGGTCTAATTGGAAACGTTAACACAAAACTGACTGTAGCAGTAGTTCCCAACCTCAGGACTCTCATAGATCACAGCAGCCGGCACTCCAACGAGGCTGTCAAGGCTGAATGTCCACAGGCGCTGTCCACATGGCTTTACATACAAGGTTTGTTCAGCACAAAAGTAGGATTCAGGGACAAATTAGGTCCTGTTTTACCGATACTGAGATGTCCTTATCAGTGCCAAGAAGGAGACAAACTGCTGTGATATGATGTTAATCACTTGATTGAACGACATAAAGACATTGCAAAACAATATTCATACCCCTGAACATTCCCATGTTCTGTACATTTATTTTTTCTTGGATTTTATGTGACAGTCCAACACAAAGAAGCACATGAGGTCTGTGGATGTAACCTGTCAAAAATATGATCAAGTTCAGCAACTGAGAACAGTTTGGCAAATGACTGTAATCCTGGGCATACAGAGAGGATTCAGGAAGAAATGAAAGGCCTGTATCACTCCCTGGATGATGAGCCGAGATAAGAAAAGCAACTGCTGCGGAGATGAGCTCGATCAGCGCCCAAATCCGGTTCTGGATTATCAAAGGCAACCGTTTGAGCCAGATGGACTCTTGTCAGAGACATTCCTCAGCACCCTTATCTTAACTTTAAAAAACAAAACCCACTTAAAGGAAGCAGACATAAACTTCTCCGCTGACATGCCATCCCTCTGACTGAGGTATGCACGATGAAGGTAGCCATTTGTTTTTTTTATGAAAGGGAAAAGTGTGAGCGATTGTTTCAGATAGGGGCGCCAACAAAGCTTTGGAGATGATTCATGCCCATGAATCATCTGGGAGGGTGAAGGAGGGGGGGGGGGGGTGCACTGGTTCTGACGACGCGAGCGGAGCGAGTATTTAGTTGCAAGCTCTAATCAGTCAGTCTCCGCCTCAGGTTTATGACTCAACAGAAACTTTTTTTCCCTTTTTGAGGTCTGAAAAGCTTCACTCATCAATCTGCTTTGCACTCTGTCATGCAACCATAAAGGCTTTTAGCTGCTTGTTTGTGTAACAGAATAAAACCAACCCCCCCCCCCCCCCCCCCCACCACCAGTGCTGAGTTTGAACCACTTCCTGGTGTTACACTGGTGAGGGCTTGCAGGATATACTTTATCGCAGAATTTGATCTAAATCATTGCTTTCGTGCTCGGAAACCTGCAGAATCTTTCCTCCACGATGCTCCTGGTGATTAGAGCACCTGAAGTGAAAATCATTACCATTCTCCAGCTGTTCACTGCAGTTATTTTACGCCGTTAAATGTGTTCTTTTCTCCTTTTGCTGACCTGTAGCCGTCGATGAAGCTGGCGTTGATGTAGTCGGAGCCCTCGACGCCGCGGATGGGCTGCAGGCAAACACGGGTGGACTCAAAAGGCATGATGTTGACCAGCCGGTTCTTGAACTTGTTGCAGGGCAAGTTGGCGCTGATGAAGCGTGACGTGTGGGCTTTGGAGTTGGCCAGTCTCTGTGTGGTGAAACATAAGGGGGGGGGGGGGGGGTGAGAGAAAAAGTCAGACGGGAAAAGAGGCAAAAAGCAAAGGAGTGGCATGACGAAGACAAATAAGGACGCTTGAAACGCTCTTCTCTGACAGGCCTGAGCTCAGATTTATGGTTTTCCCGTCAGTGTCTGTGTTGTAGACGTCGACGGGAAGCTTGAACCGAGTGTGGCTGACTTCTCTTCCCATTAAGTCCCAGTTTGCTTGCAGGACTGTAGGAGTCACAAGCCCAGTGCTGGCAGTGGACAGAGAGCAGATGGACGGCACAGGAGTGCGTATGGACAGTCATGCTACTGCAGGATACTGTGTGTGTTGTGGCCAGGCTTAGTGGGGAGGGGGTGCAGGCCTTAGCCCCGCACGTACGGCACAACCATCCTCTCACTCTTTCATTCTGGGTTGTTGGCAGCAGTGTAGATGCTATTATCACTTCAAACAGAATGGATCATGGTCATAAGAGGGCTAATGGCAGGGACGCGCTGGGAGGAAAGTGTGTAATAACATCACAGTCGATGGCTATTGACAGAAAGGGTATGTGCGCGGTGTAACGGCGACCTTGAGCACCAGCAGGGGTGTATGTGCGAGTGTCAGTCACTTTGTAATCGTCACCGTGTCGGTGTGTTCACAAGTGTTTTGTTCTGGCTTATTTATTCCTAAAAGACGTGCTGAAGCTGCCCGTGATGCCTCCGCACCAATGTCACAGAGATTCCTGAGCAACGGCTCATTTGGTGGATTACAGTGACCTGCGAAGGTGTTCACACCCGTTCAGCCACAGATTGTATTTTATCAGGACTTTATGTGACAGACCAAGGCAAAATGACGTGAAGGCAAAAGGATTCATGGTTCGTAAAAACGTTTTCTGATTCAGCCGTGCTTAGTCTGGTACAAAATCCAAAATATGAGCATTGAATACTTTAATTAAATAAATGAGTCTGATTTTCTGTAGGAAACGGATGTGTAACACATTGTCGGTCTGAAACTTAAAAAGGGTTGACACAGTCGTCTTATTAAAAGATGGTCATCCTGTTAGCAGATTGTTTTGGGCTCCATGGAAAAAATAAAATTGAACATTTGCTTTGTCGATTGTCAGCATAAAGAGCTGGACTTGGGTCAGACTTCCTTTCAGAACGATTGCTGTATTTAGCCACTTTTAATCATTGAGTTAAAAGCTGATTTTAGTGCCTTAAAGTCTGTATTTATTGAAAAGTCACTGGATGGTTGAGGTCCTTTTATCCTATGAAATAACAGAGAATGTAAAAAGTGTGGTTGGGTTGTACGTAACATTTTAATTGTAAGAATATTTGAACTTTTCTGTATGAAATTTTGTCGTAGTTAAAAATAAAAAGTCCTCTTCTGCATCAACAACCCAAGCTGATGGGCCAACTCATTATTGAATTGCAATTGGCGGCCACACAAAATCAGTCCAGGGGCCACAAATGACCCCCAGGTCGCACTTTGGACACCCCTGCCCTAAATAAAATGCAAAAAGCAGGTTTTTTTGGCAGTATTGAGCTAAATTGAGCTACATTCACCTTTCCTTCACCTCTGACCAGCTTCCCTGTCTCTCCTGAAGGCATGATACTGCTGTCACCATGCTTCACAGCGAGCATTGTGTGTTCACAGCGTTGGGTTTCCACTTTGCATGTAGGCCAGAAACATAAATTTTGTTCTTGTATGAACAGATCATCCTCCTTCAGGTGTGCTGTGTCCCCTACATGGTTTTGGAAAACTGTACACTGGCTTTCCCTCAACAATGACTTTCTGCTAGCTGCTCTTTCATTGAGGCTAGATATGTAGCATTCATGTCTAATCGTCGTCATGGTGTGGATCTCTGCAGCTCTGCCAGAGTTACTATGGGTTTCTCCTTCCTTGGCCTGTCAGTTTAGGTGGACGGCCGTGTCTTGCTAGGTTCGCTGTTAATTTGGTGCCAAAATCATCACATTTGCAGATGATAGCTTGACGTTCAAAGGCTGGGATTTTGTTTAGTAACTTAACCCTGGTTTAACCTTCCTCAGCTTTCCATGACTGGTCTTCTCTGTTTCTTGGTCTTCCTGTTGCTATTTGTTCACCAATGTGTCAACCTCTGAGGCCGTTAACAGAACGCCTGGATTTTTTACTGAGATTAAATCACAGATGGACTTGAATGGCTAATTAAGTGTCTTATGAAGGTGCTTGCTTACACAGGATTTGATTTAGGGTTTAAAAAGTGGCAAAACATGTATGTTTGCCACCATTTTTAGATTTTTATTTGAAGAAAAATGTTTTCCTTCCACGTCGCAATTGTATACCACTTTGCGTTTGTATATCACACAAACGCATATTTACGAGGCACTTTAATCACAACAGTAGGGGGAATATGCCTATACCTTGAACTCCAGCTCCATGGCGGTGACCGTCTCGCCGGGCGGCGGCTGCGTGAGTTTCTGGATGTGGGCGTACAGGTTGCGCGCCGGCACCTCCGTGTTGCCGCAGGTGGCGGCCTCCAGGAGCGCTTCGTGGATGAAGATGTACTGGTCCTCGGTCTGGACCATGTAGTTCCTCTGGGCACGCATGCACGTCACGTGGCCGTAGATGTCCACGGTCTTCTCGTGCTTCATGCGCTCCAGCATGGCATCGATCACGATGAAGCAGCCGGTCCGGCCAACGCCCGCGCTGTCAGGGGGAGACAGAGGGAAGTAGCTAATGCCGTTTTCACTGTAGCTACACAGTCATAACAATGTGGCAAAAAAAAGAGATGCTGAACTCGATAAGATGAAATGCACTGGTGACACTGATGATGTTTTTGTGAGATAAGTTTCCCAGGTATTAGAGTTTTTTATGCTTTGGAACTGGATATGGAAGACAGACTGAAAGGTTACCGTTTGTAAATGTAACATTTCCACCTTGGCCTCTCCTCCCCTTCCCTGCTGAGTAATGCTGCTGTCGATGTCTATTGGAAGTGGGATGTCTGAACTTGAAATTAGGTCATTTTTCACCTCTTTTCTTTTGGAAACCTCACCCAAGTTAACAACAACATAATCTGTCCATGTTCTCCAGCTCCTCTTAGACTGGAAAATCCAATTTTTGGTAAAAACAATCCAGTAAAGTATCTTTTGCCAGTGTGCTTCATCTCGAAGGACAAGTAGAACAGGATCCAAATGGAGCAAATGCTAAAATATGCATACCTTCTGGATTGTGGTGCACAGTGCTACTCCTGTGTGCATTCACAAACAAGTATAAATGGGCCTTTACCTCAAGTTGGCTGCAACATGCATGCAGCAACCCAAAACTGAGGCAATTTAAATGAGAAACTGCTGCTGAGACCGCAACTTTGATCTGTTTTGTATTATGACAGCCATTTTTCATCGACTTGGTAACATATTTAAGACTTACAGGATTTTAGTGCTGCATTTTATTACTTTCCATAGATAAAAAATAAGGAGGCAATCAAAGAAGTGATTTATGTGCCTTCAGAACTTTATAAAGTTTTCCTATTTACAACCATAAACTGGATCGTATGCAGATTTTTAATTGTATTTTTTTTAAGGAAGCTTTCTTTCCCTTCAATCTCACAATTATCCACTTACACTACACATCGGCCCGCACACACCACCCGCCATGGGGAAACATGGTAGCGGCAGCATCATGCTGTGGGAATGCTTTTTAAAAATAAATAAATGGTAACATTGAAAAGTATCCTTTTCCCTGCATTTCACAATTACACACCAACTTATATTGGTCAATCAAATTAGATAAAAACTATATATTTATATCCCAGTAAAATACATACTTTTGTGGTTGTAACGGGACAATCAGGGTGTGAATACTTTAGCGTGGCACTGTAAGGCAGATGTAAATTCATACAGCTACCGCTACCGAATTTTCTTAGTCTAATGGCTGCTTGAGTTGTTTTTGGTTTCTTTGGTAGTATATTTAAAGGTGTGATCACTTTACCGCTTTATGTATTACTTTAAACTTTAAAATATCAAGCAGAGACCTTGCAGAAATATTCCTCCCCTTTGACCTTTTTCATATCTCGCAGTGTTAGAACCACCAGCTGTTTGTCTGTCAAACCAAATCTTAATAGAATATATTAAAGTTTGTGGTTGTAACAAAACGTAGAAACGTTTAAGGTGCGTGAAAAGGTTTTGGAAAAAAAAAAAGCACGGTCAGCGAAAAGCTAATTGACGAGACGACCATCCCTGATCGAAGAGCACCACCGCTAATCTTCCCGAGCCCACCCACCTGCAGTGGACCACCATGGGCCCCGCGTCTGGAGGGTTGCAGGCCTTCACCCTCCGCAGGAAGGCCAGGATGGGCGTGGGATACTCGGGCACGCCGTGGTCGGGCCAGGCCATGAACTGGAACTGTCTCACCTCTCTCTTCTCGCTGGAGCCGTTCTGCAGGGGGACCAAGATGACGGTGCTTAGAGGAGTTAAACCCTGATACTGTGGACTGTTACTGGCTAGCTTTTTATTAAGCACGGTTTTCGTGCTGGGCAGCATTTCTTTTTAACGTGAAAAGGGTCACGCTGCTTTCTTGAAAGGGAGCTGTAGGAGTTTGAAAAGCACAAGTTGATCCCGTTTTCTCTAACATCTCACACACCCCACAAAATGATCCAGTATTGTTACATGTCATTAACTTTGTTTCTTTCCTGTAGGTACATTTGTTTTTTCTTTCTTCCTGTACCTTTCTGCCTCTCGGGCACAACTGCTGGCCCACCCATCCTTCCATGTGTTGAATTAGTTTTGTTGGCTTTTCAACAAAACGTGACTGAAAAGCTCTGCATCTGAACAGTTCCTCTGAAATGAATCCAATAAATCGCTCCGCCCATAAATAACCCTCAGAATATTACCTGAAACAATTTACTTCAGCATATCGTAAAAGACACATTATATATTTCACTGCTCAAAATCAACAAGACGTACATTTAGGAGGTTATAGAGAAGCTCCGAATGCCAGAAGGGGGAAAAAATGTGTCACAAGGAACATGCGGGTCTTTACCTTGTAGAGGGCAAAGGTTCGGACGCTGTAAGTTGCCAGCTCCACTGTGTCCAGCATCGTGACCTGGATCATCCCGTATGTCTCTGTTCCTCGTGACGGCCAGTACTGGTCACACTTCACCTGGCGGGACAGAGAGAGAGAGAGAGAGAGAGAGAGAGAGAGAGAGAGAGAGAGAGAGAGAGAGGGCTGCTGAGCTGCTGCTAACATCCGATACAAGGCGAAACAAAGGCTGTGTGGGATCATGCTGATTAACAAGGAGGAAACATTAAAGAGGTCACATGAAAGGCCCTGTCCACTGTCTAATTAAAAGCTGAAGACTCCGGAGTCGGCTCCCGTCTCCCAGAAACAACTCGCACCAGTGAATCAGGCTTCTACATGTGCACTGGTGTGTGTCTCCATTTGAAGCCGGGCTTCACGTGGCTATTAAAAAGCCGGCCTCTGATCGTTCTTAATTGGCTAATTGTCCGCCGGTTTGTAGCCGTTTGTCATGGATGCTTTGGGGTCCGTTTCTGGATTGAGATGTCTGAGCGCCTGCTCGATGAAGGGACACCACCTGAAGGAACAACCACCACCTTCAAGGCATTTTGTTGGGGTTTTATGTCCTGGACCAGAACACAGTATGATGACGACTGATGAGCGCAGCAGACAGGTCCACCTTAACTGACCAGGCCATGTGAGGATCGCCTTAATCACAGAATCAGCCAAGAGATCTATAGTTGCTCTGGAGGAGCCGCAGGGGGACACAGCTCGGGTGGGAGAATCTGTCGACGGGACAATCGTTCGACGTGTTCGCCTAAAGAAAGTCTTGCTCCAAACGACGTAGGGGACAAAGCAGACGTGGAGGATTCAGCTTTTTTTTTTTTTTTTTTAGCTTTGGTGCGAAATGCTGAGCGATGGTAGATGCGGTGTCAGGGAAAACTCTGAGAGCAGATGGGATGATGGATGGAGCAAAGCGCAGAGGACTAGAGCCACAAACTATTTCCTGTCAGGGAATTCATACAGGATTACTGTAAATACAGGCTAATTATCTACCACTTTCTGTTGGTCTGCTGCATGAAATCCTCATGAAATACACTACAGCTCATAACTGTAAAAAATGTGTAAAGGTGTGAATACTTCCTGAAGGCAACATGTGAGCAGAGCAAAGCCCTCTCTGCTGCAACAAAAGTGGATGTTTGACGTCTGTCTGCCTGAGCAGGGAGAAAAGCAGCATTCGATAAAGACTGGAGGCTGTTGTGATCTTCACCTTGACATCTACATAACCTCTTCCTCCTCAGATTAATGAACCGCACTACCGCATGTTAGAGGAATTTGGTTCTGGTTTTCAAAAGGCAACGATAAGGCCTCTTATGACTCAACACAGTCCGTGCAACGGCGCAATCAATTTCCAGTTCGTTTTTATAGCGCACTATCTAACAGCTGGGGTCAGAGTTCACCGAGGAGATGAGCCACATCATTATCTCGGCGTTCGGAGGAGCTGCTTGATTGGCCTTGCCTCCGGGCTCCAGCGCAGTCTCTCAGGACGTTTTCAATACTGAAATCTTACAAAACTGTTCGTTATTGTTTACCGTTTCTAACAAGAAGCCGGAGCAATTTTCAACGTTGACAGCACGCCGGACGGGCAGCCACGAGAACAGGACACGCTCTGTAAACGCGTTTAAGCGAGGAGTCGTCACGCAAAGCTGCAGGAACAACAACGATATTCAGAAAGGCCTTTAATGCCACAGCTGCAGGGACCAGAACGTCAGAGCCATTGATCTGGACGCCGCGCGAGGAAAGAAAGGGCTGCGCCGCGGGTGAACTAATCGTGTTGATGCTACAGCGCCGAGCTGACATTTGGAGACACTTTGGCTGCCTCGGCGAGCTCGTTCAAATTGACAAACAAAATGTCCTAAAACTCTTCTCCTCGCATTTCCCCTCCCCCAGGAGACGGCTCCCGTTCAGAGGCAGAGGCGGCGCTTGCAGGGGAGAAACTCAACTGAGTGATAGGGGAACCGCTTGTACCACAAACATATGGATTAGCAGTCACCTTGGTAATGAATATCTCTGCGCTGTCTGAGGTTTGGTAGCATGTACTCGCTCACACTAACACACACACACACACACACACACACACACACACACACACACACACACACACACACACACACACACACACACACACACACACACACACACGCTGCAGGTTGCACCATCATCCACCTTCGCTTTGAACCCTTCTTCTTCTCACACGCTGTCACTTGGCCTTTTCCTGAAGCCGTGGAGCTTTGATCTACACACACACACACACACACACACACACACATATATATATACAGCGACTTGTACCTCTGGTCTCGTTTCAACCCCTGACCTTTTAAAGTTTTACTCTCTTGTAATGACAGTGCAAGAGGAAGCCAAAATGTGCCTGCTGTCAGATCTCATCGTATTTGTTCAGCTCCGGCAGAGTTTGGCATAAAGCACAAGTCTTGCTGGTCGCTGGAGGGTTGACTCATCCGCTCACAGTATGCGCCCGAGGGCATTTTTTCACACAGAAGTGAGCAAATTATGACTAATTTATTTACGTAAAGGATGTTGGGAAACTAAAAAAAACAAAAAAACATCTCTGGTTTCTGGGCAAACAGCTTTGTTAACTATACAACCATCCTGGTGAAGGTGCTTTAAAAAAAAGCCTTAAAATAATCTTCACCATTGCACTGTAGGAAATGTATAACCTTTTGTTGGAGCAGATCTATTTATTATTTATAGTAGTAATAACTAATTCTCACCAGTACACAATTACTAGCACACCTATGAAATAAATCTGAATTCTTAGTAATGAATTTGTAATCCATGCCATCCTTTCTCTAAGGGGTATGAAACAAAGGCTCAGTTCCCTAAACCACTCTTCAAAACGGGAAAGACAAGAGAACGTGCTGTTGGAGCCTACAAAGACCAGCAGCTTGTCTAAACCTGCACAAAGCTACAGTCAGAGCAAAAGTGTTTCTTATCGCCACTATTCAAAATGGGAAAGATAAGAGAACATGCCATTCAAGAATGTCAGGAAATGTCACCTAAATGTGCTCCTATCTACAGACGGGGCGGTAACTAAAACGGCTGAAGCAACAGGGCAACAGCGGCTTTAACCGCATCTTTAGCGGGGGTGATATAAATACCGCAGGCTGGAAAACAAACCAGAGAAATGTAGATCGTAGAACTTTAAGGAGTAGGAAAACTCCGGGCTATACCAGGAGTACAGGCCGCCGTCAGTCTCGTTATGAAATTATAAAGTCACGTTTCATTTTATTAGCTATTTTCCAAACGCTATATATTTGCAAAGTGATTTGTTAAGATGGTTCCACCCGTTAAGTAATGTTTCCTGTGCCGAGGCAGTTTAATCAGTCCAATCTGCTGTTGGCAGTGTGTCGGCGGTCTCACGCGCCACACTGGAAACTCTTTAAAGCGTGCAACAAACATTTAATAGTGATTTCACTAAACATTTTCTCTTCATTAGAATGAAGGCCTTAATTGTGATTCATGGGCACAGCTGCTTGGAGTAACACGATCTAAATAACGTATTACAAAACCGAACAATATGGCTTTGTGCAGCTGTCAACATCTGTTTGAAACTGGAATCAGCCCCAGCCTCGTAGTTTGGGAAGCAAGCTGCCGACTCCTCCTTGTTTAAAATGCTGGCTTTTTATTTGCTCTCATGCAGGAGACATAAATTCTGCCTCTAGTTTGTGACTCTGGTGTCTTTCCTACAGGACAGGTATTATAAAGTGTATAAAAGGCTTTTGGACCAGCGGGGGCGCCACTGAAATGCCCCAGTGGGGCAACAATGGCGCCCAGCTGGGGCATTTAAAATTTGAATGTAACATATTAACAATTTAAACAGGTCACTGATTTATTGAATACACAAATAAATTTAAATAGTCATGAATTATCTTATTTGATTTTCGTTCAGTGTTTTTTAAATTATTTAGCACTTCCTGAGCTCCAGTCCTTCATAAAATAATTGGAAGTGTCCGTATTTCTTGTCAAATAGGCCAAAATATCTTCACAGCCCCTCAGCTGCAGACCAATCAACTTGTCTATAGCAGCGCTAGCCCCACCCACTGACTGATAAAGTCATGATATGCTGTAGCACAGAGCCATGACATTAAATAAAAATACTGTATTTTGATTATTACAAGTTTTAAGGTATACTGAGAACAATAAATTATTAAATAATTAATAGCATTATTTTAAGTGTATTTTGACGACCCTATATATATAAAACTATAAAAATGTATCAATGTATCTAATTATATATATGATAGTATTAGTAAAATTTATGAATATTTATAATACATTAAATTGAAGTATTGCTTTGTTGCCCTTTTCCCCCCAAACCAGCCAGAGAAGATGATTCAAGTCATCTAGTTTAGTTTTTATCAGAGGAGGATACTAAAACATGCAGGATTTATATAATGTTTATTTCTTTTCTCTTTTTTACAAATCAGGTACAGGTGTGTAGTTGTGTTTCTGGGAAGGGACAGTCTGTCTGTAAAGTGCCTCTCAGATGCACTTCATGCATTGAAAGGCATCAATGAATACTGCCATGAATGTGTAATAAAAACCTTCTAATCAAACAGACCCGAGCTGAAGTCAGTCTCCAAGGCCCCGATAAAATAATCCCTGCTCCAAGGAAGTCAGAATGTTCCTAAATGATTGATTGCACTGATAGCTCCAAATTAAAACAGATTATATTGCTTTTTTTTTTTTTTTTTGAAGCATGGGAAACTTTCCTGTAGCCTCAGTCCAGGGTAGAACAAGACGAAGGGAGCTTCAGGTGATGATCCTTCCCTGCAAACCAAGGTGGGGATTCTTTTTCAAAAGAAGCTTTTTCATTTACATTTTCTACTTGCATTTTTTTCCTTTTTTTTTTAGTCTAGGGACGCTTTCATTAGGGCGCTGTGTGCACACTCTAATAAAGCACCACACACTGGCAGGACTTCACGCTGTCTTCTTTCCCTCCAAGGGAAACGGGAGCATTATTTTCCGATGGTAATTAAATAAATCCGCTCCAGTTTGAAATCTCAAGTTGTCATGCGCTCATTTGTTCTTGCCTTTATTAGGCTGAGATGTGTTTAAGGAGCACGGCAATGTTGTGGGTTGACAATCCTCTTTAGCTCCAACTTTAGAAATCTGATTTGGAGGACCGAATTCAGAAAGAGCAACAGAAATGAGACTCTGTGAAAAACCTTCGCTACGGTGTTATAAAAATAAGCAAGCGGCAATCGAGAATCTAACTCCTGGAGCAGTTTCTAAATAATGACGGCGCTGGCGTTATAATGAAAGTCTAAAAATAACCAGTGTGCCTGTGCATGCTGTAATTTGGCTCAAAGTGTTTTCCGTGCAAGTGTTGCTCTCTTATGCAAAGTTGCATCCCTACCTCCATGAGTGGCAAACAAACGATGGGAGGGAGAATGGAGCAGAAAGCTGGAGCTCTGTGTTTCTTCACAAAAGATTTTATACTGATGTTTTCATGCAGAAGCAACACGGGATGATGCTGACCAGACAAAGTGGACTTTGAAGTCTTGCCGTCTTTGATCTGGTTGACAAATCTAGCCTTTAAGGGGGACCGGGTGTCTGCCGGCAAACTTTCTCCGGTGTTATGAGTCCTTCTGTGCAGAGATGTATCAGCGTAATATGGCTGGAAACCCTTCAGCCGTTCAGCTACGCTGTGGAACAACCTGTTCTGCTGGGCTTTTTCTCTTGTTTCAAACACAGATTTCATACAAGGTTTCCATCTTAAAGCAGCACGGTGTAGGTTTTGACCCAAGTATTAGCTTAATTTGAGATATATCAAATGATTCTTCAGGTCAATATACAGCACTTGACGCGTATCGATGCTCCGTGTGGGCTGCCTTTCTCAAAAACTCGCCTATGTAACTTGAGAGGGTCATGTGACCTAGATTCATTGCCGTGGATTATGGCAACAAAATCAGATATTGTTACCTTCCTAAAATAATGGCCTAAAATAATACGGCAATAAGTTATTAAGTTGATTTAGCCAAAAAAAATTATTTTTGGCAAAACATGTCAATATTTTAGGAAGGTAACGATTCTAGGTTACTTGATCAGACTTTGGTTCTCTGATGTAGGCTTTAATCTAGAGGGGTGAATGTGACCTTTTCCTTAAAAGTAGCTCCACGACTTCTCAACCTGCTGGTCCAAACTGGTCTGCTATCAGTTTCCAAAACACGGAGGGAAACTGTTTAATTTTGCAGCTGTGCAGTGATGCCAGTGGCCACCCGGCGTCTAGCGCCCCTAGTGGCTAAAATTTAAACTGTGCTGCTTTAAGGTTCAATACCATTTCCAGATGGAAATTGCTAGCCTTTTAAGGCAGTTTTTTGTAATGCTGGGTAACCCACTTCAAAATTTCAACCTAGTTGAAATTTAATCATCTCCATGCCTCTACAAACCGTAACACAATAGTGAAATTTGCTTCTGATTATATATGGGGTTAAATTGTTGTTGTTTTTTTGTTTGTTTTTTTTACATCTGGGGTACCTTAAAGGATTCCTGCATATTGTTCATGTTAAAAGTCCCCACCTGTCAAAAGAAGGAAAGGAAGGAAGCACTACCACAACACTCTTCAGCTATAAAGTCGTTCCTGCAGGAAGAAGACTCAAAGTTTCAGTTTCAGTGAGGCGTTTAAGAAGAAATTTAAAGGAGGCACCGAGATTTAAGAAGCTACTACATAGGAAACTGTAATTTATAGAGGAGGATGTCACCTGTTCTCTCCGGCTGCTACAACAAACAGCTAGTCCTCACGGAGGGATTGTCATTCCACCATTTCATACTTTTGCAGCTTCAGTAGTTTTGTACCAAACATACAACATCGCTAAAGTGAACTTGTCATCATTTCCTCGTTGCTTTAAATGGGTCAGCCGAGATAGGTGCAAAGAAACGGTAAAAATCTCTATTAACAGATTGGAAATCAAATCTTTGATCATGCATCTGTAATTTAAATGATTTCTGCAGCGAGTCCACAGCTGTGAATCGATGCATAACCGATGTAGTGAGCAGGAAGAGGAAGTGACTGGTCACTCAGTCCTTACCCGCGACTTCTCCTCCAGTCTGGTCATCATGACGATGGTGTTGGATCTCTGCTCCCACACCATTCTCCAGAAGTCGCTCAGGGTCTCCGGCAGAGGCCCCTGAGTGGCGATGTAGGCGTTCTGCTTCCTGTAGCCGTCGATGTAGTTGGCGTTAATGTAGTCGCTGCCTGGAACGGCTGCAGCAAAGAGGAAAAAAGTTGAAATACAGCAAAACCGTCATGAGAGACCTGACAGAAATGTCTCTCAGCACATGTGAAGTAGGTCTAAATAAACAACCGCCCCGCTCAACAGCAGCCTGCGTGGGGTTAAGTGCTTCCACGAGCTCTTACCATCAACAGAGGTGAGGACCACTCTGGAGTGGTCATAGGCGATGACGTTTGCATAGCGATTCTTTGGTTTGTTCACTTCCATGTTGGAGTTCTCCCAGGTAAACTGCTGGCCTGGATCAATAGACTGAGCGAGGGCAGGAAAAAGAGGAGCAGAAAGCAAACAGCAGGGAGACAGACAGAGAATGATGATGAGAAAGAGAGAAGGGACAGCGAGGAAAACAGAAGCACAAAAGGATACTTGGGGTTTATGTCGGTAGAGAAATGGAGGGAAAATTGCTCTGCTGTCGCTCAGCCAGCGAGAGGAGAGCTGCGGACCGCAAAACCTTTTACCAGAGAAATACTCTTTACCCACAATGTGTCTCTGAAGATTTATTATCTAGTTGGTTTCAAGCTGAAAAAAAAATTTGGCAGAATGCGGCGTATCCTTCAGCTGCAGCTCCTGGATTAACAGGTTAAAAACTGCCATGACATTTGATGCTATTCAGGCATATTAATGAGGCAGAAGAGAAACGTCCTCCGATTGTGTTGATTTAAATCAATTCAGAAAAGGCCACCATCAAAAGCCTGAAACGGAGCAATTCCTTGCACTAAACCTGAGCTTCCTTTCATCTAATCTTTCTATTTCTGGCGCCTTTCGAGTATTGTTGTTTCACCCTTTCTCCTGTTTCACGCAATTTTCTTCTTGCGTCATTTGAGTCCTGCAGAAGGCGACGGTGGACCGCATACATATTGATCCCGGGAAGATATGTGATGGTCTCCCAGCCCTTCTTGGATAATGTCACGATGTCTCTCGCTATGCCGCATCGATCCCACTTTCTCCTCCTCACGCCACAGTCTTGTTTGGTGGTTCCACAGCAAATCCAGCAGCAGCTACAACTTTCAAGGTGGTAAAATCTCGCAAATTAAGCCGCCGTGCATGCTGGGAGAACAGGTGAACCAGGTGTAAAAAGATCCTGGTTTGACCAATCACATTAAACTTAGAGGTGCATATCTCTGAATTACAATATCACTGAAAGGTTTGTTTCAATTCAGAAAGGGAAATTCATGTGAAGTCATTTCTTTTTATTGTGGCTTAAAGCTAATAAAGACCGTATTAATCGTATATTAATATTATATTAAGACAAATAAAGGGATTTCTAACACTTAACTGATGTCATGACCATGTTATGGGCTAAATATCATGGGGAAGACTGATGACCTGACAGCAGTCCAGCAGGAGGAGGATAAGCCACAGATGGTGATTGCTAAATAGAGCTCTCTATTGAAACATATATTCATTGAAAGTTGAGTGGAAGGAAAATCTTTGGCAGAAAAAGGTGGACAAACAACAGGGATAACCCTGTCCTCTCACAGTCTTTCCTTCTACATATAATACCATCAATGTCCTTTTATTTTGGGGTTTGTATTAGCTGTACGCCAAGCCTTAAAGATTAACTGAAATATACTGTATATTTTCCTATTAAATTACAGAAATAAAAGAGTTTTTCGTCTGTACTTTCAGCTATTTTGCAAATCAAAGGTGCCCGGAACAAATTTTCAGCCTCTCTCTGCAAACAACGGTCACAAAATCTGTTGACTTGTAAATTATAATCGCACCAACAAAAAGCAGCAACATGTCCTTAAACCTGCTTTGAGCCTTTTCCGAAGAGTTTGCCCCCAGAGAGAACGAATCCGTCATCACATCTACAAATTACTCAGCCGTGTGAGTGGTGGGGGTGGCGACCCGTTGCTGCTGATGAGCTCGGCATCGGCAATTTCTGTGCCTGTTGTCGGCGCCGTGAAGAAAAAGACCTCATTTGCTGTCACAACGTGTCATATTCATTTGAGAGCTTGGTGAAGACAGCCGGGCACACAAGAGAGGCTGACAGCCAGCAAACAACTTAGGTAGAGAGGTGAGGCGTAAATGCCGAAGGTGCTCACGATTAAAAAAAAAAAAACTGAAAATACTTTCAAACGAACGTAACGGTGGCACTATCACGACTGCAGCATGCAGCCGCTTCTGGCAATCCAAAGAAGACGGCCTGGGGACTTGCACCATGCCTGATTGACAAATTCTGCTCATTACCCAGTGTGTTCATTGCTCAGCATGTTGCGGACTGGAGTCGGCGCCGCGGAAACAAAGTGTCAGGCTGCCTAAAGTATCGGGGGAGAGGAAGTGGCGAAGCCTCTACAAATTTTGCGTCTTAGGGTACGGCACGATGGGAGCAGCCGGCGAACGTGACTGTGACAAAGCGCCAGAGTTCTGCCACGTCGCCTCGGCTGGCACGGAGACGAAGGGCCATCTGCCGGGCGACGGAGGGGGTCTTCCCTGGCTCAGAAGGACTTTTTGCAGGAACGGGAGCCGGGCTGATTGCCCGCAGTCCTTCAAGCTACTTTCTGTGGTTCGGTTCATTTAAAGGAACTCAACGGGCCGGGAGGGCGACGGGCTGGAGAGGCAGCCCATATAAACCTAGTTAATTGAGTGCAGAGGTTTACCAGGGCCTAGAAAATCTCTCTAGCTGGCTGCTGATTTCACAGTAATTCACAAGATGGCAGAGGAAAAAAAGAAAAAGGGGAAAAAGACATCAGATTTAAAAATCTACTTTGTTTGAAATTATGATTTTTGCTTAATTTGGTACACATACAATAAAACATTTACGAGTTACGTTTATACTCAGTGGTGTATGCTGACATAAATGAAAAGCCGTCAGACTTTTACTAAATGTATCACGCTATGACTACACAAACAGCCTCCACAGCCAACATACTGTCCAATATGGTGCTTCTATTGCTTTTAAACCGGTTTTCTATCTTTACAACATATTAACAGCAAAAATATGCTTTATTTTAGAATTCTCATTATTTACATTGATTTCTTAAGAGGGTCTAAAAAACCCACATTTACGCATTCGCAGCCTCAACTTTTAGGACCACTAGTCTAATCAAGAACATTCACATTGGATAATAATTGTAATAACTAACTGGATTTTATACTATTGGATTGTTTTATTTGTAGTTTTCTTTTGTGAATTGGCGCAACATAATTGTTTAGACATAATTGTTTATTGATAACCCTGTTGTCTATAAAACTGTGTTTTAGGTCTGGGTTACCAGGATGGCCATGGACGACGGTGGGTCTTGTGAACCCTTTCTGTGTTGATTAATGTCTGTTGGACCATTATCCAGATGAAAGACCAAAATATGACCCATATTCAGTTCTCTGGATTTCTTTAAAAATTGAGTTTTAAACAAAGGTATGAATTTAAAAACGTTTATTTTAAAAGAACTGCTCATGTAGTTAATAACGATAGTTTGTTATAATGATATTTTACTGCATTTAAAGATGAATACATTTTAAGTCTTTTTACACATCTTTATCAGCAGAGCCAAGGGATATGACCTCACTGGATCTATTGGATGATAATTAGTCATTAGTCTTTTTCATTCCTGTTTGTGCTCTTTAAGCAAGGACAAGATCCTAAATTGCTGTTGGCAGATTTACAGTCATGTGGAAAAAAAAAAAAACGCATTAAGAAAAGATATTTCTGCACACATGGGAAACCTTCAATGTTCAGCTGCACAAGTCAATATAATTAGATTAATTAGTTTCAATTGTAGCAACACTTTTTAACTCATTTGGGACACTTGACAAATTATTTTCTTATTTAATCTTTGTGACATCAGTAACAGCTTAATGCTATTACTATTTTTTTAAACCAGCATGCAGGGAAAAACCCTTCCTGCAGGAGAAGTGGCCGTATGTGTAATGTAACTATTTATGCTGTTGGAACATGCAAAGTTGTGGATTACTAATTACATGGTCAAGACTTGATGCAACCTGCTGGGTTTCCTTAGAGAGGAAACTTTCTGACCAATCTGTATAATCTGATTGAATTTGACTTTGATGACATGTATCATGAATTGGCGCTCATGAATATGAAATATGATTCACAGGAGGCAGAGCATACTGGTCAAAGCCAGTATGCAAGTCAGCTGGCTAGGCCATCTTTGTATCCCTCCCAAGACTACCAGGGGTCCGTTCTTCGTACGTCGCTAACTCAGTTAGCAGGATTTAATTGTTGACGATTTGGCATGATCTTGGATCGTTTGGTTCTTCGAAAGACATCCTGCCCTTGTTGTCATAGCAACATGTGCGCCAGCTTAAGCCTGCTCGAGAGCAGGCTTATTTCATGTAAACAAGATTAGATCACGGCTGTATAAGCGGAGGAGATAGGGAAGTCTGCCGTAGCCATGTCAATTTTTACGACTGCAACCTGTTGCGGAAGGTGCAAGAATAATTTGCAGAGTTTTTCGAATTAATCGCGTATTGCGCAATAGACAGGACCCTTAATGCAGCGCGACAGTAGAGATTTTCTTGGTGGCTGTTATAAACAGACAAACACATCATTTAACAGTGGCTTTTAAAGAGGAAAAAGTGGTGTTGGAGCCATAAATCTAAAATATTTAAGTTATTTGTATGATGGTTTGCTTTTTATTTTTATCCTTTTCAGTAAGAAGATTTGTTCAGGACATTTTATTGTGAAGTTTAGTTTACTTTGAAAGGCTTGCTTCCTGTCGAGCCGTATATTGTATTAGAAAAAACTATGGATGGATTATCTAGACACGAAGCAATACAGTTTTGCCGTGTAAACTGTGGATGACTTGGAAAAGGAAAATTTTCATTTTTTATGGATAAAGATTTTTTTTTGTTAAAATTTCCAGTTTGCACATGTCCTTTACTTCCCGTGTCTAAGGAATGACACTGAAATTTGGATCTCTTGACATAACAAGTGCTTTTTTAAAATAAAGTATAATAATTAAAGGCTACCATTTTGTAGAATATTCTTGTATTTCACTTTTACTTATTCCCATGTTCTAGTGGGTCCCGTGGAGGCTCTGACATAAAAGAGCAAAGTAAATATGAGATTATTAAAATGCAAAAATTCATACTGTAAAAGTGATAGAAACATCTACCATGGACAGTATTTACGCATTAATTTGTCTGCTGCTTTTTGCCAGCCCTCTCTCCTGGCTTTAACAGATTTTGAGACGTTTTAATTAATGACTCAAATTCGGCATAACCTTCCATTAAAAGCTCGTGTTCTGCTTGGGAGAAAAAATGTGGGCGTTCTTTGGCCATGCTGAACAGCCAATAGCAGCGTTGCTGATCATTGTTTCTACTATCGATACATTCCCCCTTTTAAACAAACGCATGAACGCGCAGTTGTCTCAGATAACTCAATCCAGCCATACTAATCCTAAACAACAGGTGTGTTCGAAGAACCCAATTAGCCGGATCATGATTAGCCGGATGAAATCATCTTGGATGTCTCATTTGATCTTGGATGTTTTAAGCAACGTACGAAGAACGGACCCCAGGCCCTAGAGACTCTCATCAATAAAGAAAAAACTAAATATTAGCAGCAATGGCAGCAAGGATGTTGTTATAAAAACATACTTCTTATGCTGCTGTGTTTTAAAAGCACATTAGACAGATTTAAATGAGAGAAACTGAAGTGGGTTTTGTGTGGCATCAAGTCCTGTAGCTGTGCTGCTCTCGATGCGCTCCCAGTCTTTGTGCACGTGACTTGATTGCATTGTTTGATAACTATAATCAATTTAGATTACACTGTATGTACTTAACTTGAAATCTTTCTGCATGATTGCATTGAATTTACTCTTTCCTTAGCTACTTGAGATGGAATGTGTTGCATAAACTAATTTGTAATGTAACGCGTCGTGGGATCAAGGTGTTTAATTCACAGTGTTCGGCTGCGTCAGGATCTACAAGGATCAACTGATCGTCCAGCGATGAAGGTCCAGTGAGTGCTCCCGAGTATTCAGATAATAATAGCTGAATTATTCAGAAGGTTGGTGAATTTATCTTTTAGTTTCATCCATCCAGCACAATGAGGTGAGTAAATCTTCATTATCACAGACAGAGAGACTGCAGAACGTAGCACAAAAACAACTAATGCTATTATTAGATCATTGCTGTGAAATATGAGTACCGGTATTGTTGGTTTCATAGTGCTGATACACATGGGGAGCGCATACAGCATGTAAGAGCTGCTGTGTTCATGCCCCCAAATGTTTTTGACTTGACCAAAACATCTTTGGCTGCTAGTTGCGCTGGTGGTCCAATTTTGTCTGCTGTGGTTTTTAATTCACAGCAACAGTGTGATGGGAGTTTAAAGCATCCCCACTGGACAAACGTACCCAAATTAAAGTGTAGATTTCACCTCCATTTTTCAGTTGGATTATGCTACTGCAAAAAAAAAAAAAAATGAATTTATTCTGAGGCTTTTTAATCAGGGGTGCCATTAATTGTGGCCAGAGGTGTGAATATTATCCTATTCCTAGAAACGTTAAACCGTAGAACAACATTTCAAGACTTAGAAACACTGGTCACATAATAAAGAACACGGCTTTCTAGATAAAAGCCAGGATCCACAACCCTTCAAACCGCCTCGTTGGAGCCATCAATTGAACAGCCCTGATTAGAGCAGACACATCCAACAATCGAAGCAAATAAATAAAAGACAAATCGTGTTTTTCTGTATTCAAGGATGCCTCTCTTCTTCATCTGGCCTTGCTCAGACCCCCAAACCAACTATGTAGCACTTTAAATGCAAATTCCCTAACCCCCTTTTTTATTCTTTCTGGTGAAGAAGAACACTGACAACAGATAATCCCTCACTGAGTTACATTGGAGAGACTCCTGCATCCCCCCCCCCCCCCCCATTAAAAAAAAACCCCCATTCTTCTGGGAAGCAGCAAGACGAACACAGATTGCTTAAGCGACTTGCCACCTGCTAGTTCGGTGAAAAAGCATCTCGCAGCATTTAATGTAAGTGTTGGTTTCCTAGTGGGTTTGGTAATAGAGTTGTGAAAATGACTGAAGAACGTCTATGAAAGAAGTCTCCCATAACCCATTAGAATACATGCATATGAGATCAAAAAAGAGAGAAAGAAAATGTTGCTCCCTGACACAATAACAAGGAAACCCATTTATATACTTGAAAGAGGAGGAATCAGTTAAGCTTACCTCATATTCCTGGGAAAAGCGGAGGCCGTCGTTGGCCTTAAGTCGCTCTATGTGGTCAGCCAGGTCAATGACAGGAATTGGTGGGTGCTCCCTCATTCCTGCAGGAAGGAACAGAGAAGGACAGAGTGAGATGGGGCTGTTTCTGCATCGAACTGGCACATGGACTCACAGAAACAATGGTAGGACCACGGGGTGAGAGAGGCTGCCGGTGGGGCCGTGAGGTGGCTGTGACGGTGAGGAGAGTGCAATGTTCTTCGACAACGCATGGGAAGAGGCAGGAAAACAGGCTGGTGACATT
The DNA here is from genome assembly GCA_037039145.1 of Fundulus diaphanus. Taxonomy (NCBI): domain Eukaryota; kingdom Metazoa; phylum Chordata; class Actinopteri; order Cyprinodontiformes; family Fundulidae; genus Fundulus; species Fundulus diaphanus. The sequence continues at coordinate 20,492,206 of CM073133.1, read as the reverse complement.
TTGGTGATGTCGTCATGCTAAAACGGGGGGTACAGAAGTGGGACTGGCACTGAGATGCAGATGAGTGGAGTGGGTGAGCATGCTTCTTGGTGGAAGCGTGAAGCAGACATCTCTCCGGCCGACACCGCAGAGCTCAGCTGGTGGTAGAGGTAGAGATGGAGCAGGAACTCACAAGTCTCTACAGATCAGTCACACTGTCACTTCATACCACGAAGAGAGGAGAGAAAAAACCTGACTGGTCACCAGCAAAAACTCATTTCTTTGAAAATCCCTTTCCCTACAATAGGCTCTCTTTCGGCCCCGCCTCAGGCGCTTTGGCTGGATTAATTTCAAACAACCCCCCTACTGCTCCCTAGCTTCCTCATCGTTGGGTTATTGGATGATTTATTGCTAATCTACCGACACAAATTCACCCTGTGCTTCTGAACTTGGAGAGGCACTTAAAGCGGACAGCTAGGAACTCGCAGTTCAGGCCTTACATTTACATACACTCAACCCTGGCATGAATATTATTCATTTCAGGCTTTCGCTAAAATATTTGAACAGTTCTTTTTCAGGATGATTATACAACTGCAATAAAGCTTAAATACAAGTATTGGGTGCAAAGTTCGAACATCCCCTTGTAATGCCAAATAAATATTTTCTGACACACAAATAATTTAAACCCTACTTCTTCAACCCCTCCCTGCCTTTATTTATTTACATTTTTCTACATTATATACATTCATATAAAAACATTATGGGGCCTGTGCTGGTCTATTTAGTATGTAATTTAGCTAAATTAGACATAATTTGGCATGACCCTGACCACTAGATGGCAGCACAATCGTCGTTCCCCCCCCCCCCAACACCCCCACCCCCAGGGTGTGCACCCTAGTATTTGAGAAGCACTGGGTTAGTGGTACAGATGCGATGGACAAAATTGATGGATTAATGCAGGACAAGGACTTCCTTTTACCTCCAGATAAAAAAGCTACATGTTGAAAGTATGACGCAAAACACACCAGAACTGTTTGTTGGAATGAATAAATATAACTAATACTGAGCTTCTGGAGAGGCTCTTATTGAAAATGGATCAACTATGCATACAAGCTCAACTCCCTAAGCGGCATTTGGCAAACTACAGAGGAGTGTATGTAGATGTTTGAGCCTTTTTTGGGTAATTTTGACTCTCAAACTGATTCCTTGCAGATGTTTGTCATATAATCATACCCCCCTTGAAATGTTTTAAAGCTCAAAATCTATATGACCATCATGCTGATGACGGGTGTATGTCAACTGGCACAAAAATTTAAATGCACACAATAAATGGAGAACCTGCAAAGTTGAACCATGGATCATGGTTAACCTCACACAGTGCATAGCCTGAGACTGCAGACACTTTAAAAGGGTCTTTAGCTGAGGTCACCTGTGAGGTCAAAGGCCAGGCTTTCAGGTGACAGACCTTTGCCAGCTTTTTATTGAATTAATGCAAATGGCTGATGGCCACTTTACAAGATGAGGCCTGACCCATTATCCAAATTTAATCTTATCTCACAGAAGGGCCACTGAGCACATTACCATCAGCGTGCGCGTGTTTGTGCTGGTCTTTTACGGCTGCGTTTTGGGTTAAATGGAGGGTGAAGCCATTGATAACAAGGCTAATATCCAACAAGCGCAACTGTCCGCACTGCTCAACTATCCGTGAAACCATGTAGGCCTCTGCTGCTGCATCATAAAGGTGTTGTGGGGAAGTTCACAGCCAGTGGAAGGCCATTGGTGCATCCTTGGAGTGCCAGAGGCAACAAGCACGTAAGCTTGTGATGTCTGTCAGGACTGCGACGGGGGAATGGGTTCAGGAGCGAGCGAGTGAAGAAGAAAAGACTGCATGTGTGGGAAGTATGCAGTAGGTGAGAAAACAGACTAACTTGGAGTGTTGGGGCAGCGATGAGAGCTGGGACCTGTTGAGAGAGGAGAGTAAAAGCAGGGAGGAAGAAGAACACTGGATCAATGGAGGCGGCTCAGGATCACAGCCGGGCCAAACAGTATCTGCAGATAACCTTTGGAGCTAGTTAACTTTGAGCAGCAGATGGTGTTGACCATCTCTGGGCAATTAGACCGGTGCAGTTTGGACAGCTCAATACAAGAGCAAACAGAGCTCAACCTTAAGAATGTCTCCCGTGGAAACATGTATAAAGTTCTCTACGAACGACTGAATGGTAATACAGCATTTTAACAAACTTTGCTTTTCCACAGCTTGTTACGTTACGACCACAAACCTAAAGGTGTTTTCTTTGGAGTATAGGTGACAGACCAACACAAAGCAGAGCGTCATTGTGAAGTGGAGAAAAGTGATTGACAGTCCTTTCTAGAACCACTTTTTGTTGCTTTTACAGATGCAGGTATTTTTGGGTGTGACTACCAGCTAGAGACTCTGGGAACCGTTTGCTCATTCTTTGCAAAGTAGCTCAACAGATTCAAAGGTTTCTGGCACAAATTCACCAACCTCCAAGGTGCATGAAGAGGTTCAAAGATCTGGTGAGGTGAAAACTTCAGCAACAGTCGAAGTACGTGTAACCAACTTTACTGACAGACCAACGCATGTGATTAGTTTATCTGAATTATTTCTGTACTGTACCTTTTTTTTATCCAAACAAATTTAATCTCAGTTGGAGAGCATAAGGGAAGCACAATTCCTTCAGTCTTACCACAAATCGATAGATCTAGATCTGGACTTTGACTGGGCCATTCTGGTGAATAAGAAAAGTGAAAACCATGAATCTTTTTCTGCCTCTGCTTCACAGCCATGCTCTACTTTGTGTTGGTTTACCAGATTAAATCCCAATAAATACATTGAAGTTTGTGGTTGTAGCATGATGTCGTGTGAAAAATGTGTGAACTCTTTTGCAATATTCTGTTTTAGTTATAAAATGTTTGATATTTTTATGTATTGCTTGTGGCATACCCACATAGTAGTCTGAAAAGAGAAATATTGCATTTGAATAAAAATGATAAATGGGATTATAATTGGAGTAAGACTAATATTGAACAGGACTGCTGCAGCTGTTGGAAACTGTCTGAAAGCTGTGAAAAAAGGGGTAAACAATAATAAATAGACAGGCTAATTTGTTTATTATTAAGAGCTTAAAAGCATCTTAAAAGACCCTATTAAAAGAAAAGTCTGAGTTTTAACAGAATTTGTACTTTTCTAAGAAGACTCAGTGGAGTGTGTTTGTTTTTTTCCCCAAATTGTGATAATAGTGTTGGACATTTGAACCAAAATGAAACCTGCTTTGTGGAGAAAAGAGATAATGTCATATGCTAACATTTTTCCTCTCTTTCTCTGCTCGCTCCCTCAGTTCTCCTCAATTTACAACAACTCTACTTCAACTCTTCCAGCTAAAACACGCAGTGATGATCACCACATCTAAATCAGGTGAGAACCATTTTTGTATTGTAGTGCCAACCAGAATAAACAAAAACGTTTGCTCACTATTTGTTTGGTGTGAGGATTTTATTACAACTACTGCGGTGAGGTCAAATTAAAATCATTATGAATCCTTTCAGTTTCAAACCCTAGTTTGCAGAGCCCAGTGCAATCAAAGAGCAGATGTTCAGCAGCTGCTCTTACAGCCTCCTCATTTATTAACATCCTAAATGCTAAAGTGTTTATAAAATCATCTGGATATAAGAGAAAGCAAACTTAATCCTCCCTTCATTTCTTTTTCTTCTTTGTGTCCTACCTCCCTTCCTCGGTGCACGGAAGTTGGTACATGCACAAAAATAGAGTACCCTAGAAGTCTGCAGTTGACAGCACTAAGAAAACAACTATATCCTTCTTTGCTGCCTACCACCCATCCTTGCATCTTTTTTGTTGCCTACTTTCCTTCCTTAAATCCCTTTTTTGTCTACCTCCCTTCCTGTGTCCTACCTCCCTTCCTTGCATCCTTCTTTGTTGTCTGTCTCCCTTCCTGTGTCCTACCTCCCTTCCTTTCATCCTTCTTTGTGTCCTCCCTTCCTTGCAAGTAATAAACGGACTGACTTTATGCATCACTTTTCCACTCACACTGACCACTCAAAATGCTTTTCACTGTGGCCACGATCACCCAGTCGCACTCAGCAGGGCACATTCATACACCGATGAGCAGATCAGTGGGCAACCTTGGGTTATAGTGCCTTGCCCAGGGGGCACATCGACATGTGACAGGGTAAGCTGGAATCAAACTCACAACCTTCTGACAGCAAGGTTACTCAACCCGCTGAGCCAAGGTTGCCCACTTCCTTGCATCCCTCATTCCTTCCTTTTTAATGGTTTTTGTCAACATAGAACACCGACAGTTCTGGAAAGCTGGGTTTGGGAAAGTATGTAGGAACCCTGCAAACTGTTTGAAATCAGAACCTTTATTAACAACACTCTGCTAATACTACTGCCCCGCTGAAAGTTGCCTGTGAATCCGTCTGCAAAGGTCCGTCTACGACGAAGCAAGTCCACAGCTTATAAGACTGAACTGCTTCTGCAACAGCGCCGAAAGGAAGAGAAGACATCTGTCAGAAATAAGCAACCTGCCGCTGCTGTCGGCTCGACGGTTCAACAACAATCCGAATCAGAGCAGGAATGTTCACCTGCTGGGGACGAATTAGAGGGAGAAAGAGCAGGAGGATAAAGGATGCGGCTGTTCAATATTCACCCGGCTCAGGCTCAGTCTCATACGATTTCCCCATCTAGACGGAGCCTCGGTGGTTTTCGATAATCACCACACTCGAAGCAACGCAGAGAGGCGGTGAGGGGGAGAAATGGAAGGAAATAAGTGTTGACGTACAGAGAGAGCGAGAAGGGGGGGGGGAGAATGAGAGGAAAAGAAAAGAGATTACCCTACAGGGGGAAATGGAAGACAAAAGCCAAGAGAGGTGGAGTGGGAGGATGGCAGAACAGGACTCTTTCAGAGCGGCAGCACTGCTTAATTCCACTGCAGGGGTTCAAAGGGCCGTATGTGTGTGTGTACGGCAAATGGGATCTTTAATAACCCGTGAGAAGGAGGCTACACACATACACACACACAGAGGGAAAACACACAGCAACACACGCACAGACGCGTGCACCGCGGCTGACATTTTCTCTCAGCTCCATTGTTCCCTCGGCCCGGCTCACCTTGACATCAGAGGCAGCAGGACTCATTACCAGCTGGGGGGAATGAAAGGAGCTCATGGAGGGAGGAGGACGACTGAGGACCAGGGGAGGAGGAAGAAGATCAGGAGGAAATAGGAGGAAGGCTGATGCTGAGGCGGGCATCCTTACAGAAGTCTCCCCCACCTTTCTCCTCATATCCGCCCACTTCACTGCTGACTGTGTGGACAGAATCTGAATCTCCTCAGCCTGACTGAGACTGTCAGCTGGCTGCGATAGCCCAGAGAAAATAAGCTCAGTTTTATAGAAAGAACCCTCCTTTTCTCCGTTTCACCCCCAGATCTGTCAATTTAACGGCCAAAACGATCAATGAAAGAAGCCGGACACGTCAAGTTCATACGCAGGCTGCAAACTGCAAAAACAACCGATTCAGAACATTTATTTCAAAGGAAAACAAAGAAGAAATCTTGAGGATATCGAAATCAAGGAGGCACCGTGGAGGTTTTTGTGTAGCAATAAATATCCGTCACCTGCTTGTTTCACAGTTTATGAAGGACATCCAGTCACTACCACAGGTGTTAAATACCATATCTGCCCACTTCCACATAAACACAAGGAGTTATCAATTATCAGGCAAGTTGGTGTCTTATTACTAGCTTGAACTAGCTTGAAGTTTGAATATTCCTTCAGGTTTTTCACATGTTGTCATGTTACAACCACAATCTTTTTGTTGGGAAGTTTTCTGCTTGACCAAAAGAGCAATGATTGAGAAGTTAAAGAGGTTTTAAATGTTTTTTTTCAGTCCTTTGGAGTGTTTCTCTTCCAGCTGCAAAAATATATCAAGCTATGTCAGCTTGGGTGACAGAAAGCATTTTCAAGTCTTGCCAAACACTCTCATGGATTTAGGTCTGTACTTTGACTAGACCGTTGCGACAGAATGACATCCTCCGGTCCAAACCTCTATCTTGTAGCTCCGGCTGTATGTTTCCAGTCGCTGTCCTGCTGGAAGATGAAACTTCATCCCAGCTTCTAACAAGTTTGACCCCCAGGAGTGCCAGACTCCCCACAGCATAACGCTGCCACCACCGTGTTTCAGGACGTCTTCATGTACAGTGTTAGTTTGGCAGGAGAAATTTGTTTCCTCTGACCAGAGTGTCCTGTTGTGCGATGGACTTTATTTAGAGGTATTGGAGTAACGTGGGGTAAAAAACAAGTGCGCACTTTTCAGATTTTCATTTACCTCTATTTCTTAATTTTGCTCTACCTTTTGCTGATAGCTGATAAACTCCCAGTAAAATATATTGAAGTTTGTGGTTGAAACATGAAAAATGTGGAAAAGTTAAAGAGCTTTGATTCCTTTTGCATGGCTCTCAGATATGAAATCTATTAGAGAAGTCATTTCTTATATTACACAATATTTTACTCTACACGTTGACTCAATGCAGATCTAAGTATGCAGAAAGTCCTAAAACTGAACTTTACAGAGGCATGTACGGTATTGTTGGAGGCAGAGGAGGGGAACCCAGGTTCAGAAAGTAAAAAGCCCGTCCAGAGATTAGTTCCAACCACGTGCATTTCCCCCTCCACAGCACAGGCAGGAACTAACACCTGGTTAAGTGAACAGGATGAAGGGAAACCAGGCAGGGTTTTTACTTTCCTGAAGCCGGATTGCCCTCCTCTGGTTGGAGTGTCATTTATTACCTGGGGTCTGGTAGTTGAGTCTCCTCATCTCGACGGGGTCGGAGGAGTTGGCTAACAGCAAGTCCTTCACGCCGCCTGAGTGCTCGTCTTTCGGTAAGGGCGATGCCCGCTTTCTGGAGAAGCAAAAGGAGGCAATAAGGCGACAAACACATCCCCTCTCATATTGTCTTGTCCAGAAATTAATAAATAAATAAAAGCCCTAATTTAGTCATCAGTTTTGCAGGAAAACTCAAAGCAGAAATGACAGGATGATTTAAAATGACATCAATAATTACTATATGCACACACTTTGACTCATTTGCACACTCGATGAGGTTAATGGTGCATTTAATGGCTCTCAAAGCTTCTTCTAAGGACAGCAAACTCAAGAGACAGTGGGGGCCAGGCACCTTATTCCCATTAGTTTGAACGGAAACTTGAATTTAATGTGTTTGAAGAAGCGCGGTAATTTTGCTGGAGTGGGCCGGGTTGCGTTTGTTGCCGGATCGGTGACAGCTGCTGTGTGGGAAACGTGTGCACCCGAGTTTGTGTTTGCAGGGGTTTCTACGCGCGCCGCCGCCGCCGCCGCCCGTGTGTGCGCTTAACAACACATTGTGTTTACTGGCTTCGCAGATTGAGAGGAAAACAGGCGGCTGCTGTAATTAGCTCATCAGCTGGGTGGCACAACACTGGATAATTAGACCGGTTCTGCAGCACCTGTGCTGCCAGGCCCGGCCTCGCTGCATACAGCCCGCCACAGAACAGAACAGCGCCGCTTGGACTGGCTTAGCTCAGCCGACCGTGGGTCCGTCCATCAGGCAGAGAAAAGTAACAGCAAGCGCAGCCTGCCTGTGTTCAGACAGCCAGCATCTGTTGACACGCACACGCGCAAACAGGCGCGCACGCGCTCACCCACACACGCACAGCTGCGGACGCACAAGCCTCCTGACAGCAAATGGAAATGGGCAGAAAGAAGCATCAGGGCGCCCCGTGGAAATTTCACATCTCATTGCACTCCATTTGCAAGTGGCGAGCATGGTTTTAAGAAGGAGCGGGGGCCTTCTGTCGAGGCACGTCGTGGCGAGAACACACAAAGTCGGTGGTGCACACGAAGCCCTAACCTGGTTCCCCCCTCCCTCGGTGGGCGGGCGGGGGCTCGGGCCTCACCGCCACCTGTTATCTCTTGCTGCAGGGGCTTAAGCTAATGCTGGAGGCATGACAGCTAATCTCTGACAAGCATCTCTTCCTCTCCAGCCGAGAGCTGAGCCAGACCGTGTCCGTTTTCTCCCAGAGATCGCTGATGGGGCTGGGGGAGCGGGGAGAGGCTGGCATCAAGGAGGCCATCTCCACACCGCCGATGTGCAGCGCCTTGCAGAAGTATTCACACGGCTGGAACCTTTAGTGGGATTTATGTGATAGACCAACACACAACAGCGGATGAAAGATTATATGTTGTTTTATAAAAACAAGCAGAACTTTGAACGCAGTTTGAATCCTTTGCAAAACCTCCTTCTGCTGCAGTAACTCTTGAAACTCTTTCAGGGCCGTTTCTCTGCGACATTTGTGCATCTACAAGATCGAATTTTACAACTTTTTCTGTGCAAAATAGCTCAAGCTCAGACTGGATGAAGAGCGGTTGTGAAGAGCAATTTTCCAGTCCTGTCCCTGATTCTCACTGGACTTTGACTAGGCCGTTGTAAGCCTTTCCAGCGCAGCTCTGGCTGTATATTTAGCATGACTGTCCTACTGGAAGGTGACCCTCCGCCACAGTCTCAGGGCTTTAGTATCCTCCAACAGGGTTGTCCCGTATTTATCTCAGACCAGCTTCCCTGGCCTCGCTGAAGTAAAGCTTCCCACCACCATGTTTCTCAGTACAAATGGTTCATTGAGATGTGCAGGGTTAGGTTTTTTTTTTTTTAGCTTTGCACGTTGAAACAATTTAATTTGAGCTTTGTCTGGACCCTTAGTCTTCATCCACATGTGCTGTGTTCCCTGCATGGCTTGTGTTTAAAAAACATGACTCCTTCTGGCTTTCTCACTGCTGCTCTTCCATAAAGACCAGATTTTTGTGGAGTCTGTGACTCATAGTGCAACAGATAGGTTGATAATATCTGTTATCTGTCTACACTGGACTTTATTTCAGGGTACTAAAGTACCATACTTTGACTGTCTGTAAAAAATGCTGAAAATTCTGCCTTATTTTGTTGCTGCTACGCTGTTCTGGTCTATCACAGGGTTCTGCCTCGCTCCTGATGAGCCAAACATCTCTAGACCTGCAACGCTTAAGTTAAGTGACCCCTGTCAAATTCTTTGTGTGCCTGTGATATAAAATGTGTTTTGTTTTATAGTTAAATTTAAGAACCTTATTTTAATGCTTTTTTAGGCTTTAGAAAACGGAATTTCCTTCAAAGAGACAATTGATGATGTAAAGTTAAGAAAAAGCATATAGTTAAAGGCCTAATAATAAAAAATTATGAATATTTTTTTTTTTACCATTAGTTATTCTGTTGTAGAATTTCTGCACAGGTTTTGCATGAAATATAAAGAAAAACTGCTAAATCTACTTTTTTTTTATCCCCTTTATGTATAAAAATACATTTCTGTCTCATTTTTGCATGGAGTTATGCGCTCTTAACGTGACAGAAAGCAGAAAAGAAAGGTCAAAGGGCGTGAATACTTCTGCAGCGCTCTGACCCAATCAGACGCCAATCTGCATGATGCTTTGGTGCTTCTCTAAAGTAAACATGTCAGAAAAACCATGTGGGGTTATTCATCTCTCGCTCAAAATGAGGGTGAAGACGTGTGGAAAAGCAAGTACGCACAGGCAGAGTGTGAGGTACCGGGGAGTCTTAATGAGGGCAGAACAGGGCCCTTTGTTGAGACTCCTGCCACCAGGAAGCAGAGAGAGAAGCAAAAAAAAAAAGGCTAAAAGTGGAGGAAAGAGTCTCTGTGGAAAATGTCAGGCTAAAAAACGGGGACGTGTCTTTCTGAGCCGTCTACCTCCCCCCCGCCCGTGTCTGGCATTTACTTCACAATGGCCCATTCAGCAGCAGGTGATGCCTTGGCATATTCAGATGGGGCCAATCTTGGAGGGGCACACAGTCACTTGCTGGATAATGAAACACAGCATGGAGACAAACCACGGCAGACAGGACAATCTGAGGAGGAACACTGGCACTAGATGTGGGACATGCACTGGTACACGGACGTGACCCGGGGCTGGGTGGGGGGGGGTGTCCCTCAACCTCAGCTGTCAGGGGGTGCAGAGTCGGCTGCTTCTTTACGTCGCTCTTGTCCGGTAACGCTGACCAAATTTGGACAAGATAACAGCTTGATTTCTTTTTAACCCCATTTAAAGACCCTTTCTGTGTAAAAGCGGGTTTATGGTGAACATATCAAACCTTTAGGGTGGGAGGGGGTGCTTATAGTGAGGTGAACACTTGTTTAGAGGCCAAAACAGCGGCCAGCTGCACTTGTGAGAGACACAGCTAAGTTGCTGGAGGTTTTCCTTCCCGTTAATGGGGAGTTTTTCTTTCCACTGTCGCTTCATGCTTGCTCAGTATGAGGGATTGCTGCAAAGCCATGGACAATGCAGACGACTCTCCCTGTGGCTCTACGCTTCTCCAGGAGTGAATGCTGCTTGTCGGGACTTTGATGCAATCAACTGGTTCCCTTATATAGGAAATTTTTTCACCAATCTGTATAATCTGATTGAATTTGACTTTGTAAAGTTCCTTGAGATGACATGTTTCATGAATTGGCGCTATATAAATAAAATTGAATAGAATTGAACAAGTCTGACAGACTGATAGGTGCTTACAGACGAAGTAAGGCTTCATCTCCACAATTATTGGGGGGATTCCACCCCACAATGTTTTATAACCAATCATTGTAATTGTCACGTCGTTCTCTGTGCAAAACTCGTCTGCACTCAACGTTAGTTGCTCTTCCTCTGGGCCACGGTGTGTGCCTCAGTGAGTTGACCCTTGTGACCCTTGTCTGGTCACAGTGGTCTAGTCACCCTGTTGTAGTTTTTCAGTTTTTTTTTTTTTTTTTTTTACTCGACAGCAGCTAACTCTGCACCCCTCCTGCGCGCCCGACACAAACTCCACGAGCAACTCGAGTAGTGGTGCATGAAGTTATGATGCAGTGCTGAGAGTACCCACCTTTCCTGTTTGCTGCATTCACAGGGGCGAAAACAAAAGATAGAGGGGGAGGGGTTAATGTGTAATAGCTATTTATGAACTCAAAATATCAACAATAACTTGAAAGCACAGAGAGAGAGAGAGAGAGAGAAACTAGCACAATGGTTGCAGGGAGCTTTGCAGAACAGGCTCATCGCTGTCCGCTGCTGGCTCTGCAGGTAGCAATAACAGCCGGAGCTACAGTGTGATTATTCCTGTGCACATTTACCACCAGTCCACAGTGAAAAGGCCACACAGCCGCCTCCTCGCAGTCCCTCCTGTCAATCAGTATCCACGCGGAGAAAAGGGACTTCCACACAAGAGGAAGTGCTACTCAGCAGTGAGCTGTCTCAAGCCCTATTATTAACCGCCGGCTTTTTAAGTCTGCCGGAGACAGCTGCTGCCCAGGCGGCCGATGGCAGCTCGGAGGAGCAGGTATGATGCGAGACGCGGAATCTGTAATGGAGCTGCCAGGACAAGGCAGAACGTGGGACTTAATCAGCAGGCAGGGAAGCGAGGTAAATAAGGAGCTGCAGGTAATAGCTTCCTATTCAAATGGTATCTGGGAAAATGTCCACATTACTATTTTAATTACATTTCAGACGCACAGTTGCAGGGCACTAAAGTGCCTTAAAGAACACTAATGGGTACATTGTTATTTTGTTAATAATATTAATATAATATAAAAAAAACACCATGCAGAATTTTTTTCTTTTCTATTGTTGGTCCTCAATTGTGGAATAACCTGCCCCTGCGCATTAGAGAGGCTCCTTCACTGCCCACTTTTAAAACTCGCCTATTATTCTTTGGCTTTTACCACTCATTTTAAATTGTTTTTATTGTTTCTTTTAAGCGCTTTCATGCATTACCTTCTTATTTTAGTATTTTTAAATGGATGTGTTTTAGCTTATAGCACTTTGTTTCAGCTGTTGGCTGCTTTTAAGCGCTTTATAAATAAAGGTGGTATGGTATGGTACTAGCAAAAGTATTAATTCACCTTGAACATTTTATCCTGTTAAAACAACAGGCTCTAATGTATTTCAGAGTTTTTACCTGTATTATTTGGAAGAAGAAGGATTTAATTTTCCAAATAAAGATCTGAAACCTGCAGTGTGTATTTGTATGTAGCCCTCCTAAATCGAGACTTTTTAAAAAAAAAATCACCAGGACTACAGATCTAAAGACTGAAACCTTTGGCCAAGCTCAGTCAGATTCTTGACTGGATTTAGGTCTGGACTTTGACTGGGCCATTTTAAAGCATGAATATGCTTTCATCTTCATCCTACCATTACAGCTCTGGCTTAAAATTTAGGGCCTGCATTACATCTTTTACCACTTCCAACAAGTTTTCTTCTAGGATTGCCCTGAAATAAACTCCGTCCATCTTGACGTCGAATCCCTGCAGAAGGAAGGCATCCCCACAGCATGACGCTGAGATTACGCTCAGAAAATATGTGTTGTAATGAGACTGAATTAAAAGTGGACTCCATTTACTAATTGTGTGACTTTAGAAGGCAACTGGCTTTTATTTAGAGCAGGGATGTCCAAAGTGTGGCCTGGGGGCCATTTGTGGCCCACTGAGGGATTTTGTGTGGCCCCATGCTGCCTTCCACCAAAAGTGGTTGATACAAGATACACTTTTTCAAATTATTTAACACAAAATCTGTTTTTAATTAATTTGATAAGATTGGCTAAATACAGCAAGTGTTTTCAAAGAAAAAGTGACCCAAACTCTTTTTTTAATTGCTGAGAATAAATAAAACAAATTTCTTCTTTTTTTCCCCAAAGGTAAAGGTATTTGCAAACTGGATTCCCTGTTTTTTTTGGGTTTTTTTTTTACATGCAAATCGGATCTACAATGATGTATTCATCCCTTTCCTACAAAAAAAAGTCAGACAACTTTATCAGTTTAATTAAAATATTGCATGCTTATTTCAGTGTCGAATTAGTAAGAAAAAAATATATATTTTGTTTGTAATTTTAGTTTTGTTTATACATATATTTTTTGGCCCACGGATGCTTTTGACTTTTGGCCCACATGACCAAAACGCCTCTGATTTAGAGGCTTCAACACACACAAATGCTCTCACACTTGTTTTGTTTGTATAAAATAAATTAAACCAAACAGTTTCCTTTCACTTCACCGTAATGTGCCACTTTTGTGCAAGAAAGTTCAAGTTGTACGAATACGTCTGCAAGGCACCTAAATAAAACCAAAATGACGACTTTTACTGCAAATCCAAGAGGAGCGATTTCTATCTCACTAAACCGTAATGTTGGTATTCATTTACAGGAACATAAAAGACTGAAAAGGTGCAATTAGATGTGTGGAAGAACAGCTCAGACAGTAAGGGTAGCCCGATCTCCCATTTATCTGATTCTCCAAGCTCACCTTGTTGGCCTGTTTATAATCATGCTGTACTGCAACAGGGGCAGCTCAAGTGCTTTAAAGAGATATTGACTGAGCTTTTAGCTAAGCCCTCTGCTGCTGCCTTCTGTTTCTTTTTCTGAAATGACCAATGGTGTTGCCAAAACACATTTTTCACTCCCACCCTAAGAGCATTTGACAGCCAGGCTGCGATTTTATTAAAGGTATGTCAGCTGCCAATTCATCTGACACTTAACATCGCCTTGTTGACAACTGCCGAGTGGGCCAAAATCTCTTTGTCTCAGACACAAATCAATCCTTTTCTGGTCCTTCTCTCTCTCTCTCTCTCCCTCTATCTCTATCTCTCTGAATACTACAGCATGGGAAACAGCAACTGTACCCGTTTGGTTTGTGTGCAGCCCTGGTTCATGCAGTTTATTATGACCATTACTGACGCAGCCAAAGAGAAACCTACAATCGTCGATGTCCGTTCCAGTTCGACCTAAACGAGACAGGGGAGCTGAAGCCGGAGAGGACTCACTTTTTAAACAGAAGGATGGCGATGACGATGATGATGATGACCACCACTGCCAGCACGGGGCCCATCACCCAAAGCATTTCAGGTTGATCCATCCCTTGGGCCATGGTGGTTTTGATCGGGTCAGAGTAGGGACTGGCGGAAAAGGTCATCTGTTGGGGAAAGAAACAGTGTTTACTTCAGGAACGTTACAAATAAATCCCTACGATCAGGGCAGATGGTCCTAATAATAACACGGGTGCCTTCTAATTCACCTCAGTGAAAATCTTTTATGGCTTTATTAGATTACAGTGATGTATTCCAAGTGTTTCTTTCTCTTAATTTTGATTAATATGGTTTAGAACTGAAGAAAACCCCCAAATCATTTAATAATAAACTTAGGATATTACATAACACCAGTTTGAAAGGATTTTTAATACAGAAATGCGAGCCTACTGAGAAGGAGTAGTTTAGGAGAAGCTAAACACTCACAATTCTCCCAAAGGTGTAGTCAACGTTGTTGCTTATGGATGTTTTTCTACCAAATGTTTACCTTCTACCCAACTTTTCATTCATAGTTTACAGGCAGCTTCTTCAGCAGTGATCCTTTGTGGCTTCGCATCAAATTGTTCAACGGATCGCTGACTTTCCAATGGTTGCTCGTTTTAATTGGTCTTTACATAGAGCTGCTCAGCATATTCAATCACTGTCATAATCACAGTATCAATATGATATAGCCTTCCGGGAAGCAATGCTTGATGTTCCTTGCATTCGCTCTGAATATATCTGCGTAAATCTGGTGAATCACATGGACTGAGCCTTCCCTCTGCAGCCCAGATCTCATCTAGGTTGTAGTGACGCTAAAGCTCATGAAAAGAGTTTGGGGCATCGTGAACATGGAAGATAATTTACATTGAAATGGTAAATTAAATCTTTTGGTAATATAATACAGCCCTACTCTTTTGTAACATTCGGTTCTTCCTTCCACTAAACTATAATGTGCTTGGACACATCTTCTTTAGCCTCGTAGAAGGTGTCTGTGACTGGATGCTGCATACGTTCCTCGCCATGATTGTTTTATTGGTCTTATTGTAATATTAAGAAACAGAATGTGTTGTTTTAATTAGCCTCTAGCCAGGATCATCAAAACTAATAGCTATAAACACTGGTAATATATCGGTGGAATGCATCTATTTAACATACGAGTTTTACCTCTCAGCCCGACTTCCTGAAACCAATTTTGATGTCCTTACCTGCTGAGATGCAGCTGCATTAACACTATCTGGCTACAGACCGCCATATATTGACACTGTAAGACGCTGTGTCAAAACGTTGTAGATAAAACCCAAATGCTACTTTTTCCTGTGAACAAACAAACCAGACTAATTTAATTCCTTTCTATAAAGCGTTTCTGTTTGAATAAACTGCGATGACAGCAGGTGTGAGGGGGAAAAAAAAAAAAAAAAGGTATGAGGGGTAAAGACAGAGAGGTGGGGATGAGTGCTTGCGTCCCTTGGTTCGCTGAGATAAATGGGGGCACAGATGAGGACTCATCTCTTCTTCATTAGTGATCACACCGTGACGGAGGAGGAGGAGGAGGAGGAGGGGAGGAAGAGAGAGAGAGAGGTGACGGCGAGGGTGCGTTTCCACCTTGCTTGTAAATGAGACATCTTTCCACTTAACGTCTCCAAATTAAGGTGTGGGGGAGGGCTGGCGGGGAGGCACGTAGGTGTGTGCGAGAGTGTTTCTGAGGAGCGGGCAGACAAAGCGATGCAGTGTGGTGTTTAAAGGGAGGAGGAAAAAAAAAGAGTGATGAAGAGAGAGAATAACCGAGGAGAACAGGCTGACAGACGAGAAAGAGTGAGGTGTGTGCCGCATCTGTCATTAGAGCTCGGCATGCCACCTATTGAATGTTCACGGGACGTGCAGGTAGAGGGGGAAGGGGGGGGGGCAGAGGGGAAAGGGTGACAGATCGCAGACCTCGCAGGGAATTGGGCTCCCAGCGTGCGGCGGGAGTGGCAGGGCAGCAGGCAGCGGTAATCCGCATCATTAGCCGCGCAGCAGCCCGCTCTTTGGCACACAGGCAGATATTAATTGGAAAGATAAGCTGAGATGAGCTCAAAGAGTCCTGTGCTCTGTCATATAGTTCTGTTATCTCTCTTACTCTTGGGCAACTGCCGGAAAAATTCACATTATGGGTGTGTGTGCGAGCGCGCTGCAGCATGTCTCAATCGTGTATGTGCAAACCGCCGTGCGCCGATATTAGGAGCAGACGCCGAGATAGCTCAACCCACAAAGTGAAAAGATTCTCATTTTTATGTAACGGCATTAGATTGCAGCGCTGTCTTTCATTTATCTTTGCCTCTCTCACATGCAAACACACACGCACGCGCACACCGAGAGGCGAGTTCGCTCCTGCTCAGAGCGCCTGTGGGATGAACCTATTATCTAAGAGCAAGGGGAAAAACGGAGCCGCTACGGGATGCCGCCTGTGTGACGACACCTCCAGGCTTCCTGTTCTTTGGGGAGGGCCCAGAAAGAGGCTTAGGGACACAGCCCTGCAGGGAATCCTGGGAAAATGTCCCCTTTTTTTACTGCGGTAACAAATAACCGCAGCTGTGCCTTCAGAGAGGAGGAGAAGGGAGCGGGCGGAACAAAAAGAGAGGGCTTTTTTGTCTGTTGGTCATGGCGGCGTGGTGGGATCATCCATTTGAACAGGCCTAATATCTGATAAAAGCTCAGTCACGCAGCTAATAATGCTCCTGGCCTCACAGAGCAGCATCACAAAGAGCCAATGGGGCTGTGAAGGAATGTGTGAGGCTGACAGTGACTCAGAGACGGGGAGAGACGTCAGGCTGGCTCTCAGAGCTCTGAATAACTGTGTAATTGTGCGTGTACGGCGCGGACACGAAAGGTTCTGAGAGGTCCAGCTCCTTCACTCGCTATCACTGCGCTTTAAGTAACGATGACTAATGCAACTGCGGCGCAGGTATCGGCTTGGCCCTTTTGACCTCTGTTGAGAGAAAGTGATCTGAAGCTCAGCACCTTAAACCAGTCTTTGCGTAAACAGAGTCGTTCTAAAGTACTCCGACGATTTGAGCTTTTCCACAACAACCACAAGCTTCAATGTACAAGTCTATAATTCAGTTCCTTAGACTACGATACCCCCAAATAAACCCAACAAATTGCCTCCTTATGACAGATTCTCTATGGGATTTCCGTTTGGACTTTGACTAGGCCATTCTAGCACAGGAAGACGCTCTCAGCCACCCTGTTGTAGCTCTGGCTGTATGTTTAGGTAAACCCTTGGTCCAGTCTTTAAGCTTTTATCGCAGCCGAGTTTAGCCTCATCCACCTCCTCATCAACTCCCTGAAGCCTCTCCACAGCACGCTGCTGCCACCACCATGCCTCAATCAGCAAAAAGGCCTCAAACCTTTGGCCAAAACTGCTTTCATCTGATCAGAGCACCTTCTCCACCACGCGGTTAAACTGCAAACAGGCAATCTTCTGATTATTTGACAATGTTTATAAAAACAGAATCTTCACAGGTGAGGTTAAATACATTTTACAGGCTCCGAGAAGGATGAAGCGTCAGCCTTCGCACAAATCCCTTGGGTTTACGATAAGAAAGTAAATATTCAGGATAAACTGTTTTCCATTACCCATAAAATCAATAAAATAATTACACATTCAGCCGAAGTCAACATTCTGTTGGTGTTTACAAATGTTTCCTTCTGCTCACTAAGACGACAGTAACAGTTTCCCTGCTGCTCTTCCACAAAGGCATTACTTGCCCTTGACTAATAACTAATAGCTGTCCTGTCTACAGATTATCCCCAGCTGAGCCGTGGATTTTAGCAGCTCCTCCAGAGTTACCTAAGGTCTCTGGGTCTCTTTTTACCCTCATCCTGCTTCAAACGTCTCCACATCGTCTGCCGTGTTCCTCGGCCTTCATGATCCCGTTTGTTCACTAATGCTTTCCGACAAACCTCTGAGGCCTGCGTAGATCAGCAAAACTCTCAGATCCACATCATTTGTCTGCAATCATGTTTGCATAATTATTATTCCTTCAGTCCTGACTAGATAATGGCACTGGTGCAGTTGATAGCACTGCTGCCAAGAAGGTCCTGGGTTCAGATCCTGGCCAAGGCTCTTTCTGCATGGAGCTTGCATGTGCATGCACGGATACTCTACAGTTACTCTGCCCCCTCCCCTCCTGCACGTATAAGTGACTGAAGAAGATGGATGCATGGATACTTTGAGTCCTAGCTGTCCTTTCTCCATCACAGGAGCCTTTTTCCAAGCACATAAACGGAATCCATGAACATTACATTCATACTCGCCTCTAAATTGAAGCTTTTCACGCCTCCTCAAAGGCCAAATTGATCGACACAGAAACCATGAGCAGGGATTTGTCCCATTCTGTAGCATTATCCAAACCCTACGTGGTGATCTGGAGTCTCCGGGTGTCAATAAGCTTTGTTTGAGTGTTTCAAGAGCTCGAGTGCAAAAGGAGCAGCAGTAATTTATTTCACGTTGTTAGTCACATTTAATCCCCTTTTCACATTATATGCGTCTCAGAACTCGTTTTCAGCTAATTTGACTGAAGCTTACTCTATAAGTCTGAAAGTGATTACCGAGTTGCTCAAGAATAGTGAGAGCTGCACCTAAACTGATTTTATGAGACAAAATGGGGAAAGCAAATGAGATATTGGATACAGATTTAATATGTTTCCGTTAAAGCCTGGCGAGAGGAGACAGCAGCGGGAGCGGCAAGTATAAGGCAAGGATGCCTGATACTCGGCTTTGAGTAAGCATCTAGAAGGAGTATTTGCTTATTTGTGTGCATCTGTTAGAAGCGAGGGTATGTGTAACATCAGGTTTTTTTTAAAGCCTTTTGTCAAACTCCTTTGAGCCTCTACAAGTGAACGTGTTTGTCTAGGTCGCAGCCGCAGAGAGAGCGAGACTGAGCGTGATTTCCAAGCGTTTGTCTGCGACACAGCGAGCGAACAGGAGCGAGGGCGTGGGTGAAGAGAGACGGCGCACACAGAGCAGCCAGACGAGAAGAGACGGAGACGGAGGTGTCATGGTGGCGGCGCTACATTCGGCGTGCTCTCTCGGCCCGCGGGCTGCGCGCCGGCCTCCTCCGCCATCTCCCCCCCTCTGAGCAAAGAGATCCGCCACACGCAGCAAGGAGGACATTTGTTACGACTCGCCGCTGACCCCGCTAGTTACCCGCTTCCCGAAAAGTGGCTGAAATAAGCCGCGGGGTGCGCGCCAGACAAACAAACAAACAGAACACGCAGAGATGCCTGTTACGCATCCCCAGCTCCCGCCACCGCCCCGGGGGAAGCAGAGCAGCCCACACGGTCCCTACACACAGCATGACGGAGTGCAAGACAAGGGGAGGGCGGGCGACAAGATTTTAGCAACAAAAAGTAAGAGAAATACAAGATGTACGGCTTTATCTATGAGGAACAGAACCGCGACTACAGGGCACCGTCTACCCTCGTTCTGTCCTGCAGCTCCTCCCTCATGCTTTTCGCTCTCATTCATTCTTTTGTCTTTGCACGTCCCCTCAGTCATCCAGCTGCAGAAATGGTGCTTCATCCTTGCTCTTGAGCTGTCTGAATGCCAAGCCGTGGTTTCAAACACGGTAACGACCACAGTTTGCTTTTTATCGCCACTAAAATCCCCAAAACGTAGGAGGGAAAATGCAGAATGACATCTAATAAATAAAAAAACCCCACAAACAACAGTCTGCGTGCTCCAAGAATGCAATGTGAACTAATTCCAGGGGTCCTCAGTGTTTTAAACTGATTTTAAACATAAAATACTAAAGATCAGCATGAATTTCTAAATGCATTAAAGTTTTGTGTGTCTCTACAAACCTTTACAACAAAAAGATCAATGTTTTTCCGCTTGAACCATCAGGGGCTTTGACTTTATGCCTGATTGGTGTATACGCATGTAAAATGCATTGGACACTGCTTTAGTAATTCTTTCTGGCTTATTTAACTTCTTTTTCTAGCTTGTCCCTTATAAATAAACTACAGCATAAATAAATAAAAAGCATCCAGATAACTGGAGGCGCTGCCAGAGGGAGGCCCCTGTGGGAGGAGATGCGACACAGCACAGCCCAACATCAGTTGCCGCCACCCTTGAAAGGCCGGACTTGAACATGGCTCCTGCTTCCAAATAAAAACCAAAACAATCTTGTTCCCGTAATTCCCCCTTGATACTGTCCGTTGCAGCCTTTTTTTTTTTAAATTTTGAAAGAAGCTAGACTTCAGCGTTAGGGCTGTTTGGAGCTTGAAACAACAGAATCGGTGCTACAAAGCAGATTCTCCGCGAGAGTGAGGAGAATACAAATGCCTGGATGAAACTCCAAAGAGCAAAACGAGGCAGACGCATCTGATTGCTCCGTTTGGGTTCCTCTCGCTGCCAACTTGCTCACTTTTCTCTTATCACGAGGACAGCACACGGTAGAACAATCGCCTCCTCTGCTGTGGGTTCGCTGCGTCTCATCGGAGCTTCACAGCCTGGACTGGACACAAGGCACAAACATCCTCTTTCCTGCTCTCCAGCACCGTCCCCTCCTCTCTGCCTCAGATCACACAGTATTTCATTCTACTTCTTCCCTCAGTCTCTTTTCGCATTAAATGATACTGTTTATACACACCCAGCATCTATCATCTCATTTCACACTTCCCCCGGCTTGTTTATCTGCCTTTGGTGCTGGGGAGACATGAAGGCGCGTTCACGCGTCTTTTCTTTCTCCCGTTCCCCCTTCCTTTCTCAGATTCTCCTCAGCCACTGGCGGCTGCTTGTGGCCATTGATGTACGAGGGCTTATTAAACCCTGGCGGCCCTGTTTGATCCAGACTAGAGGGGAGTTTGGGGTGGCGCTAAGGAAGCCTAGTAAAGACACAAGTCATTTATTCCACTACTTGTTGTTTTATTCTCCTGAGTCTGGTGAAGATCCCGCTCGAGGCACCTTTTGCCTGCCACTCGATCCCGCCGCACGCGTCACCTTCTTCCTCTTCTCCTACCAGCGCCTTTGGTAATAAAACATCTGCAAGTGCCGCGTGGGGGCTGACAGAAACAAACACCGCTGTGGCGTCTGACTTGCACTGAAAGGATTCGTGCTGCAGTCTCTGGCAGACTACTGGTAGCCACCAAACACGACGCACACAAGAAACAATAGCAGGAGAAAGGAAAGGAAAAAAAAAAACAAGGATGCTCTGGAGTGATCTTGTTATTTCAAAACTACAGTGTATTGTACAATGTCTTGCAAAAGTCTCCATTCTTCTTGTAATATTTCAAGTTTTGTCACATTACAACTGCAAACTTCAATGCGTTTCATGGGGACTTCATGTGATAGAACAATACAAAGTAGTGTAATTAGAACCCTTTTTAAGTTGGTCTCAATCAGCAGAGGACATGAGGAGGCAGAAGTTTTGCTATTTGCCAAATAGCTCGAGCTCAACTTTCAAGTCTTGCCAGATATTACAATTAGATTTATGTCTGGACTTTAACTAGGCCATTCTAACACATAAATGCATGGATTTAAACCAGAGGTCTTCAACCCTGGTCCTCAGGACCCACTGTCCTGCATGTCTCTGCTCCACCACATCTGAATAAGACGATTGCATGACGTCCTCAGCAACCATCAAGGGCTGCAGAGGTCTGTTAATCGCCTTTTTATTTAGTTCAGGGCTGAAGAGCCCTGATCTATGGTTAGAGGTGAACAAACTTCCCGGGGTTAATTGATTTGCAGCCTCTGACAGCATTTCTTCCAGGATTGCCCCCTTCTGACCAACTTCCTTGTCCCGACCGAAGAAAAGCGTCCCCCACAGCAGGATGCTGCCACCGCCATGTTCCACGTATGGTATGTAGGTCAAACCGTTATCCGCCACAGTATGCTCTGTGACTTGCTGGGTCTCCAGCATAGCTCGTGGTAAACTGCACAAAACTACCATTTCACGCATAACCTTCCTCGATTTAAACTTCTCCATAACTTTCTCCCTGACCAGTGTGCTGTGTTCCTTGGTCTTCATGAAGCTGTTTGTTCACTAATCCTCTCTAACAAACCTCTGAGGTCTTCACAGAGCAGCTGGATTTATACTGAGCTTAGATTTAAGACTGGAGGAACGTTTTTCTTTACATTATTTACAGATATCAGAGTAAGGAGGTAAAAAAAAATATTAATGTCTGATGCTTATATGTCAAAAAAAGCTTGAAAACTATCCATCATTTTCCTGATTGTGTGCTGCTTTAAGTTGGTGGCATAAAACATCCTTAAAACACATTAAAGTCTGTGGCTGTAATGTATAAAAGTTAAAGGGGAGTGAATACTTTCACAAGGTACTCTGTGTTAGCAGACAGCATCTTTACAGTTCAGTGAAAGGAAACACTAAGAAATAACTAGATTTCATTCAGTAGTTTTAATTATAGCCACATTTTTGGACTCATTTGGAGATCTTGGAAGTATATTCTCTTCTTTAATCTTTGTGAAACCATCTGTTGCAGCTTAATACTCCAACAGACTGAAAATAAATACACTTATTAAAAAATGTGCAGAAAAGGCATCCATGTCAGAAAGGAACTTATCCTTCTCTTAAAAAGAAGTTGCTTCCACCTTTTTTGCAAACCAAAATACAGAACGTGCCAAAATATGTATCATTGAGGAACTGATGAGTGTAATTTGCAGGACGTTTGTTGCAGAAAAGTGGTAATAAGGAGGTGAGCTCATTAATTGACACCCAGTGAGTTGGGTCCAATAGGTATAGGTGATCCACTTTAAAAGGTGTGTAACTTCTAGTCAGTTTAAGGAAAGAGGCCGATACTGAGCCCTGCTGATCCAACGCGCCGTGTCTTGCAGGTGTGGCGAGAGTCCTGTGCAAAGATGGGATTTGAGGAGCTCCTTTGAAGTCAAATATATCATAGCTGCCCAGGACTGCCTCCTTTGCACATCCGTGGCCTTCTCAGAGTGGAGGGATTACTTGGGGGGATGTGGGGGGCTTTAGGGACATGTAAAGTAGCGCTTCAAGGGAATCAGGCCTGCCTTACGGACTCTCTTGGCCCTGTGACCAGGTCCTCGTCTGCCTCTTAACTCCAGCCGCACTAATCAATCTCCTCTGCCGTCTTAACGGTGAAGAAAGATGTGGAGAGCGAGAGAGAAAAAGAGCTCAAAGGAGGGAGTGGAAGGAAAGAAATAGGTAAAAAGTCTGAGATTCGGTTTAAGACATGAAGCACTTCTCCCTCTCTGTGGTCGCAGAGGGCCCAGTTACTGAATATGCATGTCCAGGGTAGCACAGGAGCCCCGAGCAATCGCAGACTCTCGTTCCTCCTGCAGTGAAGTTTAGCCCAGACCATCCCACAGAGACATGGGCCTCCGTGTTAGAGCTGCTCGACAAGTGCACAGCGCCTCCACTTAGAAAGCCAAGAGGCCTGTATTAGCATTAAGACATCTGTATGGGACCCCCGCTGGCTGCAGGGAAGCCAGAGCTGGATCGCTGATGTCATTGGCAACTGATAAGGGAGTTATCAGGACAAGCTGCAATTTCTCTTAGAGGCTGCTACAAAAAGGCTAAGTGGTGGTAAGAAAAACAAACAACCCCTTGGCGGATCACTGCTGTTTGCTAAATGCTTGAGGAATGGCGGGGCTCCATCCATGAAGGGGGGAAACTTAACCTGAAATACATTAGGTTCAATGATGTGGGGTTTTTAAATGGCATCTAGGCAGGTTCTAAAACTTTGTTTAAAGGTGCAAATCTGACTACGAAACGTCAGATGTCCAGAACAACTCCCGATGAGCAAACCCCTTTGTTTAAATTTGCTCCAGCTAAAACTGTTTGTTTGTGGCTAACTTTTAAAGGATAATGGCCACTTTAATTGTGAGACATTTTATTCAAAACTTGATTACCGTAATTCTGTTTTATGTCTCAACAAATAAAGCACCTTTCATTGCACATAAAAAGAGACGAGAAGAATTAAAGGTGCCTTAAAAGTGCAGAAAACACTGGTAAAAACCACCAGGATAAAAGTTAAAGATACCCGGTGATGGTTAGAAGAGAGGGCATGAAAAAGTATTCAGCCCCTTCCAGATCTTTTTTTGTTTTTGCTCATCACTTGACCATTAAACAAATTTTGTTGTCAGACGAAGACAACTAAATTAGCAGTTTTCATTCATTAAAGAAAATAAATCTGTACAACAACACGAAGCGGGCTAAAGGACCTCAAATAGCAACACAGCATCCCCCAATCTAATGACATTCAAGAATAGATGAAAAGAAACGTCAAGCTGGCCGGCCTACCAAATATAATTGAAAAGGGAATCGACAAAAAAACAGGACATCTAAAGCAAGACCTCACTTGCCTCAGTTAAGGTTGGTGTTAAAACTAAGAGTATGTCAGAAAAAGATGATCGTACTGACAGTCAAACGTGTTGGTGACAGTATAATGGTCTGAGGCTGCTTCAAGATGTGAATCACTTGCTGTAACCGGAGGAGCTATGAATTCAGCTCTGAAGGTCAATGTCTGACCATCGGTTTGTGACCTTAAGCTCATGCTCACCTGGGTCATGCAGCCTGTTTTTGGCCAAAATTTGGATCTAAATCCATTTTTAATGCTGTGGTGGGAATTAAGCAAGCCGCTGGTGCTCAAAATCCATCCTATGTGGCTCAATTAAAACAATTCTGCCAAGAACAGTGGGCTTAAAGTCCACCACAGTGATGTAAAATGCTGCCAAGCTGGGTTGTTTCTTTCCCTTCATTTGTATTTACAATGGTCATTTTTAGTCTGAAATTGAAACGTATTTGAGAATCAGAAAAATTTAACTGTAACCCAAACGAAAAAAACAATAAATCTATAAGAGGGAAAATACTTCACAGCACTGTAAATACATAAAGAAGGGCTGGGAGATGTGCCTGAAATCAATATCACGATATATTGAACAGTTCACCTCGATAATTTTAAATTGACGATTGGACTAATACACACACAGTAGATATAGTATTTAATCATTTTTAAGATCCAGCAGAAACCCTTTAATAAAAATCAAGAAACCTTTCATAAAACACCTTGCTCAACTGAGGATCTTTCAAAAGATGCTAGGCTAATGCTAGCTAGCTTACTCTCTGTTTTGATAGGACTTGTTGATAAGGAACTCAATTGATCAGCTGTTGACGAAACTTCCAGAAGGTTTTGTTTTTGCGCTACAAAAATAAAGCCCCTTTCTTTAAACGTTTATTATTATCAACAACCATTTCAGATAGACATGCTCTGCTCTGACTGAGTCCGACTTTTGAGAATCACTGGCCAAGGGAATACAACGTGAGGTCCATCTGCCCTGGTCCAAGAAGAGAGGAAGGATGCTACTTACATAATTAGCTGTGCCGTCCGTCCCTTCATTTCGTAGCACCGCCACGACAAAGCAGAGGTACTCTTGGTTGTTAGTCAGGGGTTTGTTTCTGAAGCCTGCGTAATCCTTGTCATCGCCCAACATAAAGGTTGCCGGCAGGCTGGCCAATTTGGCTGCAACGTATGCCCTGGGGGACTCCACATGACGTCTGCGCCTCAGGACCGGACCTTCTCTAGACCTGAGCAGCTGTAGGAAGAAGGCAAAGTGGTTTAAAATTAGTAACACAGCCCAAATGAGATGACCCTTGTGACCTGACAACCTGTCAAAATACAGCATTTAAGCTGTAATATCAGCCCAGGTTTAAGTTTAGGCATTAACTAGATTTCATAATACAAATCAAAGCATCTGAACTCCTTAAATCTCAGGATAACAATGGTTTTGCATTGACAGTGTATGTTCCGGGTCGGCTGTGCTTCTCAGTAAAAGATAATGACTCCACGGCGCTAAAATGCCCTTTGCACGCTGGCACAACAGCAAACAATGCAGCCGAGCTACGAAGTGAGCAATTAGCACTTGGTGGAGCACACAATCTCAGCATGACTGCCAGCCTGGTTAATAAATGAGCAGCAGCGTGCAGCACTGCGGCATTGTGTTTTTCAGCAGCATTTTGTTTTCTGTCACTGGTGTCTCATGTGCTGCTCCAGATGTAGCTTTATTAAATCATTATGCTGGAGGGAGGAGACAATGGCCTGCTCGGTGTTTAATGACTCAGGGAGTCCCATCTCTTTCCCTCTCTCCATCTCCTGCGTTACTCCTAAGGGGGGACCTTGAGCAATGGCGATTCAGATTAACGTGCCTCAGAGTTTACTAAAATATTCAGCTTATTATTCAGGCATGTTGGTTTAAAATTACCCAGGGGTAAGTGGCATCATTATTAAACAACAACACCAAATAAATATATTAGCCGATCATATAAAACTTTATGAAAAGGTAGAAAGCCTTAACTATAAAGTGCACTCTATACTTGTTGCCACCACTTGTTAGGATGTTCAAAAAGCCTTTAAATTAATTCATCCTTTATCGCAATTATTATAACCTTCAACTAGCAGGACAACTCTATATAGTCTTGGCTTTGGCTAAATACTGTTAGTTATCCCAGCTTTTAATTTTAAATGAAAGGTATTTATTCTTTTATGGAGTTATCCATAAAAGAAGGTTGATTTTGTCTGGTGAACCATTTTATGCTGATTATGTCAGATGTTTCGGGCCATAATCCTGTTGAAAAACCCAATTATGACCTATTTTCAGTTTTTTTAGCCAGGGCCAAAAGATTTCTGTTTAAAATGCCCAAACATTTCATGATGCAATGAACTCTAACAAAGACCTGTTGAACAGAAACCGGTCCAAAGCATACCAGATCCTCTGCTGAACCTAACACAGCTACTTTTACTTTTTTTGCCAAAAAGCTCAGAGCAAAAAGCACAAAGATGTTGACAATTTTGATCGGTCAAAAATTGCTTCTTTTTTCCTGCCATGACTCCCACACCCAGCTGGCATGCACATGGCACAATATGGCTGCTATAGAGACGCCACACATGGCTGCAACGACAAAGCCCGGCACTCACTGTGCAACTTTAAAAGCCGTATGGGCATTGAACATGTCACACTGTGTGAGTTTGAAATCTTAAGATCTGGATAGTAACTCCTGTCACACGGTACGATCAGTTTGTTGTTCAGGTTTCGTTTGTTTATTTTTACGTCAGAGAAATATAAATGATTATTTATGAATGAGCAAATAACCAAACATATTGGTTACATTAAACAACCCAGTCATGTCTGACACGGAAAATCCTCGTCAGGAAGGAACAATAGATATTTAAGTCTAGCAATCACTAGCTAGCTTACTTTTTTTTTCTTGTGAGAACACCTTTAATACCAGAGTTGGACTCTGAAAAGAAAGAACGGCGGTAGAGGGGACACCTGTAAAAACTTGAAAACTGCAGCAGCACTGCTCACACTGCATGATTTTCCCTGATCGTTGGACACTATTTGTCGCATGGTTCCTCTAGTTGTGAGAGAGTAAAATGACCAGAGAACATAGATTTAAGCTCCCAAGCAGAGTTTTTAATGATTCTTCCTCCTCACTGTGTTTTACTGGGATAAACACGGGTCCTGTGAGAAGGTTGAGCTGAGCAGCCACTAGTAGAAGCAGTTTTTCTCATTTTGAAGAGTGATTAAAAGAAATGGCTCGCTTTTGCATATTATCACTATACCTCAGGGAAACATGAAGTAATTAAATGTTTTTTGACATATATTATAATATACAGTTAAATATGTTTCAGTTTCTTTTATGGTGAGAATTTCTATGGATGCCACAAACTTCTTCTCTTACAGTTTATTTTAGGGATGCAAGTTATTGATTAATGATTTAATCAAATCTGATCTCATCGATTGACTAACGATTAATTGATAAGCGGCCATTTTCTTAACATAAAGGGCTAATTTAATTATTATTTTTTTACAATATGCTAAATGTAAAATGAGGCACATCATTATATTTTAACACTTTTGTTGTGCCACCTGTATTAAATGTTGATAGAATGATCCAAAAAATTTGGTTTTCGTACACATTAAACTTAGGTTCCCGTTTACTTCTATTTTATAAATGTCTGTTAGGTTACTGAATAGAAAAAAATAACATTATTAAAATATGTCTAACACTTATAATCTTTATGAAAGCCCTCACTACCAACCGTGCTTTTGGCTTCATGTATTTTTCCATAATTTTTCAACTGCTTTGCGTGATGCTCTTCTATTATCACATCCTCGCCTTCAGAGCACGTCAGTAAGTCTTGGTTGAGAGGTTGACGCTGCTCCGCCATGCAGCACGGATGAATGGCACCATTAAGGTGATAACTTCAGGAGCTTGTTGTGTGTTTATATTTAAAACCAGAATTGCATAAAGTGCATTTTGCATCCTTGTTGTCATGAAACAGTGTAAAATCATCCCACACCAGACTCTGGACCACTTCACGTTGTTGTTCTGGCATGCCTGCGCCATGATTGTTTTTTTTTCCAACTACTGTGGTCTGACTCTGCTTAAGAATCAGCAGTGGCACCCTCCTCTGGATAGCGGCCATTGTTGTACAACGGCCGCTATCCAGAAAGAAGGTCAGTCGAGCAGACGTCATCAGTTAATCGGATGGACAGAATTTTTTATTTCAGAATTTCAGTTAATCCTAATTGGATTGTTGGTTCTCTGCTTTATTTTTCCCCTTAATGAACAAAGACCAAAACTTGGATTTTTACAATTTTTTTAGCGTCAAGTTTTACTAGAGGTTTAATAATTTATTTAGAAGTTATATTATTTTGGAGTTTTCGCCTATCTTTATAAGAGGGACCAACAATTGCCGCACCAGTGATGTATTTAAAGGTTGGATTTAGTCAAAAAACTCAATTTAGGCTCAGAAAGTGTCACTGCAACAACAGTTTCATTTATTTATTTATTTTTTACATACCTTTCCCAAAGGTGCCAATAAATGTAAAAGTGAAGGGAAATTTGTCCGTACTGCTCACAAAGGAGGACCATACAGATAAAGTTAAACCCTATTTCACTTGTTACACATTAATACTATTATCCGAGCACACAATTCGACAGATGGCCGCTGTTTGCAGATCTGGCATCCAATCAGGAGACTCCCCACCTACCTGAGTGACTCACTGTTTAATATCTCTCTGCCCTGGAACCTCTTCCTCCCTGAGCTCAGGAGGGTAGAGCTAATTGGCTACCACTGGCAACTCCCTACCCAGTTGGAGCGGAAAATGATATCCGTGACCCGTGTAACCTGGGAACATTAGCCAATCAGCCCCCCGCCTGGCACTCACCTCTTCCAGGTCCATCTCGTCTGGATTCTTCCACCGCTGCATGGACTGCGTTTTGGGCACCACCACAATGTAATACCATCTGAGGAGAAATACAAATAAATAAATAAAAGCCTGTGTGAACAAAGCGTGACACAGTCAACAAATTCACAAGTGAGCACAACCAAGGTCAAACTCCAGCAGATTGGCGCTGCATTCCCCAATTAATGGCTAAACGCTAAGAACATCTGCCACATAGACCAGAACAAATAGCATCCAGGAGAGCGGCGCCTTCAGCTAACGGAGATCCCTGAGGTTAATAAGAGCAAATATGTCTTTTTGTGCAGTGATTAGAAAGACCCAGATGGATGGAAATGAAGGGCGTCACTGGAAAGGGTCAAAATGAGGAGGTTAGGTACAGACTGGGAGAGCATGCATGTTAGAGTACACAAAGCACTCATGTCTTTGTGTTTATATTTGCGTTGGCTCTATGTCGCTGTCAAGCCACGGCTGTTCTCTCTCGGCTGAAAGTTTTCTCTCCACTGCGGCATTTTGTAAAACGAGCTGCTGCTGACAGTGAAAGCAGCTGCCTCTCTCTCCTCCTCCTCCTCTTCCCTGCTTCACATCTGTGATTCAACAGTCACTCAAATCCGGGAGAGGACGTGTGTAACAAGGCTCCTTACCAGCACGGGCTGACACACCCCTCGACTCCTCCGTCCCCAATCACCCGCCCTCATCATCTGTCAGTCTGGACCGGACCTGGCCCGGACCTGACAGCCCTGTACTCTTTGCACCAATCAACTCGCCGCGCTCCTCTGACATGGCCGTATCTGCGCGAGTGTGTGTACATAACAGTAAAGGCTTTACCCAGCTCTTAACGACGGGCGTCAGAAGAAAGCAGCTCAACCCGATGTTGAGTCTAAATTGTCATCAGCCTTCGTGTGGTAAGGACGCCTGTGAGTAAAAGCTCCAGTTAAAGAGTCGGAGCGGCACTCTGCTATTGATCAGAGATATGTTTGCTGATTTTATTCCTGAGGTTCATCCTGAAAAGCATTTCCATTTGTTAGAGTTTCATGTGGATTAACTCCTGACCAAGAAAATCCTGCCATCAACCATAGGTGCATCTAGGTAAATATAAAAATCATAAAATAAAAAAATAAAATGTAGTAGTTTTAGTGATTAATCTCAAAACGAGATAAGGTTCATGTGTTTAATTCTGTTAATTTTAATGATTATGTCTTACAGCTGAGTGAAGAACAAAAATTCAGCTTTTTAGAAAATTTTAATACTACATAGGAGAAAATATAGAAATGTTACATTATGCCCATGTTATGGGAAACACTCATGATCAGCCATGTGTCCACCAGACTGCAATCAACACCCCCCACAATAAGGGTAAGCCACAAAAGGTCATTGCTAAGAAAGCTGGCTGTTCACAGAGCACTTTGTCTAAGATTTGTACATATATAGAAAGTTGAGTGGAAGGAAAAAGTGTGGTAGAAAAAGATCCACAAGAGACAAGAAAGAAAAAGCCCTTACAAGAGCTAGAACTGGACGGTTGAACAGTGGTCCAATAAACTCTAAACACTATAAATTATGTATTTGATTTACTAATTAAAGTCCCAGAAGAGTGAAGAAGCACAAAACCTAAGTTAACCGGGATCCAGCGTGACCTTTCCACAGGTGTGGAGCCAGGTGCTCCGCTGGTGTCGATCTACCGTGTTTATAAAGTCCAACGTCACGAACGACATCCGCCAGGAAATGTTTGAGTCCTTCCTGCTTCCTTCTGCTGACAAACTTTATGGAGATATGGTGGAAAATCCATATCTCCAGCCGCACTGCCAAAGGTACCAACACCTTAACAAACCCATACAGTTTACCTTTCTAAGCTGAGCTACTGAAATAAATTAACCTTTTGATGAGATTGTAATTTATAAAGATGTATGTTTAAGTGGTGTCTTTAAGGCCAAATGCCAACAATTATTTATTAATCAAATCCCTTTACTCTCAAGCTTATTCTAATTATTTAGTTTAAAATCAAAACTTTCTTATTAAAGCTGACAAAATTTCATTTTCATTAATTTGAACAAAAAAAAATCTAAGACAATACATTATTTCATGTCAACGCTTTGTATTCTTCATTAATTTTTAATGTAAACTATTTATTATTTCATGACCAATTATAATATTGTTATAGTTACGGGCCGTTTTTCTTTACTGTAGCTGCAATGCTAATTTTATTTAAAGCATTTGATGTTTGTGACATTTATGTGAAAAAATTTGAGGCACAATTTGAGGCATTAATGGTGCTATATAAAAAATACGCTCTTACGTTTAAAGAACAAATGTAACAATCAAATAAAACAAAGGTTAATATTAATTATGAATGTTTTCTCTGTACTTCGCCCTAAATAGGGGCTAAATACTGTTTCATATGCAGGTACATGTTTATAGATCATTTCTTTATATAAATTTCAATATCAAGCTCTATTTTTCTCCACATTACATATTGTGCTAACATCATCACATAGCTTTAGCTTAATATTTGTGCATAAAAGCTGCTCCCAATCACCCATTTTAACGAGTGCCCGTCTGTCCAGCTTTGCTCTGTCACGTACTGACCTGACGCGGGTGGTGGTCTGGACTTTGGGCAGGTTGATGGTCATTTTGCCGCCCTGAGACGTTTGCGTGATGGGCTTGGTCTGGATGAGGTCCGGGGCCGTGCGGATGGACACCTGCTGCTGAAGACCTCCAGCAATGATGCCCCTGCTCGTCAGCACAAAGGAGTAGTCGGTGTCCGGCTGCAGCTGTGTGATCAGCTTCCTCTTTTGGTTTCCCTCCACCTCCACACTTTGTTGGTTGTACAAAATCTGCAAAAAACACAGTGGGAGAAAACTTAAGATTGTGGGTGCAATGGAATATATTGGCGTTCCACTCTCCACAACACATACATATAAAACTTTGCCAATGAATATATTTGTTTTCTTCTTCTTCTTTTTCTCTGCTTTCTTTTCTTTATCTTTTTCCTCTCTCTTCGTTTTTCTCCTTCTTTTGGCTCTTTTTGTCCAGCGAAATAATGATACATTTCTACCAGACTTGACCCGCTGGTAGACAGCACATGCACCACTTATACTACAAATCCTAGAATGCTTTGCTGGTGCATTTGCACTTTAGTCAGGCCCATTAAACCCCCGTGCTACTACCAGCCACCTTGGTACAAGTAGAGATGCCATGTAATATATTTATGACGCTTACCTTAAATGGAGCCTGAGATTTGTAGTTTTCCGGCAGGTCCCAGGTGAGGAGCACGGATGTTTTTGTGACCGCTTTCACACCAAAGTTAAGCGTTGGGAAATCTACAAAGAGATTTTTTTCACAAGTTAATATCTCAAATACATTTTTTCTCATCGTTCAGCATTAAATGAATGCTCTACTTTGTGTTGGTGTATCTCATAATAGCCCAATAAAATGCATTAAAGTCTAAACGTGAAAACGTCAACGTGGTATGGACAGTTTTGCAAAGCCCTGTCGCAATAAATCTGCAAGACAAGAGCAACAGGGTGAGATCTCAGAGATCACAGGAAAGGTGTGTGACAGCAGAAATGGCAACCTGTGTCTTAAAATAGGCATCAATCTTCTAATTAATAAGAAATCGTACGTTTATAAGATTATAAAACGCATGAGGAAGTGCGTGCTCGGTACGCTTTAGGTTCATGGGTAATAGGATGGAGGATGAGGACGCGTGGTAATGTGACTGTAGCGTGTAATGAGATTAGCACTCTGTAAATCAATAAACAGAGCTGCAGTA
This sequence comes from Fundulus diaphanus, assembly GCA_037039145.1. Taxonomy (NCBI): domain Eukaryota; kingdom Metazoa; phylum Chordata; class Actinopteri; order Cyprinodontiformes; family Fundulidae; genus Fundulus; species Fundulus diaphanus. The sequence continues at coordinate 20,459,319 of CM073133.1, read as the reverse complement.
CACAGGCAGAGCGAGATGAGAGAGTCGTGGCACTGACGGAGACAAAAGTGCTTCTCTATAGAAGCTACGGAGCCAGAGACTGCTGACGGACATAAGCATGAGGGTTTTAAGCCCTGATACCATGTTTTTAAAGCACACAGGTGTTTATGCATAAATGTCCCACCGTTGGACATGGTCCTGCTCTGGATGCTGGGGCTGAGGGGTCCGGGGCCCTTGCTGGTGAAAGCCTGCACGCGGATGTCGTAAGTGGTGTCCGGGTTAAGGCCCTCGATGGTCAAGTGCGTGTCCGTCGTGCGGCTGGTGTTGTCCTGCTGATTGTTTATGTCCTTGTACACCACCACGTAGTGAGTTATCTTGCCGTTCCTTTCTTTCAGATTCGGGGGCTCCCAGGTGAGCTGCGTGCTCGACTGGGTGAGCCCGGTGACTTTGAGGTTGAGGGGGAACCCTGTGGGCACATCTTCAGGGGTGCTGATCTCCTTCACGTAGGCCTCGCCGGCACCGGCGCGGTTGCGGGCGCTCAGGCGGAAGACGTAGGTGGCTCCTTTGTGCAGCTCGGTGACGGTGTGGTGGTCTTTAGTTTTGCTCAGCTCCAGCGAGGTGAAGGTCTCCTCGTCGGTGCGTTTGTACTGCAGCTGGTAGCCCATCAGCTCCCCCACCATCTCCTTGGGAGGCTGCCACTGGATCAGTGCTGTGTTGCCCACGGTGGTGCTGATCATCATGGTGGGCTTGCCTGGCACTGAAAAAGATGAAAAGATTTAGCATGTTCTAAATTTATATACAAGATGTCCAAAACCACAACTAAAAACTGAGACGTAGAAGAACTCAAACAAAATCCAATTGAACGGAAGGTCTTGATTGATCCGGATGAATAGTACATGCGGATACAGGCACCTCAGGTAATGATGTGTACAAAAGCCTTAAAATACCAACCATGTAGGCTCGTGACCCCAAAATGCCACTCTTTGCTTTGGAGATTTTTTTTTACCACCTTCCTTTTCATCCTCTTAAAGGCGAGATAAACTTGGATCCTCGTCTGGCCTTGTTTGTCACACTTTAAATTATAGTTCTGACTGTTGACACGAGCAACTTTGGAAAGCAGCTGTTTTCTTGTGACAAGACTTTTATTTATAATCTCTAAATTGGCCTTTTTAAATCTCTAACTAGGTCTCCAGGGCCCTTGGAGGAGAAACAGGCCCAGAGCACAAGCTGCTTTTCCACGCAGTTATCCTTGTTTTAGGCTAAACCCGCTGACAGTGTTCTTTGCCCGACAGCGCCATAGTTCTCGTAAAAGATCCAGAAGCACCGGGGAAATACCACGCATTCACTTTAGTGATGGTGGGACAGACAATGTTTTTAACCTTTCTTCCTAAAAAACCCCCCCCAAAAAAAACAAACACTTGGTACATATGGTTGGTATGGCGGCTTGATGACCACAAGATGCCACTATTTCAGCAATTTTCTATCAGCGCGCATAAGATTCAGTTCAGTGTTTTTGTCTCCTGTCTGTTTGTCACTGATCCAGATGTTGGTATAAGCGAAATCTAAAGGAGCAGCTGTTTCATTGTAGCTCTTGCTTGAAATCCGCCTAACTTTAAAAGGTATGTACTCTTCTCTTTCCCATTTTGAAGACTGGCTAAGAAAACTTGACCACTGTGTCAGATCATGTTGTTAACATAGGAAAACAGAAAGTCATCAATCACTAAATCAAACATCCAATGGTAAACATTTAAATGTAAAGTAAAAATAACGTGATTCATCTTTATTTCATTGTAATTGTAAGCCAACCACCTATAATGACAGTGATGGTAGTCTGTGTTAAATTACGCTGCTGCTATAATTTTTTTTATCTCAAGACTTTATATTTTTAATTTTTATAAATATTATACTATGGTGCCCGCAAATGACCCCCTTGGTGGCACCAAAAGGTCCCAAACGCACACAGAAACCCCCAAAGATCTTTGGGTTGCAAAACAAGGACCGACTGCACAGCTTATTTAAGCGGTGTGTCTGATCTGTTCCCTGTTATGCCTGAAAACGTTGATCAATCAGCTGCTAACCTGCCCCAGTCGTGGTGACAACTTTAGCTTTGCTCCGAGCTCCGTCGCCCTTAGTGGTGTAAGCAGCCACGGTGACGGAGTAGGTGGTTTCAGCCAGCAGTCCTCCAATGACGGCTTCCTGTAATACGGTGAAATGACAAGGAATCGGTGAAGCCGAGTTCAGGAAACCTTCTCATTGATGAAAATAATGATCAAACCCACTTAAAGAGCTCAGACCCATTTAAAGAACACACAGCACCAAAAGAAACCATCATGAGATTAAACCCCCTCCTCCATTTACTTATATTCCTCGATGAAATTACCTAAAAAAAAAAAAAAAAAAAAAAAAAAAACACACACACAAACAGGACCAGAAATTCTTCTTGGATAAGAAAAACTCCTACGCCCAACTTGTAAGGCACACGCTGCACCCATTAACCAACAAACCAAATGAACCAGAACATCACCAGTGTGTCAGTGTTCATGCCTGCTGCATGGATAAGCATGGGATTATACCCAGAGGAGCTTAGGATCATCACTGCACTGCGGTTTATTAAAGCCATACAACAACCTTCACTTCTTGACTGTTGGAGTGGTGTGGGAAAACTATAAACTAACCCTTTTGGTAAATAAATGTTAGCCCTTTGAATCATAAAGCTAGAATTTAGTCTCCTCTGGCTGGATGTCCATGCAGCGTATGCACAAAACACAGACACACTTAAGGTGGTAGAATAAATCAGTAAGTCAGCAGTCAGGAACAAACACAGAAAAAAACAACTGTTATGTGTAACCTGCTGCAGTGCTGGCACTCACTCCACCAGCCTGCATCAGTCGGAATAAAAACACACCCACACTCTGGAATTAAACGCGGTGCGCTTGAACGAAGCCAATATGTAAACAGACAAACAAACAGACACACACACACACCTGATTACGCATCATCACCAGTAAATACAGGCCTGTGCAAATGACTTAGGTCACTTCTGATTACTTTACATTTTGCTTCCAAAAAGCGACGCTGTTATTGTGATATCTTAAAGCGGTAATAATATTTTAGGACGCTGGCCTCCCCTTACACTCATTTACAGCCCAGCACTCTTGGCAACAATATGCTATCTGAACAGCTTTTCCACTAAGTCGTTATGTGAAGACAAAATTGCTGTTTTTAAGTTAAGTACCTTGCCTACATCTAAATTATTCATTAATCGGTATTTTGCTACTTAGTCTTTAAGTAACAGACAAATGAGAAATGGAAGCAATTCATTGACTTCTATAGCCAGAGAACTGGAGATGTAGATTTGCAGAGAGCAATTGGTTGGTAACTGGAATCTGGCAATATTCTGCTTAATCGACGCTAACAAGACTGTCAGAAACAGAAAAATCTACATTTCTTCCCCATTTGTAAAAGAACTGATGTTCCAGCGTTGCCAATGCGATAAAAACAACGCTCTTTGGTGTGGAGGCGCTTACTGAGTAAAGAAGACTCCGAGATGTCAGAGGAGATATAGCTATGTAAGCAGGTAACAGGAAACTGTTTTTACAACGTGTCTACTATATAATCCAGCTGGGAGAGAGTGAGGGAGAGCAAGAAATCCAGCAGACAACAGGAAGGCTGAATGGCGTACAGCACATTTGCTCTATTTTATCATTTTCAACTTTTAACCTCCTTCTGTAACCCTTTTTGGAAATCTCCGAGTTAGAAAACACAAAGAGACGGTGGTTTTAGTAATACCAGCCACACTTATCTTGCTAACTGCTAAAATAAGATTTTGAAGAAACTTTAAAATGTCGACACCTTAATCACGTTATCTTTGTTTTTTGTTTTTCTTTGTTTCAAAGTATGATTAAATGCCAGCTTTGCACTGTCTGAGTTTCCTGCAACTGTTAACGACACAAACACCATGATGTTGTTTCTCTAACATAAAATATTAATAAGTACTCGTCTGTAAAAAAATATTATATACTTATATTTTCTTGTAGTTCTTAAAAGGAAAGCAGAATCTGCTTGAGTAAATTAGTGTTGGCTGTCAGACACAACTCTCTGCAGTGCCTTTCTAATTTTAAGGAATAATCACTGACTACATCTGACTGGATTGGTCTCAATGGTACCTGGATTGGCAAGAAAAACACAGAGTAAAGTAAACTGGCATTAACTTTAATGTCTGTAACTAGGTTTGAATCTAAAGATTGTACTAGCTGTGTTGACTTGGGCTCTATAAAACTGGATTTGAGTCTTTTACTGTCTTTTCAAAATGCCCTTAAATGGTTTTTGCTGACTATGAATGAGTAACAAGCAGTCAGTGTGAGAAAAAAATTAAAAGACCTTGAGAAAACTTGGAGAAACCCAATTAAAAGATTAAAAGAAAATCTGGCAAACATAACAAAAGTATACATAAAGACAGACAAAACTGCTGACGAGCACAAACTCAGAAAGAAAGAAATGTCTGCAGCTTAGGTACACAAGCTTGAGTTTTCTGGTTCTGGTTGGAGCCGCTGAGAGGACAACTACAGAGACGCCTACAAGCCTTTCTGCTGAGACCCCTCTAGAATATCAGATACTTGTAATATTATATGGCCTAGCCCTATTGCTGTTTCTCTAGCTAACGAAGTTTTAATTTCCTTAACACAAGAGCATTTAACAGTCTATATAAGCAAGCTCTGTTCAACTGTGCTTTTTACTGCCTTCCTCTTTAAGGGACATTCAGCAAACCCCATGCTAACCTTTAAGAGAGATGGGAGAAAAATGCTAAATTACTGTATAATAAAACCATTTTAACTTTATGGAGGAAGTGTCATTACTTTATTCATACAAAATGGCTTTAACAATCTTGGCTATGGCAGCAGTGGAGATGGCCCCTCCCTCAACACTGGCAAGGTCGACTCAGGTCTGGTAACACTTTTGAAACTCAGCACAAAGTAGAGAAAGCAAAGCTTCAAAGTTTTCCTTCAGAGCAAATGCTTAGAGCAGCACCAAAGGGCATTACAAAGATTATCAAGTTAGAGAAATGGATTCTTTTCTAGGAATCTCTCTGCCACAACCCTCACTGAAATGGAAAGTGTCAAGAGACAATTAGTGACACAGATATGAGAAATATAATTGCTTCTTTTAGCTAAAAAGCCATATTTGATATATATATATATATATATATATATATATATATATATATATATATATATATATATATATATATATCTTGTTTTACATTAACTAACACTTTAAAAACAGCTTTAAATTCTAATTCTCTGCTAACCAAGGGTCAGCACGACATGTTGACATTTCTGTTCCAGACATCCGTCTGTGGCGTGTCCCACTGCATTAGCTACCTGGCAAACAGAACGCTAAGCAAACAACAGACGTGTGAAACGGGAGACATCCTCTGACGGCATCCGGCTCGGTGTCTGACAGGTGTTAATCAACGCATTAAAGGCAGAGCGACACGAGCCAAGCCTGACTCATGGCATGTGGCTGCAGGAGGAATCTGTGACCAGGTTTCTGCAGCTTAGCGTTATCGCGTAGAACCAACTGGCTGCACACACCCCGCTGCCTCAGCTATTAAAGGGACAGATTAAAGCACTGGTGTTGAAGCCATTTTACCAGTTTGACAGGCTGAAACTGTTGCAGTTGCAGTTTTCTAATTAAAGACTGCAGTAATCATCTCGAGTAGGCCCATGGATGTTCACAGGTCATTTTTTTTTTCTCTCCGAGCCAAGACCGAAAGTCTCTAATGATATAAATATTCTCTCATCAGATGGACACTTTCTAGTCTGCCATTGGCACTGAATTGCTGTAGGTTATGAATTCAAATCAGGCACTGTTTTTCCCTGAATTCCCACACTGTGAGACAATAAAATATAATTCTATTCTATTTCTATTCCTCCCTCCGGCCTAATTTAACTGATCATTAACTTTTTACAAGCACTTAGTTATAAGCCGTTACCAATTATTTTGAAATTGCATACGTTTCTACATTTAACCTATAAGAAAAATAAATATGCATTTATAGAAAAATACATTACACCTCTTGTCAAAATGTTGAATGAATCAAACAGACAGTGGTTTTGTTTTGAAAAAGAATAATTGTCCGTAATGACGTAAATAAAATCTTCTATGTTTAGGCCTAGATTGCAGTATAGAGTTTGGAGGCCTTTCTTCTCCTTGCTCTAAGTCTGAAGAATTTAATCAGAAAACCATGTTGGATTTCTGAAATAAAAGAGCAAGACTGTTTAAACAAATAAGGGACACTTCTTGGCCGGACATTGTCTTCCCCCCTACTGTCATGCTGAATTTATTTATTTATTGCCTTTTCTTCTGTGTATGAAATGTAAACATTTGACTCAAACCTTAATTTAATTAGACACATATTTCTGTTTCTAAATATGGATCAGTTCCTCTTTTTAAGGTACAGTTGGCAACCCTACCGACAGAGAACATAAGCTCACAAAAGCTCTGAGCTTGGCTAACCATTAGCCGCTAAGGAAGCCAAAGTTAGCATTTGTGTCAGAGCTTCGCGTCTTCCCTAAGGTAAAGGGTTATTTTGTTTAACAGATACTTTAAAGGAAACCATTTTTACTAGTTAGAAATAAAAAACCACAGGGACAGAGTTAACGGACAAGATGCAGATTATTTGTAAGCACTGTGAGAAAGCAACTGGCAAATTTTTAGCTTCTAGCAACACTGAAGCGTTGGAGCATCCAATTGGTGATGAACAAATAGCTTATTTTATGCTAAGTATTATTTAAAAACAGGATTTTATTTATAAACTCTACTCTATTTAAGAAACATAAGTAAAAAAAAAATTCTGGATTCTTAGTTTTCCCCAAAATATTTACACACTCCTTATCTACTGAATGGATGTATCACTTTTTTACCAGTAAAAAAAGAAACAGTCAAGACCAGATACGAATGGCACGGCTGGCTAACTATTAGGTGCTAACGATCAGCTTCCTATTAAACTAAAATGAATTTTTACACTACAAATGCTTTAAACACAATGTGTGGTAAAATAGATCTTTATTTGGGTTAGGGTTAGGGAAATGAAAAAACAGGATTTTTTTGTTTTACCCAGAATATAGCTAAATCTTGCTTCCTTCTTGTCGACGCAATATTGTTTTGTGAGCTGGAGTCTTACACCCCCCAGTTATTATATATTAGTTATTATGCCAGTTCTGCACAATCAATGCCTCCCATTAAAAAAAACTAAGTAGGACAATGTCAGATAAAATACAGATCATTTGTTAACATCGGGAGAATACCTGGCTAGCCATTTATTAAAGAAGCCTGCTAAACTAAATATTAGCTACGGGGCTTCCTATTGGCACTTGTCTAAAGGGGTATTTTATATTATATATCCTCTAAAAATACTATACTATGACATCTTTATTCGATTTGTAAATAGAAACTAAATTTGACCCAAAATATTGATAAAATCTCACGTTTTCGTGTTCCAATTATTGTGTGCCGTCTCATCTCGTGAGCTAGATGTATTAGTACACTCCTTCTAAAACCCCTTCCCATGTTTTTCTTGAATGCCTGACTAAGAATAGTAAATGGCTCTGCATTTACAGATATGCCATATGACTTCTAGGACGTAATAAGCCATAACAAAGAGCTGCATGACAGCCACGGAGCAGAGAGCTGCCATCTAGGCGAATAAAAAGAACATGAAAGGCTGGTGGAAACCTCGGAGATGTGCGGAGCTGATAAAACCCCACGGCTCCTCCCCTCAGATAGACATGTCATCTTGAACGGTGGGGGAAGACAGCAGGTTAGGTGAGCCTGATTAATGTCAGCTTCACAGTGAGATTGTGACACCCAGCCTTTTGACTGAGGTGTACACTCAGTAGTGGAAAGCACTCCATGCACACGGCACCACAGGCCTCCACATTTGCAAGTGCACAACTATTACTGGTTTGTCTTAAAAAATGTTGACCTGTACACAATGTTTTGTGGAAATAACACTCCTGCTCTGCAGTTGCAGTCATGCTGATAAAAAATAATCGTGCGCACACACACACACACATACACGTTTTTACTACACCGTGGGGACCACTGATATACCAACGCCTGGTGGGAACCACTATTTCTAAAAGGTTTAAAAATTTAATTTCAATTGCTAAATTTTTTTTATATAATTATCAAAAAATCCCTGGGTTTAAATTGTAAAAACACTCATTTTTAAATTTTAACCTGATATTTTGTGTTCTCCTAGGGACCGCTCATGTCTTCCAATAGCACTTGAGTGTGGCATAAAGAAAGACACTTATCACTGGAGAAAATATAAAAAAACTGACAAAGCAAAGCATATCTCTTCACAAAATCTTTTATAGATCAAAGTAGAAGCACAAGGAAGCTTTCTTTTTACAATCACTTGGTAGAAATTTAGAATCAACTCCACAGTAACAAAAAATAATGCTAGTCATTCAAAATGGTGCATAAAAGTGCATCATTTTGAAATGTTTGGATTTTTAACAGAAATGTTTAAATGTACAATACATATGCACTCTTCTCTGAACAACAAAATTGTAAATCAACATTGAATTCTGCAAAAGCAAAATGTTTTGGCATAAGCAAAATTATCAACTAACGTTTATGTTTGCAATGAAAACCTAAAACCAGGGGCCCATTCTTCGTACGTTGCTTAAAACATCAGAGATCAAATGAGACACCCAATATAATTTCATCGTGCTAACCATGTTCCAGCTAATTGGGTTCTTCGAACACACTTGTTTATGATTAGTATCGCTGGATTGAGTTATCTGAGATAACTGCGCGTTCATGCGTCGGTTTAAAAGGGAAAATAGTAATAGTAATATCATCTTTATTGTCATTGAAACATACATTGATCCATACATTACAACAAAATTTGTTCTCTGCTTTTAACCCATCACCCTTGGGGAGCAGTGGGCTGCCATGTGCGGCGCCCGGGGAGCAATCGGAGGTTAAGGGTCTTGCTCAGGGACCCAGAGTGACGGCGCTGGGGATCGAACCGGGTACTTGTATCCTCTGAGTTCAAGCGTGCTGCTTTAACCACTAGGCCAACACTCCCCCTGTGTTGACAGAGAAAATGTGTCGATAGTAGAAACAATGATCAGCAACACTGCTATTGGCTGTTCAGCATGGCCAAAGAACGCACACAGTTTTTCTCCCAAGCAGAACAAGAGCTTTTAATGGAAGGTTATGCCTAATTTGAGTCATTAATTAAAACGACATGGGATTTACACAGTAGTCACAAAAGGGTATAACAAGTTACTGGAAGATTACAAGCAATACTAAATTAACGAGTTTTAAAGAACTTGAAGATAACTATAACGTGGAAGAATGTGATTTCTTTAGACACCTTCAGCCAAGATACCATTACAATAAAAATATCAAATTTTTGGAGGAGGATCAGACAGGTATACTTAAAATCTTATTAGGTTCCAGCAACGGAAGACCTCCCAAAGAAAAATATCAAAACTATACTCATATCAACAAAAAGAGAAAATGTGCTACAACATATCTTAAGGTTAAATGGTAAAAATAAACTAAAATAACAATAACTGATGATCTTTGGTTAAAAATTTGTAAACCTGTGATCCACATGTCAAGTTCTGACCTATGGAGGGAATTTTCCTGGACATGCATGGTGCATTTTTTTTGTTACACCCTAACCCTAACATTAAAAGTAAACATTGTAACGACACTGAGAATGCAAAATGTTGGAGGAACTGTGGGAATGTGTCTGCAGGACATTTTCATGTTTTCTGGGAATGTACTAAGATCGCATCCTACTGGTCATGAGTGATAAAAGAAATCAATACTAAAATGGACTTAAATTTACGCTGTGATTTTACTACAGTTTTCCTGGGTAGTTTACCCCAAGAGCTGAGGAAATCCAATAGATATCTCCTACTAATATTAATAGCAGGTGCAAAGAAAGCTATAACTCGCAGGTGGCTTGATGCGGAACCACCAAAATCTTTGGACTGGAAGGACATAATTAAGGAAATTCACACAATGCATGACTTTTTCATTAAGACTTGCTACTTATAAATACAATAAATACTGGAACATTCATCAAAACTTGACACCAACTGTATAAGTAATGTAATTACTTTTTTCATTTTTTTGGATTATTATTCAATTGCTCCTGTCAAACTAGTTGCTTTGTAATTTTGGTTGGAGGGGGGTCCAATTTTTCAATGTATGTATGTGTATTTCTAAAACTACTAAAATGACAAAAATAAAGTATTAAAAAAAAAAAAAACGACAGGGAACACCTCAAAGTCTGCTAAAGCCAAGAGAGAGGGCTGGCAGACAAATTAAATGCATAAGTACTATCCATGCTAGATGTTTCACTTTGTACAGTATGTATTTTTGCATTTTAATAAATTCATATTTACTTTGTTCTTTTATGTCAGAGTCTCTACGGGACCCACTAGAACATGAGGAGAAACAAAAGTGAAGTACAAGAATATTCTACAAAATGGTAGCCTTTAATTATAATACTCTATTAAAAAAAACTTTTTCCTCTTTTTAAAAGCCACTTTTAAATGCACTCAAAAAAACTCTTTGGGTGAACATAAAGTAACTCCTCCGTGTTGAACACTTAATGTGTGGTTCCAACAAATTAATTATGTAAATAACAGCCTCAAGAGAAAAACCGTATCTCTCTACAATTACACTGTCGCATTGCGCTAAAGGATCCTGTCTCACAATACGTGATTAATTCCAAAAGCTCTGCGAATTATTCTTGCACCTTCCACAACAGGTTGCTGTCATAAAAATGAACAAGACATGGCTACGACAGACTTCCCTATCTCCTCAGCTTATAAAGCTGCGATCTAATCCTGTTTTCATGAAATAAGCCTGCTCGCGAGCAGGCTTAAGTTAGCGCACATGTTTCGAAGAACAAAAGAATCCAAGATCATGCCAAATCATCAACAATCAAATCCAGCTAACTGAGTTAGCGACGTCCAAAGAACGGACCCCAGGAGCAATGAAACAAACTTGCCATACAACTCCTGTGTCAAAATTAAACTGACAGACTTTTTAGAGCCAAAAACAAATAAATGTGAAGAAAATAGTGTTTATCATTACTTCTTTCCTACAGCACTTTCCCGCTGAAAAGCAGTGATGCAGTTTTTGACATAAAATTTGATGGCTTTCCAATCTGTTTTTTTATGTGCCTCTGGTGTAGCCATGATGCAGGCATCACATTGTGATTTTCCAGGTACTTTACCAGACAGTATGACCTCCATTACTGTCTCTTCCACAGCACTGATTTCCCTCTGGGACCAGTTCTGTCTTGTTGAAGTTTCTACGAGAACAAGGATAAAAACAGTGAGATAAACTGAAAATGTAAAATTGTATTAATCATTTGCAAATCTTATCAAATTAGCAGTTTTATCTTGAAAATATTAGCAATTATAGTGTGGTGCCAGAAAAAACAGTGACTATTTTTTTTTCTTTTTTGATATTTTGAACTGTCAGCACCTCTCTAAGATGGCGACGCAGAACCCTGCAGCCACCAGTGGTCCCCGCCTTTTTATGTTTTATTTTTTTGGTCATTCATCACCATTCCTAGCTCTAATCCAATACAGGAGAACTACATGATATGGTGTTAAACCCTGAAGCTTGTGCTTCATCAACTGCAGGTTGCTCAAGTGCGAGCCACCAGAACCACCACTCCTGGATACGTGCTAAAACATTTTCAGAAAAAACTGAGCAAAAGTCTGATTGCTTCCGATTTAACCTATTTGCTTTTGCAATGACCCCCATAACTGAGAATTTGCACAAGCATACTTATGCTGTCCTATCGACAAAGACAATCAGAATATTTCCTAACCAGACTAATAACTTCTTGTTTTAAAAATACAAATATTTAATTCCAAGCAGATAAATACAATTATCAAGGGAAAAAATTGAATCAAGACTGCAGAAGTTTAGTGAAGCTGCCTAAAATCTACTTTCATACCTAAAATTTAAAGAAAATTAAACTAAACTACAAATTTGAAATAATTGTTAAGTATTTTCTTATCCATCCATTTACTTTTACCCACACCTTCCTTCTGCATCATTAAGGAGCTAGCTCCCCATCTCCAGCTGTCATTCTGTGAGACTCCGGGCATATAATACTGTACACATTATTAGTTTATTACCTGTACCCATTATTTATTGCTTGTTGTGTATTGTGTTTCCTAAGACGGTGTATCTCCAGGAAAAATGTTCACCACGGTAACACGTGGTGACAATAAATTCATGAGATTCATGATTCTTGAGCTGAGCTGAAACAACTTGTGTGCAGTCAAAAGAGCTTCTTACAGAACATATAAACACCCAGAATTAAATGGCCTTATGACAGCTAGGATAGGCTTCAGCCCGCCCACACCCCAACACGATAAGGAATAAATGGTAGACAATGGATGGATATGAAAAAGAGTAATTTGGGTAACATCAGACACATTTGTGTTTATTTTTTATGGTTTTGTATTGCCATTTTTTTAAATAAAGATCTTATGTTTAACATATTTCAAGTGACAGTGTATAAAACAAAAAGATTTTTGCCCCTAAAAAATGCAAACATCAATCAGATAAAGAACACAACAAATTAACAAAGAAAATGGTGGCAAAATTCTCTCTGAAGAAAATGCATAAAAAAATATTTTATTTGTAAACTTTTAGCTAACTGAGAAGGTTTTGGTAAAAGGGAATCCTTTGTGCCCTTGAGAGTTTCTTCTGCTCAATGTAATTTTGTAATGGTTATTTAGTTTTTTTATAACTGTCTCCATATATAATTTTAAAATGTCATATAAAGAACTTTATTTAGTTACACAATACTAAAGCAGCCTTTTTACCAAAAAACTTTTACTCTGACTTAAGTAACTGAATGGATGGCTACTTCTTTCTTCTACTTCAGTAAAAATATGCTCTTACTTGACAGCCTGTTAAGTAAGCCAATTTTCGGCTATTCTACCCTCTTCTGCTCATGACAAAGTAAACTGCAGACAACAAGTCACTCAAAAGCATATAAACACACCATAAAGCCATTGATAATCTTTTTTTAAAATGTAGCAAAAATGACCTAATTGCACACACATTACATTAGATTAACAAGATAGCAAGCACAACTGTTAGCTAATCTAAGCAGTAAGCATGAAACTCATGCTTACTCCATTTGTCTAAAACAAAAAGGACAAAATCACTCACACTTGCTAATTAACTGCTAGATAACATAGGCGACTGATTCACAAACAATTATTTTAAATTGGCAGTTCTTCATTACCTGTTTTGTGGTGCTTTATCCAGCATGTGCTCCTGCTCCACATATGCTCTCTGTAATGGCTGACTGCTCTGAGTGCAGCTGGGGGTGGAGCTTACAGTCTAGGAGCACTGGACCAATGGAGTCAGTTAATACAGTCAGGGGTGGGGGAGGGGAATAGTCATATTGGGGACCGCAAAACTCAGGAAAAGTGTGTGGTGACTGAGCCCAATACATTAAATAAATATGATTAAAAGTAGTTCTAGTCAAATATGTCTAAAAACCTCAGCATCACTTTAAACTAGCTAATTAAAATAATATGAATATAATTATGTACATTTACATATATTTTACCCAGGGACTATATGAGATTACATTTAGGAAAATGAATGATATTAGCCTGTTATTTTTTTCACTTCTCGTACATTACCTCCGTTTCATTCATAGCTTCTCAACTCCAAATAAAATTGTTTCCTACTAGCAAATGGTGGTAGCAGGAGTTTTGGGCCCGGTTTCGGTGAGGCTGTGTTACTGAAGGAGGCCTATCTGACAGCTGACCTTTCATGACTTTTGTGGTTTTTCCCCTTTTTTGAGGTACTTTTCAGCAGGGGACTTTGACCAAACCTACAACGTACCATATCCTGGGGATGCTGAATACAACCAAATTAACATCTCAGGGTTAGCATATTAGCAGAAAGGGCCCGATCAGACGATCAAAGTGTTTTCTGCAGGCTTGCAACATCCTGTTTAAAGAGCAGGGCTTTGCCTTGTTTGTAGAAGCCTTCAGGGGAAAACTGCACAAGAAATTTGCCTGGGATCAGACAAAGCCTCTCAAAGTTACCTTTGACTGGACTAATGAATAAAATCCGGCATTTTCAGAAACACTTGTTTTTTCTTCCTGCTACAGGTCTGAGTGTTTGCTGCAGCCTTGCATAGTGCTATTGAAAGGGGAAGATTTGACAAAGAGACTGACCCATGCATAATCTTTTAACTATGTCCTAAAGCCTGAAAATGGTTGATCACTGTGCTCCAGTGATATACCAGAAATGTGAGTGTGTCTGACCCTGCTGCTTAGGCTACGAAGGTCTGATCTGGATGTGCCAGGTGTTGTTTCGAAGGGCCTGATCAGACGATTAAAACGAGACCACCTCTGCTCCCATAACCCCTTGCCAAGTGCCAGAATTCAACCCTAAAATGACGATTCAGGCTTTTGAGGCCTTCTATAAAGTATAAGCTGGAAGCAAAGGTGCACTGGCAATACTTTTAAGTGGAAAGAGGATGAATTAGAGGCAGATGATCACTGAAAACACTTGGCTTCAAATGGCTTTAGACCAATTTTTGGTCGAATATTGAGTTTTAGGCCTGGATCGGTGAAGCTGATGACCTTTTGTGACCTTTGTTGTTTTTGCTCTTTTTGAGAAACTTTTGAGCAGGGAATTTTGACCAAACTCACAACATAGCATCTCCTGCTTTTGTTGAATAGAACCAAATTAGCATCTAAGGGTTAGCATGTTGCTAACAGGAAGTAGCCACAGGAAGATCGTGGAGAGCTGGGCTTTGCTGTGTTAGTAAAAACCTTCAGGAGAAAACTGCACAACAAATTTGGCTGGGATCAGACAAAGCGTCTCTAAGTTATGTGGTGTCAAATGTTTGATTTTTGCCCTTTCTTACCCCTGCCACGCCCAGACAAAATTGTCCAGTGGCACCATTCTCACAGAACCTACTCAGCTTAACTCCCCACAGAACATTTGTGAAAATCAGCCCTCTACGACAAACATGACCAGTACCGTCAACCCTAACTAATGCAGGTAGGGTTCATAAAGAACAAGAAGACAATTGGCTGCCTCAAAGACACCCGCCAAAATTCTGCTTTACTCAGAGTTACCAGAATTTTGTAGCATGTTTTAAGCTGCAAGAGGAAAATGCCCGGTAAATTTGGGGTCTCTAGCTGCTCCAGGGACTGAGGGACAGCTGTTTAAATGTTCACTGAAAATCATTACAATGGAAGGCCTCCAAAAATGGAATATGTTTGGTGGGCCTGCTCGGTGAAGGAACATTGTTTCCAAGCGAGCTTAGAAGCAATAGAAAGGGCCCGATTAGACGATCAAAGTCCCGTTGAAACGGGCAGACCTGACAAAGAGACTGACCCATGCATGACCTTTTTACTATGTCCTAAAGCCTGAAAATGGTTGATCACTGTGCTCCAGTGATATACCAGAAATGTGAGTGTGTCTGACCCTGCTGCTTGGGCTACGAAGGTCTGATCTAGGTGTGCCAGGTGTTGTTTCGAAGGGCCTGATCAGACGATTAAAACGAGACCACCTCTGTTCCCATAACCCCTTGTCAAGTGCCAGAATTCAACCCTAAAATGACGATTCAGGCTTTTGAGGCCTTCTATAAAGTATAAGCTGGAAGCAAAGGTGCACTGGCAATACTTTTAAGTGGAAAGAGGATGAATTAGAGGCAGATGATCACTGAAAACACTTGGCTTCAAATGGCTTTAGACCAATTTTTGGTCGAATATTGAGTTTTAGGCCTGGATCGGTGAAGCTGATGACCTTTTGTGACCTTTGTTGTTTTTGCTCTTTTTGAGAAACTTTTGAGCAGGGAATTTTGACCAAACTCACAACATAGCATCTCCTGCTTTTGTTGAATAGAACCAAATTAGCATCTAAGGGTTAGCATGTTGCTAACAGGAAGTAGCCACAGGAAGATCGTGGAGAGCTGGGCTTTGCTGTGTTAGTAAAAGCCTTCAGGAGAAAACTGCACAACAAATTTGGCTGGGATCAGACAAAGCGTCTCTAAGTTATGTGGTGTCAAATGTTTGATTTTTGCCCTTTCTTACCCCTGCCACGCCCAGACAAAATTGTCCAGTGGCACCATTCTCACAGAACCTACTCAGCTTAACTCCCCACAGAACATTTGTGAAAATCAGCCCTCTACGACAAACATGACCAGTACCGTCAACCCTAACTAATGCAGGTAGGGTTCATAAAGAACAAGAAGACAATTGGCTGCCTCAAAGACACCCGCCAAAATTCTGCTTTACTCAGAGTTACCAGAATTTTGTAGCATGTTCTAGGCTGCAAGAGGAAAATTCTCGGTAAAATTGGGGTCTCTCGGTGCTCCAGGGGCCGAGGGACAGCTGTTTAAATGTTCACTGAAAATCATTACAATGGAAGGCCTCAAAAAGTGTAATATGTTTGGTGCGCCTGCTCGGCGAAGGAACATTGTTTCCAAGCGAGCTTAGAAGCAATAGAAAGGGCCTGACCAGATAATCGAAACAAGACATGTCATGTCCTGAATGGCCACTCCTACCTTTCACAATAAGCCTTAATTGTTCCCCAAGGTTGTTTGAATTAGAGGCATAGACCGTAAGTGAAGGGCACCAGAAATATCTTTGACTGGACTTATGAGTGAAAATCCAGCATTTTCTGAAACACTTGTTTTTCCTTCTTGCTACAGGTCCGAGTGTTTGCTGCAGCCTTGCATAGTACTATTGAAAGGGGAAGACATGACAAAGAGACTGACCCATGCATGACTTTTTAACTATATCCTACAGCCTGAAAATGGTTGATCACTGTGCTCCAGTGATATACCAGATATGTGAGTGTGTCTGACCCTGCTGCTTGTGCTACCAAAGTCTGATCTGGATGTGCCAGGTGCCGTTTTGAAGGGCCTTATCAGACAATTAAAACGAGAGCATCCATGTACCCATAACCCCTTGCCAAGTCCCAGAACTCAACCCTAAAATGATGATTCAGGCCTTTTGAGGCCTTCTATTAATTATAAGCTGGAAGCAAAGGTGCACTGGCAATACTTTTAAGTGGAAGGAGGATGAATTAGAGGCAGAGGAGCACTGAAAACACTTGGCTTCAAATGGCTTTAGACCACTGTTTGGTCAAATATTAAGTTTTAGGCCTGGATCGGTAAAGCTGGTGACCTTTTGTGACCTTTGATTTTTTGCCCTTTTGAGGCACTTTTGAGCAGGGAATTTTGACCAAACACACATCATAGCGTCTCCTTTTGTTGTTGAACACAATCAAATTAGCATCTAAGGGTTAGCATGTTGCTAACCGGAAGTAGCCACAGGAAGGTTGTGGAGAGCTGAGCTTTGCCTTGTTTGCAGAAGCCTTCAGAGGAAAACTGCACAACAAATTTGGCTGGGATCAGACAAAACCTCTCAAAGTTACCTTTGACTGGATTTATGAATTAAAACCCGGCATTCTCTGAAACACTTGTTTTTCCTTCCTGCTGCAGGTCCAAGTGTTTGCTGCAGCCTTGCATAGTGCTGTTGAAAGGGGTAGACTTGACAAAGAGACTGACCCATTCATTATCTTTTTACTATATCTTACAGCCATATAGTGGTTGATCACTGTGCTCCAGTGATATACCAGAAATGTGAATGTGTCTGATCCTGCTGCTTGGGCTACGAAAGTCTGATCTGGATGTGCCATGTGCTATTTTGAATGGCCTGATCAGACAATTAAAACGAGAGCCCCCATGTACCCATAACCTCTTGCCAAGTCCCAGAACTCAACCCCAAAATGACGATTCAGGCCTTTGAGGCCTTCTATTAATTATAGGCTGGAAGCAAAGGTGCACTGGCAATACTTTTAAGTGGAAGGAGGATAAATTAGAGGCAGAGGAGCACTGGAAACACTAGACTTCGAATGGCTGTAGACCACTTTTTGGTCAAATATTGAGTTTTAGGCCTGGATCAGTGAAGCTGATGACCTTTCGTGACCTTTGTTGTTTTTGACCTTTTCGAGGCACTTTTGAGCAGGGAATTCAGACCAAACTCACAACATAGCATCTCCTGCTTTTGTTGAATACAACTAAATTAGCATCAACGGGTCAGCATGTTGCTAACCAGAAGTAGCCACAGGAAAGTCACGGAGAGCTGGGCTTTGCCTTGTTTGTAGAAGCCTTCAGGGAAAAAAACTGTACAACAAATTTAGCTGGAATCAGACAAAGCCTCTCAAAGTTACCTTTGACTGGACTTATGAGTGAAAATCCGGCATTTTCTGAAACACTTGTTTTTCCTTCCTGCTGCAGGAACCCAATCCCAAAAATCACGAAAACATTGAGTTTTGGGCCCGGATCGGTGAAGCTGATGACCTTTTGTGACCTTAGTTGTTTTTCAAATTTTTGAGGCATTTTTGAGCAGGGACTTTGACCAAACTCATAACATAGCATCTCCTAGTGATGCTGAGCACAACCAAATTAGCATCTAAAGGTGAGCACGTTGCTAACCTGAAGTAACCAAAGGAAGGTTGTGGAGAGCTGGGCTTTGCCTTGTTTATAGAAGCCCTTAGGAACAATACGCACAATACATTTGGCTGGGATCAGACAAAGCCTCTCTAAGTTATGTGGTGTCAAATTTTCAGTTTTTCCCTCTATGCGTCCCTGCCATACCCAGCAGAAATGGTACAGAGACCCCAAACTCACAGAATCCACTTCAGTCCAACATCCCAAAAAACATTTGTGAATATTAGCCCTCTTGAATCAGGTAGGTATGTGAGCAGAACGTCACCATTTAGTGCCTGAAATACCCCAACCAGTATTCCGCTTGATCTAGAGCTAACACATATCTGGAGAATCATTAGATATCTCAGTCTAGAAGAGTGTACTTTTAGAAACAACTAAGATACTACACAGATAATAATAATAATAATAATAATAATTATTATTATTATTATTATTATTATTATATATTAATAATATATTAATACTATAATAACACTATAATAATTTAGAGAATCAAAGAAAACTTGGTATGGTCCTAGTGTTGTCTTTAATTAGTTTTTAAAGGGCATTTTGGGAAAAAAAACATCCACCACATTAAAACTGTTTAAATGTGGTGGACAGTTTCAATATTTTGCATAAATTGTTAAGTTAGGTACCATTTTGAGTTACACACTTTGTCAGGAAATTGTCCCCACGGTGCAGTTTCACACACTGCAATACCACCTATGACCCACTAGGGGGCATAACTCCAAACACACCGTGTCTCAAAATGAAGCCTGTGGGGACCAATTTTTTTGTCACAAAAAAACTGCATGGGGCATATCAGTAGGCTGTTTCCAATTGGTTGCAGTGCATGTGCCCGTGGGGACCACGTTTTGGTCCCCACGGGGAAAAACGGACCCCATGAGGTGAGTGAAAAATCATGGATTGGTTCCCACAGGGTAGTAAAAACGAGAACACACACACACACACACACACACACACACACACACACACACACACAATCGCATACACAGAGAAAAACATTTGGGCAGACGTTTCTGGCTGCGGTTGTGATGGGGTTATGATCTTTCATGAGGATTCACACTGAGTGGATTACAGGCATGGCTTACACAGAAGCAAACACACAGACATGGCCTCGTGATCCAAAACACACTAGCACCCCCAAAAACTGCAGAGGGGAGAAAAACCTGCCCTGCAAGACAAACCCCAGCAGCACACATGAGGGCTACTCACATGCTCGGTGGACTCTTCAATATTCCACTGATGGGAGAGAAGACAACAGGACAACAGGGCGGGGAGAGAAATGAGTCAGAAACAACACAACAGGCAAGGGAAAAAAAGCACTTGTCTTTTTTTCACTGGCAGATGAATGTAGGTGTCAATAGAGTCATGCTGTGGAAAAAAACACTCTGATGGAAGAGATGGAGGGAAGGAAAAGAGAAATGAGGGAACGTTGAGTGGCATGAAATAAATTGGAGATGAGCAAAGAGGAATGGTTGTGGAATTCTTTATTGTTCCTAATGCACTGCCTTGTTTCCCATTCATCTTTCAAGCCATGGAAATTTAAAGCAACCTCTGTTAGGTTTGATAGCTGCCTCATTGTGGACATAAACTATACAGAGTCTATGAAGCGCTTCTCTTTCACCTAACGGAGGCAGAGGGAAGAGCATTTATTCATTACATTTCAATATATGTTTCCAAAATGTTCTCCCTGCTCGCTGTGCTCGGCCGAGTAATTCCCGGGGGGGGAAGTGAAAGCCCATTTCGGTGCCGCAGGGCTCCGTCAGCGTCGAGCATGAAATCCTATTACCAGTGCCGCTGTGTTAGCCCTGTGACATCAAACCCCGCTGATGCAGAACGCAACGGCTGGTGTTCACCAGCTCAGTCACTGCAGAGGAGTTCACTGATGGGTGGCCTGGCTGACAACGGGGGCAGGAGAGATGACACTGGTGACACTGATGAGGCACAAAGTACGGAAGAGAAAACAGGTTGGGGCGGAGGTGAGGATGCGTGGGCGGCCACTGTATCAGAACTGGGGGGCAGAGGCAAACGGTGGAGGGACTATAGGAGTGGATGAGGGGACTGGTAAGGCCAAAATAACAGCAACACATCCAGAATAACAGTTAAGGGACCACACCACCCAATTTACAGATGCCCCAATTTCATGTCCCATTTACGGTCTTTGGTTTTAGACAAAGTTTTTACATTTTAATATTGACTTTAACTGATTTTAATTCATCTTTGAGAACTATGATAGAAGAGCAGATACAAGTATCAGTATTGCTCTCTCTCACCCTTTTGCAGCCAGAATGAACTGCAGTCTCTGGGACATTACACAGATATAGTTTCCTTTGACTAGTTTTATTCTTTACCATTTAATTAAAATTTATTTTATTTATATAGCGCCAATTCACAACACACGTCATCGCAAGGCACTTTCAAAGTCAATTAAATTAAATCATCCAGACAGATTGGTTAAATGTTTTCCATCTAAGGAAACCCAGCAGATTGCATCGAGTCATTGACAGCATTCAGTCCTCCTGGATGAGCGTGTAATGACAGCAGACAAGCGCCTGCATTGTGTCGGTAACTTTGCAGCAATCCCTCCCACCAAGCATGCATGTAGCAACAGTGGAAAGGTAAACTCCCCTTTAACAGGAGGACACCTCCAACGGAAGCCGGCTCAGTGCGAACGGCCATCTGCCACGACCGACTGGCGCTTTGAGAAGAACTGGCTTACTCTAATGGCTTACTGTTCTTCATTCAGTACCATCTTCCACACCAAATATCATACATTTGTACCCACTAGCATCCCATTTTGAGCACCCTCTGATAATTCTCTGTATATTCTACTGATAGTGTTCTAGGAGGATAGGTAGTTAAGTGATTACAGTAAATATTATCTACTAACGAGCAGATAAACGTCATAATCTGTAATTTCTAAGAATCAATTTCCATTCCATCCTACCATCACTTTATAACCAAGATCAAGAAACTAAAGCTCCTTTACTCGAGGCAGAGACTGTGCCTCCCAATCTGATTTACAAAGAATACAACATGCTTTTGTGGACTTTTCCTTTTTTCTTTTTTATAAAAGTACCCAAAATGTATGACTTTTCTAACATTTGCGAACTGAGGAGACACTTCTCAAAATAAAACTAAGTGTGTTTTTCTCAGTGGTTAGCCATTGGGATTAGGGGAACTCTTACACAGTAAAAATATATAAGTACTTGCTATTCCTAACTTTAACAATCACACACCAGTGAGTCATAAACTGCAGAGACAATGATCATAATTCATAAAAAAGACTAAATGTTCTCCTGCTTTTTCTCTGCGGATGTTTTTTATTACCAACCTGCTAAGTGACATCAGACATAAGGCCTGTTTGATGTCCCTGTTGTATTGAGCCCACAAACACATGGCACATGAAAGAACCTGCAGCCCTGTGCTCCCCTGACATAGCAGGGCACTAAAAAGTAGCGTTTAAGAGCAGCTGCTGTTTAACTCCACGTCTAACAGTTCTCAACGTTCCTAATTGCTTAATTTGTTTGCCGTCAATTCAGCTCAGTATGTCAACAGAACAGCAAACACATTAAGGTTCACAAGTTGCTATCTCATCTTGGGCGTAATCCCCCTTTCAGCCGCCACTGCTTTTGCTTTCTGCCTAAATCCACAGGAGAATTATAAATTATCCTCCATTTATATTTTGAATACCAACACAAGCTGAAAACACATCACTGCTGATAAGCGTCGTTTGTGGAAACGGAGCGGTATAATTTGCAGGCGGGTGAATGCAAATGTGATGACATGGGCTTAGATGTGTGGCTATAAAAATGGGAGCGAGGGGAGAACGAGTGATGTGGAATAGAAGGTGCTGTCATGATTGATGGAGTGAAACGGGCTGAGGTGCTTCTTTTCGCTTGTCCCCCCCCCCCAATTTCTATTCAACTCCACTCTGGGGCAGCGAAGGCCGTAGAGGCAGTGAAGCATCACCTCGCTCGCATAAACTACAAAAATGCATGAGTGGTCAAACCAAATGAACCTGGAAAGTAGTGCTGAATAGAGGCAAACTTGGGCAGAAAGGGAAACTCGGGTAGAAGCACGGAGTGAGGCTAATGGCTTCAAATAGTCAACTCTTTCCAGTGAAATTTTCAGGATCTCGTATGTGAGAACGAGCCTGGACGTGGCTGCGACGGCACTGTGATGGAGCTGACCGCGTGGCGTGGCGTTGCCAGCTCAGCTTTGGGTCACTCTTCCAACAGGAGAGCGGCTGCAAAAGGGGTTGATAACATCACACTGTTAACGTGGCCTCTGGTGTAAATTTAGCAGGAAAATGAGGGCGATGTGTGGGCTCCTGCTTGAAAAGCGAAGAAGCGCTTAAAGCACCCACGCACAGGCGAGCTCTCCCAGCTCTCCTCCCAGCGTTTCAGCTAACCCTGAGAAAGGGTGAAAGAGGAGCCAGAAACATGGAGACAAAGAGAATGGTTGGGGGGGGGGGGGGTAAGCAGGGGGAGGTGACAGTTTCTTTGACAGGATCTGCAATTCAATCACTTGGCTTAAGATTGTGATTGAAGTCTAAGGTGAGGTCGCGGTTGCTTTCAGAGACCTGGAAAATGTGGATTCTGCTTTCCTCCTGGCAGGCCCGCTGCGCTTCCAATTCGGGTGAAAGGGCGGCTATGAAACCGATTTCACAAGTCGTTAAAGGGAATTTCTTTGGAGAAATACTTTGGGATGTGACAACGCCGAGGAAAATTGTTTTCTCCTTTGATTCATCATCAATTACAGGTGTGCGTTCGCGGGATTTGCATGACTCTCAAGATGAGTCACAAAATCCTTCCGACCAGCTGGAACGCCTACTACGGGGTTGATCGTTGCAGGAAGCATGCCGGCTCATGTTATCGTTGTTGTTGGGGTATGTGAATAGGAAGACGCGTGAAAAAGGAGGGATTGTTCTAAAACCAGTTGAGCGAGCAAGGATAAGGGGTTGTTGTCTGACTGTGTGGTCTTTAATGACATCTGGGCACGTCCTTGCAGGTCGACTCCTCAACGATGAGTCTGTTGAGATGACTCAACCAAGGGTAACAGACCTGCACGCAAGGATCTGATAATTACTAAACCAACTTTCAAGCCGAACGGGGGCAAAAGGAGGTCAAACTTAGGAGAAAAACTCCAGGGTTTGCAAAGGAGAAGATGTCCTGAACACAAGGCTAGCACACGGCATCTGCACAGAGCGCCAACTTACAGTTTTCATGTTTATTGTATGCCCCGAATGAGACATGGCAGGGAGTGTTGTATGCGTAACAAGTAGGGTCGTGTTCAGTTCAGTTTTCACAATTCAGAGCAAAATCATGCGGAACGTGCCGCCACAGACAGAAACCCTCGAAGGAAGACGAGCAACCGCCGCCATGCTTTCCTCCTTTTCCAGACCAAACGGTGCTGTCCTGGCTGTCGAGCGCTCCCCTACACAGTCAGATAACAATGAAGTGTCAGCAACAGCTGCCAGAAACAACTGCTGTTCAACAAAGGCTGGGAGATCAGGGCTCACTTTTCGACCAGGTGAGGAGACACGGCCAATGAGTTATGTGTCAGTCAGCCGCATTTATTCCCAGCTATCGCCAGCTAAACTGACTGGGCTTGACTTTACTGTGAGAGAACTACGGAGAAGCTGTTTACACAAAACTGAAATCCAAAAGATCCCGTAGCAATGATTACAAATGAATGAGCCACATAGCAGCAGTTCTGTGAAGTTTACATTAGGGAAAGCCTTTTTTTTTTATAAAATGAAAATTAATATCCAACAAAGGCAGTTACTTCCTGGCAGCTGAACCAACAAGCTGATCATTTCCTCTGATACTACTGCCTCCATTTATTTTCAACCATGGCTCAGAGACCAACTATGGCTGCTTTTAGCGTTGCTTACAGTTTTACGGTACTCAAAGTAGCACTGGTCCAGTGCTTCTTTGTTTAGCTCAGTGTTTTTCCTGGCCCATGTCACAGACTGAGTTACTGCTGCCATTAACTTTTACATACTCTTTGTTTTTGTCTTTTCCTTTTCCACAGGAACAGAAACCCACCTGGCTGAGAGTTACTGTGTTTAACCATGTCTCTTTCCAGGACTAGACCACTGATGGGGCTATTGCTACCACTACTTTGGTGTAGTCTGTTTTTTCTGTGCCGTAGAAAGCACTCCAAGCCTGTTGTTGTTGTGTTTAGCTGATTCCTTTGCCTGTACAAAAGAAGTGGCTGAGCCTTTTGGTGCTAAAAAAAATAACTCCAGGGTTCCTGCCAGCACATTACAGCGTAACGGACCGTTACGCTGAAAGTTTTCAAAATTTCGCTGTTCAGTGTCAGTACGACATAGAACAGTACGACACGGATGTTTGAGAGCAACAGAAAGGTCAGTAAAGCTCTTGAAGGTGCATCAGAACAGCTATAAACCTCCCAGACAACATAAGCTAATGCTAGCTGTTATTAGCTTGACGCGCAGCCCTCTTTGAGCTTCACTACCCAACACTCCGCTGCAGGAATGCATCCCCCCGTTACACAAAACAAATTCCTGGTGAGGACCCTGAATTTGTGCTTTTTCCCTTCACATAGAAGGGATTTCATACCATACCAGGTTTTGTTGACGCTTTCTTCTTGTTAAAAAGTGGTTTCTTTTCAGTTGTCGCAGAATTCTAGATCTGTTTGGGGGATTGCTGCAAAGTCCCGATGACTGAATGCAGTCAGTTGGGCTCCAGATAACTTTTTTTTTTTTTTTACCAACTAGCATCAAATGATCAGCTGGATTTGACTGTACAACAGTATTTGGTTTGACTAGAACTGTAAGGTAACTGTATCTAACTCTGACTGCATGGGAATGAACTATGTTGATTATATTTGACTCGATACAATTTAACAGACATAATCTAGACTAAATTGAACTGAAGAAGTTGGTATGAGTGCAGAGGACACTAATTTGAGCCCTGTTCGTCTGATAAATGCGGCCGAGTTTTGAAGTAAGTAAATCCTAACGTTATAACCAACAAACAACCGGCAGGAGTTTTTTTAAGCGGGTTTTATTTTATTTGCAAAATCAGGCAGCTGTGAGAGTTGGGCTTTCATGGCTTAAGGATATTCATGAATCTCCGAGTCCCATTTAAGGATTACAATCTCATCCATCTCATGGTACTGCGCAGCTTTGGGCGATTCAGTGCACTTTGCATTAACGTGTAAAGGGGCAGTGTCAGGGAAATAACTTTAATTTATAAACATGGTAACAAGGCGGTGCATATGTATTGGTGTTAGAACTGCACGAGGGGGCTGCATTGATTTCGCTAAGCCACATCCTGATGTTACTAACAGAAAGTATATCCAACAGCTATTACTGTTGAATTTAAGTGGATTTCATTCTGACAGCTAATCCAAAGCTCTGGGAGCAGGGTACCAATTTAGAGTTAAATGTCACATGTGGAAAAAGATTACAGGAAGAGGGGAAAAAAGGGAGGATACTGCAGCAGACGGAAAGAAAGTTCCACGTGTCTCGTCCCGGTGTAGGAGAACCGAAGTGTAAAGAGAGGAGGACAGACGACAGCAGAGCGAGGGAACATCACAGGAAAAGTAGACAGGACAGTTAAGAAGTGGACAAAGAAAGGCAGGGTGAGGGTACGGTGAGCCATTACCTGTGCCTCTGGCAAAGCAACATCCATGATGTTCGGCTGGCCTCGTGGTTCGCCGTTTTCCAGCCGGGAAAAGATTACTTGGTAGCCCCTGATTTGTCCGTGCTGCTTCACCTGTACGGGGGGCTTCCAGGTGACCCGGATGGCCGTGGAGTTTATGGCCTCGACCTCCAGTTTCCTGGGAGGGGCTCCTGGCACTGGAAACCAAACATTAAGGGGAGGACAGGGAGACACAGTTCGGATGAAGAGGTTAGAGACAGCTCAAAGGAAAAGATCGAGACCTAACAGTAAAGATGTTTTATGATGTGATCTTTAGCTTGGCAGGGTATACTTTGTCCCTCGAGTCCCTCAAGGCTCCATTGCCAGTCACATTTTAATAAATATCTCAGTGATCCTCCTCATGTACTACAACAGGTCTTACTGTATGTAGGTTCAAGACATAACTTTATAATCCCGTATCACCACATGACCGCAGTCTGTTTACAGTTAACAGGTCAGTGTGGATATGATGCAAATAGGTCAGAATTTCCTGTGATTCAATGGAGAAAAACGCATTTGTTTAAGCTTCAAAGTGTTCAGAAACCACTGGACTGCAAACACTACTATTTACTGTAATTATCTCATAACTGTCAAGGATTAATTAATCGCCACACTTTTATCATGTCTTGGGTATTACTTTGTTTTAAGTTGGCAGGTTAACATTGCTTTACAGTTTTGCTATTATTCTTTTAATGGATTTCTTGTAAAATAATTCGAGCTGCCTTGTGTATTACCGGTGCGACACTTGTCTTGACAACTCTAAAAAACGACAGAGAAAAAACTTTGTCGGGGTGAGCGATATCAGACGTGGTCATAAATCTAATCGTCACTCACTCCAGAAGTGCCAAGGCTACTGCTTCCCCCAAAACACCACAGACCCAACAGCATGTAGTCTAGTCATGTCTGTAGTGCCCTTAATTCCAGTATGAAATTAGCCGTGTTGCAGCAAACTTCAAACACATTAATTATAGACGACTCTCTCCTAGGAGAAGCCGCCCTCTATCACACTGCAAACAAAATGAGAAACGTGTGAGGAAAAAAAAAAGGAGAGAGAGAAGAGTGATAGAAAAGAGAGGCGAGATCAGTTCAACTCCTGTTCTTTAGTGTGTGTGGAGGTGGGGGGGGGGGGGGGGGGGGGAAGACAGCGTTCACACAGTACAAGCAGAGGAAAGTGACACAGAACTGAACCCCAGGGAGTGATGAGCGCCAAGATGGAAACGGGAAGAAGAAGAAGGTGATCCCAATCAGCTACCACCGCCACCTCATTACCTCAGAGTTTAGGAACAGGGAAAATGAGCCAGCGAGCAGGAGGAGGGTGAAGGAGATTAGTGACAGGCTGCTTCGAGCGAGCGTTGCGTAAACCTACCATCCTCCTTGGTTCTCATCTTGACCGGGGCACTTTCGGGGCCTGGGCCCACGTCAGTGTGTGCCCTCACCCACACCTCATACTCAGTCCACTTCTCCAGGCCTACCAGCACATAGCTGGTGGCGTCTGCACCGATGTCAGGCACATCGTGCCGCTCCGTGTCCTCTCCCGCCGGAGCCCGGTAGCTGACTGTGTAGCGCACGATGGCACCGTGGCGGCTGTCGGCAGGCGGCGCCACCCAACTCACCTTGAGGCTTGTGGAGGTCAGGCTGACCACGTGAACTTCCTGAGGTGGGGCGGAGGGAGCTGTAGGGGGGGGAGGGAGGGGAGCAAACCACACGAAGGAAGGCCACGGATCAAGCAAACAAAAAATAAACTAAAAATGCACACAAAACATGACAAAACTAAGGAAGCTTTTTGCAGGATATTCAAACAACTTTCAACTGAAGATAGAAGGAAATCATTTGCAGCAATCCAATTCTGATCAATTGTTCAGTATAGAATGCAAATAATCCATGTATTATATTGACTTTTGGTCATCTACTTGATGATGTTCTAAAGTGCAGAGATGCACGTGCAACGTTAATCTCTGACAATTAGCGTGCGTTTTTGCCCCTGGACTCTTCAAAAACACACCATCGCCAGAGTTTGAATGCAAAAAGCTTCCATCCTAAACAGGATGCTACCTCCAGACTGAGAGGTTTGGGTGCAAAAAAAAAAAGAAGAAGCTTTTATCGGTCCGATGCTCAAGACGCGTTTGGCGCCACATTTATGCAGGAGGCAATGAAACCACAGGGCGAGGCGGGCAGAATATAAGACATGCCAAAAAGTTTACAAGGCTGTGCGTTTTATGAAGACGTAATTTGTCCCTAACCGCCCCCCAGTGCTGCCTCTTGCAGCGCGCGGTGGGAGCAATAAACGGGCCATGGATGTGTGAGCTTGTGAACAAGTGCATGACAGCGTTGACTGGTGTTAACACGCTCATGCAGAAGCTCTGGGCTTCGTTAGAGAGCTTGGCTGCAGCTGAGATGGGCAGTTAGAGACAGTATACAGCCTTGATTTTTATGATCAATAACACTTAAGGTGGTTTCGGCTAACATCTGGTTTGTTGCCGCTGCCCTTTCATCAGATTAAGAAAAAGTCGAGGTTAGGAACAAAATATGAGGCTCTGTCCTTAAACAACAGGTGGAGAAGGTGGTCAGAAATGGTGTTAAGGACAACCCTACAAGAAAACCTTTTAGAAAGCTGCGAGGGAGGAGGTTCATCTTGAAACAGTACAATAGAGGAAGAGCTGTCATGGTGTGTGTTAGAATGGCTGGTCAAAGTCCAGACCTTTGTCCAATTGAGAGTCTGTGGCACCGTTCGCCATTCAGTGACTGAGATGTGCAAAGCTGGTCAAAAACCTGCAGACGTAATTGTAGCAAAAGATGGTTCTGTGTGTCGAATATGCATACATGAATGCAGATATTCTCCTTTGCTTACGGATCATAGCTTGTGAAAAAAATTAAAACCAAGAACCCTTTTTGCTCACGATTAAACATGGTGGAGGCAGCATCATGGTGCGGGGGATCCAAAAAACACAAAATGTGAAAAAGTTCAGCTGGTATAAATGCTCTTGCAAGCGATTATGTCTAGATTTAAAAATATCCTCCTTGCTCTGTAAGTTAACATCTAACTTGAAAAATGTTATTATTGAAAGAATTCAAATTAATCTATTCAACAGTTGAAGTGTAAACGTTTAAACTCTCGAGTCTGGAGGTAAAGGCAGAGAGCAAACACCGGAAAACTGGAACAAAACTGAAAATAAATTACAACAGCATTCAAATATTTCATGCAACTATCTGCAACTATTCAACCCGATAAAAAAATCAGATCTTTAAAAGAATCAAATAACTAAGAGGAGTTTGTTTTTGCTGCTGTAGTTTAAGCATGCTGGTGAAATAAACTGCGGTCTAACAAACTAATGCCAAAACACAAAACTTCATAACAAGAGAGGTGAGGATGTGACTGATCTACAAGAGAATAGAAGAACAGCAAAGGCTTCACAGCGACTTATGAATTAAGGGAAAAAGTAGCAGACTGAGGACTTTTTTTCTGATTTTGAGCTCCTGATCAAAACTCTGGCAGATCAGAGTGAAGGTGGACCTGGAGAGGACGACATCCAATGGAAACACACACACACAAAAAAAAAAACGTGGACTGCAGCTGGAATCCAAATATAACAGAGTTCAGAACAGGTATTTAAACTTTCAGCAATCTGAATTTTATCAGTTTCTAAAACAATTCAAATGTGAATCTTAATCCCAATATTGATGGTGTAAATAAAACTCCTACAACCTACACGCTCAGCGGCAACCTTTGCACATGAACTGCGGTAAAAACAAATAACCATCCTCGGTTTTAATTTTTTGGCAAAGCGAGGAAATCTGAACAAGCGCCGCACCTCGATCTATTGATTTTTCAGCTGTGTTAATCACTCTCACATCAATGCTTTCCCATTCAATTTCAGGTCAAGCGTCAGGCAGCTGGGTCGAGCCCTCAGCTGAGCCGTGAAACGGGTAGACAGAGCTTTTTATTCTAATGCGTCCTCCTAAAAAATAATGCTGAACGTTTAAAACGCAGCCCTGGAGAAAGTAATCATTTCTAACCGCCTGTTCACTGCAGAACCTTCCCAGGGCTGCTGGCATGCGTTGAATCGTACCGCTGCATGCAACTCAAATCTGTTTCACTGAGTTCGTTTCTCCTGCCTGCAGAAGGCAGAAGGATGTGGACTCGTTACTCGGCTTCTGTTTGTCAGTGTAACTTTGATGCCCCAGTAAAAAGATTTCTACGCATCACAGCCTTGAGCATGATTTTGGTCAAATTTCACTAATTTAGGATTATTATGGTGAACAATTTGGCCAAATAGGTTATTACCATTAATATCTAACTGCAGAATGCATTGACATACGGTGAGGTGAAGAGGTAGTACCCCCTTACTGATTTGTTCTGTGTTTTCTTTTGTTTTTTTTTGACAGACTTTAATATTTTTGATTAAACAAATGTCCACATCAGTCAAAGATAACCTGCACAAATACAAATTTTCATGGTGGTTGTTTTCACCTTGGAGCTCCCTTCTCTTATTTTTGTCCGGTCTCATTCTTATGGCCCATTTCTTATTATTTTTTTCTTTTTGTTGATGCATGAAGATTAGATCTAACGGAGGTCAGTGAGGCCTGCGGTGCTTTAGATTTTGTTCTGGGCCTTTTATGATCTCCTGGAGGAGTCCTCCATGCAGTTTTATTGTAAATTTAGTAGATTTAGTCGCCACTGTTTCATGATTTTCACCCCATTTGTGGATAAAAGCACAAACTGGAGTCGCCTTAGAATTGGTTTTCTAAAACTTTTCTGACTGATTAAGGTCAGTGACTTTGTTTCTCATCTGTTCTTGAACTTTGTTGAGGTGTGAGCGGCATGTGTTGTGCTTTGAGATCCTTCAGCCTACTTCGTGTTGACAGACAGGTTCAATTTGGGTGGAAATTGACATTTTAATATAAGGAGAGCTTGAATTGCATACCTTTTCTTCCCTTAATACAAGAAAGCCTTGTTTGAAAACAGCTCTTTGTATTAACTTTGGTTTATCTTTGTTAAATGTTAAAATTTATTTGATAATCAGAAAAGTCTATAAGGCGGCAGTGACCATTTTTACAACACTGTAATTCATTTACTGTCCTCTACAGTTCACTTTTGGTAAGATCCTTTAAACGTTGAGAACAGCGGTCAACCGCTGTTGACCGCTGGCCCGAGCGGGTCGTGTCGGCCCCCCCTCTTTGGGGGGCCTGGTCCGGGGGGCGCCTGGTCCGGGGGCGGGGCCGGGGGTCGGGCACAGGCAGTCGTATTGTTGAATTGTGGTGACCCCCCCCCCCACTTGGGTTTTTTGGATGTGAATGCTATGTGGGAATGTGTGTAAAGCGTCCTTTTTTTTATTTATTTTTTATTTTATTTATTTATTTATTTATTTTTTTGGTGTCTGTGTGTGGCGAGTGGGGCACAAGGGAGGGATGGTGTGAATGAATTTTTTTATTTATTTATTTATTTTTTCCCAGGTTTGGGTTCGGTCAGCTCCCTCTCCCAAGATCATCTCAAGTCTCCCCACGTCCTGCCCTCCTCCGCTGCGTTGGCGGGCGCCTTGACCCTCTGGCGCGTTGACGGTCCTCGGGTTTGGGGCGGGTTCCCGGGTGGGCGCCGGCCCATTCCCGGCGGTGGCTTCGCGGGGCCTGGCCCCCCGGGGGGCGGCCGGGGCCCCTGCCGCGGGGGCGGGGCGCCCCTGGGGCCTCTGGCCCCCAGGGCTCATGGCCGGGACCACTTCAGCGGGGCCGGCTGCCGGCGGAGCCCACGGGCTCGTCCCCGCGGCTCTTGGGGGCGTCGGCATTGCGGTGGCTGGGGGATTTCCTCGGGGTCGTCTCTCCTCTTTCCTCGGGGGGGGGTTGTACATTTCCTGTGAGGGCCCCTCTCGGGCGCACTGCTTTGGGGGCCCCTTTGGGAGTCCGGGGTTATGGGTCCCCTGACCCCTGCCTCTGTGCTCGGGGAAGGTGGGTCTTCGGTTCTCCACAATCACTATCAAGCCATTTCCTTCTGGATAATTTTCACCTAAACTAGTGCACTCTCACAATCTCCCACAGGTGCTGGGTCCCAGGTATTAAATGTTCACTTATATACAGAAAGGCTATAATTTATTTACTTTCTTTTACCTTTTTTTTTTTTTTAGGTATCACATTACACATGTCAGCTTAAATAATAATACATATGATTTAGCAATGGTATCAAGGTGTTACACGATTGTATCTGTTGCTTTATGTCTGTTGGTTGTGCTGTTCTTTTTGTGTCTCTTTCCAGGTGATGGAGCAGACAGAGGAAGTTTTATCATTCTCTTCCTTTTATCTCTTCTTTCTTTCACCTCTTCTTTCTCTTTTTTTTTTTTTTTTTTTTTCTCTTCTCGTTTTTCTTTTACTCTCCTACTTTCCCATTGTAGTGTCCATATAATTTGAAATTCTCCCTGCAGGAATCACAATAAAGCTATTTACACGCACAAATCAAGCGGAGCATTATGGCGAAAGCTGTTTGCTCCACTTGTGAAAGTAAAATCTGTCGAGCTCTATTTGGCATTAAGATATCAATTTTTATTGCCACATTGCTAGACAGGACACTGGAAAAAAAAAAAAAAAAAAAAAGAGAACAGCGGTCAACAGCCAAACATCCCTACGGCGGCTGAAAGAGGAAAGCAGAATCTAAATGTGCGCACTGGTGCGAATGCACACCAATCAGCAGCCGCTAATTAACGCTACTTCCATGATTAACTTTCATTAATGACCACATTTTGATCACAATCCACAATTAAACACGTCCGCTGTTGCGTTTGTTTGCTCTCCGAAAGCTGGAGTCTTTGCTCGGCCGGCATCCATCTTTTGTGAAGCAACAAGCTCCGCATTGTAGCAACTCTGGGTTGGTTTCCATTGTTCCGGCTCCAACAGAGCGATGTGTCCTCTTTCCGGTCCACCGCACTCAGTTAGCTATTGGAATCACCTCATATGACTCCAAAAACTTCATTTTGTCACTTGTACAGTGTCTCACTGAAGTATTCATAAAGCTTGAACTTTTCTACACTTTGTCACGTTAAAAACCATTTGTAAAGGAGCGCATATTTTTGAAGTGAGAAAAAAAAATTGATGCCTGGTTTACTTTTTTTTTTTACAAATAAAAGTGTAAAAATAAGGTGTCCATCAGTATTCGGCCCCCATTATTCTGATATGCAACCACCTGCCAACAGATAAATGACCAGCTGTCCTACTGTATATAATTTCATTTATTGTAGATCATTTCTTGTCAGTATAATTTAGAGCTGCACAATATATTGAATCACAATCTGACATTTCAGCTGCTTTGGATTAAAACTCTGATTTCCAATAATATAATTATCCACTTTGATGGACTTTCACTTCTCTGTATGCCAACCACTGATACATGCTTTCCTAACATCGCAGGCCTAGCTGCTTGCCGCGGGATTGCTGTTTTCAATAGGC
This sequence comes from Fundulus diaphanus, assembly GCA_037039145.1. Lineage (NCBI taxonomy): Eukaryota > Metazoa > Chordata > Actinopteri > Cyprinodontiformes > Fundulidae > Fundulus > Fundulus diaphanus. The sequence goes on along the minus strand of CM073133.1, from coordinate 20,425,668 downwards.
TGCATAAGACTTGAGAGATCTGGCTGAGGTTCACCTTCCTTCAGGACGACAACCTTAAATTTACACCCAGACCTACGAGGGAATGGCTTAGTTCAAAGCACCGTGGGTTGGGGTGGCCTAGTCAAAGTCCAGCCCAGACCTAAATCCAGTTGAGAATCTCAATGGGACAACGTGCTACTTGATTTTTCACAGATGCTCTCCATCCAATCTGACAGATGTTGAGCCATTAAAAGTAAAAATGTTAGTCTCTAGATGTACAAAACTGGAAGACACACCCCAAAATACTTGAAGCTGCAATAGCAGCGAAAGGTGGGAACTAAAACGTAATGAATTAGGGGGGCTAAATACAAATAAACACCACGTATTTCTCTTTTTTTATTGTTAGAATGAATTTTTAATCCTCCTTTTCCTTCCAATTTGCAGATACGGACTACTTCTTGCTTATAAAATCCCAATGCAACACCAAGAAGCTGGTGGTAGTGGTGTGACAAAATAGGAAAAAGTCCAAGGCATATGAATGGTTTTGCAAAGCGCCGTAATTCAGATGATCACAATAACCAATAATGAGCATCTGTTCTGTTCCTCTCAGGGCTGTGTGCAAAACAGGCATGCAGTGCGCACAGCCCTTCTGGGTGAGGCGGTACAAGCACTGTGCCTACACAGCAAATAATAAGAAGACGGGGAAAAAAAAAACAAGAGTGACATTTTGAATGCTGGCACTGTAAAAGGCACATAATGATATGAGGCAAAGCAACACAGCACGGCTCACAAATGTGGGAACAAGACACATGAAAACGTACCTTTGACACAGGGCCTGCCCTCTGCTAGATGGACAGGAGGGTTAGTGCTGGTGACAGAAGGGGAGGTGGTGGAAGCGGGGGAAGCTGACCGGGATGGCTGCACCGTCAGCATTATACGCCGCTCTCAGATTGATTTGACATTCAAGTTGCTCACACTCTCTGTTTTAAGGTCTATAAAACTCACATTTTGCCCCTGACTCTCTCGCTCACTGAGGGGAACAACCTGAACGTGCTTCAGCCGCCTGGAGGTGACTCTCTGAAATCACTGGGTTAGTGGCTAACAAGCAGAAAAGACAGAGGACAGAGACGGCGCGCGGCGAAGAAAAATGGAGCACTTACTGGACTGAGCAGTGCGGGCCTCGATGGGCTGGGTGTAGACGCCCAAACCCATTTCGGAGCGGGCTGCCAGGGAGAAATAGTACATGGTGTCAGGCTTTAAACCATCCACAGCGTAGGAGCCCGCCGGGTTGAACGTCACGTGTTTCTGGAGGGTTTGGACGTGGAGAGAGAAAAGCAACACAAAAACAATCAGTAAAAGAAGAGATGGCGCGGCACGAGTCTGTTCATGTGCTCTGCAAGAACACGATGATATAATCTCCCACTGAAATGCAAGCGGTCATACATGAATGCAGAGGGGAGAGTAGAACCAACTTGTTCCCAAAACAAGAAGCCCTCCAGCTTCAGATTAGTTCAGTCTAAAAAAAATAAAAAATGGCCACAACAGAAGTGAGTAACAGTGCAGATTGTGTCCACGTTAGGTCTTTCTCATCAGCTGGGGAGCTGACTACATTACTACAATAACACAGCCTCAGCTGACACTCTTTATGCAGAGGGGTTGCATCATAAAGAGTAAGACTCGTCTGCAGTTTCACTGTGGAAAACGAGACAAATTCAGCAGCAGCAGACAGACAGACAGAGAGGGAGCTAGCTGAGCCGCTGTGCCGCAGAGATAATCATGACAAGAAGAAGTCTGAACTCTGTGTTCTTGTTCTAACCTTGCTGTCTGTGCCGGCCTCCCAGTACTGCAGCTCGTACTTGGTGATTTGGTCCTGGACGGGCCAGAGCCATGTCAGCGAGATCCGGGTGTCGAGCTCGGCTTCGGCCTCGAAACTGGACGGCTGGGCGGGAACTGGTCAGAGCATATAGGTGGACAGGCTTACAAAAGGTTTCATTTTGTCACATACAACATCAAATTTTTAACGCTTTTTCTAGGGATTTTATGTCATAGACAAACAAGTTTATTATGAAGTGAAAATAATTTATATGTTTTTTCATAAAACGGATCCTGAGTTTTGTGTGTGTGTGTGTGTGTGTGTGTGTGTGTGTGTGTGGTGCATCGCCCCCTGAGTGAAACGACGAGCTTTCGCTGAAATTACAGCAGCGGGTCTTTTGGGGTATTTGTCCAACAGCTTTGCACATTCAGAGACTTTTCTTTTCAAATAACACACAAAAAAAATCTTACTGAAATTGGTTGGGGAGCAACTGTGAACATCAATGTTCAAGTCTTGCCACAGATTTCAATCAGATCTAGATCCGGGTCACTCTAATGCATACATCCGTTTTTATCTAAACCCCTTCCTTTGTAGCTCCAGTTGTATGTTTGGGGTTGTCGACCTTCTGGAAGCTGAACCTTCGCTCCAGTCTCCAGTCTTTTGCATCCTCTGATAGGTTTTCTTCCAGTATTGTCCAGTATTTAGCACAGGTCCGAGTCCCGGCCCGTGGACTTTCCCCTCACTCCCAACACCAGTTTCTCTCAGCTAGTCAAATAAAGGCCACTAGTGACACATAATGAAATAAAGAAGGTATGCTCTCCTTTAGCCAGAGCACCTTCTTCTTCTGTTGTCTTAAACCCTTACAAAATTACAAAAGGGCTACTTATTGCATTCTTTTAATAATTCAACAATCTCTACATTTTTAAGACAGATTTGTTTTGTGTGTCACTATTAAGTCTCCAGCCAAAAGAGTCTTCCACCTGAGCTGTAGATCTCTGGAGCTCCTCCAGAGTCAACATTAAACCTCTTGGGTGTTTCTCCTCTCCGGGCCTGTCAGTCTAAGTGGACGTTATGTTTGCAGTTGTGCTTCTGAATGATGGCCTGAACAGGGTTTAAATGTTCAGAGCTCAGAATACTGTCTCTCAACCTCACCCTGTTGTGAAATGATGAAATCCCAATGAAGTACAATGCAGTTTGAAAGTGGACTATGACGAAATATGAAATATTTTATGAGGTAGGGCAATGTAGTAAGAAAGATCAAGTTGAGTGTCTCTGTTGAGTGGTTCACTGACTGCGTCTCACACACATAAACGGGTTTCTAAGATGTTACGCAAACGCAGCCAGATAAAATGCCTCCCACCAACAATGCGTTTCTGGTGTTGACACGCGCGAAGAGCTTCAGAGCCTCAGAGTGACTGGATGCTCACCTCCCTGCTGCGTCTTGACTTGCAGGATGTCAGAGGGTGGTCCGTCGCCCACGGAGGTGAAGCCCAGCACCCTGAGGCTGTAGGTGATGTCGGGTGTCAGCCCCGAGATGGTTGTCAGGCTGCTGTCGTCCGTGTTGTGTTTCTGCCAGGCGCTGAGCGGGGCCGTCATGTCGGAGCTGTAGTACACCCGGTAACCTCTTATCTGTCCGTTGGGCTCCTCGGGAGGCTCCCACTGGACCAGCATCGTGCTGGCGCTCAGCATGCGGGCCTGAACGTGGAGGGGCGGCGAGGAGGGCGCCTGCTCGCCGGTGCGCGTCTCCACGGGGTCACTGGGCGGCCCGCGGCCGATGTTGTTCACGGCCATGACGCGGAACTCGTACTCGGAGTAAGGACTGAGTCCGCCGATGCTGTAGCGCGTGGTTGCCACGCCCTCCACCTCCTGGAAGCCATTGTCCGAGGTTTTGGCCCGGTATTGGATCATGTAGTAGGAAACGGGCTCCGGGTTCCCAGAATCCCACGTGAGCGTCACACTGGTGGCGGTGGTTTCTGTCACCGTGAGGGAGGTGGGCGGCTTTGGTAAGGCTGAGGAAGGAGAAGCAAATCATTAGCTCGGACATTTTTACAAACGTAGAAAAATACATGACTGTATTGTGTTCTGTGTCCATAATGACTCTTAAAACGTTTGGACAAAATTACAAACAGCAAAGTCATAAAAAAAGTTAGCTTTAGAAGTTAATGTGACTTTTCACAACATATGACATATAGTTCAAGCAAAAGCTTTCAGAAGTCTTTTGTTTTTTGGTGTTTACTTCTCAAAAAGAACCTTCCCCTGACATGTTTTTCCACATTAATGGAAAAAAATGTTCCCTAGAAGAAAACGAATGTATTCCTTTTAGGATGTTTGATGTTTTTCTTTGTTATAAATACTAAAACCAAAATGAAAAAAAATTCTTAGAAGATATTTTTAAAACTTGGCCCTAAATAGATTGTTCTAGCCGAACTGAGGGCAAAAACACAAAACAAATCCAAAACAACAACGTCTGGATGTAAAGGTTTCTGACCCACTGTGTAGTTATCTGGGCAAAAATAAATATCCTCTATTTTATAATCTATAACTCTTGGCATTGTGACGACTTGGACATAAAGACTGAAGTATCCTTCAGTCAGTAGTAAGTAGGAAGAAAAGCATCTGGCAACCAAACATTTTTGCACTATTGAAAAGGTTTTTCATCTTTTTTCAGACCTGGAAAAGGATAATAAAGCTAATTACATACTTTTCCAGACTGCATATTAATAATGGACTTTTCAGTTAATTCCAGTAAAAATTATACCTCTGACAATTTTGATAAAACAGCTCTAAAGAGCAGACAAACAAAGCTCATTACAGCTCATGTCACACTAACCAGACTGAGCTGATTGTGTGTAAGCCAACACCTATAATACTGTCAGCAGCAATTAACCCAAAATTGCACAGCAACGGTCAGGTGAAGTCACCATTTTGTTTAATAAACAGCCTGACGATGGCTGACAATACAAGAAAATTGCAAGAGTGGTTCCGGTTGCTGCAAATGCAAGCCAAACGGAAGGTCCGTGTCGAAGCCTCCTTGGGGAAACAGGTCTGTATTGCGGTGGTCCCTCTAATGACTGTGACATTTTGTGTATCGATCAGCTTGAGTGGAAAGCCAGATCAATACGGACAAATACTGATACCAGAGGCCGTGATAGGTAGACAACACCTCCTTAAAGTCAGGTACACACTGGGCTATGGCAGCGGCCGGAGAGAAAAATACAAGCCACGGAGATCAATTTATTGACCAGGATACTCCAAACTCTTGATTTTTGTTTTTATCTCTAACTGCAGAATGTGTTAAATTAGTTTCATAGGGCAAGTGAAGGTGCTTTAATTAGCTTTAAAACCTGTTTTAGGATATACAGAGCCTTGCAAAAGTATTAACACACTTTTGAGCACTTTAATGTCTTGTATTGGGATTTTAAGTGATATATCAACACAAAGTTTACCATTTTTAAAAGAAGAATAGTTAACAAGGTTCCATCTGAACTATTTTGTAGCTATGGCTGTATGTTTGGGGTCGTCGTCCAACTGGAAGGTGATCCATCCGTCCCGAGTCTCTAGTCTTTCTGTCGCTACGGCACTGCCCTGCCTCCATCCATCTTGCCATCAAGTCTGACCGGCCTCTCTGTTCCTCCTGGAGACAATCATCCCCACAGCATGATGCTGCCACCACCATGTTTTACAGAGTTTCAGTGCTTTGCATGTTGCACCCTGCAGTTTCCCAACACACACAGTTTAAGATGTATGGTACATTTTAGTCTCCCAAAAAATCCCCTCAGAATGATGCTGCCTCCACGGTGTCTGTCAGTTCAGGGGAAGGGCCATGTCTCAGTAGGTTTGCAGTTGTGTAGCAATCCTTTGGGATGTTGTTTTATGACTGAACTCTACTTGTTCACAAAATTTAGCCCTGACATTTCTTGGTCTTCATAAAACCTTTTGTTCCCCAAAGTTCTCCAACGACCCTCTGAGGACTCTTTTAGCCAACTAGGTGCCTACTGAAGGCCACTGGTAGGACTGGATTTCATTTAGGGGTAAAGGAGAGTAGAACTGGTCAAATTTACAACGATCCACTGCTTTGTGTTGGTCTATCACAAAATCTCAATGAAATACAACAAAGGTTTTATTTGTAGCATGACAAAAAAGGGTCAGTCACATCGACATTGAACTTATCTCTTAAAACAACCTGGGCCTCACCTTTGACGGTAACCTGTGCCGTGGCTTCAATCATGCCCAGTGAAGACATGGCCACGCACGTGTAGTTGGCTGACTCTCGGATGTTGGTGACCTCCAGCACGTTGCGGCCCAGCGGCATCTCCTCCTCCTTGGTCAGCTCCTCCTGACCCAGGGTCCACTTGACGTAGGGCATGGGGGAGCCCACCGCCACGCATGTCAGGTTGACGCTGCCGCCCGGCATCACCTCTTGGTTGGTGGGTGGAATCGAGAATCTAGGTGGGACCCTTCGTACTGAGAGGATCGAGTCAAGAAGAAAAGGAAGTGAGTGTTAGGGATATGCAAGGTGAATACAGTCCTTTCCTGTGTGAACTCGTGGATTCTCTTTCCCCATGCAACATCGCAAAGGGGGAAAAAAAGCTATCTCAGAGACTCTAATAGAAAGGAGGAGCTGATCGCTTTTGTCCAAATGTGCAGGCGAGCACAATGGGAATAAAAGGATTGTCACAAAATGGCTCTGGATATTCACAAGAAATCTTTCAGAGGGTGTTTTTTCTTTTATCCCCTGCCCCACAAAAAAGAGAATATTACCAAAAATAGTCCAGTTTTGCAGGAGACTATGTCCGGACCTCCTTTGTCAAAGTTTCAAACAGTAGTGAGAGTTGCATCATTGAGGGACCCTGTGGAGATGCCATTGTTTGATTTCTCCTCCCTCTCTCTGTATTGCCGGCTCCTTCAGCTCTCTCCCTCTGTCTTTTTCCTCACTCTTTGTGCAGTTCTGATATGCAGATAGGCTGACATTAAAAAGAGGTTCCCATGGAGACAAGAAGGGCCCGTTGACGTCGCTTGGGACAAGGCAAAGACCAATTCAGAGGGTCTACAGGGTACTGAAAAGCTAGCCCGGGATAAACAGGCAGCCGCCATTTACATATGACTTTCTGTCTCCATGAAGATGCAAACCAAATGTCTCTCACATTTACACATTTTAGATCTCTTTCTGGCAACTTTTAGCAAGAAAGTTGTCTGTTTGGCACTGCAGGAGAAAACTGACAACACTGTGTGAACATCCATTAGTGTCACACCTGTTAAATTTATGACATGTTTCTGTAGCGTGCACTCAATCTAAGAGTTAGAGGCTCTAAATTCCTTACCCTCGACTATGAGGAAAGTGAAGCTTCGCCAAACATTTAGCTTCCCGCTGAGAACCCATTATTTCTATTCCAGTTCTGCTGGTCATATGTTTCCAAAACACTAACAGCAAAATAAAAAAGTACTCTCCCTGCAGAATTCACACTGCTTGTCTCCCCTAATGCACTACAGCATCTCTGTGGCTCTCAGAAAAAAAAAACTCTCGACTGTAATTGCTCTTATGCTCGGATCTACATGAAAATGGATTTTCAAATATGAGTCTCCCTCCAGCCTCCACCCCCCCCACCCCGTTGAAACCCTTCACCTCCCCCCCTCCCGGATCTAATTTGAACCGGAACGTCGTTACAGCCGTGCTTGTTATTCCCCTCATTATGTGGTGAAATGGAAAAACACAAAAGCACCTTTTGAGATTCCAGTCAGGGAAAAAGGCTGGTTCTCTGGACCGCACGGTAATAAGTGGAGGGTGGAAACCAGGTTCACATTCACCAGAATTTTCCCATAATAATTGAGGTTCTGCGTGCAGACTTTCTGCTGTTTTAATCAACAGATTCACGTGGGATGAAACTACTTGGCTCGGCATCAAAAAATAATTAATATTCCAAGTTCGAGCTGCAGAACAGTTTGGCAGTTTTTCTTTGGAATTTGGCCTTGTGAGTTTCTGTCAGACGATTTCCAACAGTAGACATGGCCAGAGTTAGGTAAGAATTTTTCCTCTACATCAAATAAAGTTTTGAAAAAGGGGTTTCATGAGGAATGGATGAAAAATGACATTACTCATTCAGACAGTCGTGTAAACCGATAAATACATGAAAACAACAGTTGATTTCTTCATTAAAAGACTGGGTAGTTCTGTTGAAAGCATGGAAGCAGGACAGGGATGTTAGTCAAAACTATAGCATGCATGGGAGCAGGAGGGAGGTCCGGGATAGAACTAGAGATGCACTGAAAAATCACCAGGCTGCGTTTCCGTTTTCTCGGCCCTGACAGGTTGGAAAACCTCAGAAATCCTATATTTTTCCCATCAGGGAATGCACCATACCTAGACGCCATCTGGCTGTGGTAAAAGCAAAACTCTTCTGTGGTGACGCTGTGTTCAGTCTATCTCTGTGACTAGCTTTTTAAAAGGAGAATGTGTTTTGTAAAACGTGAAAAAATGCTTGGGTTAACTCAGGCTGCAATACAGCGAGAGAGAGCAAGACTTTAATAGGTAACAGGAAGGCTGTAGCTGTCATTATTTTAAGCTTTCAGTCTCTCTAATGGAATATAATCTCTCAAATTGAGATCTCAGACCTTATGTACAGACATTGCGGCTTCAGCAACATTAGCAAGTATAACCATGATATTTCTATGATATGCTAAAGACTGCGTAATACATAAAGCGATGTATTAATTTTGTCCTCTTTTAAAACAGTACTATTCAGCTTTACAGTGACTAGTCTATAACACACACTGTGACGCTGTCTTTGCTCCAAATACAATTAATTAACAACAGGTTGCGGCAGGAACGTAAGGAAATATATATTTCGAATGCCGCTCTTACATCTCAGTTTATAGTTCTTCAGCAGGTCAAACCAAGCTAAAACCAAAGTGGGCCACAATATCTGATCAGTGCATCTTTAGATAGGAAAGTAAGTGAGAGTACACTATGGGTAAGAGGAAAGAGCAGACATTTTTGTTCATATTTCTTTTCTAATTGACCAAAGGACTTCCAGTTTGACTACTGAGGCACGTTCACTGAGCACTTTGAAATTCATCTTGAAAGCCACGTGTTCTTTTCACAATACTGTTTCTTTTTTAAGTGCTGCCTATTCTCAGAACAAGCAGAAGGATGTAGGCCAAATATAAAACCATACATCCATTAAGCTCAAAGCAGCAGTTATTCTGTCGCGATCCCACAGACTTAAGAGTACTATGAGCAGTCAGTCAATGGGGGCTTGTGTATATTGAACACTTAATGTTGTGAATAATTCATGGTGAGCGGTTAAGTTTGGAGAGGTGCTGTGGAACAAAATGACTAGAGGGCAGGTAATTGTTATCGATTCCCCCGGAGCCTCTCTCCTGTCGAGAGCGGCTCGGAGAGATGGGCTCCGGGACTCTATCAAAACCACAAAATAAGCCCTGTCTCCACTCTGCCTGCCTGCTTGCTGGATACCTATAAATTTAACTGCCCTGACAAAGTGCCCAAGGATAGCAGAACCTGTCCAGTCAATCAATACCTGGCACAAACTGGCACAGAGTCAGCAGGCTCCAAGTCTTCCTGGCAGCAGCGTCCCTGGGCAGCCATGATGGCTGATCATCCCCTTGTCAGCACTCTGGCAGCTCATTCTTAAATATTCTACAGGTCAGCTGTTTGTGAGGAAGAAATGTGCAAATGGTACAAAAGGAAGAAAAGAAATTCCTACGAATCCCCTGTGCCTTGAAAAAAGTGAGTGGTATTGATTGCAAGGAGTGCATCATGAAGCAGAGGTCATAAAATCACCAATAATTACGCCGCAAGATCTCGTCACTCCAGTCGTTTACGCAACATTAAAATACCACATTATTTCAAATCAAAGAGAAGTCGATCTTGCGAAGCACTGAATTCGACAAGTCAAATGACTTGGGGAGTAAGATTTATTGCATGACCCAGATATAAAGATTTTGAAGTTATTAACTGTTACGTTTTTTTTTTTAAGTTGAGTCAACACCTGCCTTTTTAAAATAAGATATCTGGCAACATTTTGGGTGCCCAATTGAAAAAAGAAACTAAAAGATAAAGACACAAACAATTTGTGACCACGGTGAAAATTATGCAACTGGCAAACCACAAACCACACTAAAAGTTAGCTCTATTTTAGCCACTAAAAGTTAGCTATATTTTTTGTCTTAATGTCTAAAATAACTGAACTATATTATTTAAAGGTTTAATTTTTTTTAGGTTTTGGGGGTATAATATGATCTGTTGTGCACTGGTGAGGCCGTGTGGATGCCAAAACTGAATACCAAAGGACCTGCTCAGGGGCGGTCAGCTTTGTCTCTTTGCTCAAAAATGGCCAGATCAGAAAACTGGTTATCTTTCTACGTAGGTTGTCTTTCTACGTAATTCATATTTTCCAATTAGAGCACACCATAAAGCAAACAGCCTTTGTCTTTGCGTTGATGGTGATGGTGACAGAGGAGATAAGAACGATTTGTGACAGAGAATACTGTGACTAGCTAACCGTTATCCGCTAGCCAAGCTAACGTTAGCATCTGCATCAGAACTTCTCATTGACACTGAATGCTTGTATTTCAAAGTTTTTTAGTTTGGACTGATTTTGATCGACCAACGTCTACAATACAATAGAGGAACAGAGTGTCTTCAGTGAGAGGTTTCTTCAGATCCGCTGTAAGACAAACCGGTACAGGAGCTCCTTCCTGACTGCAGCCATTTACAACAACTCATTGAAGAAACCCCTGCAACAAGAGTTACGCCAGCATTTAATTTCCCTTTGGAATTAATAAAGTATTTTTGAATTTAATTGAATTTTGACTCATCAAACTTAAACTGGATAACGCAAATTTCTGTTCCATTGTAGATTATAGTTAATTGATAAATTGGGGTGTAACAAGATCTTCCTATTTTTTAGATACTAAAACGTCCGTCTTTGAGTTGCTGAAGTCAGCAACAATTTTAAATCACAGTTAACTGGCAGGGCTATGTAAAAAGCAAACAAACAAAAAAGTAAAGAAATAAAATTGTGAAAGATTCACATCCATGATAAGAACGGTTTGTAAGTAACACGAGAATACAATTACTTGCTAATTGTCCTCCACCACTGGTAAAGTTAGCCTCTTTTCGGCCAAATCTGTTAGACTACAGATTTATTTCAAGGTTTTCTAATGGGCCAAAAGTGAATAGTTTTACTATAAAACTAAAATTCTTTAGGTTGACCATGCTGCATTGCATTGTTTAATAGACCTTAATCTGCACTCGTAATACACACTTGATGCATCCTTCTAATTCAACTTTGAACAGAGTTTAAAACATAATTTGACTTCATAAAACCTTGTGAAAAGGGGCATTTTCTGGTGTAATGATCAACTTAAAATTAAATGGGCATAAAAAGAGAATATATGGATTAGTCTAAGCTTAAATAAGCTCTTGTACACTGATTAGAGAATCTTTAAAACATAGTTTGTGATTTGTGTAACCCTTCTTAACACAAGAAAATGGGCATTTTTATTTTGTACTAAAATATCACTACTAATAAAATGATTCTTGTGAACAGAATATTGTGAAATGGATGCATCACTACACCTATACCAGTAAATCACAGAAAGACTAGAAGATGTTTTTTCTCTTTTCATTAGTCGATAATGTGACCACGACATCCTTCAGTCTCCCGGTGAAAGCTGCCCACGCTGGTAAAACAGACATAATCCCCGGAGAAAGGCTTTGTCAGCTCCAACACCCATGTCCCTCAGTGGGAGAGCCGGGGTGTTGCTGCCTAAATACCTGACAAATCCGGTTGCCACCTGAATACCCAAGTAATCCATCACACACCTCTGATGGCCCTACACAGGCGGATGGAAAGTCTGACGGTGAAAGCTGCTGTAGCTGTTGGTGGATGCAGTTAACAGGAACAATACGGGTGCGTTGAGGAAGAATGCTAATACAACAGAGATCTAATAATGACTTAAGCTAACTGCTCGGGGACTCCTTTATATGTTTTGGCAAGACTAATTGAAACACAGTTAGGAGGAGTGGCACTGGAAAGCATGCAGGAGCTGTTCAGGGACCCATGCAAATACGTAGACAACAGTGCACAATTAGACTGCAGAGGATTAGGGAGAGCTATTAATAATAAATTCATCTCTAGGGGAAAAGGATATCTGTTTTCACCACAGGAGGTAGGAAGGGAGGGAGGGAGGGAGGGAGGGAGGTGGACCTTTCTCTGAAGAATCTGCACTAAACGGGGAGGAAGTGACAGAAAGTGAAAATGACCAACCTTCGCGCTGATCTGTTTGCAGGTGAAGTGATTTGATGAAGGTGACCGATGGAATGAAAGAGATACAAAGTGAAGAGGAAGACAGGCAGTGAAACAGACAGGTGCTTTTGAAGACACAGAGGAGGTTAGTGACATGGCACGGAGAGGCAAAGATACAGCGACTTGCGAGAGTATTCACACCCGGTGAAACGCTTTACATTTTGTCACGTCACAACCACAAACCTCTACATATTTTTATCGGGGTCTTATGTGATAAACTCACAAAATACTGTGCAATTGTGAAGTGGAAGGAAAAGAATTTGGTTTCCAATTTATTTATTTTTTTACAAATAAAATCAAATAATATAGAGAATAATTGTATTTATCCCTAAAGAAATCCAATGCCAAAACTGCCTTCAAAAGTTAATTTTAAAGTAATTTAATATCAATATAAATACAGCTATTCTGTGAAGGCCTCAGAAGTTTGTTAGAGAGCACTAGAGAAAAAGATAAGCAACCTACAGCATAATGCTGCCAAGGAAATGTTTAATTTGTCCGTTCAGAAGATACGACGCGTTAGCTTTCTGCCAAAAACACTATTTCTGTTCCCTCTTCCACATGTTTCCCATGTCTGTTTTTTAAGGGAATCCAAGTAAATGGTACTGAATATAAATGCATACCATACTTATATTTTACTTTACTTTTTACTTTATTTTATTTATCTTCCACTTCATAACTATGCACTAATTTGTGAAGAATCCCCAATGAACCCCACCGATGTTTAGGGTTGTAATGTCACAAAATGGGCACAAGTTTAGGGGTATCCACGCTCTCGCAAGGATGTGTTCAGCATCAAGGAGAGAAAAGAAATCTTTTAGAGTAAACCCAACGTTCTTTCTCTTATTTGGGTAAAGGTTTTAGAAATGGACATCATGTCATTTCACTCATATTGAATCAAGAATCCCCGTTCAAAGTACAGTCTTCTTCTAATTGTCAACGAATTAAACTAATTCCAGTATTTTCTTTTCTTCATGACTATATGTTGATGTCAGGGTTGCTAAATATGCTCTTGCTCTTAATCTCCCCCCCATAAATCTGACCTATATTGATCATACTCCAAGTTCCCCTCCTTGACGCACAGACACACGCACACATGAAACAGCATGGAGATATTTTGGTGAAAAAAAAAAACCCAGCTGCAGCACTTTATCCTCGGTGACATATTGACATGTCACATGGATATATGAAAGAGTGCCAGCAGACAGAAGCTGACATCCCTCCTCCGTTGTGGGATAAACGCTTGACAAATGAGCGCTCAAGCACGATCACAGCGCGCTGTGTGCTTCAGCCCACGTTGATGGAGTCCTCCCTTTTTAGAGGAGGGTCACAGAGAGCGGCCCGCAGCTGCACACCTTCAAACACGGTCACAGTCCTTAATGGATAACGAGGGAAGAGACATACTGTAAATTGATACAAAGACAACGGGGAAAACAATCCATGAGCAGACGCTTCGTCCTCAAACAACACCCAACCCGCCCGACACCACCGCTGTCTCCTTCAGCTTTACTCCTCCCACAAGCTAATATGAGGACATCACTCTCTGGTGGCTCTAAAATGTCAGGACAAGGGTGGTGACGACGGTGCAGGCACTGTGTTTGTGTACCCGCAGAAAGAAATCAGATCAGGGTGGTGGCAGAGAGCAGAGGAAAAATCTGACAGGTGTGTGTGTGTGTGTGGTTCTGTGTTACTCCTTTATTACATGGCACCCTAAAAGAAAGCCCAACATTTTCTGCGTTGTCTTTCTCTCTCTCTTAAGATGATCAATTGTTATTCCACGCAGGGAGGATGGGCTTTTCAGAAAGGGCGCCGCATTTAATCAGTTGATTGATTCGTTTCATTTACACAAACATTACAAAAAAAAAGGTTAATGTAAAAACAGATAAATTAAGCATTAATTTGCTTCATGTTTTTACATCAAAGTTTTCTAGATAAAAGATAAATGACTTGTCAAGCTATTAGGTAAATGAAGTAAAATGAAGAATGACAAATACAGCGCCTTGCAAAAGCACAGAGTTTTTCCCCAGTTTGACATGTTACAATCACAAGCCTCAATGCATTTCAGGATTTTATGAGAAAGACCAACACAAAAGAAGCTTAGCGTAGCTGTGAGCATGAAGGAAAAGGTTTTGTGGTTCTCAACACTTCCTTCTACCCTGGAAAATCAATCTCAACCGTTAAAAAAATGCAGTGGTGGCAGCATCATGCTATGGGGGAGCATTTGTAAACGTGGTGAATGTTTTGGCCAGCGTGGAAATTAGTCCAAGTGGCGGGAAACTAGCACTGCACGTCACCCAGGACATTTCTAACATGAAGCTTGGTGGTGGCAGGAGTACTTTGCTTAAGCAGAGACAGGAAAACCTGTTAGAGACCAGAGAAGACTTGAGACTGGGTGAAGTCTGACTCTCTGGTAGGACAAAGACCCCGAACGCCTATTCATGTTTTAGATTTGGTCTAGTCAAAGTCCTAGCTTTAATCCAATATAGAATCTGCAGCATTCTTTTTTATTAAAGTATCTTCATAACAACTCTATCAAGTTTCCCTGTCTCCGCTAAAGAAAAGCCTCCTCAAAGCAAGATGCTGGCCCCACCATGTTTTACAATGAGGTCAGGGTAAAGTTTCAGTGTACTCCATGTACTAATTGTACAACGGACCTTTATTTCAGGGTATCAGAGTTTTCAATGTTGCAAACCATGTATCCTTTATCTTCCACCTTAAAATTATCAACAACTTTGTGTAAAATCCTAACAAAATGCATTGAGGTGTGTGGTTGTATTCAACATGGAAAAAAAAAACAGTTCATCTGGGATGAATACTTTTGCAAAGAATAGCACATATAGAGCTTGATACAGGAAAACCACAAAGTTAACAGATGTTATCTGCATCAAAGTTAATGACTTAGTGGCTCAGTGTAAAAAAAAAGAAGAAGAAGACCCAAACAAAAACAACAGGAGAGGAAGACAGGCGTGTCAAAGGCCACCGGTCTTAAGTCGCTCTTGTTTTAGACCCAATCTAGCAGCAGAGTGATTGCGCAGCCCCCAGGTCTCACCCCCCCCCCACACACTCCAGCGCCGGTAACAAAGACGGAGCGAAAACACGGCTGCAGCCTTTGTTCTCCATTCCAGTCGAGAACACGTCTAAAAGGTTACGCTTGGTTTGATTTCTATCTCTCCTCTCCCCTCTGGTGTGGTGAGGCTGGCGGAAAAAAGTTGGGTATTAGGGCCAGTGGGTTGACAGCTACCTGGGTGGTGTTACGGAGCAGAAGGGCCCCCAGGCCCCGCTGGCGCCACGCCACACAACTACTGTAATTACCTTTGAGGGGGGGGAGAAGCCGGTGTCTGCACCTGTGACAGACACGCACTGATTAATAGACGACACCTTACATCCCTTCCTCGCCTTCGCTGCCTGCCTGACTACCTTCTACCTCTGTTTACATGAAGGATGTGAACTTTTTAGTGATGTTTAATCTGCAGATGTGATCCCTCTCCAACCTCATAGCCAGATCTCACCTTTGATTCAAAGGGTAACGTTAAACCAAGCAGTTTTACTGCTTGTCTGCTCATAAGAGATAATAAAATGAAACAAAAATTATTTCTCCTGTTTTTTCAGGGTATGTGGGACACAGTTAACGGTAATTTACTTACTTTATCTTGATGAAAGGGGGGGAAAAAAAAGCACAATAGACTTACTCATCCATAAAACAGGCCGCACGCTCCAGTACTGTACGCTTTTAATGGAATTATAAAATGATAGCCAAGCGTGTCCCTTTCTTACCGTGACACTTTCACACACTAACAACTGGAGCAGCTATTGTGTTTCACGTACATCAGCCATGCCGGTGTTATCCACAGGGGCTGACCTCAACCACTCGCTTCCCCTATAGCAGCTTTTTCCCGCATGGGTCCAATCCTGCCCCTGCATTAGTCTGCTCACGGAGACGTTACAGCACAAACAAACTCTGGAAACCCAAGACCCCCGTCCTCGTCTTTAGAAGCGCCGGGGTTTGTGCGGAGGGGAATAATGGCCCCTTTCGATACAGTCGATATAAAAAAAAGAAAGGAGGCCCGGTGTTGGTGCCAGCAGAGGAAACGATTTCAATGCAGCTGTTTTCTCGGGGGCTGCACCTGGTTGAGTTTGCAGCCAAACTGGAGGCTGAGGTTAGTTCAGGTCATTGGAACAGAAGACGTGAGAAAAGTGTGGTGAAGACAGACACAGACGCAGAAATGGACGTAAAAAAAAAAAAAAAAAAAAGATGGAAATTTTGGAAGTTGTGCAACGGTTAGAAGAAATCCAAGTGTGTCCCACGGGGTCCAATGCAATTTAAGGGAAAAGCGTGAGGATATAAAACAGTTTGTGGCTGACAGACTTCTGAGAAAAAGTATTTGCCTTCCTTTCAGATTTCTTGCTCACTCGTTGTCACACAAATGTTTCGGATCATCTAGTCATTTTAATACCAAAGAAAATTACCCCGAGTAAAACCCAAAAGTACTTTTTTTAAAGAAGCTATCCAAGCCAACTAAGTAATTGTCCTTTAAACCTAATAACTGGTTGTGTTACTCTTGGCGGCAACAGCTCCCATTAAGCATTTGTAACGACCAAGTCTTTTAGTTCACTGTGCAGGAATTTTGTCTCCTTCTGCTCTGCAGCACAGTTTTAATTCAGACACATTGTGGTTTTTTTCAGCTTATGTCACATTATCTCAATTGGATTTAAGTCCAGACTTTTAACAGGCTACTGCAAACTCTTCATGTTGGTTTCTTTTAAAGCCATTAAGAGCTGGATTTGTTGGTGTGCTTTGGATAATTTCTATGCCTCATAACCCAAGTGAGCTAGAGCTTAAGTTAATAAACTGATGGGCGAACATTTTCCTTTTGGATTTTCTGGTAGAGAGCAGAATGCATGGTTGCATCAATTATGGCAATTCATCCAGGCTGTAAAACAGCAAGGCAGGCCAAGACCATCACTCTAACACCAACATGTTTTATTGTTGGTTTATTACAAAATGTACGCTTTTGTGTTACTTTTGTTAAGCAGTGGTTTTTGCCTTTGTTTACCATGAACCTTAACTGAAACAAGTGAGGTCTGCAGAGCATTAGATGCTTTCTTGGAGCAATTTGGGTAGACTGGTCACTCCTGGGAAGACTCACCGCTGTTTCCATTTGTAAATAATGTCTCTTAGTGTGGTCCGAAGGAGTCCAAAAGCCTAGAAAATGGCTTTGTGGTCCTTTTGGGACTGATATATATCATAATTTCTTGAATTCCCATAAACTGGGGTGAGGTGTGTTGGCTTTTGAGATGTTTTAACCTACTTCATGTCTACTGTGGTCTGTTTAAGATTTCAGTTTGTATTTACTTTGGTTATATTTGTTTGATATCAAAATATTCTTGAAGGGCAACATTTATGTGCAACAAGAAAGAAAACCTGAAGAAATCTGTAAGCGGGCAAATGCTTTTTCCACAGCACTATATTTGAAACAGCAGAAATAACACTGATAAATAACTCCAGAAGTGTGGGAGACATTCGAGTTTACCTCTGACATAGAGATTGGCAGGTGCAGAGTACCGGGTCCCGGCGCTGTTCATGGCTACGCATTCGTATTTCCCCTGGTCCGGCTCCTCGCTGTTCTCAATCTGCAGAGCTCCTACATGGAGGATTAACAAGTTTAGCCTTCTGGACAGACGACAGAACCAATCCACATATTTAAACACAATCATTCAAAGCAGAGCCCGAGGTCAGTCGGACTGACCCAGTTCACGCTCAGACATGATGGACAGGGTTTTTCAATGATGCAACACAAACAGTTAGATGTTCTCCAGAGTTTAGTCAAAGCTGGTAATTAAATATTTGGCCTAGTCGTGTTAAGAATGAAAACGGAGCGTGTCTGAGGGTTGATTTTAAAGAATATGTCAAAACCATCACTGCCTGAGCAACTCTTTAGGTCGTGGACTTACTGTGAAGCTCGCTCCACATTTATTGGCCCCAATCAAAAAGATGTGTAAAAAGCCTTAAACTAAACATATCTTTTATTGCAGTTAAACAATCTCACACTGAAAAAACTGGGAACAATTCAACCTTTAATTTCAGTAAGTGTATTTAGTGAAGTAAAGTTTTTTTTTTTGGATCTTAAAAATGGGAAACACAGGAGAACATGCCAACAGCTGCTCACCTAAACCTGGCTATATTTCAACTGTGTGTAGGTTTGGGTTCTGTACTTTTTCTGTACTTCAGTTTTTCTCTTTCTAGACACGGGTTCCTGATTTACTGTGGGACTCTGGCTAGTTTCGCTTCCTATTTTCCTTTAACTCTTGTTTCATAGCTTATTTTTAGTCTTTCTCGGTTTGTCCTGCTTAAACATTGTATAGTTTTCTGTTTCTTTAATTCTCTCCTTTGTCTCAGTCTACTGGTTTCCCACTCAGCTGCTTTCACTTATAAATCAGTCTCACCTGTTTCTCATCCCAGTATTTACTTTGCCCAGTTTATACTCCTCCCTTGTTCAGCCTCTCATTGCAAAGCTCCTGCCCTGTTGCCGTGTAATCAGCAGTTTCTGCTCTGAACTTTGTTTTAATAAGACATTGAAGTTAAACCTTTACATGCATTAATACCTCCTGCATTGGGCCCTAAAGTCAAAACCACCAACTGATAATTGTGGGGTGAAAAAAAAATGGCTCGCTGGTGGAGAACTGCAGCCTGTTTTGTCAGGGTGAGATTATGTTACTGCAATGTAAATATGTACTTCTTATATCTTTAACATGGGGTTCAATAGTTGTGGCAGGTGCTGTATGTAGGCAATCTAATCTGTGCCACAGAGGATTAATTTAAAAGATATAGCCAAGCAGCTAGATGATGACAGCCGCAATGTGATGTTACTTTCTTTTGCATTTCTCAGTAATACCTAAAACCAGAAGTAGACTGTCACTTCCTTACAGTATACTGATTTTAACAACCTGGCCAAAAAAGTAATCACAGCTCCCTTAGGAAGCGCAGTGCAGTGATTATTACGCTTCAGCTGGAAACCTGCTATTAACTGATGCTTGATGTGAGGTCGTTGAAACCACAAAAAAAAAATGTTTAAATACCTTCGTACATGGTTGAAACGTATGAAGATGACGGTGAAACATCTTTCTGCAAAGATGTGGTCGGAAAAATATATTTAACGATCAATGAAATCAAATATAATCTCAATGTGGGGTATAGGGACCACATTGTGTAGCTTTAGCAAAAGGGCTTATCAGCCTATTGGGGGATGTGGGGCAAAAACGGCTTTCATTTATTAGGGACTATAAAGAGTGGGAGAATAAAGCTTGAGAGCATTGGAGAATCCAAGTGGATGTGGACTTGTTTGACCCCACGTCGCTCCACATCAGAATAAGACGACTGATGGATGAAATGATGCACAAGGCAGCACTTTCTCACATGGCTAGTCACCAAGTAGTTCAGACCTTAATGCCATTGGGAGTCTTTGGCATGTACAGGACGATCCTCTGTGCAGTAGTTTGATTCTCCCATCACAGAAACGACACTGATTGATGGATGAATCAAACTTTTAGACAATGGGATATGGACTAAAATATGAAAGTACAAGAGTTTTCCATAATCTAATTTATTTTTTAGACTTTAGAAAAAAAAAAGGTCAGCTCCTCTAGACTTTTCCAGAATGTTTGCAGGAACCATTTTTGAAAATGATGCCAGGGGTGAAAGTTAAAGGTGGGTAAACAATACGTGTGTGTGACTTTTTCTTTTTTGGCCAGGCAAAAACCTCACTGAATAACAGATAAAAGCAATGATTTGCTTTTCAGGTCCTTACAGTCTGTGGTGAAACAATTAACAGCGGGCAAATTATTGACCAAGTTTCACCAAAGGCAGGCTCTCCTCTGCCAGATGGCTTTGGTTTGTATTCACAAATCCAAGTTGTTGCAGGCATCTGAATGAAGGCCAACATGTTGTTTCAAACAAAGTATGAAAAACCCCAGAGACCAGTCCAGTGGTGGGTTTCCCCCCCCCACTCCCCATCCACAGCCATCAGTTAATAACTGCTATTGACTTGCAAATGGAGGACAGATGAAACAAGTCGTTATTCGACAAAATCCGTGAAAGCAGCAGTGAACTTACCTGCACCACCGTTAAAAGTAAATGGATAAAAATAAAAAAAACACAAAAAAAAAATGTAGTCCTCTCAGCAGAATGTATGTGGCGGCGTGATAAAAGTCATCACATCTCCAAAGCAGCATGGTGCTCCCACAAAAGGAGGCGAGACACCATGCAGTTTGTAAAATGACAAAGAATAATACTCAGAATACGACGCATTTTCACATCATGCAGCATGAGATGAATGTAACAAACAGGTTCACCAACCATAGGGGATTCGACGCAAGACGAGACCAAAACAACAGAAGTGAAACAGGGGCGGGGCAGTGACATGTTGGGTGTATGACTTCAGATCTCATGACAACACATCCCTCCAAGGTGTTTGTTGGGCTTTGCTGAGCTCATCGGCGTCTGCTTCCTCGCTGACGTGAACCTGCATACTAATGTCACTGTCACCAATCTGTCAAGCTGCCATCTCTCCTGTAGGAGAAAGCAGTTTGAGCCCGAAAAAAAAAAAAAAAAAAAAAAAAGGAACGTGGAAGGTTTCTGCTTCTTGTCAAGATGCAACGCTGTGTTTCCAATAACTTGGATATTTGTAGATCTAAATTCGACCTACAAGCCATCGGCTGGTTTAACGGTACCCATACGAGGAGGGGTGGACTTTCAGAAATCTCGGTTCAGCTTTTCGCAGATTCCCAACATTAAACGACAGCGTTCAGGGGTGGAAATCAAGCCAAAGACTTCCAAAAAACGTGAATCTCGTTTCCTTTCAGGGAGGCGACTCGTCACAGGTTCCATGCAAATGTGGTCACGTCAATCCCCCATCAAGACTGCAATGAGGAGGCAGCCAGATCCTCACAGGATGCTTGTGGCCTTTATTATTATTTTTTTGATTACTTGCTCCTTTAGCTGAAAATCCGAGGAAAAGATCTTCTGTTTATACGGCCCCCTTTGTTTGTCACGTTATTTTATTGGAATTTTATGTGATAGACCAAGTCAAAAATATTGTATAGTTGAAAAGTGGAAGGAAAATTTGCCTTTTTTTTAAAGTGTACAAATAAAACAGAAAGGTGCATTTGAATTCCCTCACCTTTACTCTGACAGCACTAAATAAAATCAAGTGCTTCCAATTGTCTTTAAAAGTCATGTAATAATTAAACACTGACTGGCAATTTTCAACTCTTGCCACAGATTCCCGACTGGATTTACATCTAGACTTTGACTGGGCCGTTACAACATTTTACCCTTCAGCTAAATCCTAGTATCTGACAGGTTTTCCTTACAGGATTGCCCTGCGTGTATCTACATCCATATTTTAATCAACTCTAAGCGGCTTCCTCTTTCCCTGCTAAAGGAAAGCATTCCCACGTCATGATTCTGCCACCACCATGTTTCAGAGTTGGTTTTACACTGCAAAATAGATCTCATCTGATCCTTCTTCCACGTGTTTTGGGGTTCTTTACATGGCTTGAGCTGCTATATTCGAGTTAAATTTGCAGAGAAACACAAATGGTTGTCCTGTTTGTCCAGATTTTATTTAGGGGTAGCAGAGTAAAAATAAGGAGTTGGAATATAAATGAAGGCCAGACTTTTCTGATTCTTATATGTAAGAGAAATTTAAATCCATCTATCATTTTCCCTTCCGCTTTCCAATTAAGAACAACTGTTTGTTGGTTTGTTACATAAAATACTATTAATACAGCATATAGTGAAGTTTGCAGCTATAAAGTTACAAAATGTGGGAAAAAAATTTAAGGGATGTAAGAACTTTTGTAAGACATTGTACCTGTTACCTTATTAAAGAGATTCAGACTTAACCTCGTGCACAGTGGCTGGGTGCAGTTTTCTTCACACGACGAGGTTGGTGATAATTTGTTTGTAAAAAATCAGACAGCAGACAGAATATGTTGGGAGGGGGGGGGGGAGTGGAAACAGGGTGGGCTGATTCCCCCACAGTGAGGATGAACCTGACGATGTGGCGGGGGGGTATAAAGGGGGCAGATGTGGGCGTGAGGGTATGGCGTGGACGTTATATTTTCCAATAAGCTTTTCGTCATTCTTACCTCTAATTGGTGTACCACCTAGGTGGGAGTAATTTAGATGAAAACAGGGTTGAGAGATTAGTTAGTAATCCACTTACAACAGTGGGAGGAAAAATAAAACATGTCTTCTGAAAAGCAACAGACAGGAAGAAAATGATAGAGTAGAGGCCACCTAAATACGATTTTAACAAAGGTCAGCATACTTAATCAATAGAACAACAGAAAGCAAGTGTAAATATTGGTTTGTACAAGTTGTCTATAATCACACAAAACAGCCAAGCGTCTGAGATGGATCCCTCCTGTCAGCCGAACCCCTTGAAATACAATATTCCCCATTCTGCTTCAGCAGACAACAACCCTGAGCACACTCACGCTTACTACACAGCAGCTTTAAATTCATACAAAAAATGTTTTAATTAAGCTTTTTTAATTGAAGATGGCCTTCACTCTCTTCTGCTGTTAGTAAAAAGGAGATGGGTAATTACTGAAAAGAAGGCAGAGAAAACAGGGTGATGGACAAGAAGAAGTATTTATGTCAGAAAAGGAGTTGGTATCTTTGCAGCATCGGATAAATCGGATTGCTTTTAAAAGAATTTAACTCAATAAACAGGCAAGCATTATGGTATCAAAAATAAAAACTTAAGGTGCCTTTTGGGTTCAGCTCTGGCCACAAATTAACGCGCTCCTTTTCTGCCATTGCAGAATTGGCCTCATTTCGTGTCATATTCAGTAATGTAAATCCTGATGCAGCAGCAGATGTCAGGAAAACGGTGGTGGATAAAAAGAAATGTTAGTCTGGGGGCATTGCATATCAGCACATTTTCAGGCACTCCAAATGTATGTGGAAAAGAAAACTAATTAAAAGTTGTTGCTGGAAGTGAAAAGGAAAAAAAAATCTTTTCTCTTTTTTTCTGCACAATTTTATCCTCGTACTAAAAATATCAAACAATTAAGTAGCTGAGTTAGTATACAGTTTGTACTCCATGATGACTTAACAGTGACAATAACATGGACAGCCCTAGTAAATGTGCAGCTCTTATTTAAAATACTATATCATCATATTTAATCAGAAAACATCAAAATATTCACAGTATGAAACATAAATAAATCACCTTTGACCCTTCCATTGTTTCTCAAATCCGATACTATGAGTAGTTTTAAGACATAGCTTTCTGAAAAAAAAACGTCTGTTTTAAAGCGAAGTAAATCTCCTATGAAACAGGAAGGCACTACCATATAAGGATAATGGCGTACCATCTATAATGGAACCGTCAGGGAAATATTTTACATAATCACAGAATGAATTGTTTTCTTGATTTAAAAAAAAACAACAACTACATTTTAAACAGGACTAACTCAAATGTATGTGTGGCCACTTGTTTGGCAAAACAAAAAAAAATTTAATGGGCAATTTTTTGCATTGTTCATGCCTTGGCTTGGACAGACGGATCAAACTGGCAGTTAGCAGCCAGACCGCCGAGGCGACTAAGTATCTTCTCCATGAGGATAAAGTTCACCAGTGTTTTACTGTGGTTTTCCTTTCAATGTAGGTCAGTACAAAACACCTGCTGATGTCAGCAAACCACATTGAATCAATAACCACTCTCTTGACATGATCCTTCTGTATTTTTAGTCACAATAATGATCTTCAGCTGTCCAGTAATTAACTTGAACTGAAACTTTCGGGCAAAAACGACATGTTGTGAGAAAACAAACTGGAGCTGGAGCATTGATTGAGTGTCATGACACATGGCGTCCTCAGAATAATGTTTCGAGACCTCAACTATTGCATTGTAATCAAACCCTCCCAAATAATATATGGATCTATTATGTGGAGAAAGATGAGACACAATCAAGGCATATAAAGTAGGTTTTGCTTGTGACAATTACTGGGTGGAAACCTGAGCACATCAGAGTAGAAATGCTGTTCAGAACCGGAACAGAAACCACAAAAGTCTACCTGAATGATACCAGAACCTTAGCGTTTCTAATCAGAGCTTGTATCACAAATGTTTATTCCCTGTGTAGTGAGCTACAGGTAGACCGGGCTCACTGTAGAGCACTTTTAAACTCATCCACAGCGTTCCGGTTTGTAACATTTCACCAAAATTCCTCAACCGTGTGGATAAATCAAGATATAAACCTTCACTTTATAAGTAGCATTTCAGAAGGGAACTTTACTGACACTACTTTTGTTCTGGGTGTACATTGTGTTGAGGATTTATATATGCCCTCAAAATAAGACTCGACAAGATTTATTTAATTCTCTGCTGCCTTGTGTGTGCGCGTGCTTTTTTCTTCAGCATATTTCTCAACTGTGCTCATGGACATTTAAACAGCTGTCTCCAGCTGCAAGTCCCAGCATGACTGAAAAGAAAAAGTGGGTAAAAAAAATAATATATGCCTTTAAAGTATCTGTTATCTTTGACCTTTTTGCTCCTCAGACCTGCAGCCTAGTCTGACACTGCCTAAGCTGCTCTTCCATTACAGAAGCCTTACAAAGTAAAAGATACCTCGTATACAGTAGGGCTTTTCTACCACACAAAGTAAGGCAAGGCTTAGTGTAGAGTCAAAGACTGAACCTGCTCCAAAACCCACTAAATCTATCTACCACGCACGTTTCCCATCAAACCCAGGTCAAATAAGGCTGTTTACATATCAGTGAGACGGTTAGTGTGAACAAAGAGTGCCTCATTAGGTTAAGGTTGAAATCCTAGCTAATACATCATCTGCTGGCCTTATTGTGACCCAGCTGCATGTTTAAAAGGGGATTAGGGATTATTTAATAGTGTAACATTTTCTCCCTCTGTACTTCAAAAGGTTTTAAAAGTTCACGCATCACTGTCAAAGACTGCAGGAACACGGAGACAGTGTCATTTCAACTTCAGTAACTGTAAGTGAGGACTGTGTGGTTGTGAAGAATAAAAGTCTAAGAAGTCAGCAAAGTAATCTAGGTGACAAGGATGAGCCGAGTAAAACTTTTATATCCTTTGTGATGAAAGCCAATGTATGAAATCATAGGTGACAACAAAGGCCTTTTGTTTTTCCCCTCATTGGCCTCATGTCTTAACAGGATGTCTGCAGGTAGGCGGTGACATCTTATATCTCACGGCTCGGCTTTCTTGTGTTTACACCTCCAGACAGTCATGCGGAGCCATTGGATTAGATTCATTTGTACCTGAGCGAAGCTGTTTGATGCGCCCGTTGCTGCTGTTGATGTCCACGGGGAGCATGTCCTTGTACCACGAGATCTCCGGGTCCGGGTTTCCACTAGCGGCGCACAACATCGTGGCGGTCCGGGTCTTTTCGACCACTTTCAGCTGAGGCCCCATGTCAATGGTGGGGAAGCCGTGCGGGATCTGGGTCTCTGAAAAATGTGGAAAAGACAGATCTTTTTTAAAGCATAAACACAACGAATAAACACAAAAAAAGTACCAAAAAAACAAACAAACAGGAAAAGACGTGTTTACAAATAGATACTGACACAGTCGTCTTTCAAACGATGTAAGAGGAGCTCATCAGAGCTTTTCAGCTGGCAAGGTCAGAGATGAAGATGAAAGAAGAGCAAAAACAGTTCAGGTGCCACAGGGCAAACAGTAATCTGCGCATACGCTCACAAGCAGCTAATATTAGTGTGAGGGCACACGACACTACAGGGGAAAAACGGATCTGGGGCTGATTTGGGTTTGATAAGAAAAAACAAACAATCCTGTTAGTAGCTGATTATCATAGCAGGCTTATTACCCGGTGCAGAGAGAGAGTCTCAGGTTCAGACAGAGGAGTGATGGGTGGAATCTGCCTCTGGGCACTCAAGTATAGATGAGATGCCTGAGGCTGAGAAAGCTAAATAAACCAATTTGAATAATCCAGCTCAACATAATGAATGTAATGGAATATCCATGAAGTGATCCTTAAACCAGAATTTCGAATTCTACGAGCAAAAAGTTGTGCTTCTCATGTCAATGGGTCTAAACTGTTTTAAGTCTTGACCTGACAGGTAATTGTAATATCTTCCCTAGGCCCGAGTCTAAATCAGTAAAATGTCAAAGAAAAGACGTTTATCTGCCCAAATTCCATTAATTTTGATTCCACAGGGGACCATGATGGATGGCTTGTTGTGGAGGAGGATCTGCATACGGGGCGGTACACCAGGAGAAGTGAGGATGCATGGATGGTGGTGGGCTTTGACCACGAGGCAGAGGGCTGTTTAAGGCTGACCTGTAGAAAACAACTAAACTGCTGCGTCTTGCTGTTAATGTTCATCGCACGGATAACAGGCACAATCATTAACAGCTGCAGGTACACATGCAGAAAACTGCTGTGCTTTTATAATATTTCCATAGCAATGTCTCTGAATACAGCTGGATACACTAATGGTCCCCAACCATCAAATCCTTTACAATATGTTTTGATAGTGTGATGAATTTCTAATGCAGGTAAGTAGAGGCTACCACCCTTTGGAGACTGAAGGCAGGCCAGAGAAGAAACACTGCTGACACAGGGGTCATACTGATTGCTTTGACAACTCCTTCTGCTGCTTGGGTGTCAAAATATTTGAAAAGGTGGTGCAACCTTTCCAAGTACCGTTTGATTTCCTACATCCAAAGGAAGATACTATTTCATCAATATCCTCCAGACAGAAGAAAGGCTAATTCATTGTATTTTTTGATGCATTTTAAATAACTTTGGTATCACAAGCTAGTACAGCCCATATTTTTCAATAGTCTGGAACTTTATATACACTTTTTGTAACTTCTTTGGAACCTAGTGGGTACTTATCCTGAATCTTTTCTGGAACTCACCAGGCACTTTCTCAGAACTTACCATGTACTTTCTGGAAAATACCAGATCATTTATTGGAGTCATGCTTACTAGTTACATTGTAGAGAGCAGCTTACTAGGTACCTGGAAGTATCTGGTACATTCTTAGAAGTACATTGTAAGTTTTGGAAAGTAACCTCTAAGTTATGGGAAAGTAAGTAACCAACACATTCCACGAAACTTTCAGAAAGGTATCTCGTACAGATGAGAAACTATCCGACGAATTCTGGAAAATAATCTCTAAAATAAACTTCTGGGACAGCGTCTAATAAATGTAAGGAGTTCTGGGAAAGTCACCAATGGGTCCAGCGAAATTTTAAGGAAGGTGCGTGGTAGTTGCAGGAAAGCATTTTTAAATTTCCTATAGATTAGCTGGTAAATTCTGGTAAGGTAACCAGTGTGTCCACATAAAAGTTTCAGGAAAGTACCTGGTAAGTTCCTAAAAGAAACCATTAAGGTCCAGGAAAATAACTAAAATGTTCTGAGAAAGTACAGGCATTGTTCTGTATTGCTGCTTGTTAACTAAATAACACAATCAATTTTGAGATAGTATGGTCCTATTAACACATAATCAGACCCACATAACCCTACAGTAGCCCATTTGCTAATAGAAAAAACAACACAAGACTTTTAAAGCGCTATAAGAGATAAAGACAGAGCTTCGCTTACCGGAATATGATAGGACAGAAAGTAAAACCACATATGAAGTTGGAGTAGTGAGGTGATGATATTAATATGTTAACAACAAAATGAATGTCTTCAATTATTTCTCTTCATTGATTCAAACATAGACAAGCTGTCAGCTTAATTGACAACATGCCATGTCAAACAGATGCCCAACTACAAACAGATCAATGTCAGGCAAAGAGAGAGTTGGGCTGTGGGTGTGATGATAACTGTCACAGTCATTTCTTTGAAGTACTTTCAGATCTGCAGCATAAAGCCAAACCAAATCAAACAGATTGAAAGCCGCAAAGTTTGATGTTACTTCCAGGTCTGATTGCATCTGACCAAATTCTGGATTGTGTTGCTGCACATCTAATTAGAGCATACATCCATTACATTGGATGATTTCATCTTAGAAAATAAACAACTGAGTCATAAGAGCAAAATCAGCTGCCTGGCAAAATTTTATTTCTAATATTAAATGTGAAAATTTCCACTTGCCACCCACTACTGTGCCTGTGATTAATTGTTTTATTGTGTTGTGGCCAGATCTTTTCAGCCTGATAAAGGTATGCAAATAGTGAGTTCCTGGCAAATATTTAACTATTTGCTCTTTCTGCAGTAAGACGAAGCAATTTGTTGAATGTCA
The DNA here is from genome assembly GCA_037039145.1 of Fundulus diaphanus. Lineage (NCBI taxonomy): Eukaryota > Metazoa > Chordata > Actinopteri > Cyprinodontiformes > Fundulidae > Fundulus > Fundulus diaphanus. The sequence goes on along the minus strand of CM073133.1, from coordinate 20,397,287 downwards.
ATGTGTTGATGTAGTAACAATAATGCTAAATTAATCAAAAGAAAAAAGGGTAATGACAAAGTCTAATTGTGCTGCAAAACCACAAATACAGCCTCCACTTCAAATAAATAAAATCATCATACATGGTAAACATTGATGGCCCTTGTAAAGTTTAATAATTGCTCTTTAACAAGCAAGCTTTTAGATTAGTGTCCTTGTAGGTTTCACTGGGGCCAAAGTACCATGATTATGTATCGATACACAAAGAGTTGCTCTGATAAATGAACATTTTATATAAAGATTGGATAATAGCTTGGGAGTTAAAGCAACAAAGCTGGTTATTGCATTCCCCTATTCATGAATTAACTATGCCCACTTATCCTTTGAAAGGTACCAGAGGGCTTGGAACCTGTCCGAGTTCACATCAGGTAACGGGCAAGGTTAACGCTGGACAGGCTGCCAATCTGTCATGGAGCAAGAAATTAATGATCTAAAAGTTATGCTGATGGGCCATAACAAACCGGTTCAGCAAACATGACCTTCAAGGAGAGTAGGTAAAGAGAAAAGTCAAAAATAAACTGTTACCATACTGTCAACATACTGTTCAATCCCTGATTTCAGCATATCTCCCTAGATCAGATCCACATAGAACCTGTGACTATAAATATGTTGTGTAAAATGACAACCAATCTAAAAAAAAATACTCTCCATTCTGATTTATTGTACTTACATGTAATGACCAAAAACAGACATAGAAACACTGCTTCAATACGGATAAATGCGCCCAAACAGTTAATCATTCCTAAAAAAAAAAAAACTCCACAAAAATACACCTTTCAAACAAAACGTTTGCAATATAAAGGCAATAATAACTCTGTATAATAACTATAATATAATACCTCCCACCTTTAAAGTGTCTTGGTATAGAAATCTACATTGTCTACAAGCTGCTAGAAGATGCTAATTAAAGAGCTAGCTACCCAGAGCTAGTTAGCCTCTCAGCAGGGCTAATGGGGAAGGTTGCAAGATATCGGTTAGCTCATAGAATAGACGACGATTAGCCTGGCTAACCTTTTCGACTTTTTGTTACCCATGGTATTTATATCCTTCATGGTGACAAAAAGTAGTGGAATCTACACATTTCTTCCTTCTTTCAGTATATTGGTTATACAAATATGCTGATCAGCTTGGATGAACAAATGGTATACGGCTGCTAATTGAAAGAGCCAAGAAGACAAATTAACTAAAGATTCCAGCTTTGAGTGCAGCTAGACTTGGAGATAACAGTAAACATTGCACTGACCCTTCGAGCTCATAGAAAACCAAGTGTTAGTCCAGTTATGGCCCAGGCAACAATTTTTGAGTCTCAGAGTTGTTAATACCCTCAAAGGTAGCCTGAGCTAGCTAGAGCTTCCAGCTCCTAAAGCAGCTAGCCTTGAAGATAAAAGGGGCCATGGCAAGGCTCCTTTTGGGACATAGAAAAGCCTTGAGTTAGCTCAGCTAAACTTTTGTCCACCTTGTTTTTCTTGCTGAGTATGTTTTGCAGCAATACAATTTTATTTATCTATTTATTTTTGGTATAAAATACCTCAACAATCTGCTGTCAAACTTCTTCAAAGAGATTAAAACAAATTTCTTCACTGTGGATGGAAAATCTGTCAAATTTCACCAACTCTGACCTCTGCAGCTAGGTCTCCTTAATTTCTAAAATCCTGTAGGCTACTAACCACGACAACCTTTTTTAAAGTAATTTTCCTTAAGGCATAGAGTGAGAGACTTGGCTGATGATTAATCATTGCCTTTTGGAAGTTTCCAACCAAAGGTCCATTCCTCTGAAGGTAAACTGACTGTAAACTGTGAATAACTCAAGGTCTATTGGCTGACCCTTGCATTGATTGAAATTTACTTGTGTCTAACTGGAAATTTTGTTGTAAAGCTGACCGTTTAGATGAGACCTTTTTAAAGTGAAAATATCAGATGATAAACTAGCTAATGCTAGAGATTCAAACACATTGGAGTAAGCCAGGCCTCTGTTTACCATGAGAAAACGATTGCAACACATCCTAGAATAATTGGCCCGGCAAACAGCCATTACGTGTGGGTCATCTCGTTCTGGGTCTTTCTTTAAGAGACATATAGAAGATGCATGTTTGGCATTTTTGTGGTAAACTTACCGATTTTAACCAAAACCACACAAGGTGATAACATAACAGGAAAGAACATTCTGCTCTCCCTCTCCTATGTGCATAAATAAACTTTTAGTTTAACAGAATATAAAAGGACAGCACTGCCTTGAGTCTAAACAATGTGAAAGTATAGTTGAAAAGAGAAAGGGGAAGTCACCTACATGCTGGCGGTTTCGTTTGTCCAAATGGACCAACAAAGACTTATACAATACATAATTTTTCTAGAAAGGACCGATTTTTTTTTTTTTCAAAGCCTTTTTCTGGGCTACTTAAAGACAAGGACTGGCCACTGTTAAATAGCCATAAAAAGAACTCCACAGACATCTAGTGTTTGCAGGGACCCTTTGAATAAATTATCATCTCTTATACTGAATTAAGTAGATCAGAGAGTCCAGAGATACCTCCGTCTTGTCTTAGTCAAAGATCCATATGTAAACTTATATGACCTGAGCATAAAAAGTGAATGGGTGTTGTTTTGTTCTTCTCCCCAGTAGAACAGTTGTTTCTCCTTTCACCCTTGTGTTTGGCCCACAGCCCAGACTGTCTCATGTTCAGACCCAGGTGAATATGAGAGATCGTTGAGGTGAGGCTTACTTCCTTTGCAACGTTATAGAATTAGTTTTCAGACATCCCAAATGATCCCGCTACAAAAGAGGATACCTCTATAATATAGTCTACTTCGGTGTACGATTTGTTATTGAATGAATAGTGGTAGGAGTATTGATGCTCCCTGTGTTCCTCTGTGGTTAGCTCTCTCCCTTACATTTGAAGAAAAAGAGAAGGGCAACAGTGGAGTGAGATGGAGACAGACAGGAACGGGAGGAGAGAGCAATACAGCTTACATAATCCCATGAATATATTTTTTTCAGAGCATATGCTCAATCAGAGCATATCCAAGAGAAAATGTTAAAATGCACATTTCTGTGGAAAAGGATAACAGATCCCTGAGCTGTTCTACTTCTGAGAAAAAGAGTGGGAAAACCACTGAATTATGCTAAACCTTGAGGGGGATGAACTCCATTCTCACCTACTTACAAAACGCTTTGAATATTTTCATCATGTATCACCTCGGAGGATATCCCTCTGAGGCTGGACCCAGTTTCCTCATGTACGCCTTCAGTGGGCAGCGTCTGTGGGGTCTGCTGGTGGTTGCGTTCCTGACAATACACTAAGATCAATTGTGTAGTGATGCAGTAACTCTATTCCCTACTCAATTTGAGCAGTCTCCTGCATAGATACATTTAAAAGATTGCTTTTGCAGGCTATTAGGAGTATTGTGCCCCTAATTAATTGATAATGACACACTGCAAATTCACATTTTAATAGTCATGAATAATCCTAATGCAAAATCATCATAATAGGGGGGTAGAAGACCATTCTTCAGGTTAATTGTAACTTAATTTACAGTGCCTAAAAGTATTTGCCCCTCTTATGGACATATATTTGTGATTTTTTGTCATATACAGCCTTTTTATATATCAAATCATTTTAATACCAGACAAATATACAAATATAAATACAAAATTGAGTTTTAAAGTGATGAATTATTTTATTGAGGGGGGTGGGGGTAAAAGCTATCCAAACCTATCTGACCAAGCCAGAAATTGCCCCTTAAACCAAATAACTGGTTGTTACCAACCTGCTCAGGAACAATTTCCATTCAGAGCAGTTTATGGTCTTGCCATACAGCCTATCAAATTGAATTTAAGTACAGACCATGACTAGTCCACTCCATGGAGAGGCAAAGGGTTCCTGGGGCTCTTTGGATCATTGTTCTATTGCAAAATTAAGGAGTACTTAAGCTTAAGGCCACAAACTGATGGCTTGGACATAATCCTACAGGACTTTCTGCTAAATTGTAGAATTAATTATTCCAACAATTATGGCAAGTCGTCGAGGTTCTCAAACAGCCAAACTACTTCTCTATCACATGTAGATAGCCATGTTTGACCACCGGTATGACGCTGTCAGCCTGCGGTGCTTTTGACATTCTTCTGGGTTCTTCTGTGGTAATCGTAAAGCCACTTCTGGTAAGGTGTACCATTGTTGCACATTTCCTTAATTTCTGGATAATTATTGTCACTGTATTTCACTGGAGTCCCAAAGACTTTGTAGCCCTTTCCAGGCTGACAGATGTCAATAGCTACGTTTAAATGGACAAAAGTAATTAGAATAAAGGGCCGATCGGAATAAAAACGCGGCCTGTAAACAAGTCAATTGAAATATTGTGATCAGATTAAGCTCAATTGGAATGACATTGTATTCTGAATGAGAGGGGTGGTTTATGCCGATTGATAATCCGATCGACGAGCATATAAACGCTTGTCAGGCTCAAGTTATTCCCAATGTGGCACACTGACCCGAGTGCGCTCGATGTAAACGTGACGTATTTTCACGTTGTTGAGCGGCGTAAATATGACGGCAAGTAAAACTGTCGGGGCTCTCGATACAACCTGTTCGAAACATTAAAATATCTCAAAATTATAATTTATTCAGTAACGACTCAACCGTAATTAGAACCTGTTGCAAGTCCAGTCTGGGAACCTGGAAGACAAACAAACTTGTATAATAATGGGTTGTTTAGTATCTTTTGTTGTTCAGCAGAGACGAGAGTTCTTCTTCTTCTTCTGTGGTTTTTTAAGGAAATTTGATAACTGCGCATGTCAGAGTGGTTCTATTCTGAACTTATTGTGTGCCCATATAAATGGTAAAGATTATTTTTTGATTTTTAATTCAAATATATTTTAATCTGATCAGGACATTTTGTGTATGTAAACATAGCTAGTGACTTTGTTTTCTGTCTGTTTGTTTCATAATTTGTTGCTTTGTGAGATCTTTTAGCCTACTTCATATTCTCAGACCGGTTCTATTCCAGTGATTTCTTGACAATCAGGCCTGAATGTGGCAAGTGTAAATGAACCAAACTGTGGTTAATCACAGTTAATTCATGATTAACTTTTAGCAGAGGTAGTAATTTATTTCCAGGCCCAGATTGGTTTGGATAGCTTGTCTCCCTTACTAAATGTAATGAAAATAAAAATATGTTTGATTATGTGAAAAGGTTAATGGTGAAAGAGAAGAAAAAAAAAATCTGTAAGGAAGAAATGGGTTTTGCACAGCACCGTATTGTCATCGTTCAACCCCATTTTGAGTCAGTCTCAAAGAAAATTGTGTAGCTTCTTTTCACACAATGAACCCAATCAGATTAATGAGACATGAACCTTTAGTGTCAATTACACCAAGCGGGTTACCTTGGGAGGACTGAAAAGTCTGTCAAGCCTTCTTTGAAGTGAACTTTTATCTATTCCCTCCTCACACTCTTATACCTTCAGCAGTATTTAAGTTTGCAACAGAGTTCCCAGATGAAATAAAAGCTTTCCCCTATTGGGAGGAAAAGCTACTTATACTATCGTTATTTGAGGAAAAAGGCCTTTTTTTCCCTCTACAGAATGAAATGGGAAGACACATCCCACCTGACCTACTTGCATTGTTGCAAGGAAAAATTTATGATTAACATTATTGGCAAATGTTGGCGGGCTGTGAAAAATGCAAACCGATGTTAAAACGGGGTTAGAGACCCCAAAGGAGTTATTACACGAGTCAGCGGCTCTGTCATATCAGGAAGCACAAACAGGGAATAATTTAAAAGCTGCTGCACAGATTACACAATACTGTGTCCTTGACTGCTGCTTAATGTCTGCATCGCAGGTGAAATATTAGAAATACACATTTCTTTTACAGTGTGTATTACTAGGAGAAGGTGACCGAGGTGTTTCGACCCCTCCATGGGAATATGTTAAACGATAAACCAGAGTATTTATGCCCAAAGGAGAAACAGCATTAATGAGCTTTACTGTTGCTTTTGTTTGTAGCTGTTGTTCCTGTGGAGTAGAAGCACAAACACGCCGCCCTCAACAACTACGGCAACCCCTGGTAAAGATGTGTGAAAAGCCTTAAAATAAATTGTTGTGATAGCTCGGTGACCACAGGACTCAATCCTTTACTGCTGTTCTCTAGCAGCGAGGTCTGAACAGTTCTTTGACCTCCTTTACCATCCTCCTCACTTCCTGTGGTGGTGAAATAAGCATGGTTCCTCACCCAGCCTTACTTATCCCAGTACCGGTTGCTTTACGCTTTTTAATTAATATTCTAACTGTAGATATGTGCAATTTTAGCTAAGTAGCCGTTTTCTTGTGACCATGTCCTGTTTTATGAGGACAAATCTTCCTTATTTAAATGGCATGTTCTTGTCTCGCTCAAAGAGACAAAACACTTGAGGAAATCATAACCAATTAGAAGATACATAAATCAACCTAGATGATTATTTAGATTTAATTAAATTATAAAAACATGTCTTAGATTGAAGATTTAAATTTTTCACTGTATTATGCTAGTGCAATACAATAATAATATAATTAAAGATTTCCAAAGAAGTGACAATAACTGAATTATACGTTCTAACCTTATAAATATCTCTGTAGTTTAAAGACCTCTGGGAAATCATTAAATTGCATGCTCAAACATTTTGCCATAAACTATAATGACAGTTTCTGGTCTTTTTAATGCTTTGCCTGCAGGACATTTGCTCTCAACCAACAGAATTACACACACAATTAAACCGTCGATATGGCCAACTACTGGTTAGAAGCCAGCTTCACCACATACCACCCTTTCTAAATAGCATGTTCCTTTGTCTTTCCCATTTTAAAGAGTCGTCAAGGGTCACATCAGATAATCATGTCTAATTAACAGATTGTAGGTAGTTTAAGTAAAAGGTTTCAGTTCCAATCTTTGTATACCTCGTTTGTGGGTGCCAATGGGTGTGCCACGGGTCATTTTGTTAAATGCACCTATTTCTTAATATTGCATAGCGCCCCATATGAAATGTCTCAAATTATAAGATGGAGTCTTTAAAAGTTTAGTGTTCAGTTATGATACAGTATAATTGTTTTTACCATCATATTTAGCACAGATTGTGACAAATATGGTCCTCTAATTAAAAATATTCAAAAAATGCAAGTATGTTAGAAAATGTCAATTATTAAATACTCATAACGAACTCTGCAAGTTTTGCAGCTTATTTGCAAAAGGTTATACTATTTTTTTTATTTATTGGGTTAAAGTCACAGTGAATAATGAGAATCTCAAAAGGATACAGACACATTCGACCAACCCGCTGCCCTTGGCTTTTAGTTAAGAGTAACTGAAGGCTCATTTGTTGGACTCATCAAAGTTTATGTCAAGTTACCGGGAAAGATTTGCGGTACCCCGTCTGTCTGTTTCTACAACTGGAACTCCTGTGTCTGGTCTTGTCTGCTAATTTGTCATCCCGAGCAGACAAAGACGAGCCTTTGTTCAAAACTCTTAAAAGGGAGAAGATAAGGGATGGGTAAAATTTGGAGAGAGAACCAGCCAAATAGTGCGAGCAATGCGGGTTGATGTTTGGCAAGATAGAGGGAATTTTTGATAAAAGACATCCTTGTGAGTCTGATTTAAAAAAAAAGGGGGGGAAAGGGAAATAATATAAAGCTCCACTTCTTTGTCTACTCCAAGTTAGAAAACAAAAGTAAGGCAAAACTCTTTTGATGATATCAAATAGGCTCTTCTTTATAAAGATACACAGTTTTTGCAGCAAGTAGAGATTTTAGGAATAGTTTTGGGAAAGCTAAGGTACCCATTTTATTTTTTTTTGTCTTTAGAGTAAATGTCTCGCTGATGAAAAGAAAAACGTTTTAAAGAATCTTTAATCGGAGCACAAGATTCCAGTTCAGGTTGGATTACAGTAGAAAAGGCAATTTCCATGTTTGTCTTGCTCTCAGCATTGAAATGTTTTTTGACAAATACGATAAAGATTTCCTGACTCTCAAAATGTGGAGCCGTGATCCACAAATGGAGAAAACATGAACCTTACCCATTAGTGGCCAACTTACCAGAATTAATCTAAAAACACGAAGGCAACATCTAAACCTCTGCGTGCCTCACCTCCCTCAGTTAAGGTCAGTGTTCATGATTAAATAAGGAACTTATTGACTGGAAAAATGGCACCCATGTGAGAGTCCCAAGACCTGCCTCACATTTGGCAAGAAACATCCTGATGATCCCCAAAACATTTAGTAATATTATATGGAATAAAGGAGCGGGGCCGATTACGTCTGGCATTTAACAGAAAAGACCATTTTAGCTATAGGCAGAACAGGAGATGGTGGCGAGAGCGCTGCTTCAGGACCTTGATGGCTTGTCGTATTTGATTGATCCATGAATTCTGCTGTCTAGCAAAGCGAAACTACTACATTTGTGACCTTAAGCTCAACCTCTCATGGGTTATGTAGCTGGACAATGATATGAAACACAAGCACGTTTACCTCTAAAAGGTTAACAGAAATGAAGAGTTTGGAGTGGCCTAGTCAAATTCTGGACTTAAAATTCCTTTTTGTGTGACCCTAAACAGGCCATTTAAACTTGTCAAACCTCCGGAGTGGCTGAATTTAAACAGTTCTGCGAAGAAGAGCGAGCCAAAATCCTTTTAATTTTGGCTTCGTGAGACAAACATCATTTTGAGGACAAATATCTTGCTGTTTTAATAACACTACAACCCCTAGTAACTGACTGCATGCAAACCCTAAATATGCCGCAGACCTCATGCAAGTCTCGCATATGAGTTTTGGTTACAAGCCCGCTGTGTTTTTAACCAGTGTCATATAATAAATGCCCTGGGCTTGCAAATGAGTAAAGCCAGTAGCAGAGCTTGTAAAAAAAAAAAAGAAGAAAGAAGCGTAGACTGGTTCTTCCATGTCAGGGAAACACAAATAGGACCATTGTTCTCTCTGCAGACGTTTATCACGCAAAGAGTCATTCTGCAACCTGAGCAGCTTGGCCCATGAACTCTGAGTTTATGCTGCCTGTAGCAGAAGAAAAGAAAGACAAGGGTCAGGCTTAGATTCTGCTCTTGCATCGGCTGATTGTGGTACCGGTGGTGGGCCTCGATTACACACAAAGGGCATGGGGAAATTGGCAAAATATTTTATTAGGATAAAAAAAAAAAGTCCTTATGTAACCATAACTGGGTAAATTTAAAAAGCCCAACATCAGTAATCATAAATCGCTGTGTCAAAGAGGAACGCCAGTGTGACAGACACAGGCAGGTAGATTTAGATAAGAGGAGAGAGTAAAACAAGTAAAAAGAAGAGAGGAAGGGAGGAGAAGAGGAGGGGTGCATGCCAACCTCCTGCCAGCTCCAATTACCAGTGTGAGTGGAGCGTGGCAGCAAGGGCGATGGGTCTAATCAGAGCCCCGCTGAAAGAGACCCATCCCCGCACCTCCTGTCCCAGTGGGAGGCTGCTGGAGCTCAATCCCGCACTAACGTCAGCCAGCGTCCCCCACAACCCAAACACACTCATCTCAACGAGGGCAAACACTCCAGACACCCCGCTTCCTTCCTAACAGGGGAGCCCTGACACGGTGGCAGATGATACAACTCTCGCCTGCCTCATCTCCATATCTGCCTTCCTCCTTATAGTCTTAAGTGCGAGGAGAGGGTGAATGTCATGTGCTGCCATGAATCTTTTAAGTGGGGATGTTGGAGAGAAAATTGGAGTTATGAAACATGGAGGGGGAGCATATGGCGCGGAATATTAATGAGCAAATGCTGTTAAAACTTGACTGAGGATTTGCATTGATGCGCATCAATAGTTAATCTGATGTGTAAAACTTGTTCGGACCATTTTTTTTTACGCTTGCCACGTTACAACCACAACCTTCGATGTATTTTCTTGGACAGTTTGTGTAGGAGGCCGACATAAAACTAAATCGGATCCTTGTGCAGTAGGAGGAAAAATGTTTTTCGAAATGTTCTACCCAAAAAAAAAAAAAAAAAAAAGTTTGGAGTTGTAACGTGACATAATGTTAAAAAGCTCCGGTTGTATGAAAATATCCCTCCTTTGATTGGGTATGAACCAAAGGACCACAATGGCAGCACCTCATGAAATATTACTGCTCTAAAATCTACTTTAAAACATACATCGCTGCGGTGTCTGTTAAAGAAAGCTCACTCAAAGAACGCGAAAGCCATTCTGCTCCTAATGTTTAAAAAATGGATCCATCGCTCTACATTTGTTACGCTTAAGAACTAAAACTACTTCAGCGCTTCCAATTTGTTTTACTGATGAATTTTTAATTGTTCTCCTTTATGGAAGCCCAACCTTTGAGGCGAACTAAATATAGCGCCTTTAATCTGGTCTGTCACTGCTGGTGTTGAGTCGAACTGGCACGGCAAACCATAGGAACAGTGTGCGGCAAACAAAGCACATGGCCCGCAGCTGTTCTTTGGCCAGGACGTTGTCGAGACAGACATTTGCATCTGCCTGAGACGCGGATGTGTTAGAGAGGTGTCAGCGGGGCGGCAGGAGGTGCAAACAGAACAGCCAAAGCTAACATGAAGCTGAAAAAGGCCCCTGAAACGCTTGGGCAGCTGGCAGCACGTTCGCTTAGGACAAGTACAAAGGTACCGGTGATGTAACGCTCTGTTAAAAACGGTGGCAATGGCTGAAAATCTGGGAACACTTTCAGTCACATTAACAGCACACAGTTAAATCTGTTACTTATCAACATCTCCTTATTTTCTGTCAGCGTTCCGCACCTGCAGCGGATACATGCAGAACGTGTCGGGTAAGGGCCTGGGTTTTTGTGGCGTTGTGGGAATTTTCCATCCTTTTTACTCAATTAAAAGCCAAATGGGGGTCGGCGTCCTGCGACGTTTAGATGCGCCTCTTTGATGCAGGTGCGTTGGACCAGAAACATCTCTAAAGGTTGCAGGACACCGGCCCTCAAGGACTGGAGTTTGATAACCGTGTGTAGGAAGGAAAAGGGGAATTCAGAAAGAAATAGAAAAGCTGTAACAACTTGGCTAGATACGTGTGAATTTAAAAACATATCGTTAAACCACTTTGGAATCAACTCCAGCGATCAGTCTTCTTGAATCGGATAAACCCTAAACACAATTCAGGCGTCCTGGCAGGATTTCTTGACATTTTCTCACTTGCATCTAGATTAGCACAATATATCAAATTGCAATATCAATGTGTGCAATATCACAATCACAAAGGATTACTTGGACGCAATAGTTGGTAGCATATCAGTACATTTTACTGGCCTATCCTGCTGGGTAGACTTTCACTGCCCTTGACGCCCAGACGTCCTCGATGGCTAACAGATTAAAGTTCACAGACAGTGATAAGGTCATTGTCATGAAGGCAAAGTAGGGAAAAGCGTCCCTGTTTGCATCTTTTATCTGACGGCCTAGTTTACAGAAAAGTTACCACGGATCAAAAGGATCTCAAGATACAAAGATATCAGTCAGGAGAAGGGCACAAAAACAAATCCTCCGCCCCGTACACGTACCATGGTGCAGCGAAGACGCCCATCAACAAATCAAGAACACATGGGATGCAATACTAAAACTGGACGTTTCTCCTACATTAATGAAAAGACGAGATGAAACTGGTGAGGGAGGGCCTTAAGAGCCTTACCGCAACACTGAAGGAGCCGCAGGAATCTCTGCTTTCTCCAAGCTGCTGCTTTCTGCATACATCTGGACTAAACAGAAGCCTTTTCTTCAAATGAAAACATCCCAGTCAGGCTTAAATCTCCAAAAAACCTTTTGTTTTTAAAAAGATGTGCTCTGATCTGATGAATTTTTTGAGTAAAAGTTAAGTTTGGCACAAAAACAACACAGCTCATCATCAGAAGAGCAGCGTACCCAAAGTGAAGTAAGGTGACCGCAGCATCATTCTCTGGGCTTTTTTTTTAGACTTTTTCTCAAGGTGGATGAAGCTATGAACGGTTTGAAATCCCGTTCAGCCTCGGGCCAACACCTGTTGGTATCTGCAAGAAGGTTTAAGGTGAAGATCCCCCGTTAAGTATCACAGGAAGTTAAAGCACATTTCCAAATCAACAACAGCATGGCTTCATGGAAGGATAATTGACGTTTTGGACAGACAATCTTTGGGGTCACCTGAAGAGGGCTGTGGACAGCAGATGTCTTCATAATCTGACAGATCTGGAGAACTGTTACCAAGAAGAGTGGGTAAATATTATCAAGTCAAAATGTGAGTTATTGATCAATCTATGACATAAAACTGAAAGCTAAGACTGAATCAAAGGGTGCTTCAACGAATATGAGTTCAGGGTTGTGGACTTATTTCCCCCCCATTATATTTTCCACTCAAACAGATTTGATTGCACAAAATAAAATGTCACAATTAAGGTGATGAAAATTTCTGAAATGAGTCATTATGGTTTAGGTTTTTTTACACTGCAACACCACCGTATTTCATCAGGGGTGTGTAGCTTTTTTTAATGTCTGCTTGACAGGTACGGTAGAGCCTCTGGCTATTTTCGCTGGGAGTGTTTATTCAGACGTATGGTGAAAACCACAGACTAATAGGCCCTTCAGAAAGGCAGACTGACCTGACTGGTATTCACGTAACTGCCTCTATGCATTTTGACTTGCAAAGCATCAGACCTCACATGCTCGCCACGAAGGGCATGTGAGCCGGGCTTCTGCTGCTCCTCTGGCGGGGAGCCCGCTGCAGAGGTCTCCTCAGCGGGGATGACACGGCTCGCCCCAACATCAAAGACCCCAAACGAGGAGACCATTGATGTAATGCTGTTGTAATGACGTGAAAAAAAAAAAATCCAGGAAAATCTCCATGGAGAAGAAAATAAAGACAAGATGCAAATCCCAACCAAGCTAATTATCTCCACAGATGAGTCGGTGGGGTGATTAAACGGCTGCCTTGCGAGTCTGCTCACAACAGTCGGGATCAGGTAACAGAAAGCAACTATACAATGTGCATTTAAATGAACGACGAACATCTTGTCGAGTCGGCTTTGTCTGGCACGCCATCTCATCCGAGGATTGGGTTGTTGTTGCGGTTGCCGTGGTGATAGCTGTGAATCAAACAAATAGGCCCCGGGAAATATGAGCAGCGCGCACAGACACACCTGCACGCAACGGACCATCACAAAAGACACAGCCATAACAAAAACACACCTAATGCTGTTGTTAATACAAACCCGCGTGCTTGTGGTGGTATCGCTGCCCGCCGATGCTTCTGTTTATCCAGAAAAAAAAAGGGTAGGGTGGGGGGGGCAGGGATGCACGCCATGACCTTTGAAATAATATACTTTTTTTGTCTAGCTGAGCAGAACATTTGGGTTTACTTTCTCGCCTACAGACACTTAATCAATAACAGTCATCTAATTTTCTCTCCCCCCCCCCCCCCGGACACACCTCTTTCCATCCCTTTTTTCTTTTTTTATTATCATTTCTCAGATTTATCTTATCTTCTCCTTCTTTCTCACATCTGATATCATACTTCCTCCGTCGTCAGGATGATCTACAGCCCTGCCAGATGCCCCCGTGTCTGTTATTTATGCCTCCGCTGCGCCCGTTAGCGCATCACCCTGGCCTCTAACCCGTCACTGCAACCCAGGGGTGGTCCTCTGAATTCTGCATGGCTATGCTGACTGAGTCAACTTGTGGGACAAGTGCTGTTGCGCCGAATCACATCCTCCATTAACTGCCCCCGGACAAGCAGCTCTCGCTTTGGGCTTTCATTTCGGTGTTCCAGCTCGACTGTCTTGCCTTGTGGTCCAGCTAACGGGAGGGTGATTGAAGACCCTTGAGATTATGGCATTGCAGAGTACACAGTTTGTGGTTTTCTGTTCATTTTAATGTAACTGCCTCTACCAATGGGGGGGGAGAAAACAAAACAATTCAGGGCTCATGCTTAATTTTTGTGGTGTGGCTAGTCAGGAGTCCTGGAGAAAGGAGCTAGGAACGAGCTAAAAATTGGGAAGTCTGACGGGTAACGAATTTTAAAAAAAAGTGACGAAGGAGTGGTTTGCAAATAAATTAATTAATTGATCCTCTCCACAACTCAAATTAATCATCGGCAGAGGTTTATTGTGACATGTTTAGTGTAATTACGGCAGATAGGGATGGCTTTTATGAGTTCTGGGAAAGGCAGCGAATGTAGTGGAATGTGGCAGGTTCTGTTAATTAAATCCTCGCTGACTGGGCTCCTGTGACAGCCTTTCCTTATTCTCTCAGTCAGAGATAATGAATAATACACAGAGGCTGCGAGTCAATGTTGACGGGCTCAACTCTGATTACGTGGAGGTTTGCAGAACCGATGGGTGCTCAAATACATCACAGACCCGCGTGCTCGTCTCACAAGAGGTAAAATGCAATAATTTCATCAATAGTCATCAGTAGCAGAGAGGTAAAGCAAACAATCATTTGCTGTAAACTGTTTGAGGGTTGGCAGCTATGCCGCGAATGTATGGACACTGATTGGACAAATATTACTGTGACCAGAGTTAGATCAAATATTATTCTACTTCTTGTGAGCCAAGTGATTCATTCACCACTTTCTCTTGTTTAAATTGATACTAACTGAAGAAGGATTTCACCTGAAGACGACTCAGACCAGGAGTCGAACGCTGAAGTTCTCCACTGAAGGCTCGCTGCAAATAGAACCTGGTTCCTAAAGCCTTTTTTTTCTAGATGGAAGTGACAAACTTCATTAAAGGATAGTCATGTTTATGCCCTAAGGAGCTTACAACATTCAGACATCCCACGACCATGTCAGTGAGTGAGTCCCGTGTGAGTTGAAAACAGCACGCAGTTGCTTGGCAGTGTCGATGGACGACCGTTTAAGGTTTCAAAATGTAAGGTTGCAAAATAGCTAAATCTTCCGCTCATTCTTCAGAGCGGATTGGGAAAGTTTTTCGTGAAGGCAATCCCTGTACCCCCCCACCCCCCCAAGGCATTTTCCTAACGAATGTGGCAACATTTAAAAGGTAAATTAACAAGCTTTGCTACGCGATGAGACTTCATGCCAATAAGTATATGTTACGACAAAGAAAGAAATAACCTAAATAACACATTTGTCATTACAATTATGCTAAGTGCAACATATTGGCTCTTAATGCTGTTTGTATTGTCATTGTACTCTTATACAGAAACTCAAACAACTCTCTGGGTCACAAGTCCAGTTTGGTTGGATTGATTGATTGTTTTTAGGGCAAGTTAAGGGTAATTTAGTGAAACTCATTAATCTAACGTGCATGCCACAAACAGGCTAAAATCAGTGGTTGCCATGACCCGGATGACTGAGAATCTGCAGACATCTAACATGTGTGCTTTTGGACAGTAGGGTGAATTAAGAGTATCCAGAAAGAACCTATGCATGCAGACAGGCAAACTCCATGCAGAAAGGCAAGTATTCAAGCCAAGGACCTTCTTTTTGTTTTTATAAATGCAATTAGATCACATTATATCTATTTTTTTACAGCTTTGTAAAACATTATCATACTGATGATCCATTACTGGCCCATGTCTAATAGACAACATTATTACGGTAGTCCACCAATCTAATCTGTCAAAAATAATATAGCGCTCATTTTTAGCCTCATACTTGCAAAGTTCTTTATTCATTTACACCAGAAAGTGTTGTCAGCAGTCAAGCCAGACCTGCTTTTTTTGCATTAAATTGTTTTCGCTGTCTACAAACCCACCTCTTATGATAACAGACTAAAACATGTTTTACGCGTCATCCGTCTTAGCGGCAGTAAAAAAAAAAAAAAAAACATGAAACAGTATGATAAACCTAAAAGCATAAACGTTTGGACAGGACTCAAGAAAACAGAAATTTAAATTCAGAATAGACCCCTTGCATCTGACGTCACAGTCACGTGATCGGGGGTGCGCGCCTCCATCTTGGTGGGCACGCTAGCCTGACAGCCCGTCTACTACATGACAAAACGGGTGATTTAGAGCGTACTTTTAGTTAGTTTATTTTTGGAATCTAAACAATGCCTACGACTTGTTGTGCTCCCGGTTGCACAGAGAGGCATTCCAAATCGTTGGATGTACGTTTCTGTCGTTTACCAAAGGATGAGGAAAGAAGAAAGAAATGGATATTTTCAATGAAAAGAGCGCAGGCAGACACTCCCAATGGACTGGGGGATCCATCATACTACGAGAGAATTTGCAGTCTACACTTCATCTCCGGTAAATACAACTTAATTCTGCTCTAGTCATTGTTCTACTTAAATAGCGGCGGAGGGGAGGTGGCGATCGCTACACGGACCGGAGAAGCGGCCCGTGTAGCGATCGCTACAGCAGCCGCCGCAGCCGCCGCAGTCTGAAGCAGCAGACAGCGGCGGCTGCGGCGGCTGCTGTAGCGATCGCTACATTCAATTCAATTCAATTTTATTTATATAGCGCCAAATCATGAAACATGTCATCTCAAGGCACTTTACAAAATCAAGTTCAATCATATTATACAGATTGGGTCAGATTATACAGATTGGTCAAAATGTCCTATATAAGGAAACCAGTTGATTGCATCAAAGTCTTGACAAGCAGCATTCACTCCTGGGGAACCGTAGAGCCACAGGGAGAGTCGTCTGCATTGTACATGGTTTTGCTGCAATCCCTCATACTGAGCAAGCATGAAGCGACAGTGGGAAGAAAAACCACCCATTAACGGGAAAAAAAAAAAACCTCCGGCAGAACCGGGCTCAGTATGAACGGTCATCTGCCTCGACCGACTGGGGTTACAGAAGACAGAGCAGAGACACAACAAGAGAGACAAAAAAGCACAGAAGCACACATTGATCTAGTAATCTGTTCTACATTAGATGGTAGTAACGGGTGAGCCGTCTTCTCTGGATGATGTCAAAGTTAACAGAACGCCAGACCAGGTGTACCTACTATGAAGAAAAAGAGAGAGAGCAAAAAGTTAAAAGCTGAAATGACGACAGTCATTTCAATGTAATACAATGCAAAACTGGAGAACCGTAGAATGAAGAACAGTAGAAATCAGTAGAGTGAGAAAATTAGACCCTGATGTCCTCCAGTAGCCTAAGCCTATAGCAGCATAACTATAGAGGTAGCTCAGGGTAACATGAGCCACTCTAACTATAAGCTTTGTCAAAAAGGAAAGTTTTAAGATTAGTCTTAAAAATAGATAGGGTGTCTGCCTCACGGACCAAAACTGGGAGTTGGTTCCACAGGAGAGGAGCCTGATAGCTAAAGGATCTGCCTCCCATTCTACTTTTAGAGACTCTAGGAACCACCAGCAGACCTGCAGTCTGAGAGCGAAGTGCTCTGTTAGGAACATACGGGGTAATCAGAGCTCTGATATATGATGGAGCTTGATTATTAAGGGCTTTATACGTTAGAAGAAGAATTTTAAATTCTATTCTTGATTTAACAGGAAGCCAATGAAGGGAAGCTAAAATTGGAGAAATATGATCCCTCTTGTTGATTTTCATCAGAACTCTTGCCGCAGCATTTTGGATCAGCTGAAGACTTTGAACTGCATTTTGTGGACTTCCTGATAGTAAAGAATTACAATAGTCCAGCCTTGAAGTAACAAATGCATGCACTAGTTTTTCAGCATCACCCCTGGACAGAATGTTTCTAATTTTGGCGATATTCCGGAGGTGAAAAAAGGAAACTCTGGAAACCTGTTTAATATGGGATTTAAATGACATGTCTTGGTCGAAAACAACACCAAGATTTTTAACTTTATTACCAGAGGCCAAGTTAATGCCATCCAGACTCAGTGATTGATTAAGAAGTTTATTTTTTGAGGACTCTGGCCCAAAGATTACAACTTCTGTCTTGTCAGAATTTAAATGCAGGAAATTTAAAGTCATCCAGCTTTTGATGTCATCAAGACATGACTGCAGTCGAAGTAACTGATTGGATTCATCAGGATTTATGGATAAATATAGCTGAGTGTCATCAGCATAACAGTGGAAATTAATCCCATGCTGTCTGATAATTTTGCCAACCGGAAGCATATATATAGTAAATAGAATTGGTCCAAGGACTGAACCCTGTGGTACTCCACAGGTGACCCTAGAGTTTGAAGAGGATTTATTATTAACATGAACAAACTGGAATCTGTCCGACAGATAAGATTTAAACCAGCCTAATGCTTTCCCCTTAATCCCTACAGTATGCTCAAGTCTTTGTAGGAGAATAATGTGATCAACTGTGTCAAATGCAGCACTGAGATCTAACAGGACAAGTACAGACACAAGTCCATTATCTGAGGCCATGAGAATATCATTGGTGACCTTCACCAGAGCTGTTTCAGTGCTATGATGAGCTCTAAAGCCTGACTGAAACTCCTCAAGTAGGTCATTACTTTGTAAATGTTCACAAAGTTGATTAGCAACTACTTTCTCAAGAATTTTAGATAAGAAAAGAAGATTAGATATAGGTCTGTAGTTTACTAGCTCATCTTGATCAAGAGAAGGTTTCTTAAGTAAAGGTTTAATAACAGCTACTTTAAAAGCCTTTGGTACATATCCATTTACTAAGGATAGATTAATCATGTCTAAAATAGGACCACTGATCAGAGGGAATACCTCCTTAAACAACTTGGTTGGGATTGGGTCTAACATACAGGTAGAAGGTTTAGATGAAGCTAAAATTTTAGATAGCTCAGAAAGCTCTACTGCTTTTAAACAGTTCAGACACTGCGCAGGTTCTAAGGATTCCTCCAATGCTGCCTCACTTACTGAGGACGAGGTAATCATGTTTGGGAGGATGCCAATTATTTTATTTTTAATGGAATCAATTTTATTTATGAAGAATCCCATAAAATCATTACTGCTAAGAGCTAAGGGGATGGCTGGATCAACAGAGCTGTGGCTCTGGGTAAGTTTGGCAACTGTATTGAAGAGAAATCTAGGATTATTCTTATTCTCCTCAATTAATGATGAAAAATATGCTGCTCTAACTCTGCGAATGGTCTTGTTATACAACAATAGACTGTCCCTCCAGATTAGGTAGGATTCCTCTTGGTGTGTAGAGCGCCATTTTCTCTCCAATTTCCTAACATTGTGCTTCAAGGAATGCAGCTCTGAATTAAACCAGGGAGCCAGCTTCCTGTGAATAATCACCTTATTTTTCAAGGGAGCTACATTGTCCAATGCAGAACGCAATGAGGAAGTCACACTGTTAGCAAAGGTATCGATTTGTGAATGGGAAGAAACAGCACTGCTGTCATCTACAGGGCATTTCTGCAATACTGAGGATATTAAAAGGGGGACAGACTCTTTAAGTTTTGATACAGCATTATCCGATAAAGATCTACTATAATGGAACCCTCTTTTGGGGGTGGAGAACTCCGTTAGATTAAACTCAAATGTTATTAAAAAATGATCAGATAGGACAGGGTTGTGAGGAAATACTGTTAATTCTTCACAATCAATGCCATATGTCAGCACAAGGTCTAAAGTATGGAGCCAAGAGTGCGTCGGTTTATGCACATTTTGAGCAAAACCAATTGAATCTAGGATAGTTTTAAAGGCTACACTAAGGTTATCACATTCTGTGTCAACATGGATGTTAAAATCACCCACTATAATAACCTTATCAGTATTTAACACCAAATCAGATAAGAAGTCTGACAGCTGATCCAAAAACTGAGTGCAAGGGCCTGGTGGACGATACAAAACAATAAACAGAAGAGGTTTTATTGCTTTGCAGTTTGGATGAGGGAAACTGAGGGTTAAATGTTCAAAAGAACTGTAGTTATTAATTGGCCTGGGACTAATTAATAAATCAGACTGAAAGATGGCTGCCACTCCTCCTCCTCTTCCCACAGATCTGGGAATGTGGAAATTTGAATAATTGGAGGGAGTTGACTCATTTATACTAACGTAGTCCTCTTGTAGCCAGGTTTCTGTGAGACAAAACAAATCAATCTGTTTATCAGAAATCAATTCGTTAACTAACAAAGTCTTTGGAGGGAGAGACCTTATATTTAATAGACCACATTTAATTGTTTTATTTTTAGGTTCAAGGTGAACCGTATTGATTTTTATTAGGTTTTTATGATTTGTTCCTTTTAGATAAGTTTTTGATCTGTTAAGTTTTGGCCGTGGGAAAGACACCGTCTCAATAGGATAATGGGTGGGTAACAGTACAGAAGCTGCAGAGAGGTGTGTTAAACTACGGCTCTGCTTCCTGGTCTGGACCCTGGGTTGTCAGCATTTAGGAGAACTAATAAAACCGGCCAGATTTCTAGAAAGAAGAGCTGCACCATCCAAAGTGGGATGGATGCCGTCTCTCCGGATCAGACCAGGTTTTCCCCAGAAAGTTCGCCAGTTATCAATGTAGCCCACGTCGTTTTCAGGACACCACCTAGACAACCAGCGGTTGAATGATGACATGCGGCTAAACATGTCATCACTGGTCAGATCAGGCAGGGGACCAGAGAAAATTACGGAGTCCGACATTGTTTTAGCAAACTCACACACCGAAGCAACACCAACTTTAGTGACCTCCGATCGGCGTGACCGGGTGTCATTACCGCCAGCGTGAATAAAAATCTTACTGTATTTACGCTTATCCTTAGCCAGCAGTTTTAGGTAAGATTCTATGTCGCCCGTTCTGGCCCCTGGCAGGCATTTAACTATGGTCCCTGGTGTCTCTAGTGCCACGTTTCTGACTATTGAGCTCCCAATCACCAGAGTCGGCTTCTCAGCGGGTGTGTCGCTGAGTGGGGAAAATTTGTTAGAAACGCAGACGGGTTGGTGGTGAACTGGGGGCTGAAATCTAGAGCTATGCTTCCTACGAACTGTCACCCAGCCGGCCTGCTTACCCGGCTGCTCGGGTGCTTCTGGAGGACCACTAAGTGAAGTAACGCTAGGTCTATGTGGCTCCGCGCTAGCAAAGGGGCGGCTATCAGCTGGTCTTTCCATAGCACGGAGCCGGGTCTCTAATTCTGACACCCTCGCCTCCAAAGCTACAAAAACACTACATTTATTACAAGTACCATTATCACTAAAGGAGGCAGAGGAGAAGCCGCTGTTGCTGCTGTAGCCGCCGCTGTTGCTGCTGTAGCCGCCGCTGTCTGGAGCAGCAGCCGCTTCCTGCTGCTCCAGACAGCGGCGGCTCTCCGGCCCATGTAACGATCGCCACCTCCCCTCCGCCCTTTCACGGGCGCTAGTACTTCTGTGTTTACGCTGCAATGTCGCCGACACCCCCACCCATTTTAACAAGACAAAAACACCAAAATAATCCGTAGTGAGTGATGTTTTTTTAACCTACCGGGCGGGTCTTCCTCTCTGCTTTGTGCTGTTGCACAAACATGTGTGAACAACATCCATCTATCCATCCATTTTCTGACCCGCTTAATCCCTCATGGCGTCGCGGGCGTTTGCTGGAGCCTTTTTCCTGATATAAAATAATTGCAGCCGTCCAGTGGTTTCAGGGGCTTTCGTGCTCTCTTGTCCGTACTGGCCTGCGTGTTTATAAAGCAGCTGTGTCGCGGTACGAAACCCTTGGCAGCATTTCACAGACTCGCTCCGTCCCTTCAGGCTTTTGCTGTGTGGATCTGGCAATCTGATACCATCAACCATCAACTTAGGCTACGTTCACACTGCAGGCCTTGATGCTCAATTCCGATTTTTTTGTGAAATCGGATTTTTTTGCGTGTCCGTTCACACTTCCAAATATATGCGACTTGTATGTGATCTCTGTGTGAACTGCATTCATGCAACTTAAGTGTCCCGCATGCGCTGTAGAGGACGCGATGACGTGACGCATAACAAGCGTGCTCAGTGTTTGCGGAAGTAAACATGGTTCGTAATGCTGCAGCGTATCTTACGTCCTTTAAGTTCTTCTCCAGCCGGAGCCAGCACATTACCGCCGCAAGCTTTTTAAGAAGATCGAAACGAAAGAGCCAAATTTTTGGCAATGGCGTTTTGTGCGGCAGTAACGTCCGTACAGAGAAACGTGTGTGTGCGGAGTCGAGGCAGGAATGGTGGGATAGCGAGGTGAGCGGCTTTTCTGATACGGATTTCATTCACAATTTTCAAATGACAAAGGTAACCTTTATGTGCGTCTGAACGGATCTCTTTAGCGCTCCTTACGTAAAGACACACATCTTCGGCGGGCTATAGCAGCGAGTAAACGCGTTGCCGTGGGGCTGTATTGACCTGCAACAGGTGCTTGTTACCGCATCAATAATATGTATCAATGACGTGTAGGTCGGATGAATGCGACCTGGCCGTTCAGACACAGGTCGCATTTGAAAAGATCAGATACGTATCGGATTCAGGACCACATATCCAAGTGGCCTGGGTCGCATTTGAAAAAATCCGATCTGTGTCGTTCAGACTGCCAAAAAAAGATCAGATACAGGTCGCATATGGGCAAAAAAATCGGAATTGGGTCACTTCAGGCTGCAGTGTGAACGTAGCCTTAGTCTTAAAACGATCTTGTGATACGTTATCTAAAGGAGAAAAATACCTGGAGAACTCGTCATTTCGTCAAATGGCATGCCAACCAATATGGCCGCCACGCAAGGGGTTCTGGGTAACGGAGTCACGTGGTTGCAAGGGGTCTATTGTCACTGGGGCAAATTAGAGTAGTCCATTTAAACTGAAAGCAGGACCAAGACCATAAGATTACTGCTGTGCATTTTTATTAAATGGGGGCGATCATTCAGACGTCCTATCGACATTTTGACTTCGACATCCGCGAAAGGAAAAGGAGTCAGAGTCGGAAAGGAGTTTATGAGTGTGAGGAAATGCAGACCTGAAATTCAGGATGCCTACAAAGTCACCCATGAAAGTATATATAGATGTGATGTATGGACACCCAGCCAATGACAGCACACTGATCACACAAACCCTCAAAACACATTGCTTAGGAGCTTAAAGAAAATTCCTCTGTGTTTCTTTAACCAGGAGAAAAATGAGAGGCTTAATGGGGACAGGCTGATGGCGGGACGAGGCGTCCTCCGTTGCCTCGTGTGGCACAGGGAGCGAAGTCGAGAGGTCTTGGTGTGTAAACGTGTGAGAAAAAGGGGTCAGGGTGAAAGGACTCCCATTAGCCAGCTCATTGAGTGTAGGTATTAGAAGCCTCCTGACACGCAGCAGGCCCATCCATCCATGGACAGTCAGGGCCTGGGGAGCCGTTGACTCATTGGCCTCCAACGCTATGAGGTGGACTTTGTGCTTTTACATGCAATAAAGTAGCCTTGGGGTGTTGATTTAATAGAAATTAAATAAAAGAAACATGTCAAGTACAGATTTGTTTGATGGACTGAGTTTAATTTCATTTGATCTTTTTTTCTTCTTACAAAAGCTGAATTTATTTCTTTTTTTCAAATGATAAAAGCAGTCAGAAAAAAAGTATAAGCGTTAAAACGTTCTGCAGATATAAAACTGTTTGCATGGGGGTGTTTTTATATAGAATTGGTAATTTTTACCATTATGTGTTTTTTTTTTCTCTGCTATGGAAGTGCAGACTAAGACAGCTTTCACTGACACCAACGTCAAAGTGCTTGAATAAAAGCTCTCCAACAAAACCAACCAGCAGAATGAGCAATCGTGAATAGGGATTGCTTTATGAAGCATTTATTAGAAATCTGTCATATAAAAAAGTTATTTTACTCTAAGGTCTGTGATTTATGAAAGTCATTTATGCCTATACTGTATTTTCAAATTATATTGTTACTTTGTTCTATGGAAAGGATATAAAGTGTAATAGACTTCCTTAATAACAAGTAATAAAAAAAAGAATGATGGTAACAAGCTGGGCTAAGAAGTGAGATTTAAGTATGTTACAATGTGGGTGTCTACATGGCGGAGATCCGCATCTCTAGGCTGGAGCCTAAAGTGTTTAGGCATCAAGGGTTCATTTCTTCAATAGTTTCACTCCTACCTCTCAGATAAAAGTTTCTTGTCTCAATATTAATGGTTTTAACTCCATCTCTGCTGAACTCCCTTAGGGGATGACGGCAAAGCTCCATTTTCAGTCTTTTTTCACAGTACCTGCTGCAGGGATTACGGTATTTTTAATAGCGTTTCGTTTTCATTTCTATGCAGATGACTTCTCGCTTTATGTTTCAGTGAAGCGCATTGGGGAATCCTTCTGTCTAGCCTCTTTTAGATTATCTTGATGACATGAATAGTTGAATGGTAAAACATCTCTTGCTTTGAATTAGAAAAAAAACTGAAGCTGTGCATGTTTAGACAAAATGATTCAAGCAAGACACAAAAGTTCCTCCATGGCCGAATATGAGAAAATAAAAAATAAATAAAAATTGCACATCCCATCCTTAAACTTTACAGTCATGTAAATGACAATATTAAAGTGCAGCTTTTTCTAGTTGTGTCATTTGACAAGAATAAATCCTAATCTTTCTAAATGCTAACTCAAGACTCTTGATAGCCACTTGATTTTTACCAGGTACAACTAAAGGGGGCAACCTTCACTTGCTGAATTATAGGTTTAGTTGAAAATTATACTTTTACTTTCTAGCCTTTAATCTAGTATATCTTTACAGAGACACTTTTTTGTTATTTGTTATACTAGTTCTACCTGATATATACATATATATCCCTCTCTATTAATTTCTATAGCTTTTTTGGCCTGATCTTGAATGTTTGGGTTTACTATACGACACGGGGGTCAGTCTTGGTGTTGTTTTCAAAGTGCTTTTTAAATAAACTGGTATGATGTGTTGTATGGTTGAAAGTAATCAGGCAGATTTGGTCATTCTAAATTGTGATTCAGGGGCATCTTTGTGAGTGGCAGTTTTCATCCCCGTGGGAGCATAAATTCAATGAGAAGGCTTATATTCCTGACAAATCCGACGATCGGATCTTTTCATTTTGATGCTTCACTCTATCTTCAGGCCTCTGCTGGTTTACAGAGACGTGACAACGCAATATCCTTAGTCATACAATCTAACAGAAACTTTCTAAGAAAAGAAAAAAAGTCGCTTTCAAATCAGTCGTGATCTGAAAAACAAGCCTCCTGT
Organism: Fundulus diaphanus; assembly: GCA_037039145.1. Taxonomy (NCBI): domain Eukaryota; kingdom Metazoa; phylum Chordata; class Actinopteri; order Cyprinodontiformes; family Fundulidae; genus Fundulus; species Fundulus diaphanus. Next base: position 20,372,254 of record CM073133.1, on the reverse strand, counting down.
CAAATCTGCCGCTGAACGATAAAAGCCCGTTGCACCTGTTTGTGTCAGATACTTAACAGAAGATGTCGATCCACCGATATCCATCTGTTCCGGACGAGTGAGTGCACAGATATTAACAGATGTATAAGTCCCGCCACATCTACGCTATCTGCTGAAATCCAGAGACAATGTCTGGATGAGAAAAGAGATAAAGTTGTGACTGTTAACAGAGGCCGTAAGTGCAAGCTTTGAGCGGGGACAAGGACACGGCTATGGCTACCATTTCAGGAAGTATGACAGAAGCCAGGAGCAACATAGTTTCTCTGCACACACAATGGACAATTTCTCATTAGCTGCTGAATGTCACAGCAGAGGAAATTATAAATTATAGTTATTTATATGCTGTGATTTGGAGATTTGTGCATTCTTTAAAAAAAATAGATTCCTGTTTTTCCAGCTAAATCGTGTGTTTTCAAATGGGATTGTATTAATTGTAGGAGGTACATTGCAGCTGAGTTAGGAGTACCGAGTCTAGTGGGGAGCTGTGTACACACAAGACATATGGTTCTTACAGAGTCAGGAGAAGTATGGAAAGTATAGCAAAAATAAAACAGCATGGCAAAATATGTATATCTTTAGACATGGGAGTGACGACTCAAAATTGACTGGACAAGCAAAAAGGGAAACAGGAAAGTCCTTTTGGACGTAAGTGACAGTTTTTTGCCAAGAGCTTGTGCCTTCCCCCGGGCCGCGCCGCCCTGAGCACGAGCCCCACTACCCAAATCACTTAATCCATCAATCCATCCATCCACCATCTTTGCAGGTTATTTAGTCTGACCTTTGTGCAAATGTCAGTTGTAAATTCACAATGACCTTTGGTATTTATTGCTAAAAATTCTTCAAAAAGCCATGACCTGTTGAAATTTAAGTTTAAAACATTTTGGTCTTGAAAAATATTAATTTTGACATGAAAAATCTCCAGGAACATGGAGAATCTTCCTTTTGTTCACCGATCATGTTCACAACAGAGGGTTATTTGTAACAGAAAGGGTTTTATCCTTCCAGTCCAAACCAAAAAAAAAACAAAAAAAAAAAAACATGTTTCCTTTCAGACTCTTAACTAAAACTACAAGGGTTGGAAGACCCTACATTTTTAAATTGACCCAGTCCTTAAATCTAGAGACCAGTTCTGTTCTGTTCCTCCCTGCCCCTTTCTTCCCTCTCCATCCCTCGAGGCAAAAGACATGATCAGTACTGACGGCGCAGACATACCAGACATTACACTTACAGCTTGCTCAAAGCACCAAGATATTGATGGACAAGTACAGATAATAAAATGTTGCCTCAAAGCAAGAACGACTCCATCCGGATATCTTACAGATTATAAATAAACCCGGGCTGGTGTCAGATAAATCTAAAGGGACACGCCAGTAAAAGTAAGTAAAGATTTTTGACAGTAATGGAAGGTTATTTAATGATCATATTTCAATATTCTGAACTGAAACAGAACCTTCTTGTTTTTTTCCCCCCCAAATTTATTCAGATGCACTTAAGCAGGATGCTGACTGCAGATTAAAGCCATACAATGCAACAGCTACGCACTGCTAAAATATCCTTGCAAGGATGCTTCTGGCTTGACCCACTTAGCAGAAGCTTTTGAACCACTAAAACATACACTGTCTCTCTCTTCTTTGGCATTTTAAAGCACAAAAAATGAGACTGATTAATTGAGCCAAGAGAAAAGAGAGAACATCGCGTTTCTTGCTGATTTCTTCAAAAGAAAGCAGTTAGACTAATTGCACAGGTGAAAGTTTATTATACTCCTAAAGACTCCAGAAATCCACCTGTCCTACTTAGAAAGCCCGAGTCCTTGGAAGCTGGGTTGCAAGGATGCAGATTGTGTGGCCAGGAGAGCGATTCCACCCCGCCATATTGCGAGAGTCCTTGGGAGAAGCATGCATAGACAGATGCAGTTTGTATCTGTCAGGCTTGGATATGATCTACAACGTTGGGCCTGCAGCCAGCAGATGGTGGGGGAAATTAAATCTGTGACACAGAGCGTCACAATGGAGCTCAAAAATACACCTGTGGATGTGTCTGTCTGAGGAAGGATGTCCCTCAGTTGTTTAGTGGCCACAGTCGGGCTTAAATTACTTCAGCTGGTGCTGAAAAAGAGGTCTGATTAAAAAGTACACCTTATGGTACCAAATGCTTGAAGTGAACTGATTATTTACCTTCTTCAGGAATATAATGATACAAGTGTGCAACATGATGGCAAAAAACAAAAATGTGTTCACAAAGAGTATTACAGTCAGGGAAGTAAGGTCGGGAAAGGAAGTTAAACTACAAACCTTATTTTGGCCATTTTAGCTGATCTGAATAGCACCAAGGAAGTGATAGGATTAAGTTGTCAGAAGAGCGAGCTTCGATATTAAATCATCCCCATAAAGCTTCTGAATGTATTTATCTTTCCTGGGATGAGCTGCAGTGAGATTTCCATGCTGTTTATCCAGTCAGGTTTGTTGTTCAGACTTGCCTGGGCTCTGAGATATTTATTTCTGGCATTGTGTCACAGTCATTTTCTGCCTCTGCACCAGGGGGACTATAATGCATGGCGAGCAAATAAAGGTCTTTTCTTACTGGCGAGGCTGTAATTTGCTTACTGCCACCAAAGCAAAGAGTCACTAAACACAGTTAACGTAGTCAAGCCCGAGACTACGTGCAAACTCTGAAATCAGGGTTTTTGTGCAGTTTTCAGGGCAAAGTGTAAAACTTTTCCACTTATATTCACGGATGTCTCATTTCTTTGTAAGTTCACTTTAAGTTTACTACAGAACCCAGTGAATGAATGGATGAACGGATAGATTAAAAAAAAGGATGTGCAGATGAGTGAGGGATGGAAAAACGGATGGATAAACAGACTAATGGATTCAGAGACTGTAACTGGGAATATCGTCTGTAAATATACGTGTCTTCTCACAGTTTTTCTTTTTCCTTACTTTTCAGACCCAGAATTTAATTAAGTGTAAATTCCAAACTTAAAAAAAGTGCCACTTTTATATTTGAGCTTTATCTATCCAGGTCAGTCTCATGGAGACACAAGGTCTGAATTTCAAGCCTTTTAAATAGACTTCCTATAATGGACTAAAGTCAGTACAATTCATACAACAGAGTAACTTATAAATGCAACTGATAATAAAATAAAAGACTGTAGCACTAAAACATTCAGAACAGCAGTTCTGTTTGGGTTGATTGTTGATGAAATATCTTGACCTGACATTATGTAGCTACCAAAAAAATGAAAGGACTGTGACACCCTCCTTCCTCCTTACAAGCAAATATTGACGTTGTGACGGGACAACATAGTCGTCGTCATCGTGCATCAACATGTACTAAACAAGGAACAGGATGTGTGAGACTACTTTCAGGAATTCAACACTTCATCACATTTGTGTCTTATCTGACCACAGCTTTAACTCTTGGCTTATTTTGTGCTTTTTGTTATTAAAAAAAAGTATTTCTGTAGAAAGGTTAAAAAAGTTGCAAGGTAGTGATAATGTCTTCTGAATCCAAAGGAGACGTTTTCTAATTCACGCTCTGACAGTGGAGGATCCTGGTAACGAAAAGCCCTTTTGATCGGCTGCTATATGATAAGATTCCTCCTAACTAGAGAAAGGTCCGCTGTCTCCCAAAGGACGAGTCAATGTTCTCCATTATATAGGTATAACAAAGCCTGAAAAGCCACTGAGCAGGGCTGGTTTCTTTTGCATCTTCAGGGAAACGTCTAAGTCACAGGGAGCTCAGCTCTACAACTTTTTTTACCCGATTTAGAGTTTAATGCAGTAAGGGGAACAAATCCCAGAGAAACTTACTGAAGTGAGACGGAAAGATATGAATATTTTATCTACAGAGATCTGGTATTTGATCAATACAAATGACTACAAGGATATTCGCTGTAGTTAATGTGTCTAACTTTCAACACTCTCTGGTTTATGTATCTTTTTGAATATCCAAACCGAAACAGTGATATGAGCTATTGTATTCCTGCACCATACATTTGGCTACACCCAGGATTGATGATTGGCAGACCTGTGGAATCAGAAAATCAGTCACACTGCATGCTCCAGTTGATGAAACCATGAATTCTGCTCCATACGAGCAAACGCTGAAGAAGAATGTCAGACCATTAGTCTGTGATGTTACGCCTAAGGAGGAGGGTTATGCAGAACAATGATCCAATGATCAAGGATCCACACCAGTAAATTCCAGCTATAAAAAAGATTTTAGACCTACATGCCTTAAACGGGCCCCTATTGCTTGAAAACCTTCAAGTGTGGCTTGAAGAACAGCAAGCCAGAATTCCCATACAGCAGAGGGTGTGGTGGGGGTGTAGGAGTAGAGCAGGCGACCCATGTATGGAGGCCGCAGACCTCGGTGCAGTTCGAGGCTCCAAAAACGACTAATTGGTAAGGACTCTTCAGCCAAGGGGCAGCTGTTCACGTGCACGTACGTGCATGTGCGGCCGGCCCGGCTACGTAAATAAGAGATTGGAGAACAACACAGAGAGATGGTGCGTGAAGTTTAACCATAGTCCATCTAAAAAGATACTTTTAGTTCTTCACAAAAATATTTTGTAGTTCAGACAGCAACAGTGGACGTAAAAAATGGTCTAATTCCTGCACCACGCCACTAGTTGCTATGCAAAAATCAACACTGTGCCGGAGAGCAGTGGTTCCATTCAGAAAGGTTCAGCACAAACAGCACTCTGCTATCTGCCATTATAGATATATCCTGTTCTGTGGCTTCTGTTGAGTGGTGGCCAAGTGGTTAGGGAGCTGTGCGTTTGCGTCTTTGGAGATGCCGCAACGGTCGCCGGTTCAAAACTCAGTCGGTCTCTGAGTCCCTGAGCAAGACCCTTGACCGCAGACTTAAGGTATTTCTAGCGTTGCCCTAAGGCCTTCTCCTATTGGTTGATCAGCCCCGTGTAATGACTCCTCTCCTGGAAGCATGTGCTGCTGAGAGATTTAGCAACATAGAATGTCAGAACCCACAAAGGTTTTGAAAATTGTTATTCAAGAAGTTTGTAGACCGTTATTTGTTTTTTTTCTCCATTAAATGTTTTTGTTGACTCTCCTCAACAATAATCTTTGTGGTTTATGAGCATTAAGAAAATATACAAATTTCCAAGCTGCTTTCAACAGAGACTACCGGGTCCTTGGCTGCTGAAAGAAGCAAATTAAAACCATGAACTTTGCTTACGTTCTGCAGATCAGATTTCTCTTAGTGCTTCTGGAGTAAACTTGCCTTCGTAGCTGAGCCACATCGGTTTTATCATCACCATTACTGATGTGTGACATGGTTTTGACACCAACCTAAGTCATTTCTAGATCTGAGTCATTGCATTTTACATTTTACATGCTCATCAAATGTTAACGCCGTTGAAAGTGTGAAATATGGCCATGACACGGAGCAGTGGCGGCGCACTGCATCCAAGACTGATGTTGTGAGCCGAGATGTCTTTTCTGCACCGCAGTGGTTTACTTCATACATCACAGAGACAAGCACCATTTACCTGGACATTTACTGAGGCAGTTCAATTCGGGGGATGGGGTGGGGTGGGGGGCTCAAGGTCAGAACATTGGCATCGTTACCCAGGTAATGAGTCATTGTTCCCCACCCCCATCCCACCCGGTCATTGCTCTGCACGGGCCTGCCGCAATGGCAGCAAAGCACCACCATACTGTCCACCACCATTGCCATGAGCCGGATGCTAAGAGTTCAACATCACCGAGAAATGAGGGCAGGCACAGAATTAAAAGAGGGGGTGAGGGAGAAGAGAAGTGAAGAACTACGACGGGATTTCTCAATCTCACCACCCCGTGTGGTCGCAACACCCATCACTATTAATCTATACAGGTCAGACAGAGTCTCTCCATCTCCATACGCGCTAAATGCCTTCAGTCATGAGTCAACTGGTAAAAATGTTTGAAATACAGAGAAGATGCAGCAAAGCATCCTTAGAAGTGACAAGAATTAATGCTAAAGAAAGCAAAATCTTTTGTCTGTTTGTGAGGAAAGAGGAATGGCTGAGCGGTCTTCAGGGCCCATACGCAAGTCTCCGTGCTGCGACCTCTCAAGAGGGGGCGTGAGAAAGGCGACGAACAATGAGAGAGGCTGTTACGGCGTGACAGAGTTACAGAATGACTCGGGGCTTGTGCTTCGCAAAATTGCTGAAGCCCAACTTGAGTGGTGTGAAAATGAAGCTTTGAAAAGCCGCGTCAGGTGAGTGGCCGTCAAAATGGCAACGGGGCCGCTCACATAAAATGTAAAATGACAATCAGCTCAACTCGCTCCTTTCAAACACTAAAATAATATAAACTGAAACTGAAAGATTTCATCAAATTCAGAAGTATGAACGCTTGAGGGGCTTCAAAATATGACTCAAATAAAATGTATGACTTTAAGTTGCATGTATATTACAGTTATATATAATTTTAACAACTTGTGCAAAAATGAATATAAAGATTAAAAAATATATGTGTTTTTATACAGTATGGGTTGTCAGTGAAAGATCAGGGGGACACATCCAGCTTGGCAATGATTAGTGCCAGAAGAAACATTTTAACTGTCCTGCATGTAAATGTCAAACCGTGTCAAATGGCAGGTTATATTCACGCTTACAGTTACTAAAGGAGTAATTTTACGAATACTTCCCGTCCCTCCTGTCTGGTTTGTGTGTTCAGGAGCTCTCTTAAAGGATGAGCGAGTGGCTGTTTCTTTATTTGTATCTATTTTTTGTTATTTTTGTACCTCTATAGGCTACTTATGCACTGGTTAACATGCTGAAATGTAATGTTGGTGTGTGCACTGTTCCAGTGAAGGCTGCTCTCTTTAAGGCTTATTGTATTTCTATGCCCTTTTATGGAGGAGAGGGCAGGATGCAGAAACTCACTGCAGCACACAATGATGGAATGAGGTTGATGCTTAAGATGCCAAGATGTAGCGCAGCAAGCCAGACGTTTGTTGGTGTACCCACATGTCACACTATACTGCAGAGTCTCTTCTAGAGTTAGAAGAGGGTTAAAGGTCGCTCGAGATAATATATTTGTACCTCGGAAAGATTATGCATTTAGTTCAAGTAGGTTTTATTCAAAGATGTCAATTTGTGACAGTGTATTTATTTTTTTTATTTATTTTTTTATTTCTTCTTTGGACGACAGTGTTTCTTTCATTTAAAAAAAATGTTTTTGTGGAGAAAAAAATAATATGTATTCAAAACAGAAGAAAAATATAGATTAGAATTTTAACTAACTTTATGTAAAAAGTAAAATCATTAGAAAATGTATTGCATTTAAATAAACCAATGTTGACAATGATATTTAAAGATGTATTTTAAGTGAAAATTTAAACAAACCATAATATTGAACTTTAAATAAATAGAAATTAAATTGAAAAAATACAAAATGGAAAAAAAATCTACAAAAATTGAGTTTTAAAACAAAATCAAACAACAAAGAAATAATTAAGTTAAAATTATTTTTTTAATTAACACTGACTTAAAAATAAACAACATTTGGGTTTCAAAATAAAATAAAATAAACAAAACACAAGTTGAAGTTTTAAACCAACAATGTAAGATAAAATTAATAAATGCAAAAAAATTAAATAAACCTAAATCTTAAATGGAACATGGCCCAACAGAATTGGAAAAAAAAAACTGCTCAAACAGCACAATCCACAGAAATGTACTTTTGAACCCTGATCATTTTCTTCATCTTTTCTGAGAAAAAAAAAAATTGAAAGGACACGTAAATCTGCACCGGTGTGACTGTCATAATCCATGTTTTGCAGGATTGGCAGAAGAAAGAAAGAGCCAGTATATGAAATAATCATAATTAATGCTCGACCTTCCTTTGCTCTGCTAAAACCTATAATCCAAATCGACTTAGTGCTGTAATGACTTTACCATTCTTGCTGAATCTTTGGATGACGGCGTTACCCTGTGTGCTAGGAAAACTTAATGTGTATGCAAAATCACATGTACTTACACTCACATGAGGAGTATCCTGCAGAGAGCAAGACATTTTTGCTTAAGAAGTCTCCCCCCCCACCAACTTTGACAGATATGACATGATTTTCAGCAGTTCTCCGCTTCCTTTCTCTTCCTGCGTTCACACACGGAGACTTGAGATCTTTTAAATAGCTGTATATATGCTCCGCGTTTGTCAAAGTTCAGGTGCAGGATGCGAGTCAGTTTATTGGTCACGTTCACCATGTTCTATCATCTGGCCCGTTGACGTGAATAAGCCACCTCTGGCATGCAACACAAGCTGCTCAGAGGTTCGGGCTAACGCCGGTCCATTAAAGAGCACTATCATTAGTCTCCATCAGCTTGGTGCTGCCCCAGTGTTTTCCTGCGTCGGGCTGCCGATATGAACTTGATGCATCACCGGGCCACAAACAATGTTCTAAAAATAGAGCCGAGCTGACGCGTTTGCTCCGTAAGGCTATGCGTGTCGCTGCCGAGCGTGTTTGTGACGTGTTTGTAAGCCTAATGCGCGTGCCTCTGTGTTTTGTTGTGCTCATGTGTGAACAGGAACGCGGCTCATCCTCGGGGTTTTCATTGAGTAGATTCACGAAGTAACTTTGACTGAACAGGATGTTTGTTTTGTTTTGTCCCCAGTTTCTGTGCGTGCACCAAGAGGGAAAACAAGGAAAGATAACGGATGTTGACAGTAAAGGAGCAACACTTTACTCTGTTTATCCATTCACCACATGTATGATCCAACCGGGCCACGTGTTATAGATAGACGCTGCAATAAAAACAAACAGCAAAGTGATGCTTCGACTCATAGATCCGCAAAACTGGAGTCCGAACCTAACAGCAGGTTAGGAAGCACCAATGGGCTGGTCGCTTTGCCTCTTTGACATCTTGGTCCCATCGTAGCCGAACTTCTCAGGGACCAAAATGGCGCCGTCTACCGCACTTTGCACTTTCATGGCGTCCATGAAGACAGTTGAGGCCTCTCTAATGACTGACACAGCAATATTCTATGATACACTCAAATTTTACTGAAAGAAAATATGAAGACAGACCCTAAAATGTAAAATAAATCTGCAATAGAAGATATCAGCCAACTGTCCCAAATTGAAACCAAAGTAAATGGGAGGAGAGTGCACAACAAAGCTTTAAGATGCTTAAAGTTATTTTTTTAATTTCCTGACTTGAATTTGACAGAGAATGTGTGGAGGGAGCTACAGATTAGGGTGATGGCACGGAGGCCAGACTTGGGCACACGCAAAAAGCTGCTCAGCAGGTACAAGGGTTTGATCACGGTTATGCCAATAAAGATCCTTCCATCGATTATTGAAGTGGGTAGAAATATTTTAACGAGTCATTACTACAATAAAACGTTAATAATTAATTACAAATCTAAATAACACCAAATAAACGTGGCAGATAATATAATTTTTGTATTAGTATGTTATAAATGTATTATATAAATCTCCCCACATGTGCATACATACACTAGTAAGTGCAATAGACATGATGAGGATATGTACAATTCATGTCTATCCATTGTTCATCGATTCCATTTTACTCCTTATACTGATGTCTCTGCCACATTTATTTATTAATTTATTATTTATTCATGCCCGTTTTACCCCTCATTTATGCCCATTTATAACTTTTTCTACGCTTCACTTTCTCACCTACAACTTGTTTATAAATGTCAACACACCATAGATGCAGACTCTTTGATGGCTGATGGCCCTTAAACTGTGTTACTCTTGTTCTTATTTTATAGCTGTTTAATCTATCAGTTATTTTACTAAGTTTGATATTATTTTGTCTTTTGTTCATTTTATGTCTTGGTCTGGGAACCGACTCAGTTTCGCTATAATGGTGACAAGAGTCTGCAGCAACAAAAAAAACTTCTTATCTATAGTATTTTAGCAGAAGTAGAACGTGTTGGTTTTAATTAGATTATTTGTGCTGAAACCTTTTGTTTACTTAGAGTGATTCTGCACAGCTTTGGTATTTTTACTACTGTGATCACAGAGTGAAAGTCTCATACAGGCCTGTGCATATTTACCAGAAAGGTGTACCGACTAGGATCAGACTCAGTCCAGTGCCAGGTTTACAGATAGCCCATGCAACCGCTTTTGCAACACCATCATCATTATCATAAAAGCAGACGGTTTGAGGCATGGCTTGATTAAACGCCACATGATGTCAACGGTTCAGATAACAAGCTTGAAACCTCAGAAACATTCACAAACATCACAGCCACAAGCCCAAAAACTCCGTCATTTGATCGGCTTTAAGCTCTTCGCACGCATTCAGTGTATACGAAAAAAAAAAAAAAAAAGTTTGAAACGTCATACCGTGGGCAAGATTCACACACAAATGTGTTTCTCTATGCACCTTGCCCTCCGAAGCTCTGACAAAGACATCGACTTCACCAGTTTACGCTGGCTGTCTGCCGCTTTGCTCTGGGCGGGGAACGCGGGAGAAACCTGCCTGAGTTTGTAAGCTGAGAACAGCTGTCCACGGGTTTTAGGAGGCTTCACGGTTCTGGTATGTGCCACCAAAACAAAGAGCTGAATGAGCCTCAGGTGTTGACACCGAGAAGAACCTCCACGTCTAGCAACAGCTTTGTTTAGTTTTGAATATAAGCACGGGGACGACACTGAAGGTAGACATTCATACAGCAGCATGCAAAAATTTTACTTTTTCACGTTTTGACACGTAGCAACTAAAACCTCCAATGCATTTTATTGGGATTTAATGTGATAGACCAACACATAGTCTTACATAATTATAAAAATGGTACATGGTTTTCCAGAACGTCGTTACAAACAGAAATCCTGTAGTTCTGGCGAGCCTCCACCTCAGTTTCAAGCCTCTAACAGCTTCTCTCACCAGGATTACCCTGGATTTAACCTCGTCCATTACCCTTGACCCCCGTGGCTCCGGAGCCTGCAACCTGCAGCTCCGGAGCCACACGTGGATTTCACCATGGCTCCTAATAACGTTGGCTGAAGATGACAAAGAACCAACTAATCTTTTAAAATGCAGAGGTATAATAAGAAATGCAGGTTTTAACTGCTTTTCTGTGTTTTCATGAAAGAATTGAATTGAATTTACACATCCAGGACAATGTTAAAAGTACCAGTAATATTTCTGTGGATCTATTTTTCTGATAATTAGGATGGAAACTATATGCTCTTTTACATCATTTTCCACAAATATCAACCATCCCAGGTTTTCACACTTCTTTTGCATAAGTTTCATATTTTTCTTTATTTTAAAACCTGAAGTTGTGCTTCTTTAAAAATGACAACATATTTCTTTCAGTAGATATTCATCAAAAATGATGCACTATGTCCTTTTTTTTAAAAAAAAAGGTTGAATAACATTAGCAGCTTTAAATTTGTTTATTTAGCGGAACTGACCAAGCAACCCCACAGCATGAAGCTACCGCCACCATGTTTCAACGTGGCCATGCAAGTTTTCTGCTATACCTGTATGTAGTCAATAAGGTATAATTTGGTCTCATCTGAGCAGAGCTGCTTCTTACCTAGTTGTTGGATCAATGCTCTCTTTAGCAGGCCTGGCAGTTTAGCTGGGGGGCCATATTGTGTTGGGGTCAACTGATGCCATTTTCTAATGAGGTGATTTCTGAAGGCAGCCTGTTGCGCTGGATTTCATTTAGCAGCATTAGAGTAAAAGGGGCTGAATGCAAACGCAACGCACACTTTCTACTGGCAAAATGTAAATGTACATTTTTTTACAGAATGAAGAACATACAGGGTTTATGTGTCCAACATAAAGTACATAAGCAAGACCCTTTAGCTTATAAACATACACATCGTCTCTGTTTGGTATGTAAGGGCATGATCAGAGAGAAGCCAACATGAGAGCAGTGCTGCTGATAAGAACAGCTTGCTCGCTGCCGACTATTTATCTTGACAGTCCACGTTCCTCCAGCAGAGGCAAACCAACCTCAGTGTCCTAGTTGGCCCTCCAACACTAAAACTGTGATTAATCTCATCACATTCCCGAGAGCTTCAGGTCACGTCAAGCACTGTTTGCCTTAGCAGCCAACAACATTCTTCATGATGCCGTAAACAGGGAAGGGGGTAAATGAAGAAATAAAAGAAACAGCAACTTTCTTTGCTGTGAAGAAAAGTTCCTACGAGGATGATTACGCAAGCTGAGATGATATCATCAAACCAGCATGGACAGCGCAGAAGAAAAGGGAAGTGTGGGTGTAAGAAATGTGGAATTAAAGCAGAGGATGTTTGACAGAGAGGAGAGTTTTAATGGTAATGTATTGGCCGTGGTCGGTGACAATTCGTCCTCTGCATAGCAAAGTTTCTCATGAAGGCAACTATGAAGACAGAAACAGCAGCAGAAATAATGCCCAGTGCAGCGAAAAAGTATACGCACCCTTCATTTCTCATCTTTAGGATGTTTGTCACATTTAAATGTTTAAAATTTCACATCAGGATTTCATTTATTTAGAAAAGAGCTACCCAAGCCACCCAGGCCCTGTGTGCAAAAGTCACACTCCTTGTTAAACTTCGACTAACCACATTTTCTGCAAAGGTGAAATTAACTTTCAGCACCAAGGACTGATTATTGCCCATCGAATCAATAAATTGCTTAAAAACAACATGAAATAGGCTAAAATGTCTGGAAACCCATCTGAAGAACCCATTTCCTAAGGCTTTGGGATGGCAGAGAACCACAGCGAGAGCTAAGATCCACAAATGGAGAAAACAGTAAATGTACCAAACGTACTTCAAGAGCTCATCAATGATTCATCGAGGAGGTCACACTAGAGGCCAGAACAGCATCCAAAGCTCTGCAGGCCTCACACGTCTCATTTAATGTCAGTGTTCATGACTGAAGAAAGACGCTGGGCCGAAGCATGCTTTGCTGCTTCGGGACCTGGATGACCTGCTGTAATTGATGGAAGCATACATTCTGATGTCTTCCAGAAAACCCTGGTTGCTAAAAAAAAATAAAATGTTTTGGATTGGCCTAGTTAAAGTCCAGACTCACATTCAGATGCAGTGGCATGACCCTGACCAGACAGTTCATGCTGAAAACCCCTCCAATATGACTAAATTAACACCAGATTGCAAAGAAAATGTCTCCAACAGAGATGTAAAACCTTTAATATTAGGTTTATAACACAGGCCAAGGTTGGTTTGGGCAGATTGTTTCCCTTTAATGAATGCAATTATCCTTTGAGATCTGCATTCTGTATTTCCTCAGGTTGCTTTTTCCTGATATTAAAATGTGTTTAATGATCTTAAACATTCAGCTGTGACGAAAAACGGCGAAAAGAGAATAAATCTAGAACCAAACCCTTTTTCACCTCACCGTACGCCGACGTGAAACATCATTTCCTAAAATGCTGGTAAAATAGAGCGAATTAGTGATCCAGAAAGATCAACTAAGTGACACGTTTCAATAATTTAGCCTCTTATCTCCCCTTGAAGCTATTAAGATAAAGCAATGCTTAAAATACACCTACATCCCAGGTTATACACATTATTCGCTGAATAGGTCAGCTCCTGTATAAAACATCTTATTTTAAAGTGCTTTCCTTGCATTTCCTTTCACCCGTTGGACTTTACGTTAAGATATCTCTGCCCGTGCGTCGGGCTGCCAATGCCAGAAATCCACAGCTTTAGCAAATGCCTATGTATGAATTATAGAGGCAAATACTGATATTTGCTTTTGGATATAAGTAGGAATAAAATCATCCACAACTACAAGCAGCTGAGGGGGGAAAAGAAGGGAAGAGTTTAAAGAAAAAAAAAAAAAAAAAGAAGAGGTGAGAGGAAGAGAGAAACCAAGCGAGGAAAGAAACAGACTTATCTTACCTTCCAGGACTGTGAGCTTGGCATTGGCGTTGATCTCGCCAACGCTGTTAGTGGCTGTGCACTCGTAAATGGCTTCGTCTCTGTGGGTGCGCAGCGGCTGGATCCGCAGTACGGAGCCCGAGCCGTCGTCGAATTCAATCACCTGCGAGAGCCGCAGCGACAGCAGAGCGGGAGAGATGTTGGTTTGTTTCCAGACATTTGCCGCACGTATAAATAACCATTTATTTCAGACTTTAAACAAGGGAGATTAGCGTTTGAACTCTCCACAAACTCTTTCATGTGAACGTCGGTGCTCTGGCGTACTAGAATTTGAAAGTTTTCAGGAAGCACAGATGTGAGAGACGCCGTCCCAAAAACAGTGAGAATTCCCACCTAAGACGTCCCCTTCTGTTCAAATGCACTTTAAAGGAGGAGTGAAATGACTTCAAGGGGATGCATGACCAGATCTGGTGGAGCCGAGGAACAGAAGGAGGATGGAAGAGTGAAAAGGCTGCCGAGGATGAAGGGGGGGGCGGTAAAAAAAGGAAAGAGGGAGCGAGATTAAAGGGAAGTGAAGTTTTTAGGGCTTCGCTTGGTGAACACGAAAGTTGGTTTGAATCTCAAAAACAGATTGTGATACACAGAGCCCTGCAAAAGTATTCCCACCCCTTGAACTTTTCCACATTTAGTCACTTTACATCCAACTTTTGCTGCAGTTCTGTTGCGGTATGTCTCCACCAGCTCTGCACATTTAAAAACGGCTCAGGCTCATTCTTAGATGGGTTGCGGCTTGGACATTGACTGGTCCTTTCAAACGGATCAATATGCTTTGAGCCAAACCACTCCTCTATACGTCTGGCTTCATGCTTCTGGACCTCTGCCTTTTACACCTGCTGACAGGTTTTCTTGTACTATCACCCTGCATTTAGCTCCATTCATCTTCTCTTAAACTCTACTCAACATCCATGCATCTCTTTTCCACCTCATGTTGGCCAAAAAGTCTAATTTTGGTTTTGACCGGAGCACCGTATATTGCCACAGCTTTGTTATCCTTTATGAATTGTAGAAAACTACAAATGGGACACTTCAGGTCTTTCCTGTGAAAAGAAGCTCCCTGCTTCCCCCCCTGAGCTGTGGATCTCTGTAGCTCCTCCAGAGTTACCATGACTGTAGGACAAGAGTTGTGGGTGTTTAAGGCTTGGCACAGTATTACCAGAGGTTACAAATGCAGCGTTAACTCGCCACAGCTTTTGTATTCATGTTAAACCCCCTCCCTCGGTACCCACCTCGAAGCGCTGGGAGCTGACTTTCTTGCCCTTCTTCATCCAGGTGATTCTGGGCTTGGGCTCTCCTGTGGCCTGGCACACGAATGATGCAACCCCGCCCGAGATGCCAGTCTGGTCCTCCGGGGTTTTGATAAAACTCGGCTTGCCTGTGAAAGATGAAGGAAAGCAGGGACAGCAGACGAGAAGAGGGAGGGGGGGGGGGGGGGGGGGGGGGGGGGTTAGTGTCGGTGGCTTTATCTACACCAGCATTTGAAAACGTGGCAAATCCTCAGGTATCACTTTCCCCTCACAATAGCAGGCATGAGAAAACTCACACAGGCATTGTTGCTGTGAACACCTGCAGCTCAGTAATGGGAAGAAAAAAAAAATCCAGCCTTTGTGTCTGCCTATCACTGCATCATGTTGAATTTCTAACATTCGTGTGTGTTTTCTTTCTCTTTTAGGATGAAGCAGCTAAACTGGCCGGCATCCCCACCCCCCCCAATCCAAACACGGCAAACTACTGCGTTCAGAGTCGGTGCATCCTTCAGACTTCACAGATTAAGTGTGTTTACAACGATACTGTACACTGCCATGGCGAGCACCTCCGACTGTGTTTTCCCTCTGTTTTTGCCTTCATGGTTTTTTTTTTTTTTTTTTTTGCTGGGCACCACACCCAGAATCATTGTGTCCAAAACAATGAGGACTGTATTGCATTGACAGCTTGTCAAAACTGACATGACGCTACAATGAGCACACCTTGAGCTCCGCGACGCAGCCTCCCGTGCAGACATGCATAATCCTGGCTTGGAGAACGTGAGACATTGTCCTCATTAGGGCCTCCGTCAGCTCATGTTTCATCTGAGGCGTCATTAAAGAGCTTGGTAGGGATCACCTGAACCGCAGACGGAGCAGACTCCCCCGACAGAAGCGCGCACAATAGAGGTAAATCATTGTGCCGTGTATAAATAGCGGCTGGCGGCAGTTCCTCACTGAGAACATGGCGAAGGGGGAAGAAAAGGGAGTGGAAAAATATGGGACGGGGGAGTCAATATCTAGTTAGCATAACACTGCGCCTTCTTCAGACCTGGACAGAACCTTCAGTGATCACATTCTCCAGGTCCACCTGTCATGTCATCGGTCTCCGTCTTTGCATTGTTAAAGAAGAAGAAGTGGGGGGTTGGGGGTGCTGCAAGCTGTCGTTGAGGATTGCTTTCTCACCTCCAGGGACGACACACCGGTGATGTAAAGAAAATGGATACTGCAGGTCTGCAGGCGCTGAAGTGCAAGAGAATGCGAAACCCCTTCCCGTCACTCTGTGTGGTTTTATACACCTTTAGACACGGCTGGTCAGAAAGAGCGGCCATCGGCGGGCGACACGCCAGCCAGGAGCTCTGCAGGACTCAAAGTTCTTCTGTGCAGCTAAAGTGTCAATACTTTTAGGTCTTTTCGAACGCGCAAATGTGTGGTTGGTGGACTTTTGAACTCCAGGGAAATTAAACTCTTTATGCATTTGAATATAATTATCCTAAATTAAGCTAAGGCAAAAGTATACATGACAGAAAAAACAAGTAATTACCTTTGAAAAAGAGAGTTTTAGATTTAGAACTAAAGCAACTTATTGAATTTATTCCATCAACCCATCAATCCCTCCGACCAACCAACCAACCAACCAACCAACCATCCCTCCCTCCCCCTCCCTCCCTCCCTTCACCCATTCATCCATCCATCTTGCCATCCATCCCTCCATTCATTCATCCATCCATCCATCTTGCCATCCATCCATCCATCCATCCATGCCTCCCTCCATTGTTTATCTGTAGATTTATTGTGCCACCCATTCCTCCATCGTTTAATCGCTCCATCCTACAAATCTTTGTGACATTTCGGCCCCAGTATGTTTCAGGGTTGATGTTTTGAGTGTCACAGCACTGCAGTAAATCCCTTTCTGTTGACGCAGAATGTGACTTACTGACAAACATACAGGTAGCAGCACGTAAAGCTATGTTTAAGATTATAGCCTGATAAGCATTAAGGATGTATGTCTGAGCATGCATCGGTGCGTGCATGGTTGGTGAGCTGGAATCCTGAAGAAGCGATTATCAACAATCCAACTTCCAAGAGCCGCTGCTGGCAGTTTCACTTAAATTGTCTTTTTTCCACCTTGTGACTCAGACAGAGGATCAGACAGCTTTAAAAAAAAGCTCTCTGCCCTTGATGCAAATTAAAAGATGTAAATAAATTATGTGTTGCAACCATAATTTAAGTCAAGTGTCAGTAAATCTTAGAAATCAAGAGGATTCGCGGGAAAAACAGAGTAGCAGGGTAAACCAACATTGCTGCCATGTTTCACCTACAATAATCCTCTAAAACATGCTTCCACGCTTGACCTATAACTCAAAGGCCAATCTGCTACAAATTTGTTCCTCGTTAATCCAAATCTCAGATTCAGTCACAAAAATCTAAAGAATCCCTCTGGTGACCCTGCATCCCCGACTTGCAGCCGGGGTTAATAGTGGTCCAGGCTTTCTCCAACAAACAGCCAGAAGCGTTTATTTCTCGCCTCCCAGAGATCCTGTGTGCCTCCGTCACTGTTGCCACTGCAGGCGGGTGGGAATATAAAACTGGTGGGTTTGTCAGTTCTTTTCTAAAAGAAACTGAATCCAGACTCAACCTTTTCTTCCTTGCCTGTGTCCCATTTTTCTGCCTGTCAGGCAGTTGTCAGATGAAAACAATAAAAAGGACAAGGTGGAAAACACACAAGCCTAACTATGCAAATCCTCCTCTCAGCCATGACTGCAAGCTCCGAGATACACTCCTTCAGCTCTTTGATGCACCGTGTTCAAAACTCCACTGCAAAGAAGTTGCTGCATTAATTGTCCAGAATAGTTTGGCACCAAGTTTGCAAATTTAAAATGTTTTAGTTTCCAAGTGTTCTGTTTAAATTTAAAGCGCCACCTTACAACTAGGCATGGGCCGACAGGAGATTCTCACAATATAACCTACATAGTAGTGCTGGATTTTCTAAATAAAAGAACCTAAAATGTAACAAGACAGACAGAAGGCAGAAACAAGTGGGGGAAGGGGTTCCTGCATTGCTCTTAGTATCCATACAGGGGAAGGAAACTCTCGTCACTCCAGCACTTTCCTTTGGCATCCCAATAAAAGGACTACAGACACCATTTAAACTATTACTCCCTGGGATTACCTGTAACACTGTAACGGGTTAGAAAGTGGGATCTCTTCAAAACAGTGTTGCTGTGCTGTACTCAAATGAATGCACGACCGGGACAAAAAAAACTAATTATTTAAATTTTATAAGAGCAAAAAGCCTTTTTTATATAACTAGTAAAATGAATGCATGAAAAAAACATCACATTTAGTGGAAAAACAGTTTGGACGAATCACTGGGTTATTAGGGAAATGAATTTAAAGCATTTTAGTGCTTCGAGGCCAAATGCTTAGCATGAAGTGCTAGCACTTTCTAATAGTCGTCATTAGAACTAAGTTATGGCATTTGGCTGGCATGCTGCAGAGTCGAGGCTTAGCAGTAAAAGCTTCATATTGGTGCCATGTTGATGTGAAACTTAAATGTGACCCAGGGTGCAGGAAGTCTACATGGAGATCTAGGTTTTAGGAAGGGCTGAGGGAATCTAAACGCCGCTGACTGCTCCAGGTGTCGGGGATTAAACCGCTTCTGTCAGCTAGCTTCGTGCCTCCAGCTGTATTTGTGGGGTCTTGGGCCTTTAAAAGCTTTAAAGGTGTTGGTGGGGGTGCTACAGCTCTGTTATTTTTTCACTGGATTGATCTCTAGTTGTAAGGATGGCTGATTAGGGAAGTTAAAATTTCATGAAAGAAAATAGAAAATTAATGGTTTCAAACACAAGATTCAAAAAAGTAGAAGGAAACTTTAGCGTGGAAAGATTAATTAGGAAATAGATTGTATAAAATCTTTCATAAAATGTAAAAAAAAAAAAAGTCTTCTTGCTGAAAGCCTCACAGCAAGCTTGTAATAAATGCAGCAACAGCAGAGAGAGTCGCGTAAATGGCTCTTATGTGGCTAACAATTAGTGTATTCCCAAGCCTGCCAGGGTGCCCAATGAGAGAGCTACTCTGCAGGGTAGAGTATCAGGGATCAATACACACACAGCAGAGAGAAAACCATTAATTCTTATTAATAATGGATTAGCAAGTTATCATTTTCATGGGACAACACTTAGTGGGAATTTGTCTGATGGCATCAGCACTGGTTGTTTTAATGGAACGCTTCCATTAAGGCCTTTTCAGACCATTAGCAGGCAACTTGTTTGCAATTAATTCCATATAAAGCTGTCTTCCTTGCAAGTTATTTACCCCGACAGAGTCAACTGCACTTCGGGCTGTTTGTTTAAACCAATAAACATCACGTTTTCTATCTGCGCTTCTGTTTTATAGCCGAATCTGAAGGAACACTGGGTTATTTGATATTGGAAATGGCACGTGTGCAAAGGCCCTTTAGGAAATGACTTGGAGGATATAAGCCGTCGGGAGTTTGTATGCATTTCAAGTCAAGATAAAGCATTACATTTCATGGCTGTCAGATGTCCGTTAAAAGTTATCTTAGCTTGAAATAAATCTTCAAACAACCTAAAGATCCTGCAAAAAAAAAAAAAAAAAATCTAAATAGTGTGAAAATGTAAGGTTTTGTAAAAAATAAAAAAAGCACCGATTCCAAAGCAAAATTGGATGTAAATAAATCGCTTTGTTCTGCCCGAAGTGATTGGCCAAAATCAATGACTTCGTGTCAGTTTGCCCTTTAACCTGCAGAAAATCTCCACATACCCAGCGTTTCATCCGTATTTCTGAACCTTCTTAGGTCAGTAAACTAATAATTCTACATAACAGGTCTTTTATTAGAGGTGAGCTAACACCTTCCCAGCACGTGCACAATAATATCAGTAAAATCAGCGCTTTTGACATGATGTAATGGCACCTTCCTCCACTATTCATTTCAAACTCACTACAACTCCATCTCTGGCATAAATAAAATTGAAATAAAAAACAAATAAATAAATAAGAAGGATGGAAGGGTCATTCAGTGCTGAGTACAATGCCACTGGATCATCTGGTAAAATCGTGCCGGTACTCTGATTGTCCGACTCAAATCAGCTATCTCCTTCTCTTATGGTGTACCACAAGGCTCTGTGGTCAGACCTCTCCAGATCATTATCTACACCCTCCCTCCTGGCAATATTTCTGCACAATGTGACAAACCACTGCTAAATGGATGAGAACCTTTATGACATTATGTGTGTTACCGCATAGATCCTGAAGAACAAATGCCTTTCCCAGTATTTGCTGGATGTTTCAGTTGCCAAGCACTGTCCTCTTAAATGGTCGCTTCACATTACATTTACCTCTGATAATACAGAAACCAGAGATTTTTTCTTTTATAGAAAGATAGCTCAGTAGCCAAAGAGATCGATCTTCATAAGCGTTATCAAAGCTATAGTGAAATCGCAAGAGTAATGTGATTTATCCTTACTGAGCAACTGTACTTAAAATGTTTAAAGCCAGAGAAAAGAAAAACATCAAACTTGCAATACCCCTGTGGACAGATGAAGACAGGCTTTCTATCAGGCCTTCCAGCTCGACCTGAATTATTCAAGACAGTGGAGAAGAAGGAAAAGTCTGAGTGCAATTACCCTTCACTCATCTCTTTCCAGTGTGAACAACATTACTGTAATGGCTTTCATCTTCTCAAGCTGATTATGAAGCAGGGAGGCATCTCTCACGTCTGCTCTCTTGCTTTTTCATTGTCAGTGAAACATGGCCAATGACATTTAAAATAAAAAGGGAAAAAAAACACTCAAAGTGAGCATTTAAAGCAATATTTCTAAAACATGGAATCAGAAGTTTTGCCATGTACCTAAGGACGGCAAGTAAGTGAATGTTACAGGTATTACATGACTGGGAGTCTGAGCTGTTATATTACCTGTGGTATTTAAACTGGCACTCAAACCTTGATCTAGTCTAAGATGACTCACTATCGCTGACTTCTTTCAACCCACTTGCTACCTTGTGGGAAAAAGACACAGGATAAAAGCAGAAACTCCACATACATCTACTTAAGTTAAAGCTATTTCTGTCTCTATATTTTTATACCTCTGCAACAGAATTAGGCGATAAATCCCTGCATGTATACGGCTTTGTGGGCTTCATAATGGCTGGTGTACTGTCTGCAGCACAATGCAGATGAGGGAAACATCACTCCCTTTCTTCCATTAACAATCTCTAAACGCATGCGGCCCTGACCTATAAGATGAGCTCGCTAATGTGTTGCATGGACCGCACAGCTCATTTACACAACCCGGGGGCAACATCACCTCCCATGTTCAGCGAGTTCACTTGGTGAAATTTGCTCATTTGCAATGAATGTCATAAAAACAGATTTTTTTTTTCAATTTGACACAACGAAGGACGTCTGACTGTTTGAAGGCTTGTGTGGGTGTCAACCTGGGGACACATGCATGCAGAACAAAACAGAAAGAGGAAAATGGAGCATTGTGTATGCAACTTGAATATATAATGACTTATAGATATCTTCAGGGCTTCTACACAGTCTGGATAACAAGAAATTCAAATATTTGAAAAAGAAAACAGAGTGCCAACATTTTTTTTTTATTATTTACAAAGGTAATTCCCTTTGCCATAGTCTAAAAACCAATTCATCCACCCATCCGTCCATTGATTTGAACATTAATCAGTCCATCTATCTATTTATCCATCCATCCATTTTTGGAAGTTTCACATCTAAAGCCTGACCTCATGTAAAAATATCTGACAGAATATAAAGGGATTTTTTTTTTGTTATACTTAAAATTAGTGTCCCAAAATGACTGGTATTCTTCAAGTGTAAGTCTGGAAAAGTAAGACATTTTAAAACGGAAATTGGGTGAGAACCCAGTATCTTTGTTACTGAAATTCAATCCAGAATCAAGTGTCGCTGTGGGACCTGAGAAGGAAATGCAGGCACCTTGCAGGACGCCTTGGCTCAGACGCTGGCATTAGCGGTCCAAGAGGCAAACATGTTAAGTGTGTTAAGTAATCCTGTGATGTATTGGGGGGTGGGGGGGGGGGGGGTGCTCAGATGCTGCGATGGCCCCAGTTCACCATTCATCACCACAACCTCACTAACCTCATTAATTTGCCTGACTTTGATCAGCCCTCCCTCCGAGACCATAAAAAGCCCCTACCTTTGTTCTCAACATGTCACCCACAAGGCCCAGGAGTCTTAAGAGATTCCACTCTCCACAAGCCAAATGGAGGAGGAAATTACATTACATAATGAGAGGGAAAAATGACACAAGGAGATTTCAGCTCACTTGCCTCCTTCCTGACTGTCAGACTTTGAATAGCCATTTGACCAAGAATGCATACCACAGAACAGTGTGATACACATGAAGGAAAACAACTGGTGGCAAGAAAGTGAGGCTACTACTGTCAATGAAGTAATAACAATGAACACAGAATTGAAATGTCTCTTTCTTTTAAAGATCACTCTGACGTTTCCTGTCATCCTGCGCCAGCGCCAAGACCGGGCCACAGCAGAGAGTCTGGGTGATTGCCTCCAGCCCTGCGACTGAGCTCTCTAATTAAACTATTAATCTCACATCATTAACCTTCGATGGCACTTTCCTCTCTGAATTCTGACACTGCTGCACTGGCTCATGAAAACAACTTTCCTTCAAATCTCTTCAATATTCCCTCTTCATCTTCCCTGTTCTCTTGTCATTAATATAGCTTTTTTTCCCCCCCAGCTGTTTAGCTCTCCATGTACCCAAGTTGCACTCTGGGTGTAGCTGGCTGTATGCGTGGACCACAGCTGTGTGCTAACTGCATTACTCTCAGACTGCCTCTCCAAGGTGGATATGGTTACTTTTAATTAAAAGAGAATCAATTGTTGTCCCTGTCAGTGTTTGAACTGGGTGACCATATGGGCACTTAAAAATACAATCCAATTTGCAGGGTGCCCCCGCCCCCCCCCCCCCCCCCACCCCCACCCCCACCCAAGACCCCATCTGGCCACCCATCTCCTAAACCACTTTGGCATTGCCATTGCATCACTACTTTGTCTGAGTGTAAGAAATGGACAATTCAATCTCCAAAGGTTGAGTCATAGGAACAAGTGGCAAAGCAGGTTAGGGAGTATTTAAAATCTTTACAAACAAGCTTGAATTCCTAATAAAATACATGGAGGATAATTTAGCATGAAAGTCCTATTGTTTTCAGTGATGAGCTGTAATGGGCTTGGACTACAAACCTTTTCTAATCAGCAACATGCATATTTGACCAGTCTTCTTGGCCAAAACCGTTAGTTAATTTACTTGGTTGGATTCCTGGCATGGACCGATCGTCCCAACAGGACATGGATCAACAACCTGTTGTTGTTTGGGCTCTCCACACTGGCTCTAACCAACTCTGACCAAAAACGGGATTAAACTGAGCAGCGTTTTGACATAAATAAGTAAAAAAGGTTCATTTTAGCCTTTGGTCTTTATACCATGCCAGCAAATTACCACAACAGAATAGCAGTATTGGTCCAAGAAACCTTTTTTCACATAAATAGGCTGCAAACAATGTGCTATTTTCTTCATGTATGAAAAATATGTCATGTCTCATTCAAGAACTTTCTTTTTCTTTCAATCAAAACCTATAAATATAAATACAAATCACAGTTCTTTCATTTAATTATGATATAAACCAATTTTATACAGAAGGTGTCATTAAAACTTAAACTACCCATGTTCAAAGGTGCACTTAAGTTCTGTGCCTCCAGACAAATTTTGTTTTGCAAGAGTAAAGGCAAAAATGGCTCTTTGGGCTTTAAAGACTGCTGATCACTTTAACAGGACAATGATCCCAAACACACATGAAAACAGCTTTTTGAATGAATAAAACCCCCGGAATGGCCCCGACATTCAGCCTGTTTCGACATTATTTAAAAGGAGGTCTGTAGCAAAAATCCACCACTTAAATAGAGCTCCGTGATTTCTGAAAAGAAGAGCGCTCAAATATCCAGGAGAGATCATGATAAAGACCTTCTTAATTGCTACAGAAAGCAGGTCTTTTCTCTTGAGACTTTTATCCAAAACATTAGTTTTGTATATAAATATGTGCAGATTTGTGCACTTGAAAAAATGCATCATGATTACAAACCTGGCCACCCTATTCTTGCCTTTAAAAATCATTGAAGTTGTATGTTTAATTAACATTCACCTCCCCTTAAATTGAGCTATTCAAAAAAACATTAAAAGCCCAAAATTCATGTGATACTCATGCTGAGTGCAGTTATATAATTAGCAAAAGCTTCCAGTGAGGACTCCTGTTTTACAATCTAGTCATTGGCACAATAAAATCAAAAAAAAACTGTCTAAAGTGCCAATAAAGGGCAATTACTCTGCCACGGAGCGTCAAGGATCACAAACAGGACAATAAAAAAGTTACACCGTGGAACAGTGACTTGATATAAAAAGTGATTAGACTTGAGCTAATCATTGAGCCAGTCTAATCCTCCGTCAGACTGGGGCTGTCTTCTGGCACCTCACAGAAAAGCTAGCCCAGATTAGAACCTGCGAGGAACCACAGGAGACACATACATCAAAAGCTGATTAAGGCCTGCGAAATAAGTCAGAATGACAGCGCCACAGAAAGATAACCGTTACGTTTAAGAGCTGCACATGTGTGACTTTGGGGCTGACCTTGAGGGGCTGGTGCCCTATTGTGTACAAGGAGGCCATATAGAGACCGACTGAGCTCCCCGGGGATCAATGAGACATTCGTGATCAGCACTCAGAGTAATCACACTGCATTGTTTGGCTGCACAGTGATGACAGGAGATGAATGAGCTCACAAAGCCATAACACTAATAGCGCTCATGGACAGTACAAATTTAAGCCTACAGTGTAAAACTATGCATATTTGCTCCCTTACAGATTTATTCTGTTTTAGATTTTTTCCACTTAGATGTTTCAGATAAACCTGAATAGCTACAAACTCTGCTTTCAAATGATCCAGGTTTTTGGAAATGTGCCCAAATACTGGGTAGGTGTGGGTGGGGACATGTACACACTTTTTCACAGTACTGTATTTAGCAGCTTACCTACCATTAGATGGTGGATGAAACAAAAAGTGCAACTACCTGTAGAATATATCTGCCTTATCTGAGGGAGCATAAACACACAGCTATGAAGGAAAAGCTGACATGTTTTCTTCCTGCTTGGAAGCCTGCTTGGGTTTTTGAGGGGGGTGAGGGTGTGGGGGGCACCAGACTTAGCCTCGTGTAATGAGAAACTTGCCAGGCACCTCGGCCATAATATCTGTCTACAGTCTGCCCTGTAATACAGCGGATCCAAACCAGAAATATCAAGTTCGCATAACTAAGTTCCATACAAATTAAAGGCACCAAACACACACAACCCTATGATTAGTGGTAGGTGTTATTTTTGACCCCCCCAGCTGTCTTATCTTAATTCTATGTGTTTTTTGCTTTACAGGGTGGATAATAGCAGCTCTAGGCCTCTTTCTGTGAGTGCTTACCACTACACATAAATAAACCCCGGACCATGGACAATTTTCCTAGCAGATCCTTTATGTCTGAACTTCTTTTTGCTTTTACACTTATTCATGTAGAAGTGTTTTTCTACATAGTCAATAAATTAGAATATTATTGAATAGTTCATTATTTCAGTAACTCAATTCACTAAGGGAAATGCATTATATAGATTAGCATAGACTGATGATGTTTTAAAGCCTTTATTTCTGTTAATTATGATTTTATTCTACCTCCAACTAATGACAACACAGGATTTAAGATTAGAATATTGCAGCAGACCAATAAAAAGCAAAATTTTTCAAGTAGAAAAAGGGGGCTTAATTAAAAGCATGTTTAATATCAGTTTAAAGGTTGTTGAAATCCAAAGCTACTTCTAATTGCAAAAGATAACTTAATACATATGATTGTATATATATATATATATATATATATATATATATATATATATATATATATATATATATATATATATATATATATGTGTGTGTGTGTGTGTGGTGACTTGCGTCATCGTAGCATCAGAGTAGTGGTATGGTTAATTAATGTGCCTGACAGTTGTTTTAATCTATCAATGGTACAATCACTGAAATTAGAGACCAGGGCGGTCTAACTCTCACAGGGGGGCACAGAGCAGAAACAAAAAAGAGCTGGCTGTGTGCATCCTAAAAATCCCCAGTGAAGCTTGTTGAAACGATAAATGGATGCAATAAAGGGAGTTACTCACAAGAGGAAAAATATTTGCAATCCAGCATTTTGTGCTTGCAATTCACTTTTGCAATGTACCTATCTGCAAAACAGAGATTAAAGACAGCGCAAAAGCAGCAAAGTGTAATAATAATCAAGGCCTCATCCTAGCTCTACACTTAGCATCTTAAAGAGTCAGCATATTTAAATAACATCCTAACACTGTCATTGACCAGGATAAGAACTTTTTATGTTCTTTAAAAAGTGCATGCCACTCAATTTAGTCTGTTTTGTTAGTTTTGAGCAAACGGTGGCCAGAAAAATCAGAGAATGCAACAGTAGGCAAAATATTCAGCCAGTCAATAAATTTACTTCTCTGCAGATGTAATTTGACTAATCAAAGGAAGCCTGGTACTTTAATAGTTGTCTATTTATTAGCAGGATGCAGCAGTTTGGTCTGTGGATATGACCATATCAGTGGTGGTCTGAATTAAAACATTTACACTACTATTTAAGTCAAGAGATACTCGGGTCCAGGATTTATTTGGATTTATTTAGATCTGACGACTTCTGTATTTACAATTCTATGTATCCTGATATTTTCTTATGTAGAATGTTTTTACGTAAACATTTAATGCGGTTTTACTTCTAGGTTATAAAAAGCCAACATGAATGAACCACACAGGAATCTGTTTAGCTTAGCGGCTAGCCGTTCATTGTAGCTCCGCTGGTAGACTTTAAACATGGCTGAGAGTTGCAAGAAGCGAACAGCGTTCATGTTTATGAGAAGAAGAGGAAGGCTTCAGTAGAAAGAAATAAGACCAGAGTGGATTTGAGAGATTTTTTCACGTGATCCCCCTGAGGAGCGGAAGAGCGAGGTAAGACGGTCTTGCTTATGTGCAGTTATTCAAAAAGGGACTTGGGGAAACTTCTGGAAAAATTGCCGACCCTAGCTTTAAGTGCACAACAATAGGATTTTAACTTAGATTAGAAAAAATACTCTCCAACATTATGTCCTAATTCGGTCCATTTCAAAGACAGATTTGCAGGACCGCAAGAAAACTGTCAAAACTGCAGAACCTCTCTGCAAGGTCAAAACTACAGTGAAACATTTCACCACAGGAACAAGGCCCTGAGAAACAAAAGGCAAAGGCTACGAGAAAAAAAAAAAAATCCTCTTTGATGCATGTCTGAAAGGACAGATCAGTTGCCGTGGTCAGACTGAGACAGAGGGGTGTCGGGGCGTAATTGAATTACAGTGACCCAATGACAGCAACTGTAGGTGAGGTCATGTGTTGAATTAATTCTGTTCCTGACCTTGTCTTTGGTGGTGGAGCTGCCCCCGGAGGCCCGAAAGGTCCAGCAGCAGAGGCAGATCTCACAGAATGTCTTTTTGCAGCCAAAACTGTCACTCAAATAGACAGCGAGGCACAGAGGCAGTCGGATGTCAACTGCCTCCACTGTATGCTTATTTTTAGTTCTGGTGCTAATGCTCTACCTATATGTCGGGACATATAGTCATTAAACAAACATTTGTGTCTGTCTTCTGGAATTCATTAAAATATGAAAGCAGAAATTCCCACATGCCATTACACTGTAAGCAAGCTGATGCAGGATGTCCCAGGTGAACGAGGTTACTTACTGTCTGCCAGAGAGGAGATCACCTCGGAGCCGAGTAGAAGCAGCAACAGCAACGCCCCTCTGGGCAGGAGGGGCCCTGCCAGGTGAATGTTAGGCACCATGCTCCAAGTTGGCACTGCTCCCTCCTCAGTCCCCGCTGCTAGACGCGTCCCACTCTGACAGGATCAAAGACTAACACCTGAGAGAGCAAAGAAATGCAGAACAGGGGTGCAGAGACATTAGTATTCAAACTCGCTGCACATTTGCATATATTTGAATGAACAGCATAACACAGTTAGGCAAATAAAAAAAAAAAAAAAAATCAAAAGCAAGTCGCAGAGCAGAACCAAACGAGAAAGAATTTAAGTATACATGTTTTTGAAACAAGTAAACAACAGCAAACAACACTGGAGATCTTTGTTCGCGATCAACAAGGCATCTAATACCCAAAACAAATCCTGCTTCAGGCAGTGGACAAAACTCGTAAAGTGAATGTAAGTACATCAGAAGAAGAAGGCGAAGCAGCGATGCAGAACAGTTCTACAAAAAGAAAAGAAACCTAAGAAGATTCCAAGGGAGAGGAGGATGCAGGATCAATTTTCTCAGCCACCTTCCCCCTAACAGCGGGGTTTAGTTAAAAACCCAGAGGATCTCCTAAACAGCAGTCCCACAGGACCCTGGCCCACTTAATGTCTCCCATTAGGAAATTGAAACTGAGCCATCCAGATGGTTTCAAATCACACAAAGTGCAATGATCTCATAGAATGACAACATGAGTACATAAATAAACCTATAACGCAAATTCCTTCCTTTGGTAATTTGTGCCCCCTTTTTGTACCTGCGTATGGCCAATTTTTTGCTTCCTACTTCCATCTATCCCATACCTGTAAAATGACCATCTTGCATATATTTACTTACAATATAACTTATAACATTTTCGCTGAAGTTAAGTTTAGAACATATGGAGATAGATGCCCATAATAATGCTCAAATATATAATTTAGTGAAACTTTATATTATCTTCTGGAACTTTGTATGAAACTCGATTTTGGTTCGGTACAATGGAATAATTAGATCACGAAAATGGCTCAAAAACGTCAGTTCTTATAGTAGCATGACTGTGAGCGAAAGCCTTTCATAGAATACATATAAAATGTTTATAGAAAAATCTATAACATGACCTAACCTCTCCTTTTTAAATGAGAGAAAAGCTTCAATTATACCCATTACTAAAAAAACTACTTGATAAGAGGGATGAGTGCTACTCCTTTATTTTTTAACCCACGACCACATGCCCTTTAGAAACTAGAAAGATTTTTCAAAAAGACAAATTATTCTTGTATATGAGGAAAACGTATAAGTTAGCTGCCTTCTTTCAGCGAGCTGACCGACAGTGCACGGGATCATGTGGGGAAGGAGCAGCACTTGTTTTAAATCTTTGATCAGTCCATTTTCTTCTGGTGTCCCATTTAAAGGACTTTAAAATGCAGGAAATTTGCCAAACTGAATTAAAATCTATTCAGAAATATTCTTAGGAACTAAATCCTCTATAGTTAGTTTTTCTTTTTCTTTAAAAACTATGTTTTTATGTGGGAAATCATAATTGTGCTTTCATTGTAAAAAGAATTGTTGATGTTTTGCCAAATCAGTCGCCTATACTGACCACTAATATTTAAGGAATCAATTTTATTGTCAAAAACACCTAAGTTAAACAACTAAGATACAACCTTCAGTTTATTATAGCCTGCAGTTTAAGTGTCTGTTGGCATTACAAACAAAGTAAAAGCAATCACTTTGAATTGAGTTAACTACATTTCTAATGCCCACACTCTTCCCTGTGGCCATCTCTGACGAGTAGCTATAATGTAGCAGATCCCAGCATAGCCAGGGTAGAAATCCATTTCTAAATGGATTTAAAGCCAATTTGAGTAAAAGATAACCTAAAACTTAAAATGAAAGAAAAAAACTCTTTTGATATCTTCACTTTTAATTTTTAGACCTTACTCCCTCCCATCTAGAAGAGGAATGAACAACACTTTGTCTTTGGAAAAAAAAAATGGGACAATGCTCAACATGCTGAATATCTTGAGGCTTGCTGGGTGGCCAGTCAGCTTTATTCTATTCACTTCAGCTAAATAAGTTAGAGTGTCAGGAACATAATGCCTCCAGTATCTTGTGAAGAGAAAAAAAAATTCCTCAGCCTGTGGAGGTCATTACTCATGTGGCTCCTTCGATGCTGCTGAAAACAGAGAAAAATGCACACGACGGGCCGCATCTACAACCATGACCACCCTCTTTGTTAAACATTCTCTGATGCAGGTAGTCTAGCACACGAAAACATCAATAGTTTTCATCCTTTTATTCATGCACCATTTTTACCTATTTTTCTGAAGTTAATTGTAGGAAGAAAAACCCCCGCATGACAATAGGAGGGAATGCAGCGTAGGAGCCCAGGCTGGTTCCTGACACGGGCAGAGACCCAGACATTCAAAGTTGCCAGCCAACTCTTCATTGCTGCTTGTCACTGTACTATGTGCCTCAAGGCATCGATGTCTGCTAAACCAATATCCGATTCCAAACACTTCTCGCGTCTGAGGTATTTCTAGACACGGCAGAGTCAACATCATCTATAGCATGTCATGGTTTGAGCTGTGATTGTATCAAATTCTAATATGTTCCTCTCTGCATGTAGACTTTGAAGAAATACCCCTTAACTTCAGCTGAAGTCATTTTAAACTCTGAGAAAAAACAAATTAAAAGGAGGCTTTCCTTCCCACTGTTATTGAAAACGCGGTTTAATGTTTGCATGTTAAGCTGCAGTCAGGAAAAGAAAAAAGAAAAGTCAAAATATGCTGCTGAGGATGCCAAAATGCAAAACCCTGCACAGGGAATTAAAGACATTTAGACCCCATTTTTAATTTTAAGTTAATACCCCAAGTTAGCATTGCAAAGTGAGTGTAACTCACATCAATTTCAGTGGCTGACTAATTTGTTATGACACTCATTTTAATGTACGCCAGCACTGCTCTTGTTCACGTCGTGGGGAGAGGAAGTAAGTGAGGCACATTGAGTTGGCTACTCGCCGTGCTCCAAACCCTTGGCGGTGGAAGGATATCTTTCGCAGCAGATGCCAGAAAGAGGCAGATGCTTTTCATCTTCAATGAGACAAATTCCTCAAGCGAAGGCTTATTCTTTTTTTTTCAGCTACTTATTTACTACAGTGAAGCCCGGTCTCTCCCAGCTGTACAGAAATACTTTGGGACAACTCTCGCAGCTATGCGAGTTTGTGTTGCGGCGTGGAAAAGAGCTGGGCGTTAACCTGGAAATGGAGCGTGGTGTGGTACAAAATCCATCCAAGATGGCTCAGCAAATGAGAAGATATTGTTGTTGCTGTTGTTTGCAAGCATGAGGGGGATGCAATAGCAAAACAGTGTGAAGATGTAGGTGTGAATGAATGCCCTTGTGAGTATAAGTGAATCCTTCTGTAATGATTTCCCTCCAAAGTCTGGTGAGAGAATGAGACAAGCAAGTGAGCAAAGTAGATAAATATTGCTAAAATGCTAATCCAGATTATTTCACCAGCAAATGTGAAACTGTTTCTACACAGCTACATGTTTAAACAGCTACAGGGGTCATATAAAGTGCACAAAGCAAGCTTGTGTTTTGTAATCCTATATATGAAAACCTACAGTGCCAAGGCAAATTATTAAAATCTTTTCAAAACGGTCTCAAAAGAAATCTAATCACTGATGATGTGCCTAAATGGCACATCACTAATAAGATCTAAATTGGGGTGCAACGAAACATCCTGTTTACAAAAAGAAATTATACATGATATCGAATTCAACAATAAAACAAGAAGCTTTAAATATTATTGGAGCATTTAAGAATCGCCTCTTTTCTGACAAGGCCTTACAAGTCACAAACTATATTTCAGAGAATTATTATTTGTGTAGAATAATCCAGTTTAGTTTTTATTCGCCTATATTTTAAGATTGTAATGCCAAAAAAAATGCTGAAACTGCTCCCTGGTTATGTTTTCTCAAATAAAGGTTTCATAAATCTCAAATTAGGTTTTCATGGGTAAAATGTGTAAGTTTATCCATCTCAAATTTGATCTCTAGGAATTTTAGATTATCAACTTCAGAAAATTAAATGCATCCCAGGCAGATCAACATTTTTTAAATATCCCTTTGGTTTGGCACCAGTCGGGACCATCAAACCAAAAGTTAACTTTAGCATTATTAGTCTGCCTACGAATCATTCATAACCAGTAAAAACTGGAAAGCAGTATGCTGAACTTTTGTAATAGTTATCTATCATCTGGCTAACAGGATGAGGCGATGTACAATACTGGGTTCATGGCACCAAACAATACTACAGGGCATTTGAGAAACATTTTTGGTTAAAAATAAAAATCAGCTTTGTTTTCTTAAATTGCATTTGAAATGTGTGCAGAATATTTCAATCCAGGTTTAACAGGTCCATTTTTATGCTTAATGCAATGGTCGTAAAGCCAATAAGAGTTGAAAATGCTCACGTTTTGTGTTTTTATACAGCGTAGTTGGTTTCATTCATAATGACATGAATAACCAAAAAAAAAATCTGACTTTTATGTTTTAATAAAGGTTTTACAAATCACAAATGGGCACACAATCAATTAATCCGATCATAACATATGTTTATATGCACCTGGCTTCATTCAGAATAGAACCACTCTGACATGCGCATTTATCAAATTCCTTTTAAAAAAACATAAAACGAAGTACTTCCGTCTTTGCTGAACAACAAAAAATAGTAAACAAAACAATATTGTATGATTCGTTTTTCTTCCGAGTGCCCAGGTTGGACTTGCGCGATGTTCTAATTACAATTGAAACATTACTGAATAAATAATAATTTTGAGCTGTTTTAATGTTTCGAAAAAAGGGACAACAACGCAAAAATACGTTGCGTTTACGTCAGGCGCACTTGGGTCAGTTTGCCACATTCGGAATAGCTTGAGGCTGACAAGCGTTTATGCAATATGATATCTTGTTTACATGACATTTTTATTCCGATCCGTCCTTTATTCCGATTACTTTTCTCTATGTAAACGTAGCTAATGAAAAGTTCAGAAGAGCTGCAAGAACAAATATCATAATTCTGTACTTGCAGTCCTAGTTTGGGACTTCTTTTTTTCTGTAGAGAATTTTTATTTATTTCTTTTTGTGCTGTCTGAGAAAAATGACGATTGTGTGTTGCAGTAGGTGAGGACCTCCCTGGGGATCTGCACTTGAGTTCTTGTGAACTATGAAATTTCCTGGCAAGAAAGAACTCGGTTTATGTTCTTGCAGCCTTGGGTAAAAGAACAAATTTCTCTGTTCCTGCAGAGCATGTTTTGGACATTTAGAGTCGAACATAGATACAGGGCAGTAAGCTTTGTTACCTTCCTATCCTGCCATGGGATCTTGTGATACCAAACATTAACTACAAACGAAATTACCAAATTAATAACATCTCAACTGACTGTTTCCTTGAACAAAATACCTTTGTCGAATTATAAGCCTTGCATTTTGGCCCTATGCAGAACCAACCTGTGCCTAACAAGCATCACAGGAAATATTTCGGAATATTTCCAAGTTGATAGCAGCTGTTAGATGAAAGATCTAATCAAATTTGAAAGGGACTGTCTGTACACTTATGTGATAATTAAGGCCCATATCTTGAAAGGGATTCAGAAAAAATCTTTGCAGTAATTAAAGTCATAAAAGTTAGAGCAGCCTCTGTCATTTTTAAATAAAAGAAGTCCATAACAGTCAGCAGATACCTCAGATATGGCTGCCCAGTCAAACTGAGTAATGAAGAACAAGGCACTTTGATCGCACAGATAAGTAATCCGCCAGTGGTGGTGAGTGGAAATGAAAGTGAGATGGACAAATTAGAGAAATCTGTTTTAAAGCTCCGTTCCACAATGTGGCACATTCCATTGTTATAAAATAATAGGTTTTATTTGGCTAGGAATAAAAATAAGTTGCAAAGACAATAATTAGGATATTTTTAACAAAATACTTCAACCTACAGTTTAAATACTTTAGTCCAGAAACTCTGTAGTTTAGTTGAATAATAGCCTCGTACAAAGTAAGAATGAAAACAAAGATAGTTAATAAACTACGAACTCCAAATAGAACAAAACTGAAATCAACAAACGATGAAGTGACATCAAAGATCAAATGTAAACAAGTATGTTTAAGAACAAAGGCTTGTTTTGAGAAATTAGCTCTGAAGGCAACAACAGTTGCTAGGTGTTCAAACAACCAGTTAACAATGTAAAGCAGAAGGGAAAATAAAACATCTTGATTAAATATTTTAAGAATAATCCGATGATTTAGAAATCAATTACATTTTGGACAATTGATTCGTAATGTTGTGTTAACTAGCCATCACGGTGACTGGTTATGAATAGAGTGATGCCTTGAAATATTTATATACTCACAATTTGGCAGACGGATGGATGGCAAGCATGATGTCACATCCAGAATTAGTGATTGATATGACAGCAAAGAAAAATAGCAAAGAAGAATCCCACATGTACCTCAAAGAACAATAAATACTAATACTAATGTATATATGCGTACTCACAGCGTGTGGCGAGCTGTGTGGTAAACACAAAAACTAACAGTAGCTGCTGTCTTAGCATTAGCAAAGCATTAGCAAAAATTAGCATTAGCAGCTGAGATAATAGACACAATCTAGCATGCTTAGAAGGACTTTGTGGACATGTTTCATGCAGGTTATTTAGAGTAGAAAATGGGAAAACATAGATAAAATGGAATAAGCTTCCGTTGATGGAGTAAAGTGACTGTTTGCCAATAGGTAAGTACCCAAAACAAATTTGTAGCATCAGGCTCAGTGGTCTGTTAGCACTCCAGCAGCTAAGCGCCACAAACTAAAGAAAAAACAATGAGATAAACAATATTTAAATTGTTTTATCCTGAATTATTTTTTCTCTGGCAGACACAACTTCTTATGTTGATCCTTCTGATGAACAGTAGGACGTGTTGAGTTCAGCAGGTGAATAGAGAAGATGTGGTGGCCGCTCTCGGTCTAGCGGCTAGGGTGAGCAGAAGCTCAAATTGGCTCATGCAGGGAACATGCAGAGCCCGAGTTCCAGTTCAGCCTGAAGTTCAATGAAAATAGATCAGCCTTAATAAAAAGTAATACTTATGGAGCAGTAAAAATAATTGCTGATTTTCACCTTTTAAAGGTTCTATATCAGGCTTTTTGTAAGCCATCCAAAGTCAACTATAGGCATTAGGCATGATGAAATATTGCTTTAGGCACTATGGAGTATTAATTTGTTATGAAATATTAGTTGTTTTCTGCTGCTATTTTTCTAACCTGGAAACACTTGCCTTCACTGCGATGCCACTTCTCCGTGTGGGTGCCACCCATTTCATGATGTTGCCCTAGAGCCGCTGCAGCATGATATCAAAAAAGAGCAGTTGATATCGCTGTGTAGATTAGGTGCTAAAAGAGCCACTTCATCTCAACTTTGAGCAGAAATATCCACGCTCACCCTCACATCACCGCTTGCTGAGCAGCATGTTGTTTACTGGGCAGGGGCAGCACGGTCAAGGTAGGACCTCCTAGAGAGGACGGGTAATGACCGCTCTACATAGACCTGGTCATGGCCATTTGTTTGCCAGGACAGGGAGGGGCTGCTGCTCAGAGAGCAGAATGCACAAGGATTACTCAGACATGCATG
Source organism: Fundulus diaphanus (assembly GCA_037039145.1). NCBI lineage: Eukaryota > Metazoa > Chordata > Actinopteri > Cyprinodontiformes > Fundulidae > Fundulus > Fundulus diaphanus. The sequence goes on along the minus strand of CM073133.1, from coordinate 20,336,481 downwards.
AATCAAGGAAAATAGCACTTTGGCGATGATTTTGATGAAGGAATAGCATCACAATATAGCTAAAATCTCAAAAAAGTTGATTTTGCACAATATGGGCCCTTTAAATAAAAGCAATTAGATCATGTTATATATTTCTGTTTTAAATGGCGATCATGCTGTGATAACCTGATACTAGTTCTTGCCTACAATACAGCAGTCTACAATCATGTTGAACAGGTTTATAGAACTAAGATTTTCCACCAAAGGTGTTATAAAGGGAAACATTAAATGAAGCATAGCCAAAGAAATTAATTATCAACTGAAACAAGAACATGTTTCAAATAATTGTAGTTCAGGGCTGTGGTGTGTTTATTCAAGTCTGGGAGAGCTGCTGTGCCAGAACAGAACATATTCAACCTTTTCAAGAATCTTTTGCAACTCACTCCACAAATCCGAGAGGTGGGCGGTAAGTCACAGGCCAAACACAATTTATTGTGCAGCACAGGGTCCCCAATTATTCAATATGTCAACTTTGCGTGGCCCATTAGGGGGAGATGATTCTGTTGCGGTAACATTATGTCTAAACACACAGAGAGGACAAGGTCGCTGAATTGAACCCATCTGAACCTTCCATCACTCAACGGGGCATCGGTTGTTAATCCTTAACGAAGAAGCTTTGGATTCTTAAGTGTTTGGGGAGTTCTCAGGTATACAGAGCGTGACAAACAGAGTATACGGTATATAAAGAGTGCAATAGGCGGAGGACTAAGGGATTTAGTGAGGTAATTAACAAGACAACAATTGGAACATATAAACCAGGAAACTGTGGAGGACAATAAAGCATTTTAGCCAGCTCACTGGGGAGGGGAGGGAACACACCTGACGCACACCTATCCTGTTAGCTTGTTTGCCTCCCATATCAGCTGTCTGTCACTCAACTTATTACACCTCCCATAAATGTGTGTGGCAAGAGTGTGGCCACCCAAACAGAATTGGCCATCGACAGGCAAGCAATGCAGGACGCAGCTGCGCAGAGAGAAGAGGCGGGAGAGAGAGAGGCAGCGGCTGAATAAACACCACCATTACGCTAACTACAGGTAGAGCGTATCTTTTCTCTGCCGTTTCCCCCTCCCTCCCATTCATGTTCCCTCCATTTCTCCGTATCTTATTTAATGGGTAATCCCAGGCGCGGGGAGGTGGGACAGCTGAGATATATGGGCCAGTGGCGTGGAGAGCTAATCACGGCCGTCTCTGGGGGTGATAAACCCAGACCAGAGAGGTTTGTATTTGCGAAGCCTGCAACAGCCCCATAAACACAGTTACAAGCCGAATTTCAACAGCAGTGTTTTTGGCTCTTGATTAGTTTTCCATGCCCCAGAAGTCTCACCCTCACAGCTCTATACTCCCCCCACTTTTTTACCTCAGCGGTGATCACCGACCATAAGATCCCAGGAGAATCACTGCAAGCTAGCGAGTCCCATACTGTAAAATGAAAATGTAAAATAACCAAATTGAGTTCTCTCCTCCAACTCGGAAAACCCAGCTGTATCCAAAGACTTGATGGTGCGTGTCTTTTTTTTTAAATCTTTTTACAGGGGTGCAACAAGACCATGCATTGAATTTTGCCCAACAATGGGTAATGTCCTGTGACCTATTGAGTTTTACAGCTCTTCTGTTTACAAGCTGATTCCACAAAGTTAATTGTTAACACTTTACTGCCGAACGGGACACAGAGACTGACAGGCACCTCTTACAGATGTGCACAGTTCCTTGAGTTGAGCAATAGCAAGTAGGAGGCACTGATTATGCCGAACTCGAGTAATAATTAAACGCCAGTAAAATTTCTGTCTGTGTGGACCACTGAAAGGAAGTCACTGATGCCATGGTGTCTGAAAATTATCAGACATACTATATATGAGACAGATTGCATAATGTACAGTGCGACGCTAAAGTAAAACTCCTCAAACCTTTTCACATTTTTTTAGATTACAATCACAAGCATAACATTAATTAGATTTTATATGAGAATCATAAAGCAGTGCATAACTTCTAAGTTGAAGGAAAACATAAATCTGAAATTTGAATTTTGACCATTTTACTCCGATTCTCCTAAATTAAAAACCGACTGCCCTCCTTTCACCTGATTCGTATTCTCAAGTGGGAGAATATATCACAAGTTCATTACTCAAACATTTGACAAATTGGGCTTTTTTGGGAGAGTGGCAGGAAGAAATTCACAGGAGGTCTCGTTAGGTGACACTGTGAACCTGAAACAGAAAGTGCTCCGGACAGATTTGGTCAAAATCGAACTTTCTGGCTTACATGCAAAACCCACCATCCCCACTGTGACACATTGGTGGCAAAATCAAGCTGTGTGAATCCTTTGCTTGTCAGAGGTGATGGGAAGATGGATGGACATAAATCAGGGGCAAGCCAGGAAGAAAACTATTAGAGGCTGCAAAAGCCATCTGATAGGGATGAAGGTTCACCCATCAGCATGACAACAACCCTAACCATGCAGCCTGGGGTACAGTGGAATGGTTCAGATTGAAGCCTATTCATACGTTTTCAGCTGCAGTTGCAGAAAAGGGTTGTTCTGTAAACCCTTGACTCAGGGAGCAAGAATACAATTGTATGCACAATATATTACAATATATCATCAATGCAACATCATTGTTGGCAATATTCATATCGCAAAGGCCTGTTTGGAGTGCAGTAACTGCTGGCCAATATATTCCAAGCATTATGAACTTGGATTTAACATGCTAATGTAATATTTAACAGGTCTCATGGCAGCAGATGCACCACACACATAGCTCAAAATGCTAAAGGTCCCGGAGTGTAGGGAGCACAGATGAGAAAAAGAGGATAGAACAAAATACGGATATACCACAAGTGACATCATCACTGCGATATTTACCAATAGTATCACCATGGCAAGAGTTTCTAATATCACAGACTTCCAATCCAATCTAATCACTTTAAAACACTAAGCTTGACCAAAGTGCTATACATATTAAAAAACACAAAATTAATTAGGAGAAAGAGCAATAAACACCATGGAGATGTGATAGGTGACATGGAAACCAAGTGAGTATAATCAAAAAAATGCAGAGCTGCTGGGTTAGGATTTAAGCAGGGAACTAAGGTAAGATGGGCAAACCAAAAGCTAAGTGGAAAAACAGAGGTTCTAACTGACTACCAACATAATAAATAAACCAAAATGAACTGAACAGGACACAAAATGTAACTAAAAAACTCAACACAGAGTAATGAATAAATATAAAGAGACACGTATAACATTAACATGATCTGAAGACAAACAAGTGTGGATCACAACACTTTTCTTCCACGGTACAAATATGCAGTGCTTTGACCTGGTCTATCGCATAAAACCCCAGTGATATACGTTGAAGTTAATAGTTGTCACACGAAAACTTACAAGGCAGGTAGGTGTGAAGGGTAGGAATACTTTAGTAAGGCAATGCAAAAATATCTGCAAAGCAATGCACAATTTGTACGATGTAATCTGTAAGGTTCCTCCACTAACATCCCAAAGAAAATACTGCAAAGACATCTGTGGACTGGGTTTATGATACAGTGTCTATTGACATTTGATATTGGTCAAGTCAAGTATCTTCATAAATTTCCACATGTCTGGTTGGGGGGGTGGTCTTTAGCACAGGGCCAGCAATCTTCTCAGCAGCAAATCATTCAGGGACTGAAAGGTGATATGTTTTACACCAATATGTATTACAAGGACTCGAAGAGACACACCAGAGTGCCACCTCTATTTGAATTTATCGAGGAGTGATTATTGGCGATGTTGCGCAGCAGAGCGAGGACAAAATGGCTTGCAGTGCAAAGTGCTGTGAAAAAAGGGGCTTGCAAATAAATCAAAACACAGGCTCAATGTAAAACAGACATCCATCAAGTGAGAGAAATGCTGTGTATACCTGAACTAATAAAGTCCCAGATGCAGATTTCTGGGGGGGGTTTCTCCAGTGTTTATGGAACATAAAAAAAGTAAAGTTGTGTGTCCAGTGAACGATTAAAAAAAATTGAAGGATTTCAGATTTTATTTCAGACTTCAGGTTTCACTTTTGAATGTTTTTTATGCACTTATTATGCTCCTAGTGGTGTGTTTATTGCTTTTTATATTTGTTGTTTGAGTCTTTTGAAATCTCTTGGATGTGGGGTCCTAAAAGCAATAGAATCAATTAGACAATCAAGCGTTTCCTACATATGTCAGAATTTCATACTATTTCTAAATCTAACTTCATAAGTTTTTACCATTTTAAATTATGACTTCACAGATGATATTTCCATAGATACAAGGTTTTAAATAGCAAATTTGTTAAATCATTACGGTAAAGAGATGGATAGATGGTCAGTCGGATGGATGGATGGAAACATTTAGGCAACAGGGCAGTGAATAAAGTCCGTAAATAGAAATATTTCTCCATTCTGGTCGAGACTTAAAATGTAAGTCTGCAGTTTACAGACATAAAGATGTTATCTTATTTCCTTGAGTTAAAATTTTACCACAAAAAATAATAATTAAGCTTGTTTCTGGGTTATAGTTAAACATTAATTAAGCACTATAAACTTAGATCTATTCTCAACAACAGATGCTTGGGAACATCGGAAAAGAAATTCAAGCTGCCAAGCAAGAGAGACAAGCTAAGACGTCACCACTTGACGGTTTGCTTGTGGACAGATGGTGCCGTAAAATGACTAGGCAGACAGCACAGAAGGCATGGACTAACCCCCCCCCCCCCTTCACACCACACAGAGGACTTGGACTCCCCGCCCCCACCACCTCTGAGGCAGAAAGCCTTGTCTCCACCAGTAAAAGACAAACAGAGTGAAGGCATGTGAGCAAAAAGACTGGCAAACACACAGTTCTGTAGATCAATAGCACGTCAAATGGAGGCAGTAGCTCTGGCTGAGCCCAGTCCATGGATATTTCATGGACGGATTTTAGGAACCAGAAGGAGAAATACAAATGAGAGTGGGATTATTTAAAGAACGACCACTGGGTTTGTGTTTTGGTTGCATCGCATTCGTTCTCAACAACTGGCACTGAGGTGGTAATTCTGGACAAAAGTTGGTTTGAGAAGGGCCCCATGCTTTGCAGCTGGTGCCCCCACTGTTCTAAATCAATTACCTCTAGCCAGTCAATGCGTAGATTAGGGGGTTATTGTAAATCAGCTTGGTGGAAGGCCAGATTAGTGACTGTAAAGAAGTGGGAGTGTTGTGGACCCTTCAGAGATGGCCATGAGAAAGAAGCTGTGAGCACGGTGCTATGTTGCAGAGCAGACATAGCAACAATGCTTACTAAGGTTGGATTGAGTGTTTTTATTATTAAACCTTTATTTAACCAGGTAAAAAATTTTTAGATCAACACCTGTTTCACAAGGGTGACCTGTCCAAAAAGGGCAGCAGAAGAGATCATAGTGGATAAGACAGACAACATTAACAAAACAACCACTAAATTATATAAAGTGCATAAAGGGATGTCATCACTGAAACTAGATGAATCCAGCTACAATTTACCAGACTAATGATCTGATTGAAGAAACAGTGCAAGGCTGTTACTAATATTGCATTTTTGTCTATTCAGGAATAGTTGCCTTGATTTAGCAGAGGCTTAATTTACATTTTCTACCATGTAATATCACTTACCCTTACACTAGAGGTGTGCGATACATCGTATTCACAAGACAAAACACTACATGATATAGGTTCACAAGAACAAAGAATAGAGAGCATTTGTCAAAGATTTCAGACTGTTTTTCAAATAAGCTCTGATCATTGTAGAACAATCCTGTTCAGGTTCAGTCAGTCTAGATATTAAAGCTTTCGAACTAGGGAGGATCTCTGTACAAAAATAACTGCACCTCAGCAAACCAGCCAATGAAACTCCTGAAGTTTTGAGGTGACGCCACAGCCATTGGTCTGATCCAGGACAATGACGTGTCTGCATACAGACAGGAAGATGATTGGCTGGTCTACTGGTGCGGTCAGAACCACCCAGAGATTGAACCCAGTGGACACGATGGAGGATTTACAGAGAACAACCTCCACACTGCCTCCCTACATCATCCTCAACATTACTGTGTCTACTGTGGATCACTTCCAGTTGCTAGGAACCACCATTTTTACACCACCTGAGATGGTCCTCACACATAGAAGGCCCAGCAGAGATTGTACTTCCTGCGGCAACGCAAGAATTAGTTTCACAGTATTTTCAGAGTAAAATATACAATTATTTTTATTGTTGACTAATCTATAGATTAGTTTTTCGATTAGTCGACTAATCACGATTTTTTTTGTTTGATCTCCATCATCACTTCAAATATTTTGACTCACTTGTTCTTGTCTACACACCTTTGAATGCCTCTTTATTGCATCTTGTAGTCACTCTCCTTTATTAGCTTTATAAATGATGCTCCATAAAATATTCATTCTAGATTTAACTGAAAGTTTATGTTTTATATTTCTATCAAAGTAGATTTTGGGGTGGAGTGCCTGTCGACCGTGTCAACAGGGTACCCAAGGAACCACTGAATTTCCTGTTTAAAAAAAGCTTTATTCTATGACAGCAACAAGACTCATCACATAAATTTCCCTTTCATAATTTAATATAACAAAATCTCTTGCCATTAGGTCTCTTTACACCAGCTTGTTGACAGAATATTTTTCATATAGTTTTTGTCAGATGCATATTTTAGAAAAAAGAAATAGAACTATGATCAAATCAACATTATTGTTAACAAAAATGAAACCAAAATATTGGAAGGAGATGCAGTCTAACCTGTGTCTATGTAAAAAAAACATTAGTTTAAATCAAAATCCATCCTTGGATAAATATTTCACCTTGTTGGGAAGGAATATATTTTCTATAAATATGCAAGAGGCCCTAAAAGTATCCATTCCTATATGTTAATGTTTTCATGGACTAAATCTACAATTAATTTAGTTCACTTAGAATTTAGTAAGATTTAGTGTCCCTAAATTACTAAGGATTAGTTCATTATGACTAAACTAGATGACATTAAAACTAAATGTTCAGTCCCGAAAGAAAACGGATTAACACTCCTTCCTCTGCAACATCTATTGAGAAAATAAGAATCAAAAGTCATTATAGCGATATTCAAAGTGGTCTTTTCATGGAGGTTTGAGACTTCTACATCAGTCTTAAAAACGGTCACACATATACTCCTGTAAGATGGCCTGTGCTTGTCTGACTGCAATCCGACAAGCAGTTCCTTATCTCACTACATCTGTTAAATGCAAATTCGCTCCTGAGATATCTGCTTTGTCAGCCACAATATACTCTCAGGTAATAAAGGCACAGATACACACAGGCGTGAGGAGAGTTAGCTGTAGGCTGCATTCAGTTTATGACACAGGATGTACAACATTTCTCACACTGTATTGAATGTTTGTCTTTAGTTGGTGCGAGAGCTCAGAAGAAACAGTATGTTGACACAACGCGTTATTTCACTTTGCAACAGGGCATGTAAAATGCACATAGAAAAGCAGCCCATTGTGGTCTGAGGTACAGAGGCACAAGCTTAATATTGACTCAGGGAAGGGTTAGACAAACTCGGTGAAGGCTTGGAAAAGCCCCTCCTATAAAACCTGCCATTTGAGGTGGGAAACAGAAACATTGTGCCTTACTCTATTTAAAAAGGAGCACCTCTTTATGTGAAAAATGGCTGTGGAAATCTTAGCACTTGCTGCAAAGAGATCCACCTCTTTCACCAAAAAGTCCATTATTTACACAAAGAAAACCAAGACTGCTTGTCCTTGTGGAAACAGTTAAAACCTAACATATTCAACATGCATTAGCTGTTATTGCAAAGAGGATCCCAGAGGTCCTAATCCAACTCCTGTCCATGTCTGTGGTTTCTATTCCAGACAGATACCCTCTCAGTCCCTGTCTAACTAGTGAAAAGAGGCAGATCCTAATAAGCTATTCTGTCTTTCTGTCAGTCTGTGTTTCCCTCCATCCTCTTGCTTTTTCCTCTCTCTCCTCTTTCCTGACCAAGCCTCCTCCTCTGTCTTTTACCCTGTCTAAGCCATGAGCCAGCCTGTTGGAGCAGATGGAAGCATATATCTCCACTGCTCTCAGGAGGACTAAGGATTTAAAATGTAAAAGAGATGAGTTTGAATTTGGCAAAGGCCAGAGGATAGAATAGCAAGAAAAGTAGGAACTCTCAGCTTAGGTCGTGTTCATAAAACTGGAGCAATCTCACTCTACAGAGTGATAAATTATAAAGATGCCAGCTTTAAGCTAACCGGGTCTGCGTGTCCCTGATTAGTGCTGAATCAGGCCTTTAATTGTACCGTGAGAAGATATTATAAACAATGTAGGTGGATGAGTTATGAATGTCATAATGTTTGACGTTTTTCTCAACAGCCTGTGAACCTGTGACTATTAGTTCATATTGAGCATCAAAGTTCTAGGCTGATAACTTAGACTGTGTGCCAAAAGTTGCAGTTCACCCACTTTAGACTAATTAAGTCGATTAATCCTAATGCTAAAATACTGACTTGTAATGGTGGAAGCATACACATTTAGAGCCAGGTAAAAAAAAAAAAAAAAAAAAAAAATTCGATCAATCATTCAATAAAGTCTGTGCCTGCTTTGAGTCTGGTTGAAATTCATCTCTATATATATCAGCTCTGTCGCCATAAACTCAAGCAACTAAAAGTCAGTTACTAGAAGCGTCAATTATTATAATAATAATCATTATTATTAGTATTATTATTAAGGGTGTAACAATATATTAAGTGCATAATATATGAGGCTGCACGCAAAGCTAGCTTCTCAGGAACAAGAGAGATAGGATTTTAACAAGATTTCGCCAAAACCAAGAATTTAATTCCTCAGGCACTCTGAGGTAGTCCTACGTTTTCACAAGTAAAATAAACATTTCATGGATATAACACGGGGTTTTAAAGAATCTCTGTTCAGGCTGGAAAATTCCCGTCCAGTGCAAGTGTTTTAGATTTTAAAGCACAGCTAAATCGTCTGAACCTACATAGCGCTTCTCTAGTCATACCAACCATTCAAGACGGCTGTCAAATACGAATTTGCCTTAGCCATGTATTTTCATTTGTTATGTTGTATTTTCGTTTTTAATGGTACACCTCTATCTAGTAAAGCGCTATACAAACAAAATGTATTATTAATTAAAAAACAGACTGATGGCCAAAAAAACAAAAAAGTAAAGCTGAAACGTTGGTCTCTTGAGGCTGTCACACGGCAGTTAAAATAGCGCTTTGTTTCAGAACCGATAGGTAGCTACAAATCAGTTGATATCTTTTACTTTTAGGTTCTGTGAAAAACAATAAAATAATCCTGGAGTTTAGCGCTTTGAAGCAGATGTTGAGTTTACCCTCATTAACGGTTATGGGTCAGCCAGTCATAGTATCCTCAAAGTTCTTAGAAATCAGGTTTTTATGCCAACTCTTTCATCTCAACAGGATGTTAGTTAGTGCCAGTGCATGGGAATATTTTCTTACAGTACTTACAAATAATTTTTTGGCTGTTTCTCTACCAGCTAAGCAAAAGTGCTCCTACACAAGTAATTTACAACTTGTTGGGGCATCTTCAAGACAAACTTTGCTGGGTATTGTCAGCCATTATTACATTCCGCTTAACATAACGGGTCAAGTCAAGCACCGGGTCCTTCTTATGTCAAAATTAAAGTTTAGAGCTAAGAAGTAAACAGGCGTCATGCTTAAGCACAACATGCAACTATATTATAATTTTCTTTTTCTTGAGGTCTTGTCCCTCAAGATTTAATTTTAGCCCTATTAAAAGTAATAACAGCCCCCATACCTCATTGATAAACATGCATAACCCACTGAATGCTGACTTGTGTTGAATTGCCACAGGCAAGAGTAAACTGGAATAACTCTGGTTGCCTCTTGAGCTTACATTGGCAGAAATTGTGAAGTTAAACCCACGTTTTCCTCAACACCTCACCCCAGTCCACCTCTCAGGTAATGAGAAAGTATCTGGACACCACATCTGTCGTCTGAAGGGAGATTCTGCTTTGTCCTCAATCTCCGCATGGCAGCATGACAGACAGGAGGAGTGCAGAACAACGGGCCGACGAGGTTGTCTGTGGCGCAATCGATTGCCAGCTGACTGGCAAGGTCCATTATACTGACAGGCCGGAGCCACAACACGCTGACCTGCACATCACCAACGTCCTCATTACCACCTATGAATCTCTCTCTGGGACCAATCTCTCTGGCCCTCTCCTCACTCTTGCTCCATCTTCTCTATGGTCTCCCTGGGCAAGTCATAGAACTGAAATTCACTCCATCAACCTGATAGATGAGCTTCAGAAGAACCAAGAGCCACACCTAAGCATCTGCACTATATTTAATGCTAGCAGCAGATGCACACCCGTGACAAGGGAGATATTTTTAAGGAAAGCAGCAGCAGCACTGTACATTTAATCCTGCACAATATTCAAGAAACTAAAATTCTCTGCAAAGGTCTCTATCATACCTCTACATATATAAAGCCTCTACAATATTCAACTCAACTTAACTCATTGCTTTTCATTCTTGTTATGCTTGTCGGACACATTTATGCTTATTCTCTCCTCTGTACAGATTTGAACTACCTGCCTCCAGACTATCAATTACCATCAATAAAGAGTCATTGCTCAGTGCCTTCAGTCACCAGACGCACACACACTTTCTGCTCTTACACACACGTTAAAAAATATAGCCAAAGAAAATCTGGGTTCATTCTGAGCTCTTGAGATTTGAATGACTCATCAAATACTTTGCTTGACAAATCACTTCATAAAAGAAATCTTGGCAAGAGCTCTTCAAAATATTCTGTGAAAATACATCCAATCAGGCAAAGCCAGGATTCAGATCTGCAAAGACTGCTTCTAAATTATTAACTAATTATAAGAAAAGATGCCAGGGATGTTATCTTTATTAAAATAATCATCATTCATGGAAAAAAGTGTTTCAGTAAGGTTACTTTAGATGTTTTGAAGCCCAGATTAATGAATAAAGAAAAGTCTAAAACAACAGCAGATTTTCAAACAGACCAAAGGTTTTTGGAACAACTTGGTAGCTACAGTGACTTGTGAAAGTAGCAAAGGCACTGAAATTGGGCGGGCTTGTGGTGTAGCGTGTAGCGCGACCAATGTTCGGAGGCCTTAGTCCTCGACACGGTCGACCTGGGTATGAATCCGACCCACGGTCCTTTGCTGCATGCCTCTCCCCTTCTTCCACCCCCTTCCTGTCAGTCTACTGTGAATAAGAGCGAGCCACTAGAGCCGCAAAAAATCTAAAAAAAAAAAAAAAAAAGGCCCTGAACTTTTTCATAATTTGTCCTATTAAAACCTTCAATGAACTTCATTGGGATTTTGAAGGGAAGACTACCACAAAATAATGTATAATTATTATGTAACAGATTATCTTATCTTCAGTATTGTCCTGTATGTAGCTCCATCAATCTTCTGCTCAACCCCAACCAACTTTTCTGTTCCTGCGGGAAAAAAAGAAGTATCCCACATGTTTCAAAATGGGGATTATGTGCTCAAACTGATGTAGAGTCTTCCACCAATACATTCTGATATGGGGTCTAGCAAAAAACTTTGCTCTCATCTGACCAATCTCAAGAATCTTGGAATCTTTTTGCCACTCTTCCAGGAAAACCAGATTTGTTGAATGCACTATTGAGAAATGCTCCTACTGGAGCTGTGGGGTTACTACGGGCCTCTAGGGTGCTTCTCTCATCGAATTAATAAATAAATTGCACATAAGAGGATTCTGTTTAATAATTAGGTAACTTCTAGAAGCACTTTCCACTTTATTTAAGGCTATCATATTAAGAGAGGCTGCATGTCACACAGACTTTAAAAAAAAAAAAAAAAACAGTCAAAAAGCCTATATCTAATCCTTTCTTCGCTACACAATTACGCACTACTTTGTGTTAGTATATCATATAAAATCGAAATAAAACAAACTGAAGTCTGTGGCTGCAACGTGACAAAATGCAGCCCTTTAGCACTGCCCTGATCTTTTCAAGGCACTCAAAGAGGAGAGAACTGCCCAACCTCTTCTTGACATGTCATCGTAGTTTCTGAGGCCGATTAGGGTGAACAACAGGCTGTTCCACACAGAGAAAGACATGTCAGTACAGGAGCCCGTCAATCACCTCATCAGATCCACCCCGATGTGGAAAGTGCCTCTGTCAGGTCCACAAATGACAACCCATTGCAGCAAATGTAGCAGTCATTCCACAGGCTGGTTTAATGCAGTCTTTCAACAATCTGTTCACCTTAAATGAGCTGTTTTGGAGGGGTTTTAAAACTTCAGGCTTAGTTCTACGTCAATCACAGGAGGCGAACCGCCAACCAGGAGGCAGAAATTACGCAGATGTCCTAAGCTAATAACCTCCTAAAGCTCCCATGAGGACTATAGCCTACTTTTTTGTCATGCTTGGTCTCTTTAGCAGTTTCCCATACAGCACCCAGCTTCAGCTTGCAAAGGAAGATCTGAGAAAGCAAATTCCTTTTAAGTGAGGCATCATGTCTAGTCATGGAAATCATTAGAATAACTTATTTGGGTCAGAAAGCTAATAAATGTAAATTAACAATGAACTGGGATCTCCCTTTAATGCACAACACTCTGAGGCAGTCCCAGCTCAACATCAAACCATATAACTACTAACCCCATGAGACGCTGAGCCAAGGGAATTAGGAATCTCCTTACCAATAAGTGTAAAAAAAAAAAAAAGCATGACACATAATTTAAGCAAATTTGAAGGCATTTGGGTGGCATAAATAAATGCTCGACGTGACAACATAAAATGCAACGTCTGCAAAGGAGACTGGTTAGCTGTCAACCCAAACTGGTCCTCTTGTCTTATTTTAAGCCAAGGATGCCAAGACTCCCATGTTTACTAATGCAGAAGCAACCCCTTTATCAGGGAAGAGATTTGTAGGGAAGAGGCAGGGGATTAGCCATTAAATTACCAGGCAGACAGCATCCCTGCTCCAGGGTTGTGAAGCAGTAATCTCCAAGGCTGGAGCGCCTTGGAAAGGGTAGAGGGGGGTCTACAGATAAAGGTTTGGGATTGCTGCCGCACAACTCAAAACAGTGCACAAGTTAAACACTAAAGCGTGTTTAAGGGTGACTTTCTGCAACGGCTGATTTACTTTTTATTGCAAATGCTTTAATAAGGCCTGACCGCATTGTGAGGTTTCACTTAACAGCCCAGCCCGTAGCAGTGTGAGACTTTAAAGGCTTTAAAAGAGGACTGCTGTAGCTAGGCAGGGCAAGTGGAATTAGATTTTGGTGGCCTTGTCCATGGTTCTTGTTCGGTCACCTCTCTGCCCTCCCTTCAACAAGCAGCGCTTCCCTTGGAGAAACACCCCCATCATCGCAAGCCCCTCACCCCCTGGACACAGGAATGTTTCATCAACGCCACAGCCCCCAGCATCTTTACCAGGCCACAGTGGGCCGAGAGGCGCTGCACAGGCAGGCCATAAATAAGTCAGGCGTTATAATGAAACCAAATGAATCTCCATCCATCTTCACAAAACAAGCCGGGGAATTGAGAATTCTGCGAGAGGAAGAGACATTGCCCTATGTTTGAGGATAAAGCACACAGCCGAGAATACAAAAGCTGCGCGCTCAGATGCAAGACTACGAATAAGTGTGAAGGCTTATTATTCCATTAGAAGTGACATGTGTGGGCTGATAAAGGAAGGGACAGGAGGGCTGGTGAAGTAATGAAGTGGAATGTCAGGTTTAAGCATGGCATTTTTAAGAAATCAGAAGCCCGAGCAAACAAGGGTGCTGGTGAATGCGATTGGATAAATCACTTGATTATACTTTTAAATACAGAACTATGAATGAATCCAGCAAAGCTTTAGTTTTATCTTTTTATTGCTGCTAAAAATCATCACACTTTGAAGCCATAAAACATAGATGTTGACAGTATGTTAAATAAGAAAAAAAACATCTTTACCATTGCTTTTCACAACAGACATCTTTTTTGTAAACAGATATTGAAAGCATTTTTTGCCAGCAAAAGTGCCTTTCTAGCCACCCTTTTCTGAAACAGGAAGTAAGTACACCATATATGGATGACAATGTGCTGTCTGGATACAGTGTATTTCCTGGTTAAAAACAACTTTTTTTCACAGGAATATATGAGGACTTTTTCTGCAAAGATCATCTATAAAGGGAACATGAGAAGTAAAAAGGGGAAGTTTTGAAACAACTGGAATAGTCAATTTAACCCAAAAGCAGAAGTGAGAGAATACATGCTGCCAATTGTTGTTGCCATGGCTAGTACAGATGGCTCGAGTAGGAAGTCAACATTCAGACCACCAAGGTAACTGCAGCTGTTTGAGAGCATACAGTTAAGCAAGTAAGAAAGTGCTTATTTAAAGCTGTTTTTCATTTTTACATTTTTTCTGTCAGAACAAAATGCCTCCTGATTGCATTTAATCAAAAACAAACCCCTTCAAACATTCCTCTTGTACGCATTAGCCCCGATAATTAGCTTTAGCTTCAACTATTTTTTTCTTGGTGTCTGAGCCAAATGAATAAGAACATCTCTGACTGCAGAATCACCTGAAGTCTGATTTGTATGTTCGTATTAGCTTCCCTTCCAACCACTTCACATGTAGCTTTAGCTTGTAGTTACCCCAAGGATTTGAAGTTGTAATTTTAATAATACTTTGAAAGCAGCATGACGGCAGTGCAGTCAAGCTCTCAGAAGTAAAACATGGACTGATTATATGAGGGAAAGCGACGCTTGCACAACCACTGGATGGCATGCAAATAAAAAATAGGCTATTCTGGTGACGTGCTTATGTGTGCACATCAAAGTAATAATGCTGGTCAGAACTGGAGCAGTAATAAGATCGACCTGAATATTGCAAGAACTGCAGTTTTTAAAAACAGGTTTTTTTTTCAAACCTAACTGTTTGACAGTATACTTAATTAGGGGCAGACTGAGCTCCCAACATTGCTTTGAAATAACTCTGTAGGTTTTAAGGTCTCAAAGGCCCCGTTCCCAATGCAGGAAATGTGGCCCAAATCTAATTTTTTGTGACCGGGACAGATGTTTTAGAAGCAGTGGGAACACTCAAATCTGGCCCAAATCGGATCTTTTCAAGTCACATATGAGCCACTTCCGTATGTGGTCCTGAATCCGATTCGTATCTGATCTGTTGGCATGTGACTCCAGTGGGAACCAGCAAGGCGGATTTAATGCGCCTTTCACGTCACTTTCAGCCGACACGCGTCACAACTTTGCGCCAGCAGCTGCTGGAGGTGATAGCAGTTAGCATTAACAAGACAGGGCGGCAGCTGCCTGCCACGGCATTGCTCAGCGGAGGGACAGCAAGATTTTAGACTTCAGGAAAACTTCTACGCAACACGTTTTGTATAGGAACCATTTGGATGAGGGACATAAAGCATGGCCGTGCAAGATTCATATACAGTCCTACACATGGAGGACTGCAATGCCGACAAGATTTTTTTACTTGTTGCAATCCATTCTATCACATTTCAACTGGGGCAGCGCTTTGTAATCTGCCCCCATTGCAAAGCGGTAAAAATGATTGTGCCGTGTGTCCTGCCTTTGGAGTCAAGATGAGAGGCACTGATATTATTGAAGGTTGCCCTCGACATCCAAAAGTTATGAATGAACTCTGTCTCTCTGATGTTGCTAAAATCCCTGCCCCACCAGTCCTGGATGCATCTCTGCAGCCAAACCGACCTCTGTTTAGCCAAAAACTTGTAAAATGGCAGAGTTTTACTTTCTTTTTATTTCCCCCTCAGCACCCGCTGACACAATAAATGGCTTTCATTGGAGACTTTAATCCATAAAACCTGTTTCTTCCATGTTTGCTGGACCAAAGCAGGCTGCGTAAGGCCATTAATATTGTTCTTTTGCGCATGCGGGCCAGTTTGCAGCTGCAAACAGTTCCCACTGGAGTCAGAGATAGGCAACATTTTAAAAGTAATGGGAACGACCTCGCAAAAATTCAGATTTCAGAAAAAATCTGAATTCAGGATTAAGACCTGGAGTGGCAACATAGCCAAGACTGCTGTACTTAGACAGCATTTCTTTTTACTTTAACATAACTGAGAGGGAAAATGTATGTACATTCTAAAATATGAACAGTGTATCCAAAAGAAGAGATTAAAAATTCAAAGTACTCAAAAAAGTACGAGGAAACAAAGCAAAACAAAAGATTTCTCTTTTTCTCTTTTCGCAATTTTCCCAGAATGGCACAATTTAAAGCACAATGTTTTTTTTTCATGGTCACTATATATTCCCAACCAGCACCACTGCACAGATCACATACAGAAATATAGGCCTAGCCTCATCACATATGAAGCATACCAAAAAAAAAAAAAACAGCTGCCCTTGGAAATGGAGGCATTTCAATCAACACTGAGGCATAATTGGATAATGTGGAATTGAAATGAGTTTTGTGCAGAGGGAAATGTCCTGACTGACAAAGTGGATTTGGCTTCCCTTTGAGAAACGCACAGTTACGGTTTAAATGAAAGGTGCAAGGCCATGAGCAAAAAACAGACATCTGGCCGTTTTCTACGACTGACCATAAAGGATGCACTGGCAACAAAAATCCCACTAAAACATTTAATGCAAAACTAAAGGGACAGAAGGAAGATTTGTAATATTCCTTTAAAGAGATTTTGTGCTTAAAGCTGTCCTGCTTACAAGCAACAAAAATAACACCGCCTCACCCAAAATAAACATGTCTTCTAATTTAGATCGGATCTTGTGTCAAAACCCTAATACAGTGTTTATGAAACTTATATGGGAGTCAAAGGAGAGGTGTAGACCTAGTTCTATCAAATGAGCTCACTGCTAGGGGCAGCTGAGAAAAGAAGTCTTGTCAAAACACTGATGACTGCAGTGGTAAAGATGGCCTTTTATTTCCAAACCTTCCCGTCAGCACCTGTCGAAATGAATGAAAGGCCGGATGAAAGAAAGAGGTGTCACAACTGAAACCCAAAAAGCGACTGTCAGCAACCACTGACACATCACACGGCGGTGGCCGCTGATTGACATCACACATTATGCACGCCGTATTCGGCAGAGTCACAAAAGTGGAGCTGTGTAAACATGTTATTTAGCACCCGACGCCAGATTGACAATTAGGCTCTGTCATCATGAAACGACAACCTATGACCCTATCAACGTCGAGGAACAATTCCTGACGCATATGCTGAAAAATCTTTTTTGTTTTTTGTTTTAAAAACGCCCACTGCTGACATTTTAAACTCCGCACTCCAAATCTGCATCAAAGCTTTGAGCTGTTTTAATTCAATAAAAGCGAGCAGGTTTTTATTTACGGCCTGTGTCACGGATAGCCGACACAGTCGCCGTCACCGGCATTGATCTGTGATTGTAAGCATCGTCTTGCATGTTCAGGCTGGAAAGAAAGCGATTGAGGAGATTCCTCATGCCTCAGCAGCCCATTACACATCACCCCGCTTACTGATGATGTGAAATCAAGTTCTTCGGAAAAATCCATACGCTCGCCTCATAATTATTTTTGAAGAATCCAGTGGTGGTGGTGGTGGAAGGATGTTGACTGACTGATTGTTCCTTTAAGGATAATCTATTTAGAGAGAAAGACGTCGACCTCAAGTGCTTCACAACAAAACAATATAATATACAATCCCTTGCAAAAGTACTGCTCAAAACCACAAGCTCCAAAGTATTTTATTGGAACTTTATGTGATAGATCAACACAAAGTAGTGCATGATTGTGAAGTGGAAGTAAGATGATAAAGTAAATTCATTTTCTTTTAATAAAAATCTGGACAGTGTAGCATGCTTTTGTATTAAACGCCCTTCACACTGATAGCCCAAAACTGCCAGCAACTAATAGTGAGTACAGTCCTCTTGAGTGTAATTCAGTTTCATCATAAATAAAACTTCTATGAAGGCCTCTAAGGTGTTTCAGAAAACGTCTGTGAACAGACAGAATAGTAAAGATCAAGGAACGCAGCCGACAGATCAGAGATAAAACAATATCCCAAACTTTGAAAGTGGAAACAGTATGGCCCAACTGCAAACCCACCAAGAGTTGGTCGTACACCGAAACCGAGAAAAGCATGGCGTTGGGGGCATCAATCAATGCTTTTCTCCAGCAGCTGATAGCAAGACAAGGCAAGTTGATTTGTATCACACATTTCAGTAACAAGACAGTTCAAAGTCTTGTACATGAATAGAACATAAGAAAAGAAAGAATATTGCAGTGGAATAGTAGAAGCAGCAGGTGAAGATAAGTTGCACTACAAACTTTATCTAATGACGTTTCACTCAACATTCAAAAGCAACTCTAAACAAATAGGTTTTTAGCCTTGTTACAAACGAACTCAGGGTTTCAGCACTGTTGAGCTGAAGGATGACTAACAGGAAGAAAACTAACACTGCAGGTCACCCTGAACTCACCATCACCACCATAAAACATGGTGATGGCAGTATCATGCAGGGGGGGATGCTTTTTGTTAGGCACAATAAAGTTGGTCAGAGAACATTGGAGGATGGATTTAATTAAACACTGGGCAATTCTCAAAAAAGGCATGTCAGAGACTGCAAAAGACTTCAGATGAGAAAGAAATTCTCATTCCAGCAAGAAAATGACTCTAGACTTCAAGCTACAGTGAAATGGTTTAGATCGAAATGTATTCATCTTAGAATGTCCTAGTCAAAGTCCTGTCCCCTAACCCTAACCAAATTAAATGCCTATATGTGACAAGACTATAAGCTAAAAAACTATTTTTATGACTTTTCTTTTTAAACTATGCATACTTTTTTTCACGACCTTACAATTTCCCGCTACTTTATATTGGTCTACCACACAAAGTGCCAGTAAAATACGTCAAGGTTTATAGTCGTAATGTGACTAAAAGTGAACGTGTGGGAACATGTTTTCAAGGTACTGCACATTATTAAGTGAATCTAATATACAGCAGATAAAAAAAAAAGTCAGAGCGGCTTGCTTAAGACACGTCCAAATCATTTAATACTTGACTGGAACTTGACTGCTGAAAAGTGGCCGAGGCCCAGTCGTAACAATTGGAATGACGGGTCAGTGGCCTGAATGGTGGAGGTGAAGGAGGACAACCTCCAGGTCACGCCATGCAGACTTGGATTGGCTCCGTTTGCACAAATGGTCACGGCGGACAGTTTTTAGCCGTGTTCGTTTTTGCTACCCAGCAGCTGAACAGACATTTCAACCATACGGCCCGTCTTGAGTTTCAAATCAGGTTTTGTGGGGGGGGGGGGGTTGAGGGGGCGTTATACCACTCTCTGTTAAGACAAACAAGGAGTAAGAAACGGTTGCTCTGCTGAATCGTTACCTAAAAAAGAAAACAATAACCGAAAAGAAAAACACACTTACTGCAGAACAACTGACCTACAGGGAAGAAAACGTCTGTTAAAGGCCAAACAAAACAGAAAAAAAACTTGTCAAAAAACTGTGTTTTTGGAAAGCTTGAGGCTGCTTTGGTGGGAAAGGGCAAGACGCAAAAGGGGCATTTTCTCACAGACATCCAGGCCTTGTATTAAGCAACGACAGTTATGTGCAACAATTGGCAAATTGGCAAAAAAAAAGTGCCTACAATGAAAGAAAATAAACCTGCAAATCACAAAAACATCAATTACAGGATATAGTTAGTCGAGACGAAATCATAATTTATGACTTCCAAAAGTTCTCCTCTACAATTATCTGGGATTTCAAAGCTTCTCAGTGTCTCCACCACACTGGAATTTGTGCCGCTGAAATGTTACCCCTAAAGATTGCCAATGGAGATAAAGACAACTGGAAAAACAGGTTGTTTGGCTTCAGAGAGCAGGGTCTAATGTGGTGGAAACGGCAGGGTGTCTCACCTTTAGCAGTGGTAGCTAGGGGACGTTCTATGGCCCTCCTATTCAAAGTCCTCTGAATACATAGGGGAGGGCTTGCACCAGACAGGGCAATTTGCCAGAGAGCCAGCCAATAGAGCTAAGCCAAGACGAGGTTAAACTATTGTTTTGGCTTCACAAGCAAGAATGAGCAGGGACAAAAAGTAAAGGAGACAAAAGAGTGGTAAGAAAATACCTGACCTCTCAAGTGTAACACGTCAACTTATTTTGCTACTTTTATTAGAAAAAGGCAATCTGTTGAACAGCGAGTTGGGGATTTCTTGAGGACAAAGTTTAAACTGCCTTAAAGAGGTCAGCATGTTTCACGAAGTGCACCTGTGCCTCACTTATTTCAAATTGTAAAAACCCCAAGTGAAAATGTTCAAACTCACCCATGCATGTCCAGTACGTCCAGTTATAAAGAACTCCTATTTATTCCTCCCTATTCTGAGGCACTTATTCCAGCAAGAGGGAGACACAGAATCCAAATCCAACGAAAGAAAATCCAGCAGTATCCACAAAAAGAAAAAAAAAAAGATTATCCCTGAGTGATGTCTTTGGAAAAACAGAGAGAGGGAAAGTAGTCTCCAGTTCCTCCTCAGTTATTCCGTTTTCATTAAACCGGGAGGAACCCGTCTCCCTGTATTCCCCGTCAATAGGTTTCCAGCTGTGGCTACGGGGAGAGATCCTTCAGAGTCAAAGCTTGTTCACACACTGAGCGGGGTGTTCAGGGACTGCCTGGAACAAGCTAAACCCACCCCGTGTGATGTCACGGTGTCAGATTTCAGGCATTAGGAGGGAGGAGGCTGAAAAGGGGTCATACCTTTTCAAGGGCTGACCAATGGGAGGCAAATATGGGCTTCACCTGAATGTAGGAAAAAAATAGTCTGAAGGTACACGTGATGTTATCTTACAGACTCCATTATCTTTTGTTCGCCTTCCAAGCAGAGTTTGCTCTTGGAGGTCAATCATAAACTGGGAAAATAACTCCTCACTGTGGATTTTGAATCAAACTCCAATTCGTATTTTCCTCTGTTTTTGTGGGGGGGGGTTTTATGTCGTCTCACTTAAATGTTTCAGATCATCATCCAAATGTTTATATCAGTCAAAAATAACCTGAATAAATACAAAAAGACCTTTTCAAATAATGATTTCAGAAAACTTTTCAAACCATCCTTGCTCCAATGTGAAGAGGTAACTCTAAAAGCTTCTTGTGTCACCCATAGGAGCAACAAGTGGCATTAAGTGTGCGCGATAAATGCCTGTGAGTCTTTCACATCACTGTGGAGCAATTTAATCCATTCTTTGCAGAATTGTTTTAATACAGCCGCACTGTGGGTTTTCCTAACATAAACGTCCTCAGGTCATGAAAGAGCATCTGAACAGAATATAAGACCAGACTTTAGCCCTGTTCACATGGGATAAGCTTTATCTGTGGACCCCAAGTAATAAATAAATCACCGCCAAGCTAGTTTTTTTGTGGCACAGTCGCACAGGATAACCTAAGATTGAGATTGTGCTGCAATGTACGGAAATCTCCCAGATATGATGCAGAAGCATTGTTGCCAAGTTTTTTGTTTTTTTTAGCCATTCAGAGCTGGACTTGGTGGTTAATGTGCCTCAGATCATTGCATTGCCTAACCGAAGAGCGTTTGAATTTAATGTACAAACAGATGGCTGGACAATTTCCTTCAGCATTTTTAGAGAGCAGATTTTAAGATTTCATCAATTATGCAAGTTGTCCCGGTGGTGAAGCAGCAAAGCAAATGCAGACACACTGCCACTCCCATGTTTGACTGCTGGTATGATCTATTTCCTGAAATGATGTGTTTCTTTTATATTGGAGGTAACATTGCGCACATCTCCAAAAGAATAAAAAAAGAAAACAGGTTATAAATTTTTCCTCAAAGTGTTGTGGATTATCAAGATAGGGTTTTTTTTTTTTTTTGGGCAAATGTGAGCCGGGCCTCCCTGTTCTGTTTGGTCAGTAGTGTTTGTTTTTATCTCTTTGCTCAAGGATTTATGCCATTCTTTCAGTCTCTTTCTTACTATTGAAGATCGACTTTTAACCGAGGCGAGTGAGGCCTGCAGTGCTTCAGATGTTGTTCTGGGTTTGTCTGTGAACTCCTGGATGAGTTGTTGAAGACCGCTTGGAATAATTCACCTACCGAACTGAAAGTAATTAGGTTATTTTGGATAGCTTTTGTGCTTGGTAAACTAAATTTGAATTTGAAATTGAGTTTTAAATTTACTCTGGATATCTTAGTCTAAAATCATAATGTATTTGATGATGTGAAAAGTAAATTTGAAGAGGGCTAAACAAGAAATGAATAAGGGAACAAAT
The DNA here is from genome assembly GCA_037039145.1 of Fundulus diaphanus. Lineage (NCBI taxonomy): Eukaryota > Metazoa > Chordata > Actinopteri > Cyprinodontiformes > Fundulidae > Fundulus > Fundulus diaphanus. Next base: position 20,314,189 of record CM073133.1, on the reverse strand, counting down.
AGTTTTTGACAGAATTGTATTTGTTGGTTTTGATTCAGAGATTTTGACATAAATGAAATAAACACTCACTAAATATAGTAGTATTTAAGTGGTTATTGGGCATACAATTTTCTTCACCTTTCAAGGAGGGTTTGCTCTTTGGGTTAGCCATAATAATAATAAACAGTAAAAAAGTATCCACTGTTGGTTTTAAATGAAATTCCAGGATGCATTTCCAATTTGTTAAGCTGCTGAAACTTAGGGGACTAACAAAGCGTAACCTTGAAATATACAAACATCCCCAGGAGACTGTGCTAATATATGTCCACTTATATGTTTGTTGGATAATAAAGCAGCTTCAAAAATAATTTGCCCTTCTTTCTTTATCGTACGAGGGGGGGTGGGAAAAATAATGGTACGGGAGGATAAGTATGCAAAATCCCCATTCTTAAATCTGCAAGGCTTCGAGTACACACATACATAATTTTCACAAACACACTGTTTCCCATTCCCTTTGGTCAAACTCCGCTAGCCATGGAGCTAATCATCCACAACAGATGTTCAGAAATGTTCAGTCGGATTTATGACGGAGCTCAGAGGAACAGCCAAGTCAGCCCCTGGTGCTGTTTTTCTCTCCCGTCCTACAAGGACAAGGGATTTCACCGAGAGAGGATGTCAGCACAACAATTCTCCCCCCACACCACCAAAACTCCCCGGCGCTCCCGAGACTCACCATCCGAGACGAGTGTGCCTTAATAGATCACAAAGACTCGGGACCTCGGGGGGAGTTTTGCTCATTTATCCCCAATAATACTTTGTGCGATGTTACTCATCCAGCAATGCTTCAACTGTGTTTCACCCTCCACATAATGATGTTTGTTATATAAATCTGTGACACTGCTGACACTGCAAGCCTGGACTGTGATAAATATTTTTAGATGAAGCAATGCATAACGTGGTGTTGCCTTTATAATAAAACAACATTCATTATCCACATTACCTGGTGTGAAAAGATGGAGTGAATAAATGCCAGTTTAAGTAATGCATTGATCTTGACTGCTACATTTCACATCAACTACAAAATGGTACCAATTTCAGTGCATTAGCATAACAACAGACATTTAGAATAAGATTTCTGAATATAAAAACCCTCCTCTAAGAGCAGCCTTATTTAATCTATTCTGGCTTTTACATTTCTCTTGGTTGATAACTAAAGTCGTTCCAGGGCTGTATGGATGCCTAAGTAGAATTGCATTTAGGGGCCTTCTACCTACCATCCTTCACAACATCTAAACTGTTATCTGACAGATATCATCTATGTTTGAATTAAAAACTAATTTGATGAGTTTGAATGCACCGTGCTCAAGCACTTTGGCTTCTTTAAAAGGAAACTGCTTTTTTACACACATCAAGACATGTCTGAGGTTTATTAATGCTGTGAGAGAGCGAGAGTAAAAAGCTAAACTTTGTGCAGCAAGCCTGATCTGTTGAGCTTATAACCTCTTTCTGTGGTGGAATACACTGGATTTTGAAATGTTGACAGCCTTTTGAAAATCTCAGGCCAAGTCCACACATAGCCAGATATCTGGGGAAAATAATAAATTTTTATCTGTTTTGACCTTTCATCGCCATAGTCTTACATCACTGAAAAATATTTCTGAAAACTCTGGACAAATCAGCGATTTCTAAAAACTAAAATTTTGTCTGTGCGAGTTTACATGACAAAACGGAGCTTTAGGGTCCGCCGCATCACAGCCTGCGACTAATAATGCGGCGCTGACGTCACGTGTGACTATTGTTGCAGACTTGGCCATGCAGTGGAGAGAAAATGCTATCAGAGAGGAGCTTAGTCTGGTGTTGTGATTGGCTGTTTACAATATGTGTCTAATCAATGTTAAACCTGACTAATTCACTGATCGTTTATTTCCAATTGCCGTTACCACACAGCATTTCCTGTCTCCACCTCGGTATTGAAACGTAAAAGTAAGAGCATAAACGGACCGTCATAAACATTACAGGTGGTCCAGACGCTTTCAGCTGCTCCAAGATGTTGAGGTGCAAAAGAGAAAGAGCGCTTGGAGTTCAGCTGATTTACACCAACTCCCCTCCAAATGCAGGGACACAATGCCATTCAATGTTGACATTGCTTTGAAGTTTTCTGACTGGCGGACAGAGGCTCCATCTGAATACCCTTAGCAATAGCCTCCAGCTCCTGCTCCTAGCCCCTGTTCCTTGACCTTCAATGGAGTCAACATTTAGAACGCTATTGTGGGGAGGAAAGGAGCTTCAGACTGCTGTGCCAAATTCGGACAGCCTTTAACTCCGACGTCATTAGGTGACGGAAACATACATGGATGATGAGAGTCAGATCCGGGCCACAGCATTCCAAAAATGAACTACAAAGTGTGCGCTCTTTTCTCTTCGGAGATTTTTGTTGATTTCCCTGAGGGGGCTGTGCTGATATATCATGTCACGCAAAGGATTGTGGGATACCTTAAGGCTTCTCAGCGCCAGAAAGGGATGTCGCAGGGTTCCTAGGCAAAACTAGCTGCGGGAGAAAGCATTCAGGCTACTTTTCCTACCTCCTTCCTTACTATTATGGGGACTGCTGAAGCACTTCCGCTTTGGCTAAAGAGTGCTTGCTCTATAAAGGTATTCGGTTGGAGCCATAGGTTTTAGCTTCGCGGAACACTGCCCCCTATGTGGAGACTCCAGTCCCTCCAACACCTTTTCTGGCCTCTAAATAAAAAAGGCTTTCAACCCTAGAGACAATAGGAAGCAACATTTTAGCAGTTTTAAAGCTGCAACTTCTCCGTACATCTTTATGCCTAGGAGACAGTGTGGTTGTGTTGGGCTCTCTGGATCTGTAAATGGAAAAGCCTTTGCAAAACTAGAAAAGACTGCACCTTTCTGCCCTAAATAATGTCTCAGATTTATGGCTCCTCAGTTATTTTATTAAAAAGTAATGATATTTCAAGTGCAACAAATATAGAATATTGTTATGGTGTATGTGCTGCAACAAATATTCACATAATCGTGTATGCACAGTAAACAGAAACTTGTCAAAATCTACTCCATAACTATCTGCAGGAGAAAGAACAGCCAATCTGGACAGCCTGTAAACATCTTATTTTATTACAAGCTCACAAGAGTTTGAGGGGAAATCTTCTGGAGGATAATGAGTCCACCCACACACACATAAGAAGAGGGAGAAAGTAGTATATTTGTGGGTGTAAACTGTTTGTGCCAAATCAAATGTCACATGAATCTGAAATTAAAATCGCCGGAACAAACCGAACCTCAGAGTGGGAGGTAAAATGTATCAGCAGCACGACGTAAGCCATTTCATTTTGAGTGTAATCCCATTTGGCTGCAATGTAAAAGTAAAAGCACACAGATGGATCTTGAGTTTTAGCCGTCAATGAAAGTTTCAAACTGCTGCCCAAAGGGAGGTGTGATAGTTCAAGCAGTTTAAATGCTTCTACGGGGCCCTACCCCCTCCCTCAAGAGCTTGAATAGAGTTGGAAATGCCCCCCTTTACCAAGATGGAGAATTTATAACATGGCAACAACCACCCATCCCCCCACTTGTTTCATCAGATTTAAGGAAAGTTGACAACCTTTTAAATCTCAGCAGCCAGCCTCTATTTACAACCAAACCCCACTTAAGAATTGCAAAGCAGTCATCTCTTATTTTTTTCCTGCTTTAACTTTATTCTTTTTTGGAGAGGATGCGCAAAGCTTGTTGTGTGGCCCCAGGGTTAAAGCATGCATGAATCAAACTACCAAAACTCAGCTCTTTCTTCTGCGGTAGCTGCAGTCATCACGTAAGGTACCGTGCTGCCTGCTGCAAGATGGCATGAATCACACTGGCCCTGGGTTTTATCAATTTACCTGTCTACAGCAGGTCTGCAGAAACACTTAACAAGGTTATGCTTCGGGGTAGGGAAACAAGTCTCTCGCTGACGGTTTAGCAGAGATTGAATGAATGATGCCCGCATCGCAAATAAATAAACTGGGCTTCATTTTCGGAACGTAGCTGCCGACTGTCATCTATAAGTCATGCGGTGCCCTTGAACATTTCCACATTTTGTCATTACAGTTGGAATCATAAACTGCACTTGATTGCAGTGTTTTATAGCTAGGATCTGAATGAAATATATTTGAAATATGTTATGTTAAATTATCTAGATAATTGTGTTTATAAATTGGTTCTGTTTGTTTTGTAAAGTGTCTTGAGAAGGCATTTGTTGTGAATGAGTACTATGTTAAAAAAACTGAATTGAATTTAAACAACTTACAATAGCATGCATTTCTGTTTCTGGGTGGGCTCTTTTGCAGATTTATGGAGATATTTGTGAAACAAAGAAAGGAATAAAAAGTAATATGTATATCTGTGCACTTAAGACACAAATTGAAGTATATTAAAAAAACTGAAATGCAAGTCCTGGTGATATTTTTGTAAATATTCGGCTAAAGGTATATTTAGGAAGGCTTATGGTACCTACATATCGTACTTAATACAGGTACAAAACATCCGCTAGACAGTTATGAATTAAGGTGGCTTCAAATTGGCCACTATATCGACCAAAACAGCAAAGGTGGCAAATGGAGAAGGGGCAAAATGTCCAACATTCCTTCCTTTCCAATAAGGACAAAAACCGTAAACGCCCAACTAAAGCTAATGGAATGGTTTGGATCAAACAATGTTCATGTATTAGAATGGCCTAGTCAAAGTTCAGAGCTAAATCCAATTGAAAATCTGTGCAAGTCTTGAAAACTGCTCATTAAGTCTAACTCTACTCCAAATGAGCTTGAGCTATTTTGCCAAAGAAGAATGGTAAAAAAGTCCAGTCTCCAGACGACCAATGCTGGTAGGGGTATACCCCAAAGACCTATTGCTGCAATTGCACTGAAAGGTAGACAACACTTTCCAGATTTTTGTGAAAGAAGAAAATTGAAAACTATGTCTAATTTTCCTCACACTTCACAATTTATGCACCACTACAATGCATCCTAATACAGTACACTTACATTTGTTCAAGCTGTATGAATACTTTTGCAAGTCAGGGCATCTATAAATCTGATGCATTATCTAAAGCAATGCGGTTCTGTTAATCCTTTGAAAAGAATGCAAACAGTTGTGCATAACTTTCTCATTCCCCAGAGACGTCGTCAAACACAATACTGGCTGCGTGCCAGTGAAAAAATGCTGACCCGTGTCATAAACACTGAGCTGTGAAAGTCAGTGTGCTGCTGCTGATGGGCTCTTTAGACTAGCACTATGTCATCATGTCCAGAAGCACAGCTGGGCAGCACCTGTTAGTTTAACATTCCCAGGCAATTTGCAATGTACTGAGGGTTGGATACTGCTACTGGTGTTGTTGGCTATTTTGCTTCCATGCTGAAACTGGTGGGTTTTATATAGCATGGACGGACCACAGTGGTACTTACAAATATGGGTAAGGCATATTTGCAAATTGTTAGCATAACATTTAACCTCACTCCGAGATGCAGAATGAAATGGGTTACAAGGATAGTTCAGGCCAAACAGCGAGCATGAGTAAATATCTAATTATATCTAATCATATGTAATTTTCTCGACGCAAGGAAACCGAACCAGAAATCATTAATTTCTGGTTCGGTTTAAAACATGCAGAATCTGCAGAAAGGAGCTAGTTAAATATGGAATGGTCTTCAAGGATGCAAAACTGTACCTATTCTTTTGCAAAAGTAATCTGAACATTGTACTTTTGCTCAACGTTTGCCAAGGACACAATTGTGGCTGTGAGGTTTTTTTTTTCTTCCCAGGACTGTCTGTTGATAACACTTGCTCCTGCATTGAGGGGGGTGGGTGATGGTACAAAGTGACAGGAGGTATAAAAAATACAAAGGACATGGGAAAAAAGAGCACATAAAAACACAGATAAGATAGTGATTGAATTGTTCTGACCTTCAGAGGGAGCAGACAAGAGTAACTGGCCTGTAAAGATGCTGTATGTATCAGCCTATGTGGAGTATGTGAATTTAAAGGCCAAACGTCATATTTCAGAGACAGAAAATCAGAGAATATTAAAAGTAAAAATAATTTCAATACACACAGTTTCTGAATAAAAAAAAGCATAAAATCTTTAAAAGATGCTGTGACCTAGCATCTGTACTGGCACCATCTTGAAGCCTGTTTACTGCCTATGGCTGCTATGTTGACAAAAAGAGACCTTTTCAATGGAAATAGGTTAAATCTATGCGTGAGTGCTTATTGGGAGCAGAGAAAAAGGATGGACTGAGCACCTTTGTAACAAGGTAAAAAACACTGAGGTAAAAAAAAGCATGTATGAGCTCAGTGAAAGTAAACAGGTGAAGAGGACGGAGTGGAAAATGGAGGGAACAGTTTTGGCCCCAGGATTATGAATGGATTTAAGAGGAGAAATGACTGAAAGCTGAGGGGCATGTACTAGAGAAATATAGCTAAAACAGGGAGTCAACAGCCAGATCACCAAACCAGAAGCGGTTATATTTGAGTATAAACTTTTCCAGGTAGGAAAATGCTTTCCAGTTTTTACTTTTGTGTCTTCTCATTCAGTACAAAACATCTGCTGATAATATGTTGGTGAAAATTCTCAGAGATCCAGGTCATGATCAATCCAAAAAAGGTTAAAAAATAAAACAACTGAACTTCAACTCTGAAGCTGAAGACGATTTGCATCCCATCCAGGAAGCTTTCTCAATTCAAAATGTCTGTGGTAGTGTGGAGTTCCAAGCTTTATAGACCTGCTGGCAGGCCGTTTTAGAGCTTAGATTCACATTGAATAAATCTACCACCAAAACATGACTTCTGGGGTTTTCCCTAGTTAGCTACAGCTGGAACGAATTTGTCTGTGTCTTAGCCAAATGAAGGAGAAAGTGTTTGACTGCAGCTGCTGTCTGATCACATAATTGTATTTTAACTTGCCTCCTATCCACCACATATGGGATGCTATCGCCCTGATAGACAGAAGCGACTTATTTTTAACCAGATGACTCGTTGTTTTGGGGAAAATGTATAGCAGAGTTAGAGTTTAAGTTGAATGACATATGGTATCCCCAAAAATTCAACCTTCAAGAGTAAACCATAAACTGATTATGTGGAGAAAAGTGAGACTTGCATAAGCAGTGCATAGCTCATTAAAGTAAGTAGTTATTCTGCTGACAGTTGATGGGGAAAAATATGATTACTGACAGCTATGGTTAGAAATTTCAAATCCTTACCTGAAAGGAAGCAAAATATTTTTTCAATTACAGCTTTTGTTGCAACCATTCATGATTGCCACAGAGCACTTTTAAATTCTTGGGTATAATGTCAGTTTGTTAGCTCTCCAAGCTACTGCTTATAAACATTTCTTCTGGCTTCCTCCTTCTCAAGGGATCATTCACAACAAGAGTCTTTATTTTATTAACTAAAATTGGAGCTATAACTACTTTTGTTTTGAATGTTCACTGTGCTATGTATTAATGCCAGAGTTTGATGTCCCAAATGTAATACGCTTTTGAAGCTAATTTTATCAGCATTTTGGGACATCAGCTCAACGTTTTACTTTACATATTTTTAGAATCCTGTAATGGAATTTTTTTATAAATTAAATAAAAAAACATTTAGTCGTAAAATTGGCCTTTAAAGTCTTGGTGCCTGTCTAAGCGTTCCCCCATACCAAAACAACATAGGTTGAAGCGATAGAGAAAGGGACCTCTATTCCTCATTCTCATTGAAAATCAAAAACAATGAGCGTTCTCCATTACACTCTGTTGCCGTCAACTGGCAGGGCATGCTCTCGAAGGGGAACAGCAGAGCATGCTACAGAATGCACGAGACAAATCATTTTTATCTGGGACCCCGGCGGGTATTGACAAACCGAGGATGCATTTAGATAGCCCAATTAAAATGGGGAAATGAAGCAACATCGGAGCACTTTACAACAGCGTGCCCCCTCCCTGCCCTCAGGGAGGGGTGGGGGCACCCTATGAGTCTCTCCAGTGGCACTCTTCCTTTCTATACTACACTCAGTGATGCTGTGAAGGGGTGGGTTTGGGGATGGCAGAGGAAGCAGAGAAGCAGGTGGCTCAGAGAATTTGCTTTGAGGTGAAATATGGAATATGGGAGGCGGTGATGTTTGCGAGAGGCAATAATGAGCCCTAGTGCCACGGTATCATTTATATGTCTTCACATGGAGTGCCTAAACTTTGCACAGTGCTCTTTGGGAGTAAAATTGACTGCTTTAGCAACAAGAAGCTCAAAGGTATATAACAAGGTCAGGACCTGCAAGCAAGAAAAGGAACTCAATACATCTCTACAAGTTCAAGGGGAAGCAGGCAATCGATAAGGAAATATCCTCCACGTATTCAGATGTGCTTTAGTAGGTGACCTTTAATGTCATCCACTTCCTCATACTCCTCTCCCTACTTGTGTATGACTCCCACCGGTTTAATTTTCAGTCCACTATTTGTCTTCTTGATCAATGATCATCCCTCTGAGATTACAGTCAAGAGCATTTTTCAAAAAGATATCTCGGCGCTGGCAGACACACAAAAAATTCCATTCATCAGACTCCTTCAAGTATGTTAAAAGGTTACAAGACTAGGATATCTCATGATGTCTCACCTTCCGTGTAGGAGGAATGAGAGCTCTAGCCAAAGCAGCCCGTTTTGTTCTCAGAAAGGAGGCACAAAAGTCAGAGCAACTCCGTGGTATACTGCCAGCAGCTGTTTGGTAGTGTTACATTTCACAGCCCGTGGTCAACAGAACCGCAAAGATGTGAGGCCTTTCCACGATACCTCCAAATTTCTATGGTTATTGTTGGTGAAAAAAATAAGTAGTGAGTATTTATTGCATATATGAGGTGGTCTATTAAATACAAAAAGCCTTTTTTGGAACAATGGTTAAGCAAGATAAATATTTTATATTTTACCTAAGTATGTAAAAAAGTTTGTGCTATAGGAGGGATGTAACAGTACACATACAATACAGCATGGAGCGGGTATGGGATTAACAACCTTGAATAAAAATGCAACGATACTAACAAAAGAGTAAAACAATCTAAAAACTATTAAAATGGAAAAGCAACACATAGTTCTATGATTGCTCCTTCTTTCAGTCAGCTGAGTGGCAGTGCACAGCAACATGTTCAGGACGAGCAGTGCTGCATTATTCTATGGAAGTGTTTTCCAGCCTTGGTCCTTGTGGCACACTGTCCTGCATGTTTTAGAGGTTGTCCTGCTCTATTACATCTGATTCAGATTATTGTAGCTCAGCAAAAGCCTGTTGATCAACTATTAATTCGAGTCAGGTGTGGTGAACCGGGGAAAGACTTCAATAATGCAGGCGAGTGTGTTTTAAGGACCAGGGTTGACAAAACTGGTTAAGCCGGGCGTACACTGTACGAGTTTTTCAGTCGTGGTACTTATATACATCTCAAACTGTGCGACGGAACCGCGGGGTTTAAAAAGTTCACCGCTCACGATCTGTGCGGCGCGACGCTGGGACGCGACCGGACTGCTCACACTGTACGTCGTGCCCCCTCTGGGACCGCTCGCTGTGATGGCAGAGGCAGGCGAGCGACGGTAGGTGACAGGGACCCAGAGCAGGGGTTCGAGCCCAGCTCTGGCGACGCCCGCAGGAGGCACCGGGCGTCGGGGGAACGGAGGGGAGAGAGGAGGGACGAGACGCACCGGCGGCCGCTCGGCACAGCAGGTCGCCCGGCCCGCACCCCCCCGCGAGCGGAGGAGTGCCGAAACAGGCGGCGGACCGCGGAGGAGTGCCGAAACAGGCGGCGGACCGCGGAGGAGTGCCGAAACAGGCGGCGGACCGCGGAGGAGTGCCGAAACAGGCGGCCAGCGCGTTGCCGCCCTCCCCAACGCCCCCGCGAGCGGGCCGGGCGGAGGTCGCTTCAGGGACGCCCGCTCCCCTCCCTCCGCTGGCGGGGACGGAGAGGAGGGGAGGGCGCCCCCTCGTAGCTCTGCTTGAACAGCAGGATGCGCTCACGAAAACCTCACGACAGCCGACTGAATTTTAAACATGTTTGATTTTCACCGATCGTCCGATTCCTGATCGGGAGGTAGTCGTGAGAAGCCAGTCCCCCCTCCTCCCCCCTCTACGATCAAGCTGAAATTCGGCCCGATTCAAAAAATGCCCGCACGACTGAAGAATCGGCCCGAATAGGGCAAAAACTCGTACAGTGTACGCCCGGCTTTATCTGACTGAACTGGTTCTATAGCATCTGTGACATAGATATGTACTAAACTGTACCACTTTAAAGAATAAGAAAATTCAACTGCAGTAGCCACATTTCAACCCCCAGCGGTCAGCACTAGGATGGTTTAGGCCAAATATTGCTGAATTAAACAATAACACGAAAATGTCAATCTTAGCACAGTAACAAAGATAGTACCCTGAAGTCCCATCTTCAAAAAAGCTGATTTGGGATTAAGTTGCTCTTTATGAACAAATTAAATAGTGGGTAGCAATGTTAGCTTGGAGCAAGGTGTTGGGTTCCCATACTGGCCTGGTGCCTACGCACTACTGATTTAAAAGAATCAACTTAAACTCCCTGCATGCCAGTTTTACCACCCATCTTTGCATTAATTTGGTGTGGAGTACATTATCTAGAAGCTTAATCTATTCATTTTTGGTCAGAACACAATAAGCAACAAAACACATATGCCTTCCTCTGATTGAGAGTGCTGATGGCCTGTGGCTGACATATTCTTTGTCTGACTGCATGGACCAGACAGTGACGTCTGTTCATCACATTTTTATCTAAATACATGTGCTGTGATAAATTTAGCAGACAGCAATTTGGGGTTTGTGTTGTGTGTGTCTTTAAAGGACAATTATATAATGCTCATTCTGTATGGAACATTGATATACAATGATAATCTAAATAAGCATAGGAAGCATGGTGCATGAAAAGTGTACTTTCAGTTGCCCATATGGAGCAAGTGCAGCATGTATGGGGGCAACGATGACAAATCTAAAAAGCTTTCTGCGAGAGGTTTCTAATAAAAGCCCCACAGAGTAGTCTCTCATAACCAGGGGAGGCTACACTTTGTCTCTGACAGGACAAGCTTCCAGATGCTTTTCCTCAATACATTTCTACTTCAGATGAAAAGACGAAAAGGTGTTACAGTAGCACTCAGGAAAATGGGTAGCTTGACTGGATAAAGGGAAAAGTGTCACTTTTCTTGTGCACTCAGTTTTGTGTGTTTGTGTCGAAATGCATTAGACGCACAAATTATTCTGCATAGTTCCCATCTTTTTATAGGATTTCAAACAGTAGATTTGAAATAAAGCATTTTCCAAAAGATTTGCCTTTGATGATATTACCCACCCACGACCGCCAAGTTCTTTTAAAGTCAAAACATGCCTAAGGGACTTTTGAGATTTAGATCTTGGTTAAGTCAACATTACGCATTTTCTCCTAACGCTCCTGAAAAGCTAAAATTGCGCATAAAATCCTCTAGTTTAGCCAAACTGACACATAACATGCAGGAGCTCCCCCTCCCATCTGCACCCCCCCCCCCACACACACACACACACACACCCTTTCAACAGATGAAAAGGCTGTCAAATGAAAGAGTAATCCATCACTTGTGCCATTTTGCATTTGCGGGGTGTCTTCTCTTTTAACAATGGCTTGACTGACAGGGAAAGATAAGGGCCCACTGTTGACCAAAACAAAGGCAACATCATCACTCTATAGCTTCCAGACAGAAAATATATGTTGGCGTTTTGTATTAAAATTAGTCTCCGGCATCTATGATTCAAGCTGAAGGTGGAAAGGGATAAAAAAAAATAAAAAAACACTTTTTTTTTACAGCAACAGTGTCAACTTCGGTATTATAAATTAGCTGTTTAGTAACACTTTTGTGTAAACTAAATTTCTGACTTCCAAAATTCAGCAGCGATCTAAACCTATCGCACAGTTTTAATGAAACCTCCGTGTTTTACTCTTCATTATCCATTCAAATCAGGGAGAAACAAATGGACTTCCACTGACTAAAACGCCATCCCAAAATAATTAAGGCAATGAAATATTCAACATAAAACTTCTTATTATAGTGCTTCATAAATTTCCAGAGAACAAATGAGCGGATTAATCTGAGTGCTAATGGAGAAGAAAGGCAGTCATTTCCCTATGTTCCAATTTAGCTTCATTTGTAAGAGCTACACCTTCTATTGCTTATCGCTGAGATTTCTGGTGTTTGACACACAAGTTGGACTGAGTTCAGAGTATTGGTCTGTTTCGTCAAAATATGATTTAATGTCTAAATGAGACAGCTCGTACTGAAAAATATCTCAGCTTAAGTGCTCCAGGGAGAGAGCTCAATTATATAAATGTCCAAAAATCGTTGCTTTTACCTCTGCTAGGTTTTTTTTTTTTTTTTTTTTTTTTTTTAGCAGGCAATCTAGTGTTAAAGTGCAGAACCAAAGTCAAGAAGAAAGCCAAACAGAAAAAGGAGGAAAAATAATTTGGTATCACATATACTTAATAATAAAGGTTTCATTTGTTATGGATGACTACGTACAAACTAACTTTCAGTCATTTTTGAAGATCTCTAAACAAAGTACGCAAGAGTTTTGTAAGATGAAAACAAATCTTGAAAAAATTGTCTGACTTATATCTTTGCCTTCAGCGTGATGTCAAAGCTCTGTGGGACCTCTGGGACGCTCGCAGTCGAACCAAGCCAACAGCCTCATGTTAAACACCAGACAGTCGTTCATGTGGGGAAGGCGATCAAACGACGGTGCAAAACAGAAATTAAAAGGACAGCAACACTTTTCTTTTGTTCTACATCTAAAGCATAAGTTGAAAAAGCCCATGTTGTTTTATTATATTTGTTAAATTACTTTACCCGTGATGCCTCTGTTTCCCTTTAACTTCAGGGAGACGTGGAGTTCACAACAACTACTTTAAACGCTTTAAAAGTAAAGCTCAGAAACAAAAAGGGAAAAACTGTGTCACAGGCCTTAATTGGCTTCCATTGAGCCTTAATAAACTTTTCACACTCCTCCACTTTCCAGATTTTGTTGCATTACTGGTTGTTTGTTAGGATGAAACTCCTAAAAAGTCACATCTTTCACAGTATCTATCAAGTTTTTTCCTTCCTGAATTGCCCCTTCTTTTTAGCTCCAATTCTGACCAGCTTCCCTGTCCCTGCTGAAAAAAAAAAATGCCACAGCATGATGCTTCCTCTACCATGCTTCATCATGGGGATGTGCAGGAAAACATGACGTCAGTTTACAACACATATCATATTTTGTATGTAGGCCAAAAAGTAAAACTTCTCTCTGAACCAATCAGCGCTCAGTAAGAGAAAAACTTATCTATATTGTTCCATACAAAATTATTAAATCACAATTTTGGCACATTCTGTAAAGTTACAGTCCAAAACTTTAATATACTTAATGAGATTTATGCGGCCAACACAAAGTAGTGGATAATCATTAAGCATAAGTTGTTACCACTGTGTAACACCATGAGGATGAGCTAGTTTTCCACCCCACTGTGTTTTGCATGGCGGCCAAATGGTTTGTGGTCTCATCAGATCAGGAGACCATCCACCATGTTTGCTGTATTCACTTCATAAAGTGTGTTAAAGTTTCAATGGGACCCCATATGACAATCGGTTTCTTCTTGTAACGCCATCTTCCATAAAGACCAGATTCATCAATAATCCATCAACAGATTCTACCACCTGAGCTGTGGATTTCTACGGCTCCTCCAGAGATAGCCCAGGCATCTTGACAGCTTTGGGAATGAACACTCTCCTTGCCTGGTCTATTAGTTTAGGTGTATGACCATCTCTGTAAGATTAGAGCTGTCCCACTCTTTCCAACTTCAGATGATCGACTGAACGGTGCCCAGTTTAGGATTTAGTTTTATACCCCAATGTCTGCTTTTAACTTTTCCACAACTGTCTCCCTGGCCTGTCTGTCATGTTCCTTGGTCTTCGTGACGCTGTTTGATCAGTAATGTTCTCTAGCAAACCTCTGAGGCCTTCACAGAACAGCTGGATTTATACAGGTTAAATTAATTTTCAATTAAATTTTTGTAATTGTAATAATTTTTATTGATTTATGTACATACTTTTTGAAATCTTAATTTGAATTAATTTAAATCAATTATTTATTTTATTTTGTTTTATATATTTGTGTGCAACGAGGTTGAGCTGCTCTTCATTATGCAAACAGTGTAACACGTGTCAACATGTGTTTGTATACTCTTATTGGAAATTAATAAAAAACGTTCAAAATTTTTTAATTTAATTTAAATGTGAATTAGGGATTTATTTAGAGGATCATAGTAAAGGCAGCTGAAAATTAAAAGCAAATCAAACTTTTCCTATTTTTATTTGTTAAAAAATTGGCTTTTTGCTTCCCGCTTCAAGGTTGTGAACAACTTTATGATGCTATATCACATTAAATCCCCCCCACACACCCTAAGAAACATTTTAAATTTAGTGGCTACAGCATAACAAAATGTGATTAATTTCAAGAGGAATTGATACTTTAGTTTTTAAACCTGTATGCCGCTAAAGTCACAAATGGTGTAATCCTAACCCTATGATAGCATTTTAGAGGTTTCCTGGAGGTCCCCTATATATTTGCAATTTTATTTGACTTGACAGTCCTTATTTCTTCATTAAGAGCCAGGCCCATAAGGGAGTTCAGAAATGGCATGGCGAATGGATCTACATTCCTAGGTACCAAGTTCCATTAAGGCTCCCAGCTGTCTGACACACCAGTGTGGCATTAACTGGGCCACCATGTTGGTCACACTGAAGGACCCTCTCCCCCAGCCTGAAATCGAATATTTCAGCCAGGAGGTCAAATCCATGCACAAAGTCACGGACTGGTCCTTGCTCCCCAGTAAACACAGCGTGCCAACACGGTCTCAAACCGGAGAGGTGCAGCGTGGTTTCAACTTTGCCTGCTGCAGTGGCCATAGAAGCGACTAGCTTGGTATTTTTGATCTCTCTGCTCTGAGCTGCGCGGCTGATCCCATTTTCCCCTGCCATCTCTTGACGCACTTTGCCCCCATAGAACTTCAAGAGCCGTTTCCCCAGCAGAAAGATCTTCAGATCCTTTGGATCTCCGCACTGAGTTCCACTACATCTCTGACAATAACGTAACGGCAAGTGTGATGCACAAGTGGCTCCTCTTTGTCACCGTGTGACAAAGGCCCGGGTTACACTTGTCTTGTCGATGTGACCTTTGTTGTTGAGCTGAAAACACCTGACCACGCTGATGCCTCCTCATTTGACTTTTAAATTTCATCTGTGCGTGCGGATCTATAGCAAGATTTGCATTTTTAACATGTTCTTTACATTTAAATCAGATACACCAAATAGAATATGATCACACTTTTTTCCAGCTGTTAATGATATAAGACAGGATGAAAAGTCCTGCATAACAGGATGTGATCTCCAGCAATAATAATGTTTGTAACAGTTTTCTAAAAGATTTTTTTTAATGCTAGAACAGTTGTATTTGACAAATGATTGTCAAGCTGAGTAGGTAATACCTACTTAACTGAAAAACAATTATATTTGTTTTTTCTCTGATCAATTCACAAATGTTTTTTGCTACAGTAGTGACAGACGTTAATAGCATCCCTGTGTATAAAGCCTTGAAATAAACAAATCTTTTATTGGAATATTAGTCTTACAGATGAAATCTCCAGTTAACACTCGATTGTTAAGATAAAAATCTCTAATAAATGTTTAAGATGATCGAAGCGTGTAAGAACATTTAATTCAATTAAGTTTAATTCTCTGGGTTATAAGTTAGACATGATTTTTTTGGGCATACAGTTGTGGTCAAAAGTGTACATACACTTGTAAAAAAATCATAATGTTATGGCTGTCTTGAGTCTTCAATAAGTTCTACAACTCTTATTTTTCTGTGATAGAGTGATCGGAACACATACATGTTTGTTACAAAAAACAGTCATAAAGTTTGGTTCTTTCATAAATTTATTATGGGTCTGCTGAAAATGTCACCAAATCTGCTGGGTCAAAAATATACATACAGCAACAAAATTTGTCAACTTTGGTGATGTAGCGAGTTGTGTCAATCAAATTAGCTTCATGTCATGGCCTCTTCACTTCTTCTAAGTGATTCTGATTGACTACAGCTGTTGACTTCTCATGAGCCCATTTAAATAGGGCTCATTTGACCCAGTGATTAGACTCAGCTACAAAAGCTACAATGGGAAAGTCAAAGGAACTCAGTGTGGATCTGAAAAAGCGAATTATTGACTTGAACAAGTCAGGGAAGTCACTTGGAGCCATTTCAAAGCAGCTACAGGTCCCAAGAGCAACTGTGCAGACAATTATACGCAAGTATAAAGTGCATGGAACAGTTGTGTCACTGCCACGATCAGGAAGAAAACGCAAGCTATCACATGCTGCCGAGAGGAGATTGGTCAGGATGGTCAAGAGTCAACCAAGAATCACCAAGAAGCAGGTCTGCAAGGATTTGGAAGCTGATGGAACACAGGTGTCAGTCTCCACAGTCAAGCGTGTTTTACATCGGCATGGACTGAGAGGCTGCCGTGCAAGAAAGAAGCCCTTGCTCCAGAAAAGGCACCTTATGACTCGGCTGAAGTTTGCTGCTGATCACATGGACAAAGATAAAACCTTCTGGAGGAAAGTTCTCTGGTCAGACGAAACAAAAATTGAGCTGTTTGGCCACAACACCCAGCAATATGTTTGGAGGAGAAAAGGTGAGGCCTTTAATCCCAGGAACACCATGCCTACTGTCAAGCATGGTGGTGGTAGTATTATGCTCTGGGGATGTTTTGCTGCCAGTGGAACTGGTTCTTTGCAGAAAGTAAATGGGATAATGAAGAAGGAGGATTACCTCCAAATTCTGCAGGAAAACTTAAAACCATCAGCCCGAAGGTTGGGTCTTGGGCGCAGTTGGGTGTTCCAACAAGACAATGACCCAAAACACACATCAAAAGTGGTAAAGGAATGGCTAAACCAGGCTAGAATTAAGGTTTTAGAATGGCCTTCCCAAAGTCCTGACTTAAACCCCATTGAGAACATGTGGACAGTGCTAAAGAAACAGGTTCATGCAAGAAAACCATCACATTTAGCTGAACTGCACCAATTCTGTCAAGAAGAGTGGTCAAACATTCGACCTGAAGCTTGCCAGGACCTTGTGGATGGCTACCAAAAGCGCCTAGTTGCCGTGAAAATGGCCAAGGGACATGTAACCAAATACTAATGTTGCTGTATGTATATTTTTGACCCAGCAGATTTGGTGACATTTTCAGCAGACCCATAATAAATTTATGAAAGAACCAAACTTTATGACTGTTTTTTGTGACAAACATGTATGTGTTCCGATCACTCTATCACAGAAAAATAAGAGTTGTAGAACTTATTGAAGACTCAAGACAGCCATAACATTATGATTTTTTTACAAGTGTATGTACACTTTTGACCACAACTGTATATATTTTTTTCTATGTAAAAGGAATCCAGGGTAATTTGTGTGCCGTTTCCCATCCTCTGAAAGGCCACAGAAATTAATTTAATTCAGCCTCATGATGTCTGGAGAAGTCATGAAGAAAACTTATCTTCACCTCCAGTCCAGCAGGTGGCGGTAATAGGAAACCAAAGGCCAAACAGGCAAAGCCTGACCGAGAAGCCTATATCCTGCCATTTGTTCACAAAAGAAGACGGAGAACACAGGATGTCCTCTTCTTTTTGTCCTTTCTTGATCACAGAAATCCAGCATAATGGCTGAAAGTCCCTCCAATGCAAAAGGGACTAAAGAGTGGCATCGACAAGTCTCCACAGCAACCACTCAACGCCTTTATCATTCTATTATGACAAAAATAAAAGTGTGGCGTTTGATATTTTTGGGACTTTATTGAGAGCCATTGGCTTTGGTCAGATCATGCTATGGTTGAGCTTCTTGACAACAAACATTCAAGATGGATTTGGTGCAAAAGAAAGGATGAATAAGTGAAAAAAAAACCCTCATGTTTACATACTGATGCTTATCTGACATGTTGTGTGGCTGTTTCTCTACCAAAGCTCTCAGGAGCCTTATAAAGGGGCATGGTGTAATAATAATAATACTAATAGTGAAAATCTTTATTTGTCATCGCAACTTTGTAAATCTGCGATAGACTGGCGACCTGTCCAGCGTGTGCCCCGCCTCTCGCCCATTGACAGCTAGGAGATAGGCACTAGCACCCCTCGCGACCCCACAAGGGATAGACGTGTTAGAAAATGGATGGATGGAAACTTTGTACATCCCAATGAAGTTCGTCCTTTGTGTTTAACTCACCCCTTAGGGAGCAGTGGGCTGTCATTTTGCAGCACCCAGGGAGAATTCTGGGGCTGAAGCTTGCTACATACTCCATGAGAACAAAAAGTTTTTTACTCGTAGTCATGGTGGGAAGAACACAAAAAATGTTAGTTTTGGCTCTGTCTTTTCATACTGCACGAGACGCTCAACTGCAGAAGTCAGTCCCAGTTCACTGAAGATGGGGCGGGGGAGGGGGGCAGAGAGCCGAGCATGCAGACACATAAATGCCCACTGTGTTCTCTGGCGCCATTTCAAAATACTGCCAACACCGGAGACGTGCGATGCTACGGGGGCTGGACTGCCCTGCTACGATAAATTTGAGAGTAAACGCTGCAAGTAAGCAGAATTGGCGTGTTCGACTGCTTAACGACCCGAGTTGAGCTGCGGGACTGCGCCACTACAGTTTCACCAGATGTCTGAGACATTCCTGCTTTTCCAACCTAAACATGCCCATCTAAATCCTGTCCAGTCACAGTACAGTAGTCGGCGACCCCTTGAGAAAAAGGTTCTGCCCAGATGTGGCGAGAACAAGCAGGGAGACCTTCAAAGATCAAAATGACGTCAGTCACTGCCAGAGCGAGGCAAATTGTCTCATTGTTCTCATCGAATATGTAGCGGCCTTAAGAGTTTTGCTAAGGACACCGAGAGTGGCAGCCTGTGGGATTCAAACCAGGGAACTTGAAGACTTCCCGGGAAGTAAGTGCCCTGCTCTAACCCATATAACACTTAAAAAGAAGGAAGATTTACATAAAAATCTGTTGGACATTTGCCAGAAAATATAAATTGTAATTGGGTCTGTTTACCCCTTAATGCCTCAATTTATTTAAATAATTATAATAAATTAATTATTTGTGCTTTTGCTGAAAAGGAGCTGTTAAATTATATTAAGATTGTTAATTTGAATAAAGAACATGCAATAGATGGAAGCTGAAATACAAAATTTAGCATGATGCAGATTAGAAACACTAAACATAATTTAGCATAATAACACATTTTCTATTCTGAGGTTTGCATATTATTTGATTGATGGTACTGTTAAACAGGACGTTGAGACAGAATTACAACCTAAGTTTGAGTACAACACATTCTGGTCCATCTCAACAGTATTTTAAATACAACTTAAAGTGTAACTCACCCCCATGTAAAAGCATATTTCCGCCTCCGGACAAATTTGAAAAACGGCATCAAAGTGGGCGGGGATACACGGGAACGGGAGGGGAGTTAGTTTTAGGTGAACTTGGTTTAAGTTTGGTTATTCGCGCTCTGCGTCTTCAGCGACGTTTGCCTCCTGTTGGAGCCGATACAGGGAGGCTGATCTGGGGCTGCCGCTCTCTGCCTGCTGGCTGGCTGTTGAAGCCGCGGAGCGTGAATATCCAACCTAAAACCAACTTCACCGCGGCCTCACAGTAGACCCTTCCCGTCTGCCTCGAGACACTAATGGCAGAATGATTGGTTGCTTTCACATAAATTCGCCAATAACACATACAAAGTTGGTAGATTTGTTTCTAGTCGCTTTTTTCAAGAAAAAAGGCGTTAGAGGGTTTGAAAAGTGCAACAACACTCACTATGGAGGCACAAGATAGAGGGAGCTGTGTTTTTTTTTAAGGCAGCGGCAAAGCTACTGACGTCACTACATCAGAATTACGTCAGGTTAACCAAAAGCAATGTTAATTCGAAATTCAATGCAAGACCACCGTTTAACCCTAGGAGGGAGCCACACTGACGGTTTTTAGACACAAATTCATCAAATATTCACAAATATTTCTAAATAATGACCAGGATCTATGGACAGACCTATAAGACAACTATGTTAACAGTTTATTGGCAAAAAATAAGTTGAACTGGGGATGAGTTATCCTTTAATGCTGTAAAATCAATATTGGATGTTGCTCACACTCTGACTGCCAAAGAAAAAATTATCAAGACAATCTTTGTTATGTGTGTAAAATATTCATCAACATCAAACTTCAGCTGCCCTTTCCTACGACCATCACATGTTCCAGATCTAAACCTTATAGAAAACCCTGTGAGGTGTATTTTGTATTAGCCATAGGGGAGCCAACTGGTGTGGCACTTGTGATTTTATTATTCCTCAACCTGGGATTTTTTTCCCACGCCCCACAGAATAAGACTACTCAAATCGAAGGGTGGATTTTTCTTTTTTCCTTTTGTTCAGGAAGAGTTTGCTACTGCAATGCAAGATTAATTTGTGTTAAGGCTTTTTATCCATCTCTAAGTGTGGAGGGTACTCATTTATAATCAATGTTCTCATTAAAAATGTAAAAAAATGGTTAAATAAAAAATACGCAAGGATAATATTGCTGAAATTTGCCATGACTATATCAATTACAATTAACCTTCATCTTCTGGACTCCTTCTCTATCTGTACTGATTAAAACATGCTTCCACCAGCCTCTGTGAGCTTTAGCATCTCAGCCACTAATCAACTACTGCCGGCGTTGCCAGTAATGTCCATCCAACTGGCCCGATATATTACGGCTCTACAATGCTTGACTGCCTCCAACTTGAAATAAAGTATCCTACCAAACATTGCATCCAAGTAATTTCTATGCGGGTTTATATTTCCCCTTGTAAAGAAACTTTGACCCTAAAAATTGCATGGACATAAAGGAATGCAGATCTGTAAACCAGCAGATAAGCCACAATAATAAAAACCTCCCAGAGGGCATACATGTTTGGTTTACTGTCATTACGATGCACAGGTGTTTATACATGTATTGTCTAACTTGTGCATTCACGTGGCAATAAAATCCCCTCTTAGGGGAAAAATAAGCATTCAGGAAAGTCCTCATCCAAACTTTCCCGAGGAGCAAATTTGTCACCAGATGGCCAGGACTGGTGGGCGGACAAGCTACCGTGCACCTAAATATGTTCGCTGCTGAGTTAAACCATCCCCCTGTCCCTTAGGTGACTATGAAAATTAGTCTACATGTCAAAAAGTCTAAACTAAATTGCCAATTTAAATCAAGTAGCAACACACTAACCAACAAGCGAGGGAGCAAAGTTAGTCCCTGAGGCAAAATATGACTAAAATATCCAGCAGCAACTTGGTCTGCCATCTCAGATCTTAACAATTAGACCCGACAAGGGCTCAACATCTTCCACATGCCAGACAGCTGAGATTTATTAACAAATTTGGAGCACTATGTGATTGTACATTTGCTCAGCAACGCTTTTAGTTTAAGTTTTTCCTTATCTCATATAATGGAGCTAATTAACTTTACAAATCGAAGGGTTATTGTGTGGTTTTTTTTCCTCGCCTTTTTTTTTTTTTTTTGGATCCAATAACAATAGCATCCATTAGCAAACACAGCAGTAGAATCCAATCAATACACATTATTGGCTCAGTGAGGGCCGGGATTTAAAAGGAAACAAAGAACCCGTCTTAAGGGAAAATCCTTTGAACTCCTTGAGATGTGAAGCGAACACTTCCTGTTAACTCCACTTCAAACCTTTTATTCATAATTCATGTCAAATGGAGAGCACGCTGTAATTTCCAGCAGAAACGGCTAAATGACATCAGTTTTCCACGGACCCCACCCCCCCCCACCATCACCACATACCACCACCAACAGTTAAGATGAAAGTAATCAGAGCAGACAAGAAATTACAAAAACATGCTGTGACCTTTCAAGTATGAAGGGGAAAGGCTCGGTATACATTTACAAAATGTGAGAAGACAGTAAAAAAAATTCCCATCACAGAAATTGGTGTGTGACTAATGGGTTGTGAAAGAGCTGGTCTGTAACCTGAACTCCAAAATAATCTTGCTCAAGTCACCATGGCCACTTTAGGGGAGCAGTGGGGGTGCCGACAAAGGGGGATGGAGGGACCACCTGCACATCCTGCAGAGCCAGGCCTGTACTGGCACCACCATTTGTTACGCTCCAGATTCCCATTACTTCAGAGCCAGGCTGGCTGGGAAATCCATCTCCTGGTGTCACGTTTGTCAAACTTCTACGCAAACAGCAAAAGGTGCGAAGAAGACTGAGGGATCGCAGCCATATGGGTGGCGGTGAAGAAATAACATGTCCCCTGGTGCAACAGGGAAGACCAGTCCGCGTAGATTCCTTTTCAAATGGTACTAAGTGGTACTTCCCCACACAACCTTTAAAAACCAAAAATACATCACTTCCAAAAATTTCAATATCATCAAAAAGTATTTTTTTCAGGAATGGCAGATGGATGAAGGATAATGAACAAAAAAAAAATACAAAAATGTGAAAAAAAGTGTTGACTGTTTTTATTTTCCAAACTTATCCAGAGCTGGAAAATATTGTAATAAAATTTCAAACCTTGCCACACTGTGTATGAATCACATGGTACAAATACTAGATGTGTAATGAAATGTCAATCTAAAACCAAAAGGTCATGAATCCAACGTCCAGGTATGAATGCGGTTCCAAAAGCCGTTTTCTTACCCATCTTGCCCAGGAACAACAGATCTGACTGAAAGATTTGCCTGATCTTAAAAAAAAAAAAAAATACAATCAAATCTGTCTGCGATGTAAAAGGAATAAATCCTGAAAATACTTCTGATAGTCCATGCACCATCAGGAATACGACACGTCTTCCCCCGGCCTCTGTGGGTTTTACGCAGAATGTAGGTGCCTTTGTTTTGCCTAACAAAAGACGTTACTGTGAGAGAAAAGGACCACCTCCCCAAAGGCATAAAAAAAAAAAAAAAGCTCAGAGTTAATTCAAAGTTCTTTCAATATTAAAAAAAGATGATCAAGTGACAGTGGGGAGAGAGGGAAAGAAAAAGGAAACAGCTTTGAAACACAGATCAGATCCCATGCATCTGGGAGCCGGAGTACCGAGATCATGAACCAGTAAAATGTCTGTCAGGAACTGAAACAGACCTTGAAGAGCGTAGAAAGTCTATTAGCTGTAACAACGTGTGAGTCTCGGTGGGATTTCACAACAGACGCGAGGAGAAGAACAACGGATGTGATAGAAATTAATTTAACTGTAATGATAATCAAATTTGTATGACATTTCTCCATTCAAGGCTTAAACAAAAACCTGGTTTATTACCAACCACATCAAATGTCCCAGTTGTAGGACTGGAGTTCATCTGGGAGACAGGAACACAAAAAAAAAAAAAAATGCATAGCTTTAGTTACTGAAAATGCGAAGCTAAAATGTAAGTTCTGAGAAAAAGAAAGAAAGAAAGAAGACCGAAAACTTAGTCATCTGATGCATTTCTACAGCTTTCCTCTAAAGCTCCTAATTAGTTGAGACATTTTGCTTAGTGGCTTGGCATTTTCGCCACAGGGGGCTGAAACAGTAGATTGTATTGGACACGCAAGCAGGAGGGCACAACCTAAAAGGCTGAGTCAGGAGTCCACATCCTTTGCCCGACTGAAATTGTGTAAAACATCGCCTAACAACCACAACAGGATATCAGAATTCCGAGGCGAAATGTGAATTTAATGTCACACTATTTTAGCTGCGGTGAGGATTATCGGCGTTAAACTCAACAGCATAAGGACAAGAGGAAGGTGCAAAAACAAACGTTCTTTTAATATTTTAATATCTGCTGCCCTGCTTCTTTTTTTCCCCCTTTTACATTCCCCTGCCATCACAAGTCTCCCTCATCAGCGGCAAAGGCCTAAATAGAGATATTTCATTAGCTCATTGCTGAGACAAACATATTTGATGGATTAAACAGTCAAATATAACAAGATGCTTGAACTGCTGTCCTGCTTGTTAAGGGAGATCAAAGTGCGGCCTGAGGGTCTGGTAAGCGTGGGGAGCGGGATTGGTTCGACAGAGCTCCGAAAGAACAAGTGCTGGACCGGGAAGATATGACATCAGACGTGAGCACTGCATTCCCCCAGGCCTGTTCTTTCAAAACCGTCAGCCGTGTCGGCACCAAACGAGCTGCAAGGAGAGGAGGGTGCAACCATCCCTTTGGAGAGCGGCTTGAGTCCAACAATGAGGAGGAACCCAATTTGGTAATGTTGCGTGATGTTGACAAATCTGTTCACTTAGTCTGCACATCTTCTGCGTGGAGGGAAAAATGTTGCACCTCATATGGAAATGAAGACTCCTACTTAGGACCAGTCGGTCTTGTCACTTTTGTGATTTCCTTAAACCATGAAGATGTTTAAAAAAAAAAAAAAAAGTTTGCATTAAACCTTTGCATGTTTTACTTTGTATAAAACCCTTTATTCAAAAATACGACAAGACAGTCATTAAATATATAGATGCTGCATTTCTGCTGAAGACATCCCAACGGCTCAAGACAAGGAGGTCCAAAGAGAAAGCTAATTTCCATGCACATCAAAGCACACAGGCGAAGGGTTGATAAAGGTTGACAGCTAAAAAAGGAGCAACCTTTACAACTTCTCCTTTTACATTTTACTTACTGTAGCAGTGGCTTTAATGACGATCAACTTGGTGAACCTATTGGCGAAGAATGTTAGACTTGGAGACATTCGTCGTCATACCTTAATAATCTCTAATTGGGGTCAAAGTTGAGACGACCACAGAGCCTACACTGATGCAGCACTGAGGCACCTCTTCCACTCATAACTACTGAAAGGCTCCAGGGACTAGCCAAGGGCCACAATGAGATTCCAACGGTATTAGAAAAAAGGTTTCTCTGTATCAGGGTATTTGGACGAAAATGAATGTACATAATGTATAGATAATACCTAAATCTCCCTGGCAAATCATTAAAAGTATTTTAACCCATTGTAGAGTACTGGCATCCTTGGTTATCTGGGAAAAACTAGCATTGTAATAAGAGTTTTGGTTCATCATGATATCGGTTAACTTTAATAGATCATGTTGATAGATCCCCAAAACTCAATATGGTTAAGATTGTTACTCGTCTTATTCTTTGCACTGTTGGTTCCATCAGAGCATCAATAAATCCCACCAGATTTAAAAATATGATTGAATAAAATTACTGAGTGCTATTTATCACAACAATTGCACATAATACAACTGCTGTTGGGCTCTGAATATGTGCACCAATATGCAGTTATAACTTTACAGTCAATTACCAATTAAAGACTGAAATTTTCCCCCCAAAAAATTCTTATTGTGACTTTTATTGCAAAAAATACAACAAAACATTGGGATTATATTATAACTTCATATTGTACATCCCTATTGTTGACTATAGACACAGATTTGTCCCAAACGACTTCGGGTCTTAATGCCTACTAACACAAGTTCATGCACACTCCACCCCACACAACTAGAACCACTACATGTGCAGATCTAGTATATCTACTGTATGAGATCTAGTTGTTTTATAACATCTTGCCAACCAGCCTTTTGCTTCATAACGCTGTCACCCCAATAATAGTAACAGATGGCCTCCTCTAGCAGCATATTAAAAAGACTGGAAATATTTCCAAACATCCAAATTAATCTTTTCTGTAAATATGAGGAAAAAAAGGTAGTTACTTTAAGGTTGGTTTATGCTTGACGCACGTATGTCCCCCTCGGAAATTAGACGTGAAGACACAACGTCTGCAGCATTTTTGCTCCGTGCAGCTTTTCCTTCGAAGTAGCAATATTCTCCTAGAATCTAGAGGGCAGTGGGGAAATTCAGAGCATCAGCAGCTAATTGACAAGCAAATGGTGCACAGAAAAAAAATCGCTAATAATAACAATAATGTAAGAAAAAGGGATTGAGCTATGAACAAAATAGCAGATGTAGATTCTGCAAAATGTTTTTGCCCAAAATGTATGACAATAATAAGATAATGTAAGAACTAAGTGTGCTTTTGCATGTTTGTGCAAAAATGTTTATTTATAATAATATGGAAACCTGTGCAAAGAGTAGCAGGGAGGTAAAGTGCCTATTTATGTAACTTATAGCTGATATTAAGTCAATCCATATGCATCCCATGTCTAAACTAGACCATTTACTCATCCCACTAAATCATAGCAGATTATTAAAGTGGACTGTTTAAATCTCAACAGTGTAGTAGAGTTCTGAGAGCTGATACACTCATCTATTATTATAGGATAGTGAAAACTATAATGATGTCAACATTCTTTGTCCACTTCTTTCCCTTTCTTTAGTGAAGTTGTCCCTGAACACCCATGTTAGGTGGAGGAACATCTTGTTCGGTAATTTTCTGCCAACTTGTTGCAAAATTTTACTCTATTCCAAACCCTTCAGGAAAATCTTTGTAAGAAAATTGTCTTCTGAAAAAAATGACACCTTTGGGATATTGCGATCATTCTGCTGCAGGGAGGGGAAAAAAAGGGCCTATTGCATGATGCAGATAGGATAATTATACCACTGTGCTCAAAATATAAGGCTTTTACCGGGAAGAAATTGCAACAGCCCTAGCTGCAGCATGTTAAGAAGGTGCAGTAGTCTGACAGCTGACAAAGAGGCAAATGTGAATGAGACAGGGAATAAGAAGGCATCCTGGTGCTTATGTAATGATGTGAAACATTATAAAAATATAACGCTAAATACATTTAAATAAAGGGGAAGGGGAGCGGGAGATCGACAGGCGGATTGGTGCAGCGTCTGCTGTGAAGCGGGCGCTGTACCGATCCGTTGTGGTGAAGAGAGAGCTGAGCCAAAAGGCGAAGCTCTCGATTTACCGGTCGATCTACGTTCCTACCCTCATCTATGGTCACGAGCTTTGGGTCGTGACCGAAAGAACGAGATCCCGGATACAAGCGGCTGAAATGAGTTTTCTCCGTAGTGTGTCTGGGCTCTCCCTTAGAGATAGGGTGAGGAGCTCAGTCATCCGGGGAGGACTCAGAGTAGAGCCGCTGCTCCTCCACGTCGAGAGGAGCCAGTTGAGGTGGCTCGGGCATCTGGTCAGGATGCCTCCTGGACGCCTCCCTGGAGAGGTGTTCCAGGCACGTCCCACCGGGAGGAGGCCCAGGGGAAGACCCAGGACACGCTGGAGGGACTATGTCTCCCGGCTGGCCTGGGAACGCCTTGGGGTTCCTCCTGAGGAGCTGGCCCAAGTGGCTGGGGAGAGGGACGTCTGGGCCTCCCTACTGAAGCTGCTACCCCCGCGACCCGACCCCGGATAAGCGGAAGACAACGGACGGACGGACGGACGGACATTTAAATAAAGCAGAAAAGTATGTCAGTATAACCAAAATGAGTGCCATGCACACTGACCACATTTTGAGTGTGTACATAGTCACCAATAGGAATTAGGCTGCGTTCAATATATCTTGGAGGTCGGTGCTTGGATCTGGGAAGGATCATACTATTGATATACCATAGCAATGAAAGCAGGCAAGAATGCATTTCTCTGCATATAAACCATGAATGGAGCTGTTCTGACATAGCTATTGTATAGCTCTGGCATTTTGTTGGGGTCTAATGACACATTCAGCTAAGAACGAGAAGAGATTCCAGAAGTAGAGTGAAGGTTTCACAAATCTCAAATTGCTTTTTTGAATTAGTGATTTTAAATAGATCTATAATCCGTTCAAAATAATTCTGTCCAGTTCTGATACATTTATACATAAAAAAAATTATGTTTGTCTTATCTTGCGATTCTCCAAAAATCCAATTAAAACTGCTACCTTTTCAGTATTCACACATTAAAAAAAGAGCAAAAGAGCATGTTTGTCTGTGTTTCTTTGACGCTTTAAATAATCTCTAATTATCCAGTTAGCACCGTTGTTAGCGTCTTGCGACCAGAGATAACCTGCGATCAATATCTGACAGCGTCAGATATTTACAATAACTATGTGACAGACAGCTGGTACGGCCCACATCTACTAATCAGAGCCGTCATGATACGAGAGGCTCAACAGGGTCCGAACGATGCTTCCTAACACAAAGAAAAATAAAAAGCAATAAGCTTTAGCTTTCGTGATCAATTGCGAAACATTGAGGATAGCCTGTTTGCTCCGATCAGACAGATCGGAGCAAAATCGCACAGCGTATACCGGCCATTAGAGATCATCAAACCGACCAATTGGAAGTTCTGACGCAGAGGCAAACTTTAGCATCATTAGCGACTAGCGGTTAGCTAGTCATAGTATGGATTGATATCTCCAACAGTGCTTACAAATAGCACTGTTTTTTTTTTTAACAACTCTGTGTAAACCCGTCAAAAGTATATATAAATAGATCACTCTAGAAAACTTTGCCGTACGTGCCAGAGCTGTACTGAAACTGAACTTGTTTACTCTTAATTTGAAATAAGAAAATAAGCAGTTTTGAACTGGTTAAGTGTTTACTGCTATCGAAGCTAGATTTATGTTGCACTTAACAAAAACGTTTATTACGCAATTAATTCATCATTTCATGATCTCTAGTTCAAAATCAAAGTCAAACCTGAACTGGATTAATATGCACTAAACAAGAGGGTTTTAATACGATATTTTTGGCATAAGAGCTTGCATTAATATGCCACAAAATGTCTCATCAAGTTTAAGCAATTATTATGAGGCCCAGAAAACCCCAGAAAATTAAAGCGAGTGCTTTAGGGAGACTTTTATTTTGAAGTAAGACATGAAATACAAGCCTCTTGGTACATTTATTTCGAAGGTAATCGGGAAACAACCATTCTAATAATTTGAACTGCCTTTGGTAGTGCACAGCAACGATTGATTTCCCACCAGACGCCACCATAGCATATTACAGACTCAAGAGAGGAACCCACGCAAGGAACAAAATGACATCACTCCTGACAGAACGGCATAAAACAATAATATAATCTAACAAAAACAGACCACCGGCAATACATAAAAACTGTCTATACTTTTATTATGATTTCCTAAATGTGTTTACATTTGTAAAGGATAACATAAAGCAGAAAGAAGCTGTCTCTGCAAGACAGCAGGCCTGGAAGTCTGCCAAGTCTGCCGGGCAGAAATTTGAGGAAAAAGTGGAAGCACTACTGGAAAATGCAGAATCAAAAATGTAAAGAGAACCACAAAAATGCCAGGAGAAGAAGCAGAATTTCATTTAAAAAGTGTGTACAATAATTTCTAATGCATATAGTGTCTTTTGATTTATACTGGTCAGCTGGGTCAGTTGCAGGGCTCCAGACAACATTTCCTGTGGCCAGGTGATCGCTGTGTTGTATCTGTGCCAAATTATGGACTAAAAAAAAAGAAAAGATAACGCTTTCTTTGTTGTCATTTCTCCAGAAAGAAAGTCCAACGAAATGAAATGCAATTTATCCTTCAACACATGCAGAACACATCTTTTAAAACATCAATGAAATAATTCATTAAAGAACACAAAAGACTAGAAATGGTAGCGGAATTCTAAAAGAAGAAATGTGAAATACATATTTTTTTAAAAATCTACATTTATCTAAAAAAAGAGCACTCTTTGTAGACTCTTTAATACTTTCTAAATACTTCTTTATACCGCTAACTGGCTCATCCCCACTCAATCCTGAGTAGAGATTATTTAAAACTTTCTAACACACATCATCACATTTATAGTTTACCAGTATGGTATATATGCTTATCTTCTTACATTCTCTATTAGCTGAAATACAGCAACTCCTCTAAAAACTTCCCAAAAAAACTGAAGACGTAGTGGGAACATCAGCTGTGAGCTGGCACCAATGCATTGACTTGACCTTCCAAATATTTCCTGTAATATGCTTAAATCCACAAAGGAATGCATGAACATGTGTCTGAGAGAAAAAAATATATTACCACCGACCTTGTGCAAAGTGTGACCAATCCATTCAACTTCCTCTTGAAAAACAAGACTGGAGTGGAGAAAATTAGCATCTGCTGTATCCCACCCTCTTGTTGAATGTGTGGACCACTCGGAGGACATATGATATCACACGCGCTCCGTTTCTGAGAGACATAAACAAGGGAGGCAAGAAGAGAGAGGAAGTCGTGAGAAAGGGGAGCAGACGGAGGCTTTTGTCCCCGCATTTCTCACGGTTGGCATCGGAAACAGTCAGATGCTGTCAATCACAAGTGAAGCCCAGAGAATAGTCTGGCCTATTTGTCTAATGAAAAGGTCAAAGGGTGGCGGTGCGAGCGGGGGGCAAGCAGTGCATTGCCCAAACTGTCACACTTGCACTGCCAAGCAGCACCACCAAAGGGATCACAATCTTTTAGTTTAAGCTGAGCCAAGAATTATTTTGATTACACATAGTGACACCCGCTTTCATGCAATGATCTGCTTTCATCTGGCCACTCAGTGCCATTACTTTCCCTGATTGCTGCCTTTTGTCATGCATATGTGCACTTGTAAGCGATTAGAAAGGCAGACAAAGGCAGAGAAATTTATGTTCCCCTAGAGTGTTGTACCTGGGGAAATCAAGGTTCTCTAATCCACCACATCAAATTACAGAAACAATGTTTCTCTTTTCCGACACAGGGAAAGAAATCAGCTTACTAGAGAGACAGACGGCTTTAACACAGTTTTACCTGCAAACCTAACTATAGTTACATACAGTGCACAGATGTCTTCTCTTCCTGCTTTTTGGTCACACTTCCAAGTTCCACCCCAAAGATTACCTGAGTAAATGTAAAACCCGTTTTTTATAAATAAATGTATTTATTAAGGGAAAAAGTTAGCCAAACAACTTGTCCATATCTGACCTTCTAGAGGCTCGGTAAAGCGTTCCACACAGACTGTTTCTCATTTCTTCAATACATTTATTAGATTGAGGCATAATGTTTTAGCACACTTCTTGACAGACTTTAAGTGATTTTTGGACTTAAATGATTTGGCAGTAATTATGCCATAAATAAACTAGAGGCTTTTAATAATCACCGTTAATTCATCACGTTTTTATTTTTTGTAGTATAGGGCCAGGGCGGATTGAGTTGCTATTTTGACCTTAATGTACAAGAAGTCATCAATTTAAAACAGCCTTTTGTATGTCTCTAGTTATCTTTGTGTGATATTATAGTTTGCTTAAAAAAATAAAGAATAAATCTGGAAAGGGGGGGGGGCAAATACTTGTTTACAGCACTGCAATGAGAGTTTAGCACAATGAACCATTTAGTGCTTTGTCACCTTAAACTTATGTATTAGGCATGTGGATGGTCTCAATCCAACAAAGACGACCAACAGATTTTCTCTGTAACGTAAAGAAAGGATCCAACAAGCTTCATTTTAAAATTTCTTGTTTTATTGGAACTTGTTTGAGGCATTTGCCACTACCAAGAGTCTTTTTAATTTAATTGGCACAGCATTATAAATGATTCATGTCAAATATTACTAGTACTTGCAACAGCTCAGTAACAGACTGCTCTTAAATGCACAGACAGAAAAGTTTGAATATTTCCACTTAGATTGAGGAAATGTGTAAAGAATTGTGCAAAAAGATGAAGGAAACGTGCAAATGCAGAAGAGTTGGGAACTGATGAGCATAATTTCCAGATGAAAAAAGAGAGTAAAGAGCTCTATGAAATGTATTTCATTCTATTTTGTTTACATAATATTTTTTCCTTTTAAATTTATTTTGTTTTTTTCCTTTTTTTCACTGATATTTGGTTTCAGGACGCAATTTAATTTAACTGAATAGAAAATCATATTTTGGCCAAAATAAAGTAAAAAAATAAATAAATGATGGAGAGTTACAGAAGAGGCAGGGAAAGGTCAAATTTCCCCGGACTGGAAGGGAAAAAAAACAAAAAACAAAAGTACATTAGGATCGCAAGGTAGAAAACAGCACATATACTGGATGACTTGAAGATAAAATCCCTGAGACTTTCTTTTTGCATTTCACAAACTCTGTTGATATATTTTATTGAAAATAGTGCAATTTTAAAACATTAAGAGACACCGAAATAAAACAACACTATAGCTTTATGTTTTATTACTAGCAAACACAAATTTTTAAATGTTCTTTCACAAATTGAAGACAGGAAATGCCACACTGGAAGTAGCTTAAACAAAAAGGAACTCACAATATTTGATACCATCCTGTCTGTATAAATCTGCCTTAAAACACTTGATCAGTGTTTTCTTCCTCTGGCCCAGTTCAAGGTAAAAATAAAAAAAAGGCAAGCTGCTCGTATGAAAGATGCCTTTTCAAGGCATTCTTCATATGAGCCGGGTGGGACATTTATTCAAGATCAGAAAAAAGCCTCATTGCTTCTTTGCTATTCGGCTGCTATCGGAAATTTGAAGCAGCAGGAAATATGTGGTTTTCAAATAGTTTCTAAAATGACAATCTGAAAAATATGGCATCCATTTGTTTTCAGCCATCCTGACTCAACACCACCTCTTCAAGTCTTTTGGGCTAGGTCTCTACCAGCTTTGCCCATCTGTGAACAACTATTTTTTTAATCCTTGCCACCTGTCCTAAACTTCGGTATGGACTTTGACTAGGCCATTCTAGGCAAGCATACATCCTGGTCTCAGTATCTTTTGCAGGGAAAACAGGCTTTCTTCCATAAGTGCCCTGTTTTTGGCTCCATCTCTGACCAGTGTCCCTGTCCTTGCCATCACACAGCATGATCCTTCCACTTCCATGTTTCATTATGGGAAATATGTGTTGGAGATGACATGAAGTTAGTTTCCCACCACATATAGCATTAACAGATGGCCCCACATGGCTTTCTGGAAATGAAATTTATGACTTATGAGTTCTTGCCATGCAGATAGCTACATTTGTGGTGTGCACGTCTAATTGTAATCGTATTGACCTGTTCTCCCCACCTGAGCGGTGGATCTCTCCAGCTCCTCCACAGGTTTGCAAGGCAAAGTCAAATAGAAAGCAGCAATGTAAATTCCTTCAAACATCTTCTTGCTGATAGCAATAAACTGGCAGCATTAAATCACTCTGGTGAAGCACTCTAAAGAGCCAAACCTTTACATAAAAACCACTGTCACGTTGATTTCAACGAACGACCAGAAACCAGATTAGCCCCGCCTTTTGCTGTCTGTTTATAGAGGCCGCAGCCATTTACACTGGCGCCGTGTTAAAGACAAAATCTATAAGCTAGTTGAAGCAACCTTGTCAGATTTCTGTAATAAAATCTTGCAGATCACGCAAGGGCTGTAATTCACATTTGATATCAAAATATTAAGCTGCCAGTAGATAAACAGAATGTTGCTCACGTGTGAAAGGGGCTTTAGAAGAAAGAAACAGCCCAGCTTGTGTTACAGTTTGCAGTTGTGGTAATATATATGTGCCATGCCTGATGTGAGTCACTAAGTTTCTATTCTTACATATCTTTTTTTTTTTGTAGAAAAAAAAGAAAATAAATAAAGCCAGAAAAGCAATTCTAACTATGTGTTTTGGGTAAACCAAACACAACATTGGGTAAATTCACAGCAGTCAGATTCAAAACCAAACTCTAGTGCACTGGGGGAAAGTCCCACAGTCTGCTAGAGCCACCGCTGGCGCCTTGGCTTCTATCACTGAAGAGATAGTGGATAATTGAAGGCTAAGTGGTTGAAGTGAATCAGATGACTGGCCTTATAGTAAAAGGCAGAAGTTACTCAAAAGTATGAGGCTCTGAAACTACTGGAGATTTCAGCAAAGTCATTAAAGCGGGAAAGGAATAATCGAATGACTCAAGTATGGCAATTGCAATTTGGTTTTCTCAACCAGTTTAATTTGATGTTCTCTTGACTAAACTTTGTGAAATGCCTTGGAAGGTTAGAAGACCATATAGAAAAACACTGGAGACTGGATTATCGACAAAATATCTGCTCTGCCCTTAGATGCCGTCAGTGCAGATCATAGCTGGATTCTTGATGGTTGCATGACAGTAGAAATTGAGAGGTTTCTGTCGCTGAGCCTTTAAATACCACGCTGACTGGCATTCTCAGCTTGCATAGCTGTAAGCTACACCTCTGGATGCACAGAATTGGAACTGAAATCTTCAGCCCTTTCTCATCCATTTCCAATAGAGATGCACAGATCAGAGATTTGGGCCCCGTTTCCAATATATCAGCTTTGTTAACCTTTGACCTGCTGATACAAATCTAAGCCAATTCCGATTTCTCCCCAAACGTCCTCGAGGCAAATACAAATTGACAACACCTGGGAGACGGTTCTTTTTCGTTCAGGATAAAGTCACGTAAGAAAGAACCAAAACTCCCAAAGTAAAAGAAAGAAAAAGAAAGATGAAAGGAGTACAAATATACCAATCACACTTATTCTGCCCAATATCAATTCGCAGTTTTCAATTTTTTATTACAAGGCTCACACACAAAAGAAAATCAAATGCGCTGCAGGTTTTCTGAAAGAATGCCATTTTATATTCAACAGTAAATTAAGGAATTGTATCAAAGCATATGTTTGACTGTTACTACACTTAAAGTAATTCCAAGTACATTTTGTTGGTGTTTATATACTTTACTATTTTACAGCTTTATTTTGGTAAATTTACATTGCAAAAAGAGAAAGAAAATACAGTACCATTTAGCAAACCAACATTTACCAAAAAGGAATAGCCTGAAGCCAAGGATTATACTTGCCTACCCTATTTACTGTAAATTATTATTAATTATTAATTATTAAAATATTATTAAACAGTTCTTAGTTTTAAACAATGTGATGAATGAGGCAAATAAAAATGTTGAGTATTTCTACTACCAATCATAAGCTAATCAAAGGGAAATAGGCTGATTCTGATGGGTGTAAAATAACTCTGACCCACTGAAGTCTAGCTCTTTATCGTAGCGGCCTAAATAAAGAGTCAACACGTCTGTATTAAATGCAATTTAATTTTGAACAGCTTCTCACATCTTTTCTGCTTCCTTTGACTTGATTTGTAAATTAAAACTGAATTTAACTGCACTGTTTGATAACTAGGATCAATTGAAATGTATGTACTTGATTTGGAATGTGTCTTTATGAGTTGACTGAATTGACTGGTGTTGTGTTTCTTTAGTTTAGTTTCGCAAAGTGCCTTGAGATGTCAGATTGAATTGATTTTTTGAATTTTCAACTGATTGGTGACCTGTCAGGGCTGGTCATGCTGAAAATCGGTCATTTCCAGTCACCAAACGATTTCTTGGCGCTTCTCTGATTTTCTCCAGTAGGTAAATATCACGAGTCAAACTGCAGGTGTTATTTACTAAAGACCTGACACATTTTATCACCTATTATCCAACACAGATACATTCATCGGTGTCGTTTACACAATGTTTGATGTAATTCAGCTTCAAGGCCAGAGGAAAACACTGAAATATAGTACTTTTCAAACAACTCATGAAGAGCGAAAATAAGTCCAAGGTTTAAGCAGCTCTGATTATAATAACTTGGCCACTCTACAGAAAAAACAGATGATTGAACTTCCCCTGATTGCTCCACGGTCTGAGTAAATTTTCATAAAATGAAAGGAGGGGGGAAAAAAGCCTCATTTCCATAAGACTATAAATAGCATCTACAGAGCATCCACTAAGTTTGCATAACTCCCATTTTCTTCTTTACAAAACCCATAAGGGCCAACTTCTGCAGGTAAAGGAACTTCCATGCGGCGCGCGTGCTACCTCATTTGGCGTCACAATTGATTACAACATCTGTGCGATGACTAATGCCGTTGCCATGGTGACACCTGTGATTGATGGCTTTGTTAAGCGGAATAGTTACAGATCATTAAACTTTTGTAATAGTGCATGGCAGTCATCTCAATAACTGGGGACAAAGCAATTACCAAGTCATTAAAAAGGGAATAGACTAATGCAACACAGTGCACACTATTATGACTGACATGCCTCCAGATCAGGCTGTGTGACGGTTTTCCAAACATAAAAACGGCCTCTTTGCATTTCCATGCTTACATTAAAGGTAGACTTAGTTTTAGTTTAAATATATTTTCTGATTAGGTCTCTGATTTGAACTTATTTTATTTCTCATGAATGGGGAAGAAAGCTACACCCATTTCCTCAACGTGTATCACTTCATTTTACATCACAGATGCTCCAACAGTGTCAACTTGAATAAAAATTTCCACCGGGACTACATTTGGTTATATCTTGATGATAATTTGATGTCTGAATCAAGAAACTTTGTTCAAAGGAAAACCATGCCGCTCTGTACCAGTAAGCCAGAGGCAGTGCAAAGCAGTGCTGGCAATGATTGAGAGAACTCGAAATTCAAATGAGAGAGCGAGAGGAGATGGAGCGAAACAGATGTGCTGTTGTTTCAGAGAGGGTAGCATGGCGCACACGGTAAAGCACACACAACACACACCGCAGCACACACAAAGCTATATACACGTGCATACACAGCGGTGCCACTCAATCATCCCAGTTGAGGGCCAATCCATCTATTGCTGGTTGACTGAGATCCAATCACCATTCCCAACAGGGCCACAATGAAAGAATGGCAGACAGCCTGTGAAGAAGCCCACTCCCTCACAGCAGATTGATGGGACAAATCTTGGGGCAGTTCATGAGGCATTCCATATCAAGACAAACATACTGATAAAAACATAAAAAAACAGGCCTTTGACCTTACCTTGCTGTTTATGCCTTGCAAACCATGTATTTTAGCAGTTCAAGCATAAGACGGTTATTGAAATGCATCAAATATTTTGTTTTTCATTTTTCTCAAGTGCTTAACACACGTTTGCATAGTGTTTGTTTATGATAAAATACAAAATAACATCTTACACTCAAACAACCTTAAATATGTCTTTAAAATAGAAAGACAAGTGGAAAAGCCTGACAACAAACTCTTGAAGTTAGGATTAAAAGGTGTATCAGAAAAAGACCAACCAAAGTTGTGTCGCAAAACAACTGGGAGAATAATTTTCTTCTTATTTTTCATAAAAAGCGTCCTTTTTTCTAAAAAGCAACTAGCGATAATTCTAGCAACTTTTTTCTGTTATTGGGGACACGTGAAAGCAACAATCGCTCTGCAGTTATTGTCTTGAAGGCGAGTGCTGCTGTGAGCTCCTTACCACTTCTTCAAGCGCTGTCTCACAAGCAGCTGCAGTAACCTCGCCCTGAAACCTGCCTGCAGTCAGAGCACAGAGACCAGAGAGGAGAGCCTCTCTGTTTCCACATTGCAAATGTATCCCGCCCTGGATTACAAAGCAGACAAAATGTGTTTTTAATTTAGTCTTTTAGTTCTCTGAAACCGTTACACTAATTCCCTGAATTTGATTCACACACAGCTTCAGTAACTTATTCACCTCGTTCACTGTGTGTGCTTCTGATAACTGTCGTTTTTGGTAAAAATTAGTTTTACATGGTGTGGATTCAAGCAATGTATTAAAATTCATAAATTATATCCTTAGGCTCATTTGTAGATCCAAACAAGTTTGTATATTGAGAACAGAATATGTTAAATTGAAAGATTTTGAGATTGAATTTTTAAACCAACATTTATTGTCACATACACACACACAAAAGTACCAATAATAGGCGCCGTTGAGTACTGGTATCGACTCCCAGATATCGGGTATCAGTACCGTATCGGTTCAAATGTGAAAGGTAATTATCCCTAGACCGTGGTGTTGTGGCATCTCTTTTTCGAAATTACAATTTTTAGCATTTAACCAAATGACATGAGGTCCAACAGAACAACTCACCCCTCTGAAGTTCATTTTGGGCGGTCCCAAGAGCTTCCCAGGCCAGTGGATAAACATTTCCTACAGCAGTTCTTGGGTTCACTAACCAATGGGATGTGTCTGGAAAACCTCCAAACGGAGGCATCCTGATGAGATGCCCAAACCATTCCTCTCCAAGATGAGCAGGGGCTTTACTTTGGGATCATTGTCAGGTTATCTCTCACACTGAGCCAGGCCACCTTACAGAGGAAACTCATTTCAGACAATTCCCATGAAGTCGTCCAATGACGAAAGGTGAGGGTCAGAATGTAGAAAGACCAGCAAATCAAGAGCTTTGTTTTTTTTAGGCTTAGCTCCATCTTAACCACAACAGACCAGATTAGGGCACACATTTCTGCAAACAAAGCCCCAATAAATCTGTCAATCTTCGACTCCCTCCTAGCATCACTCGTGAACAAGACACGAAGATACCCTAACTCAAGAGGGAGCAAATCCAACATTAAATTTAAAAAACAAACAAAATTAAACACCAAAAGAAAAAACAAAAAGTTTTCATTGGGACTATTAAGTACTGTCAAAATTCTCATGAGAGAAGCTAAAATCATAGTTCACTTTGACAACCTATCTGGGTAAATCACTTTTGACTTGCCAGATTAATACTTTCATGAACTAATCAGCCGAGTTACACTGGCTGTTTTACAGAGCAAGATGGAGCCTGTAGGGGAAAGTCCCCAGGAAAATCCCAGAGTTACTCGAACTGGCCCTGAATTATTTAATATGCACTATTTTTAACACTACCAAGATTTTGATTGCACCTTGCTGCAAATTTTGTTGTTAAGACTAGTCCATGTAAATTAACCACAGCATTTCTGTAAATCTAATCATCACCAGCAAGATGGAAAAATACAGAGAATGGCTATTCCTACACATCCGTGTTGCCAGTGCATTAATGAGTCCTAATGTGGGAGTGTGAGAAAGCTGCTAAGCTGACAAAAATATGAGGTGCTGCTGGCACCGTTTACAGTATTCGGTCTTTGTTTGCTGTCATTTTCCCTCAAAAATTCAACGAGATACATCTGCTGCACACACTAATTGCCGGCACGTGGTGCAGCACTCTTCGACTTTAGCTATGCTTCTGGTTATGAAGTGAAACAAAAACCCACACAGTTTTTTTGTGTGTCAAATTTGATTAACGGCACAATGTTAAATCTGCTCAAAACAACGCTGTGACAAACTCTGAGGTGGCATAGGGCGAGGCTGAAGATTCAAATTTGAGTTTTCAAAATTTATGTATTCGAAATTTAACCATCTCACAAAACTCATTAGATCTCTTGTATTTGTTTTCTTTTCTTTTTTTGTGAACACGAGAGTCCCAATCCAGTCTATTGCCACCCGGCAGCCATTTCTGACAAGTGATGAAATTTCAATTCCTGCATGTGACAGGCAAAAATTAGTAGAATAAACTCAAAGCCTTGCAGAAAATTAACACTGAAAGGCAAGTTTATTAAATGGTGTCCATTAGGAAAAGACTAAACACTGAGGGTTTCTAACTTCCATGCGGGTTCCTGTATATTTTTCAACATTCAAACCAATTCCACACTTAACTTTCTACAGTTCACTTTCTTTACATTAGTTTCTAGAAGATAAAATACTTCACAATTAATTTATGGCAAAAATGACCATGGGGCAGGCTTTATGTATGGAACCAGGAAACACTAGAAACTGCATGAAGAGAAGGAAAGAAGAAAGCTTAAAGAATGGAAAGAAGGGAGAACATAAGGAAGAGAGAAATCAAATTAGGTACGCAATGAAGTAAAGGAAGGAAGGACACAAGGAATAAATGGAGACAAGACACAATAAATGACAGAAGGAGGGATACAAGTAAAGAAAGAAGGAAAGGAAGGACACCAGGAATGACAGAAATGAAGGACAAAGGAGGAAGGACATAAGAAAGAAAACAATGAAGGAAGGTAACACACAAAAGGAAGGAAAGAGGGATGGAACAAAAGAAATTAAGGAAGGATATGAGAAAATGGAAAGCAAAAAAGAAAGGAAGGACATACTGAAGGGCACGAGGAAGAATAAGTCTGGAAATGTGAATATTTCTCATTTCCATTTACTCCAGACCCAGAAAATCCTTACATATATTATTTAGACACACACACACACACACACATACACACACACACACACACACACACACACACACACTGCACAGAAACCCTTTTGTGTTGATCAGTATTAAAGGAGGCTGCTTGCATTGGGTACCACACAATGCATTCTTATATGAGCAACTGTATATCAAATAGTGTGACTGATGAGCTGAATAAAATAAATATTGACTCCATTTTCAGGGGGAGTATCAAAAAGTGAAATCTGACATAATGACAAATTTATTGCAAGAACAAATTATTTTGAAGAAATGCTAATTATGTTAAATTATACTTTTTTATCAAACCATGTTTGAACAGAAACGATAAAGAACCTATACAGTGCAGTTTAGGTTTCCATATGCCTTCTTCATTTCCTTTCCTATAAAGGTCCTATGTTGCAGTAATTAAGCTTATTACATTTCTGCATAAATTCAATTACCACCTCAACGGCTGACAAACAGTGATTGATACAGTGCTTGATGCAATCTTATGAGCAGCATGAACAAAAGATTCCCTTCCCCTTGAACTCACTGATACTTCAGGCTATGAAGGAAATGGAGGTGAGGGCTGTGAGAAGATTTTCAGGGAGCAACAGCAAGCACCATAACAAGCAATTCTTTTGATCAAGTTGAATGAAAGTTATAAACAACAGTGAAAAAGCATTCGCCTTGGCAATGCATGTATTCCAACAACATGAGCTACTATCAGACAAAGTAAGTTTGCATCAATTGCATTTAGGTAATGTCTTAGTAGGATAAATCTGCTCTTAGTCATACTGAGTTTTACGACAACAACAACCTACACGTAAAATTTGTTGGTATTTATCGTAAACAAACAAAAACAACTATCAGCTAAACAACTAATAATGCTATCCCTAAATTTTTAACTGCGTGCAGAGGACGAAATCAAGAAACGGCGCTGGGCATGGATAGGGCACACCTTAAGGAAATCAGCTGACAACACCACCAGACAAGCTCTAAGATGGAGGAACCTACAAGGAAAACAGGAATGAGGCCGTCCAAGAAACACTTGGCGCTGAGACCTTGAGGCCGACGTCAAGTCTATAGACCAATTCACGCGTGACGTCACGAGCTATGTCCGTGCTACATCCGGGTCCCGCGAGTAGGCAAAAACAGGACTGTTCTCGCCTACCACCGTGACAAAAAGGGTGAATTAGAGTGTACTTTTAGTTTATTTTTGGAATCTAAACAATGCCTACGACTGTGCTCCCGGTTGCACACATTACATCCAAATCGTCGGATGTACGTTTCTTTCGTTTACCGAAGGACGAAGAAAGAAGAGAGAAATGGATAATTTCAATGAAAAGGATGCCGGCAGACAATCCCAATCGACTGTGGGAGCCATCTTACCACGACAGAATTTGCAGTCAACACTTCATCTCCGCTAAATACAACTTAATTTTGCACTAGTCATTGTTCTACTTAAATAATTGTCTAAATAAAAATTAGGATATATACTTAAGTCAAGACGTAAACGTTCGTTTCGTAATAATATACGTACATGTACAATGTATGCAAACCCTCTGGCATGAGTCTGTGAAAAGGATTAATAAGACAAAAACACCAAAATAATCCTTTGTGAACAATGTTTTTTTTAACCTACCGGTGGCGGGTCTTCCTCTTTGCTGAGGCGCTGTCTGTGTCCGACTCCGCTTTCGTATGTTACACAAACATGTTTGAACATGTCCCAATATGAAATAATTGTAGCCGCCAAGTGATTTCATGGCTTTCATGCTCTCTCGTGTGTACTGGCCTGCCGTGTTGATAAGGTAGCTGTATATGTCGCCGTACGGAAGACTTGGCCAGCATTTCACAGACTCGCTCCGTCCCTTCAGGCTTTTGCTGTATGAATCTGGCAATCTGAATCTATCAGCCACCAACTTAGTCTTATAACAATCTTGTGATACGTTATCTAAAGAAGAAAAATACGTTAAGAACTCGTCAGTTTCTTTGTTTTCGTCCGCCATTGTGTTCGCCTTTTGCCTACCGGTCCGGCGCGCATGCGCGAAAAAAGGGATCAAAACAATAACAATGAATTGGTCTATGGGAATGACATGGAACCAACAGGAGAGGAAAGCACAGGACAGAGATGCCTGGAGATCCCTCGTCGCTGGCTTACGCCCCAGGATGGGTAATAAGTGATAAGTAATAAGTAAATAAATATTTAACACAAGTTAGGATTTGCTTTATGTATATAGCTAAATAAATAATAGTGGTGTGGACAAACACAATGGTATCTTTGATTAAGTAATTTTCAGAAATACCTTTTGTAGGAATGACTACACATGGAAATCAGCTGGTGACAGCAATCGACCAAATTTTACCTTGATCAGCCATGGCTGGCGACCAACCCATTGGGAACAATAAAATCCCATAATTTTCCAATCAGAGAAGCCAGTACACCTTACCATACACCTACCATGTCTCACTTTCAACACTCTTCAGTGTGGGCGCTTTTACTAATGACGTGTAAGACACGCTGTCAAAAAAATCTAACAATTTTCTATCGCAAAGGTGGCAAAAAAGAGTGAGAGGAAGATTTTCAGCAGATAACGGGAAAGGGTGCACATACTTGAACAAACCAGCTCCGTTTTACTCTTTTGAGTTTTTAAACTCTGAAATCATCTTTCCCAAATCTGGCATGTTCCAGGACAGAGTTAAGGTATAATACACCATGAAGTGTCTTTTTTCACTAATTCAAAGATCTTTTTTCACTAATGCTAGCCATTGCAGTTTTGCTAATTGCCATGAAAATTTGGAAAAAACTATTTAAAATATCAACTTGGAAATCTTATCTACCAACAAATCTATTCATACATATCCATGTGAAAAAAAGCTACACATAATTTATTTCCATCATTTCATGTATTTACTCTCTAGACTTACTAAAGGCCTTGAGGTGTAAAATTGCTTTTAACAGTTTCGATTTTCATGAAAAAAAGCATTGTTTCAAAGACCTGTAGACTGTTAGGGTGAAAAATGTGTCTTTTAAAGGGTGAGGCGAATTCTTGCTCAGAGGCCACAACAGTGGCCAAGTGCTCTGTGTGTGATACAATTTCGACCCAGATGGATGGGCTCTTACTCTGATGCAAGCTCTATACCTCATATGCCTCAAACTATCTGAATAATAACAATTTGTTGACGCAAACAAATTATCTGAACAACAGGAATGGGGCGGTCTGACCAGCAGGGATCAAGATTAACCAGAGGCAGAGATGAAGAGAGGCTTCATATTCAGGGATGGTCTAAAGTCCAACCCGCCGATTACCCCCCATCACATCAGAACCAATCATTGTTTTGTTTTTCACGCCATCCATTGTATAAAACATGTTTTCTCTGATTGATGGTTGCTGTTCCCCTGCTATATTGTCTCTGCCTTAGGGTGTATAGTGAGTGTGTGTGTTTTTTTGGGGGTGGGGGGGTATTAATAATTACCAGAGTCTTAAGTCTTCAGTAAATTAATCCTTCTGTGTTTGTAACTAGCTGTCAATGTTTAGAAAAAAAAATAAATACTAAACAGGTGATTTAAGCCAAGCTCAAGAAAGCCCAACAGACTGAAAAAAAATATTAAGACCGTGAGGTTTATCTGGCCAACTGGCCCTGGGTGAGAGGACTATGGTTATTGCCAAACCCTGCCGGTGGGTTTAATCCTTATAATGAAGATTAATAACATCTACAGTAGCCAGGATAGTGTATTATTTGCTCCTCTCCTCAGGCAAAACTGCCATTTACCTTCCCCAACTTCCTAGACTGGCAGCTGCAATATAATTCCCCATCCTCCCTGGCTGTTTATTGACATGTGCTAGACGATCCAATCTTGTGCATACACGCTTGCTGCCCCTACTGTGTGTCTGCCTCAGACACAAACATCGCGTTAGCCTGTTAAACAGCACAGTCAAATGGCAGATGTACTGTTGCTCTTGATAATGCAAGGCAGCACGATCCCATATTAGAGTGCTGCACCAGAGGGGTGCGGCGCCTCAGGATAGGCACTCCCGCTGAGCGCCAGTCTTGCGGCTTCACCGGCGCTCTTTAGGATTCAACGAGAACCCTGAAGAGCCGGTCTGTGCCTTTGGTTATTGTCGGCGAAAATCTTGATGCATTAATAAAAAGGATGTACTCAAAATGATAACAAATTTGGCAAAATCAGAAACGCATGAAGCTTATGTGCCGTTATTTTTTTCCACCGACTTCATCTGACCAACTTTTTAATGCTTCTTCCAGATGCTTTCTGTCTTAAGTGTATTTCATAGCCTTTTTTGCATGTAATATATTTTCAAAGTTACATAACCCCCTGGCCCTGATTTACAGAAAACACCTTTAACCTGTTCTTGTTTAAAGTTGCAAGCTACACTGATCATGCATAACATAAGGAATACCA
Organism: Fundulus diaphanus; assembly: GCA_037039145.1. Lineage (NCBI taxonomy): Eukaryota > Metazoa > Chordata > Actinopteri > Cyprinodontiformes > Fundulidae > Fundulus > Fundulus diaphanus. The sequence continues at coordinate 20,269,850 of CM073133.1, read as the reverse complement.
GCCTAATGCTATGTTGGTCCCTCTTTTGCTGCCATAACAGCTCTGACCTGTCAAGAAATGGACTTTGCTAGACCTCTGAAGGTGTTCTAAGAAGTCTGACACCAACATGTTACCAGCAAATCCTTTAAGTCGGTGGTGTCCAACTTTTAGTCATGTTAAGTTGAAAATACTTCACTGACAATAACAAAATTCAACCCACCCCCACCCCTGATAAACAGTAAATTAAACATATATGTATCTCCATGGATCGGACTTGTTTATGCAGCACACCCCACAGATGATCCATATGATTGAGATCTGTGGGATTTGGAGGTAAATTCAACAACTCAGTGATGTGCTCCTCAAACCATCAAGAGATCATCTTTAGATCGAGATCTGGTAATTGTTTCTGTTTGCTTAATGCCGGAGAAAATATACTGCCGTCTTATACACAAGATTACTAGTATGGCTTTTAACAATTTGTTCAATTCAAGATAAGGATGTCATGGTGTATGTTTCTGATAGGTTAACTCAAAAATATTTTAGCTAAATGGAGGCACACGTGGGTTTTTATTAAACAAGCATAGCATAAATTCCAGGATTTTTGCGTACGTCTGCCCCCTCTGGTGATAAGTTGAACTGACACAGGCACTGCGCATGGGAGAAGTGGAAATGCAGCTGCTGCTGTGACTGCACAGGTCTTTTGTTTAGGTGTAATGTCTTTTGAGATAAGAAAGCTATATACAGAAGTTAGCCCGTGTTCTCTTGCTAATGCATCAATTATGGCGGAGACTCAACAAAGTAGCCAGGTTGAGTACGTCACACCTACGCACACGCCCAGGATTCTGCCCTAATCACCCTCTCCTGACATGACCATGTAGCCTATAGAGGCTGCGTTAAATGTAGAATCACTCATTTTACACATCGGGTAATTGTAAGGGCATGTATAGGAAAGAAAATAAATACTACGTAACTTCAAAACTTGCACCATGCACCTTTAAGGTAATCTCTTAAACACACTGCTCCCTTGTGCGACATCATTAATAAAGATCAAAAGAAATCAGCCAAGATTTAAGAAGAGGACTGTGGGCCTCCACAGCTCTAGTTCATCCCAGTGTACCATTACCAGATGTCTGAAGGTGCCACAGTCAACTGTTCATTGGATACAAGGGATAAACACTATGGAATGTCAAGCTATATATAGTTTCCAAGAGATTAGCCTAGTTTGATGTAAAATGTGTTTCAACCCAACAGCAAAAGTAAATGATCTTTGGAAAGTAATGGCTAAAGGTGCTAAGAGAGTCTCAATATTCACAATAACACAAGTCATGTCCTAACATGGTCTGAAAGGCCACTTAGAGAGGAAGATGCCATTACGCAAAACAAAAATATACACATCTCCAAAAATGGTGCGCTTATTCTGGCATTTAGCAAATAAAAAACAATAACTTTGGTAAACGTAGTTTAGTTTGATTTTAATATCCGACAGTGTAGAACATACTGCGATGCATGCGTCTATGCGTCAACTCTAAATCAGATATGTAGGTCACAGAACTGGATGGCATGATGAGGAGGCAATTCAGCCATTTGATTCAGGTGTGTTGGACAAGGGAGACATCTAAAAGCTGCTGGACATCGGCCCTCAAGAACTGGACTGTAAAACCCCTGGTGAAGAAACAAGGACTGCGTCTTTTCATAAAGTGTATGCAAGCACGTGACCACCTATCTAGTCATTGACATTAATTTCACCTGTCGGGTCATTAAGTTATGCCTGACTGGGGCACATCCCATTCAACTTGAATCCAGCTGTCAGAAAAGACATAGACTCTCAACTGCATATTCTAGTTTATCTTCACCAGCCAAAAATAAATCAGCCCAAAAACTCTTTCCCTCTCTGGGATGCAAACACAAAACAGAATTGTCTCTTGGTATCCTTGAAACTCAGCCACAGATTTTTGACTGGCTAAATGCCAAAGATGACGCAACATCATCACCCAGCCGACACGCTAAGACATTTAGCAATTCAAACCAGTCACACTTGTTGTTGATATTTAGGTTGTCACGCATCTAAGGCAAGATATCTGCTATTTATCAGCCCAGATGGACTGACATATTATTGACAAACATTTACTTGCACTTACACACATCTGAGATAAAAATTCCCACAGATGAAAAGCCTGAAGGAAGGGAGATAATTAGAGCGCCACAAATGAGAAGTTGAAAGGCTCGCCTTTCCTTAAAGCTTCACAGTAAAAAAACAAAAAAAAACAAAAAACAAATCCATTGATCTGACAAACTCAATTAAGATAGGAATGCATATTACAGCATGATTACAAAATAAACGCCAGCGGTTTGTTTGCCTAATTTAGTCTGATCAAGGTCAATCAATGGTGTGATCCCTCGCAGATTTCGAATTGAGGGACCGCTCATCTGCTACCAACGCAGGTCAAGCCGTCTCTAATCAATAGGAACATCTCTCCCCCTAAAGATAAACTCATTGCAATGCTCCAGAGGTTCGCAGGAGGAAGTACACACAGTCCTTGACCATGATATGCTGCTTAAAATGTAAATGAGCCTCTGAATAATGGCACAAGTCAGCAATGAATATGCAGACGGCCACAAATTATTTTTGCTTATCTTATAAATCATCCTCTGTTTGCTGGCATATCAGAGAAGCTCATATTGTTTATTCTTAACTAAAATCACTTTGAAGCATTTTTCTCCAGTGCCGAGAAGGTCCTACTGTCAATGAGTTCAGTTTTCATTTGGGGGTTACATTTTACTTGGGCATGTCAAAATCTGATTGCAACAAATTATTTAATCCTTTTTTAGACATACAAGTAGTTTTCAAAAATAAACCAAAACTAGTCTGCACATTTATGGAGCCTTTTAATGTGTGGAAAATATTACTGAATGCCATATAAATTCTTTCTTTGAACACAACTAGAAGCAGTTTTGAGTTGGAAGAAAATGCAGTACCAGAATCCCTTGATATAATAATAATTTAACAATTTGTCTTGAGCCAGGCACTGCACAACCACCGCGTGTGCCCTGGCAGCCTAATTGTTCACGCAATAGTTCTTCCAGTGTTTGTGCTTTCTCCAGCTGAAACAACAAAACAACAGAGACATCTGTCCAGATGTAAGACATGCTAGCTAAGTATTGAAGCTTTTTGAGCACCTGCTCCCAGCTGCTGTAAGGTAAAACAAACCACCTGCTCCTGCCAGACTCAGGCCTGATACTCTAAGGCTCATGGGATCAGAAAACCAACTTCAATCCTTATGGTGGGGACCAAACTCGGAGCCCAACAAAAGACCAAACAATTTGATTTTAATAGATTGATATCTGCACAACAAACACTCCAGTTCCAGCCCTGTGTTTGTTTCTGCCCACCCCTACCGGTCTGCACTGCACTGACAACATGAGTTTAATTTTTCGAAACTGAAGCCTTCAAACATTGCATTAGACATAAGCCTGCAGCCTGCTTTAATCTAACTGCAAAGGTTGTGCATTTCTGTTGTATTCAACTCCTGCAGCAAAATTGCTGCAGGAGTTGTCTCTCAAAAGACAACAAAACAATGGTATTACAAATAGCATATTTTAAATTATTTACACCATTCTCAATAATTAACGGAAAAATCTTTACCGCAATCAAACCTTTTTATATTTGTTGACCAGCTTGTTCAATGTTTTCACTGTTGATTTGACGATTTATCTTTGCTGATGAGCCTCAAGTGCTTAAGGTTTCAAGGACTCCTTGCCATCACTCTAATTTTTACCTCCTGCCACAGATTCTCTGTCAGATTTAAGTCAGGACCCTGGGTGGTCCATTGCAAATAGTAATATTGTAGTCAGAAGAAACATAATAAAATGAAAATATTAAATCTGCCAGGAGTAGGAATTATTTTAATAATCATGTGACCACTTTGGGTCACTAATAATGTAGGGCTGGGCGATATGGCCTAAAATCAATATCACGATATATTGAGCGGTTTACTTTGATAACAATACATGAACAATAACACTAACAAGAATCTTAAAGGGACATGAGCATAGCCTAGCTATAAAAATGACTTTTCCTTACTTTTTTTAAATACTGAAAATACCGACATGGGGAAAATGACATTGGTTATTTTCATTAAATTTCAGAGACGGTAAATGTTCGCTTTATCGCCCAGGCCTATGATAATGCATTACCATTTCAGCCAAAGATTTTTTTGTGGAATTCTAAATATAGATAAAATGAAGCAGGAACGTTACGGCAAAAGTAACATACTGCGTCTCCACACAGCAGAACACGGTCTTCCACAGCCTTAATCCGAACACACATCCACTATTACCAAGGTGAGCGGACCAAAAGGGACACACATACTCCAAAGACAAGACAGGACTTTATGTTTCACAAAATGTACATCATATCTTCAAATTTAGAGCCATGTAATGCCAGTTTTTATCCATGCCAACAAATATAACAACATGACTCACAGTGTGATAGTAGACTTATACAAAAAGGTAAAGATAGCTTAAGTTTGGTGTGAACAGATATTTTCCACTAAATTCAAAAATACCTCTTCATTCCTCTGCTAACTTTATATCAGACTTACTTAGAGTCATGTGTGAACTGTAGAGCTGTATTAGTTTAGACTGTCTTAACAGATTGGATTCAACTCAACATCAAAGGACTAGTCCAAGATCAAGATGACCTGCAGTAGATCAGAGCGTTTTCTGAAATTGCCCACTCTCAAGGCTTTTAAACCTATTCATGATGCACTTTTCTACCGATCTAAAGGTAGCAAAGAAGAATTTCAGTAACAGTCTATGGTAACATCAACATCTGCATCCACTTTCGTTTTACACAAAGATCAGTAAACAAAAGCTGGATCTAAACTGTTTTGGATGGACTATCTTATGTTGGATTATAAATCAACAAGCAAATTCTGACAATCTTTAGCTTCTAGAGTTGATCATATTTGTGACTGTCAGCCATCATCAAAAGGTAGCCCTCAAGAAAAAGCTAGCAGAATGGCAATTAATTTTTTTATTAAATTCATTCCAACTATTTTCCCAAAACCTGGACATGTCTTTGATACATGTCTGTTTAGTTGTGCTGCTTTGATAGATAAATTATGACCGAACATTACAGTACTTTCAGATCAAAGTGAGTCAGTTCTGTGCAACCATAAAAAAGCTAAAATAAGATCTCCAATGACTAAATTAAATTTCATCATTTCCCACCTTGCAATAAAGTCATTGCAACTATATTTTTACAAAAAGTATATTAAACAACGTCAGTCCCGACTAGTGTGAAAAGAAAAGCCTTAACTGCCTAAAAGAGATGTAGAGGCTGCTGAAATATTGCATTAGGCTTTCTTGAATCAAAGATGGATGATCTTTTTAAGACTCTTAAAAAAAAAGGAAAGAGCAAAAACTTAGCTCTCTTCATTATCACTGGGTCAGGCTCCCAGTAGGTCCAGCTTTTCACATCAAACTCCATCAAAAAGGCTTTGTATGGATGGCTGAGTCTTAGCTCTTCCCTCTATCTCTTAACACTTTATTACATGAAACGTAATCTAAAGTACGTCTATCAACCTATTTAACCCAATTACATGTTCGAGCAAATTATGTGAAATTTCAACAAAAATCTGATTACAAAATAATGAATCTACTGGAGCTTTTCTTCCCAAGAATTATCCTTGCATTGACTTTTTATCCGGTCAACTTCACACAATGGTGAAGGCGTCAACATTTTTTACAGGTGAAAATAAGCACAGAAATGTTTTTTTAGGAAAAAGATGGTAATAAGTGCTCTAAAGGGAATATGTTAGAATCTCAAACCTGTTTGAAAAAGATTTTCCTTTTAAATTAAATTCAAATCACCAGGACAAGTCCTAATAAGTGGTCTGTGCTGGAGGAGTTTGCTGGAGTTTTTTTCCAGATGGACGAGGTACAGTGTACTCCACAAATCTGAGCTTTATAGAAAAGTGGCAAGACAAAAGCCATTATTAGAAGAAAGCTATACAGTCATGTAGGGGACACGACAAGAAGTGCAATGCCGGGTTCACACAGCAGAATAATAATATTTAGGCCGATTTTTTCCCCCAATTATCGGGGTGGCTCTTAAAATAATCTTATGAGATATTCCTGCCATGTGTGGTGTGTCAAGAGTGATCTGGTCTGTTTGGAAGGACATCGGGACCGCTCCAACCTCAAATCAGGGTAATTCAACATGTTGGATTGTCTAGGCCCGATATCCTAGCGTGTGTGGTGTACCCCGAGGACAAACGAGTACGCAGCCTGTTGAATGTGATGTTTAGCCATTCAGAAAGCGAGGTGAGAGAATCCCAAAAGAGAGACAATAAAACACAACTCACCTCCATATAGTGTAGCAAAAGTAGATCCCCTGTTCGCACAGTCTCCACTCCTTTAATCAACATTTTTTCTTTTATTAATGCCGTTTCTCTGTTAAAATTAGTCCACAAACGATCGCCATTGTTCATTCACTCTAATCTCGTGTTTAATCTCAAGTGGTTTAGCGAGATTTCCCGTCTGACACCTGAATGTTTTTGAGTAAAATCTGTTCGTGTGTGGTGTGTTGCGCTTGCCGTTGGACCGGACATCATATACTGTAGGAACAAACATGTTATATCTACAAAAACAAAAACATAATATATATATATATATATATATATATATATATATATATATATATATATATATATATATATATATATATATATATATATATATATACACACTCCTGATCAAAATCTTAAAACCAGTCAAAAAATTGCAAGAATTTGCATTTTGCACTATTGGATCTTAAGAAGGTTCTAAGTAGAGCTTCACAATGTTAAAAGGACAAATCAGTGCAAGAGACAAGAACATTTGAGCAGGGAATTGTCTGAAAACTGCATTTACACTCAAACATGATTTTTTCAGCTGATCAAAAGTTTAAGACCATAGTCTTTAAAAGCCAAAACTGTGCAAACATCTGGATTCCATGTCATTTTCTGTGAAGTCTTTACACTGTCAAGACCTCCTGATGGCAAAAGCAAAAAAGCTCACTGACTTTGAACGTGGTAGGATTGTTGAGCTGCATAAGCAAGGCCTCTCACAACGTGCCATCGCTGCTAAGGTTGGACGCAGTAAGACAGTCATTTTGCATTTTTTAAATGATCCTGAGGGTTATGGAACAAAAAAGTCAAGTGGTAGACCCCAAAAAATTTCACCAGCTCTGAGCCGCAGGATCCGATTGGCTGTCCGTCAAGACACGGGACGATCCTCTACCCAAATTAAGGCCATTACTGGTGCTGACTGCAGCCCAATAACCATCAGACGGCATCTGCGAGAGAAGGCTTCAGAAACAAAAAACGTCTTCAAAGGCCACGTCTTCTTCAACGCCACAGAATTGCCCGTTTGGACTTTGCAAGGATGCACCAAACATGGGACATTGAAAGGTGGAAGAAAGTTGTCTTCTCTGATGAGAAAAAATTTAACCTTGATGGTCCTGATGGCTTCCAACGTTACTGGCATGACAGGGAGATCCCACCTGAGATGTTTTCTACACGGCACAGTGGTGGGGGCGCCATCATGATTTGGGGTGCGTTTTCCTTCAATGGAACAATGGAGCTTCAGGTTGTGCAGGGGCGTCAAACAGCAGCTGGCTATGTGGAGATGTTGCAGCGGGCATCCCTCATGACTGAGGGCCCTCGTCTGTGTGGTAATGATTGGGTTTTTCAACAGGACAATGCTGCAGTTCACAATGCCCGCCTGACAAAGGAGTTCTTCCAAGAGAATAACATCACTCTTTTGGACCATCCTGCATGTTCCCCGGATCTAAACCCAATTGAGAACATTTGGGGATGGATTGCAAGGGAAGTTTACAAAAATGGACATCAGTTCCAGACAATGGATGCCCTTCGTGAAGCCATCTTCAACACTTGGAGCAACGTTCCCACTAGCCTCCTGGAAACACTGGCATCGAGCATGCCTAAACGATTGTTTGAAGTCATCAACAAGAATGGTGGAGCTACTCATTACTGAGTCCTTTTTTTTGACATTTTGATTTCTGTTTTGGGGGGTTTTCGGGTTTTTTTGAGCTATGGTCTTAAACTTTTGATCAGCTGAAAAAATCATGTTTGAGTATAAATGCAGTTTTCAGACAATTCCCTGCTCAAATGTTCTTGTCTGTTGCACTGATTTGTCCTTTTAACATTGTGAAGCTCTACTTAGAACCTTCTTAAGATCCAATAGTGCAAAATGCAAATTCTTGCAATTTTTTGACTGGAGTGTATATATATATATATATATATATATATATATATATATATATATATATATATATATATATATATATATATATATATATATATATCGTTATGTGTGGCGTCTCAGGTTTTGAAAACAGGCCGACAATTTTAAAGTATTGCCGTGTAAACCAGGCAAAGAGGGGTGCGCAGGTCAGATAAAACCAAACCAGAACATTATAGTATGCATGAAAAATGCTATTTGAGGGGTGAAATTAACACTGCACATCGCCCTTCACGCATCATTTCCAGCGTGAAACATGGTGGTAGCAGCCTCATGCTGTGGGGATGTTACTCCTCTGCAGGGTTAGGGAAAGCTGGTCAGGGTTGAAGGCAAGATGAATCTAGACACAGCCAAGTCCTGGGAGAAAACCGGTTGGAACCAGCAAGACACTTGAGACCAGGGCGGAGGTTACCCTTCCAGCAGGAAAAGCCTAAACGTGCAACTAGGGCTACTGTCAGGCATAGTCAACGTCCAGACCTATATTCAACTGAGAATCTGTTTCAAACTTTTTTTTAAAAGCTGAATGATTTTGATCCTTTTTCAGAATGTGCACAAATCTCAGTGTGTAGATGTATAAAGCTGGTAGAGAGACACACCCCAAAAGACTTGCAGATAAAGTTTGCACAACGAAGAATTTGACACAAGGGGAGTGAATACAGATGCACACCATACACCTTTTCAAAAATAAATAAATAAATAAATAAAACCATCTATCATCTTCATAAAATTCACAAGAATATATTGAAATTTGTGATTGTAACATAACAAAATATGTGCAAAATTCTTAAGGAATTATATAAAGATCCTACTATAATCAGAAATTGTTCCAAATATGGTCAATCCCACTCTTTAGTAAATAAATAGAGATAAATCACATTCTCTGTGAGAAAAGCTAACCTTTGTACATCTTTATCTACTTCCTCACAACAAAGTAAATAAAAGGATTAACTAGTCCCTGAGATCTCTAACTCAGCCAATATCACATGAAGTGAGTTAGCGCAGAAGACTGCACAACAAAGCAAAGAAAAAAGGGAAAGAAAAAGCTAATCAATGCAGCAACAGGAAGCAGAGTGAGTCCAAGACAAGCTGCCAAGTCACCAAATAAGGATCGGTCTGACACAGGGTCTTCTGAATAATCCACTTGGAAGCATCCCATTTAAAATCATTAACAGACACCTTGAAAAAAAAAGGGTCTTTTTCTGGTATGGGGAAGGAAGTTTGGACAGACGTCATGTAGAGATCCTGATAGCACAGAGTCAGTAAACATTGCTCATTAAAACCTAAAGCAACTGCTACAGAGCCTCTGCAGAATTACTGAGGCTCACTGGAGTGAGTAGGCATGGATTCAGATCGTACACCACGATGTTGAGACAGAGCTTGAAAGTCTGTTAATGGGGGGGGTGGGGGGTTAAAAACTGGAAGCAGGTGATGTTTGCTAAAAGATTCGCTGTCAGTTTGCATTTTAGACGCTTCACAAAGTAAGTCAAATATAATTTGTGCAACCCTTGTTTTCAATCTGACATTTCTGCCCTTAAGGTTTTACCAGACACTGCAATTCTGTTGGAAAAAAAGGCAAAACATAGTCGCAGGAAAGGACGTGCTTGATGTGAAAACACAACAGGGGTGGGGTCATAACCATCACTTAATGACTGTCTCCACTTACGCAACCCTTGTTGACTTAACATTGAGAATGGTCCTCATATGCGGGTGAAGGTTGAGGCCATTTCTTAATGTAATGCGAGGATCAGACTCGACCTACTGGAGAATTTTTATTTCCTGAGATGCTTTCTTGTGTTAATCAGCTTAAAGATGGAGGTTATCAATTTCAAATATTTTTTCCAAGTTCTATGCTATTTAATTATCTAAAATCCTGTCAGTTTAATTACTTGGCTGATAGAGATTCTCAACCGCCGGGAGCCTCCAGAATGAAAAAGTGGACTTGAAGATTGTTTAAAGCGGAAAACATGACAAAGAAATCAGCCACTTTTCTTAAGTGGTCAGAAGTCTGCCACAATTTAGCAACATTGTTTTTTAAGATGCTGCAAGAATTGAACACAGTAGGAGGCCATTTAATTTCTTGGACAAAATTTTCAACTCCAAAGCAAGGATAAGGTTCATATCTATATATAAAGGCTCAGAGAAAGCCAGATAAAGGTGAAAAACTGCTTATCTTTCTGTTGATATATTAACAGTTGCAGCTACTTCTTCTGCACGACAATGTTTGTCAGAAATTTAACGCCCTATTGTCATCTCTCTAAATACATGCATTACTGTGACATAAATGCAAAATGCACTGCATAAACTACAAGTAGAGAAGACATGTTAGTGTCCAAGCATGTTCAGGCATGGAGAAGTGAAAGAGCCTCATTCCTATATGCTGGAAAAGAGAGCCTAACCATTCAGCTCATCTTGAGCTATAAATCAGGGCCTGGTCAACCTGGCCAAGAGCATTTTCAGACCCATTTGCAGAAGATAATGCCAGCTATTCCTCCCCAGCCCCAGGGACAGGAGAGCCGGCCTCATGAATCATTGCCCTTTTAAAGGAGCTGCAGCATGGCTCACACCGTGCCGTTTCCATAGGGTCCTCCCTCACTCTTCCCGGTAGGCAGAAACGATGGATGGTGGTGAAGAAAGAAATGCTTCAACTGTGGCCAAAAACATGCAAAGATCAAGTCATAAAATGTAATGGCATAGTGACAATGTGGCTTTTTGCTGTTAAACACTAGTGGCTCCTATGGGAAATGGGATTTTTACAAAATGTAAAAAACAAATGTGCATCAAAAATTGTCTTGGTGTTTGATGTGTTCAAGGACCAAAAATGGAGGGATTTCTTAGTTTAATAAATATGATTTTCAGTGTCAGAAATGCTGATAATCAATCAAATAATCAAGTAAAAATCGGCCTATTTTGGTAGATTAATGGGGTACCGCGCACGTGACGTCACCGCCTCAAGAGCAACGCCCCTTTTGCCGCTTCGGTAGGGCAAACAGATAGAGAATGCACATACAAACCAGCCATTACACGCGCAACAGAACCAGCGACATGACCGACTTTGCAGCCATTAAACTTACCCAACACGATGTCCCAGGCGCACGGTTTACTGGTCGCACTGTGGAAGAGCACACCAACCTTCAGCTGAAACGGTGGCTTGAGTGTCGAGGGCTGAAAAAGACCGGAAAACGGGCCGAGTTGATCGAACGGTAAGCTTTGTTTTTTTTTCCTGCTCGGCGTTCATGGCTTAGTTGGCCTTTTTTGTTTGTTTGTAATCACCGTCCAGGAATCTGTATATCTTGCCAATAGGTAGCTACAAAACGATTGTTTACATCTCAGAATCTTTCCCTTAAGAGATTCAATATATACTAGGCCTATTTTACTCCTTCATATGGGGCCGATCAGCGTACCTCGAGTCGCTGTTGCATGTTCCATAGCAACAATGTTTGTAAACCATGGTCTTAGATTTTGAAAAAAGCAGTCTTTTAAACGAGTACAACCTAGGCTAACGCACGTCTCTTCTACAGCAAAACAGCGGCGGGTTTGGGAGTTTGTCCTACTGCGTACCACGTGATGTGACGTCATCGTGACGTTACGTTTCTAAAAATAGCTCGCTCGCGGTACGCCATTGGTGCATCTCTACTCATAGGATTCCAAATAAATGAACTAATTTTTTTTTCCTAAAACATATTACAATTATACATAGTGTGTATATATATATATATATATATATATATAATGTGCTAGCTGTTATAGACCAATTCATTGTTATTGTTTTGATCCAGATTTTTCGCGCATGCGCGCTGGCCTGGTAGGCAGAAGGCGAACACAAAGGACGCGAGGAGTTCTTGACGTATTTTTGTTCTTTAGATAACGTATCACAAGATCGTTATAAGACTAAGTTGATGGTTGATGGTATCCGATTGCCAGATTCATACAGCAAAAGCCTGAAGGGACGGAGCGAGTCTGTGAAATGCTGGCCAAGTGTTCCGTACGGCGACATATACAGCTACCTTATAAACACGCAGGCCAGTACACACGAGAGAGCATTAAAGCCATGAAATCACTTGGCGGCTACAATTATTTCATATTGGGACATGTTCAGACATGTTTGTGTAACATACGAAAGCGGAGTCGGACACAGACAGCGCCTCACCAAAGAGGAAGACCCGCCACCGGTAGGTTAAAAAAACATTGTTCACAAAGGATTATTTTGGTGTTATTGTCTTATTAATCCTTTTCACAGACTCATGCCAGAGGGTTTGCATACATTGTACATGTACGTATATTATTACGAAACGAATCACAGTCAATTGGGATTGTCTGCCTGCATCCTTTTCATTGAAATTATTTCTTTCTTCGTCCTTCGGTAAACGAAAGAAACGTACATCCAACGATTTGGAATGCCTCTGTGTGCAACCAGGAGCACAACAAGCCGTAGGCATTGTTTAGATTCCAAAAATAAACTAACTAAAAGTACACTCTAAATCACCCGTTTTGTCACGGTGGTAGGCGAGAACAGTCCTGTTTTTGCCTACCCGCGGGACCCGGATGTAGCGCGGACGTAGCTCGTGACGTCACGCGTTAATTGGTCTATTAGCTCAACGCACACTCCGTTCACACTAGTGATGGGTCAGTCGCGAACGAAAGCCGGATCTTTGAAGTCAACGAGTTGGCTCTTCACTAAGAGCGTTTTTTTTGTTTTAGGTTTGTTTGTTTGTTTCTGAAAGCTGCGGGGAGCTGCGGGGAGGGGCTACAGAGTAGACAGAAGGCACAGACACAAGCTCTCAGTTAGCACAGAGCAGAAGCAGCAAACACGAGACAACAGAGCTTTCTGAAACCCTGAGTGTGTGTAGAGAGAGAGAGAGAGAGAGGTACACACACTGAGGCTACACTCTAATCCTGAGTGAAAGAAAATGGAGCAAAATTTGGACGCATTTTAACAACACAAACAGTTCAAGGGCAGAGTGTAGACTCTGCAAAGCTAAAATTTCCTACCATGCAGGATCTACCAACAACCCACTCAAAAATAATTCATGCATCTGTTGGATCTATTCAAGTATATTGAGTTACTTTAACATGACTGTTTCATGTCCTACTTTGAACTTCGCGCTGCATGACGCAACTCTACCTGCCTATCTGCAGCTGTCATTGAGCGAGACGCGGGGTCCATCCCGGACAGGTCACTAGTCCATCTCAGGGCAACATACAACCGTGCGCACACACACACACACACACACACACACACACACACACACACACACACACACACACACACACACACACACACACACAAGGGCAAAAGGAGAGACTAATTAAACAAATAGTCATGATTTTGGACTGTGGTAGGAAGCCGAAGTAGAACCCACACGTGCAAAGGCAGAAAACGCTAACTCTGTGCCGAAACAAGGTTGAAGAAGGCAACAGTGCTACCAATTGCACTGATGTGCAGTCCAGATCAATCACAGGGTTTCCCCCAGCGTACTGTAAGCCTGGTGGGTCGCCAGGCTTTACCAAATAGCTAACACGCTAGCTGTTATTAGCTCAACGCAGACTACGCCCTCCTTCAAGCCGCATGACGCAACGCCCCATGCGCTTCCCCATTCCGCGGCATACCCCTCCCCCCCTCGCACTCCACGGTGGTGCGCACACTTGCCAGAACCCACAGCGACACCGAGCGCCAGCATTAACCCGCTTTCTGGGGGAAACCCTGAAGCAGTAATAATTTACATACATCAATTATCCAGGTACCTTTACTGTGTAATTATAAACACTCAGGACAATAGCTGAAGCCTTCCTTAAGTATTTTCATCATGACAGACACAGATATATAAATGAGGAAATCTTTACAATCATCCAAAGTTATATTCCAACTTTTAAGAATCAGAAACATCTTGGACATCTTAAAATTTAAATTGGACATCTTTTGTGTAAATCCCTGCAAAACATTTACAAAAGGTGTTGCCTCTGGACGCTGAAAGCCATCAACACCTTATAATCACCTGGGAAATCTAATTGTCGCCCATTCAACTCATGCAAGCCTTCTTTCATTGGTTAACAGCAACATCAGAGCAGGTAAGGAAACAGAGCAGGCATTTAGCTTGACAGGGGGGTTAATGACGCACCTTCCCACTCTCTTGGGTGCAAGCTGAGTTAGCTTTGCTTTTATCTCAGTCACTAACGTAACCTGAGCTCAGACACTATATGACTGACAAAAGGTGGCAAGACAAGTGCTAAAGGGAGACACTTTTCTGTCCCGTCACACACCAGTAGAGATCCCACAAGACATTTCAAAAGCCTGAGCCACATACACAGGTGCAGATTTTAGCACTTTTAAACTGGAGACAGCCAAACTCTTGGGGACATAATTTAACAAACTACCTTTCGTCTGCGCTGTGAGTTGTTGCAGATTTCCATCTCCTCATTTCAATGCTGGGTGCCAGGAGCTCCCGCTGGTTGATTGAGTCACTGCCGCTTGGTGCTATATTTTAGCATATGATATGTTGTGTACTGCATATAGAAGTGGCATTAATGTCAGAGGGCATACTAAGTTTGGCATCTACTTTTGGAACAACCATTCAAATAAGCTGAGTTTAGATGCAGAAATCCAATTTAATTTCCATAACCGTGTTTGCATTAATGTAAATTGATGAACTATAGGAATTGATATTTTTAGGCAAGGCAAGTTTATTTGTACAGGACATTTCAACAGCAGAGTGCTTTACATGATGAAAAGATAAGTACATTGCAGCTACATAGTGAAAAATTGTAAAGTAAGGTTGGACTGCACACTGAAATTAATGATGTTTCAGTTAATAATATACATAGACCGGTCAAAAGCATCGCTAAACAAACTGGGTTTTAACCTTGAGTTAAAATAAATCAGGGTTTTAGCATTTTACCAGTTTTCTGGGAGTTTTCTTCAGACTGGTGGAGCATTAAAGGTGAATGCTGCTTCTCCTTGTTTGGACATTATTCTGATGATATGAGAGTAAACTTACACCAAAGGACCTGATTGGTCTGGAAGGTTAATGCAAGGACAAATAATAATCTAGAACAAGCAATTAATGTTTAAACCCCATTCGTATTTACTACTCCACCACCCCCTATAAAACATATGATTCCTTAAAGGAGCATAGCGCAAGTTCCAGAGTTCTTGCACAAGTCTGCCCCCTCTGGTAGCAATTGGAAATGCACATGCATTGGAGAAGAGGATAAGCATCTGCCGCTGCGATGGTATAGGTCTTTTGTTTAGAGGTGTGATGTCTTCTGAGGTAAGAAAGCTATAAATATTTAAGTTAGCCCATGATCTCTCAACAAAGTAGCCAGGTGAACGAGAGCGAGCAACGCGTCACACCCACGCCCGAAGAATTCGGCCTACATCAGTCTCTCATGAATTGAGTAATCCAGCATATAGAGGCAACTGTGGTAAGTAGAGGATATTTCATTTTACATTTTGGGCAATTGTAACGGCTTGTATCAGAAAGAAAATAAATATTAGACTTCAAAACTTTCGCCTTACACCTTTAAAATTAATGGATCTTTTATAGCAATAACATAGTTTTTTGAACCTTTAAATTTTGTTATCTATTCAATGTGTGAAAATCGCACATTAAGAAATTTTGCACTGATCAATCTGATCAACACCAACTGTTTTTATTCTAAGAAATATAACACATAAAAGACAAATAAAACTCTGGTGCAAGTTCTTGATAGAGATTATAGTTTTGAATCAAACAGAAAAAGAAGGAATAACAAGATTATTTTCATTTGTGGATCAAAGCATGTGTCCTTAACCTTAATTTGATTTTAATTAACTGAAAAAGAGCGCATCCCAATGCACATTTAATTAATTCTTTGATCAACCAAAACATTTGGAGAACTTAGTTTTGCTGCATTTCGTGAATGGAGAAAAAAAATCTAATCTTTTAGTATTTGGCCTGACAACCAGCGGTCAGAGAAGATCAAAGAATTTTTTTTTCCAATTTTTGGATCTGTAGTTGCATCCCTAACATCTCATGAAAAATAAGTCTAAGCTTTTAAAAATGGGATAACCAAGAAAACATGCCTTGCAAGTAAGTCAGGAAAGAGCGAGAAGGCAATGGATTGTTGCATAAACTTTCCCATGTTTACAGTCAGAGCAAAAATGAAAATGAAAACAACTGAAAATGCAACAAACAAGGTAGGACCCAGGTTTATGTGGCCACCATGAAGAGGCAATACGGTAATAAAGAGGAAACAAATTCTACAAAGCAAACACATTTTTCAGTATACAAAAAGATAGGTTTTTTTAAGGCTTCTTGCGTTTTTACCAGGGGACCGCTGAATGTGGAGGGCAGAGTTGCCAACATCAATTGGCCTGAGATCAGAATCAGCATATCTTCTTTTGTTCAGATCCGATAAGTGATCAGAAGGTCGAATACTGCTAAGTCTGATGTTTTCTTATCTATTAAATGTATCAAAACTAAGAACTCCCACCATTTTAAGTCTAGTTTTATCATTAAGCCTTTATTCATAAACAGTCTTATTGAGACACAAGCTCTCATTTAGAAGTAAATTATTTCATACATCAACTAATAGCTTTGACACAATTTTTTAAGTTAAATAAGAACCAGATAAAGGTTAGGGACATAAGGGTAATCTTGTAAGCTCTCTGTCTTCTGTTGGATTCAAATATGTTACTGCTATCAAATAACCTACAGCAGAATTGCTCTTTTGTCTGTGGTGCACCTCTACCATTTTATAGTCCTTTAAATAGCAAAAACAAAAGATCAGAATCAGAATCAGCAGGTTGACGATCTAAGAAAAAAGGAAAATGACATTTCGGTAAGGAAAGCCCTAATTGGTGTATCTTGTTTTGGGAAAGTGCATTTCTATGTTACAGCTTGTAGGGGAAATTATGTTGGCGCATCCAATTCATTATGTTAAATAACACAACATCCAACATGTATGATCTTTAACAAGCGCCATTTCCTGCTGGTAAGAATAAATGAATTAATTTGGCAACATCTCAGGGTCGTTTCCTGACAAAAACAGTAATTTACAGCCCTAACCGAGGCCTGGAAAATGTCAAAGGTGGTTTTCTTGATTGGCTCATCTTCTTTAACATTACCATACATTTGCTTGATGGCGTGCCTTTCATGCATATTTGACATAATGTCTGCTACGCCGCAATCTGAATGCTACTTTAAATTATTATGAACCCCAGTTGAGCGTGCACCTATCAGTGCAAGAACATGAACGAACAAATCTGCTTTTTATTTTTTTTTTTTATTTCTATTATTTTGGAGAAGGATGGTGTTGCAGGAGTTTCATCGCATTGACCGTTTTCAAACATTTTTCTCATCCGTTTGTGCCTCCCATGACATCTGACTTTTGAGTGATCTGCTTTCATCCCCATGGATTCTCAGCCCTTTATTCCACATTTATTTTAATGTCTAATTTATATTTATGTTGTTTATTGTATATTGGCCTCTGCATGTTGTATGAAATCTATAAATGCTTTTTTAAGTTTAATCCTTTTTATAATAAGCATAGCAAAGGCCACAGAAAGCATTTCTACTTAATGTAGTAAATGTTATTTGGTACATATGTTGTTGAGTCACATCAAGTTGGAATCTGCACATAAATATACAATTACAATATTAGTGAGGCTATAGCACATCTCTGAATGTGCTGCCATGGAAAATAACCTTCAAAGGCTGTTGAAATGAAAAAACTGCCTTTTATCCCCATGTCCCCAGTCATTAAATATATAATAAATACCATTTAGCACAAATAGAGTCAAATGAGTCTCTCTTCCTCCGCCACCTAAACTTCTCAGCAGCCTCATGCTGTGATATTCTATTGCTTCCTCCCAGCAGTTAGGAAATTTGACATGATTTTAGTTCTGTACTGCAGCGTGTAACCTTGAAATGCACTTATACTGAGCCTGATGAATGTTGGTAATGTGCATCTAGCTACTAGGTCATTTATATGATCATAGCCCATATTTATATATAAACAGGACACAGGAAGCAACTTATCATGTTGGTCACCGCGGAGACATTTCATTAAAACCAGTTCAAAAGTCCCAGTGCTTCTCCATTTGCTGTGACTTTATTGCAGAAAAATGGGAACGGGACAAAACGACACATCCCCAATGAAAAACTACAACCTCTGGCTTTATCTGATGGTAATTTTCAACCGCCTAAAAGCAGGTGATTATTTGCAATAATATACTAAAGAAAGCTCTTGTAGAGCAAAAATCTTTAAAAGAGGATATTTAAAGGACATTTAAAGTGCTGGCCCCATTTATTGGCACCTGTAAAAAGGATATGTGAAAATTAATTTTTCATTGAGAAAGCATAATCTGTAATTTGCGTAAAGTTATTTAATTATTTATTTAGATGGTGTCTGATTTATTTGATACTAACATTTAAATTAAATATAGTAGATTCCCTTTATTTGTGTTTTCTTTAAGCTCTAAAATGTTTACACTGATGAATTTCATTTTTAACAGAAGTACAAATTCCTCAGTAATTTCTTTTATTTATATAAACGTCTAAACAGGATCATTGCTGTTTTTGGCATCCAAAACTGAATCGAGCACGAAAACCTTTGGCCGCACTTTTCCAGTGGAGTCTACTCGGCTGGATTTGAACCGTTTCTGCACGACTCTACACAGTTCGGGTCATTAAATACTTAAATTAAATAATCATATTGTACGGTTTATATGGGCCACACAATCAATTAATACGATCATAATGTGCCTTTATATGAACCGGGCTTTATTCAAAATAGAACCACTTTCACATACGCAGTTATTAATTTCCCCTAAAATAAAATTAAGAAAACCGCAGAAGAAGAAGTACTTCTGTCTTTGCTCAAGTACAAAAATAGTAAACAAACCAGTATTATACGAGTTTGTCTTCTGAGCGCCCAGGCTGAACTTGCATGATGTTTTAATTAAGGTTGAAACGTTACTGAGTAAACAACAATTTTGAAGGTTTTATCGGGAGCCCCGACAGTTTTGCTTCCCGACGTATTTCCGCCACTCACCAATGCAGAAATACGTCACGTTTACATCAAGCGTACTCGGCTCAGTTTGCCACATTGGGAATAACTTGAGCCTGACAAGCGTTTATATGCACATTGATAGGATTATCAATCGGCATTAACCACTCCTCTCATTCGAATTACAATTTCATTCCGATTGAGCTTAATCCGATCATGGTATTCCGATTGGCTTGTTTACATGACCCATTTTTATTCCGATCGGCTGTTTATTCTGATTACTTTTTCCCATGTAAACGTAGCTAGTGAGCAGGTTTAAAAAAGGAAGTATCTACATGCCATCTTGTTTGGAATTAATCCAAGATTCATTTTTCTGTCCTGCCACAACAAATGTAAATATGTAGAGTTTTGTTAAATTCCACTGGGATTTAACTGGAACTTTGTGCTTTGATAATATGAGACTATATTTGATTTTTATGAGTACAAACATTAACACGGTATCTCCACCAAATTTAAGAACCCGTAATGCTGAGAGTCGGTTTCTTTTCCAACACCCTGGAAACCCCGTTAGAGTGTGCGGTATCATGAATTCTGTGAACTACCAGCGAAATAAATGAAGAAACTGAAATAGTGTCATTTTCAACTTGAAAATAATGCTAAATATATAGTCAAAGCAACATAGAAGTAGTTCACCAGCCACAGAGTACGTAACTGTGCATAACGAGAGTTGTATAGCAATTGTGGCAGAACAATTGTGTGATTTTTGTTAAAAATTCTTTGCCAACATAGGATTGTTTTTTTATTCTGTGTAAGAGTGTGTTAAAAATGATTTTATTATATAGCCTTTTCCACTTCTTTGTCAGGAGTGCCTATAAACGCATGAACTCTGTTGACCTTAATCCACTGTTTTCCAATCTAGACTTCAGCCCTGGTAGTCAAAATCCATTCCAGATTTCACAGTTGAAAACCGAGCCATTTTCCTCACAACACAGACGTCAGAAACGAAAACGATGTTTCTTTCACCCTGACAACATAAAACATTGCTCACACGTTTCAGCCTCTCTCAAGCACCAAGCAGAGCCCTGGGGTTAAATTATTTACATAAAGTAGGCTCACGTTTTAGCATTTAAAGTTTTTGTGCAATTAAAGCCTAGCAGTGGGAGCAGTCTCTTTTAAGGGATTCTCAGTCTGTAATTCACTGGCTGAATTATTGCATTACATGGTTTTATTAGAGTCACTTGTCTTCACTTGTGTCACAACACTGGCAGTGGAGGCTTTCTAGGCAGCCTCTGCTCCAAGCAAAGGCCAGGAGTCACGGCGAAAAATTGGACAGCATATAACTCACACCTAATAGCATTTTTTGTACCTGCCTCATTGTTTTTTGTGTTTTCAAATTAATGTGAAGTGGTTTAATTCTGCATCCTATTTAATTAACTGCTGCAAATGAGGCATCATCTGTGCTGCTAAGCTCTGATGAACAGTAATGTAAAAATCTTCTGGCTGACATTAGCAAAAACTCATTTATTTCCAAATTTGCCATCTTTATTTACTCCTCTGACTTGTATAGGCTGCATCACCACCGGCTCCCGTCTGACACAATGACACGGTGTCAGCACTAATGGTCTCTGATGGCATCAAGAATCTTTCAAGAGGACACAGTAGGCGCCCTGGGCCAAGGCCCCTGGTAGCCCTCTGCAGATGAAGAGCTGTCATGTCTATTCCTCACCAAAGAGCTCCGCCTTCGCTCCCTGAAATCCTATCCATTTCCAATACCAGCGGGGCAGATGGAGTGCAAGGCATGAACTTTAACAAATAAAGATGTGATTTAGCTACCAAGCTGGCAGCAATAAGCGTGTCACTTCACTACAGTCTAAAGCTGTTTTAATAAGGCCACATTAAGATGGCTTATTAAAAAAAAACAGAGTTTGATGGGTGTAAGTTTGAGGAAATGAAGGGGGTTTTGTTCAACAGCAAGTCCTCTCTAGTTGTGGAAGTGTCACTTTTTAACCGCTCACGTTCTGAATAGTGTGTGTGTTGGTATCAAGGGTGTGGAAATGTTATGCGGCATTAGGCTCAGCGCATTCAGCACAAACACATCATTGTCATTGCATTATTATTATTTCTTTATATATATTTAAGGATCAATTGATCATCTCCGAGTTAAATTTCCATGCCCTGTGAGTGTCCTCAAGCGACCAGATAATCTTTTGCCGAATTAATCAGAGAGCAGGTCAAGCTGTCAGTTTGCTTCAGATCTACTTCTTCAACAAAGTCCTTTGAAATTTTTTGATCTTGTAATATCTCTGAAAATTTGTACTCCGCAATAAAGACTTTCATATTTTTGCCGCAAATGCACAAATTTCTACTTATAATTGTCTCACATCCATCTAACGCTATTTTTAACCACATCCATATGCAAAAAAAAAAAAAAAGCAGCTTGGCGAGGTGTCCTGACAGACTTTCTCAGTGCTGATTTCTAAACAGTCAGCGTGATTTTTGCACCTTAAAAGTGTACAGAAAATCTGCGTATGCTTGCGTAACTGTATTCTTGCCAAAACTGGTAATGGCTTGGACAGAAATTCCCTTGAGCAAAGGGGGCTTTTAGAGAAAAGAGCAGAGCGAAAAAGCTACAGCGTGCTGACGTCCTCCTGGAGAAAGACGAGCATGCAAGATGAAACCTGCAAAGTCATGATTCTGAACATAAACAGAAAATTGCATTATGCCTGTCAAAATGTTTTCTATCAACACTTGCGCAACTGTGTTGAAGCATGTTCCCTGCGAACAGGGTATAAAAACTAACATCCGTGTGGCCTCTTTTCTGTTTCTAAGAGGAAGACACTGCAATGGGCTGCAACCTAAACAACTATTTATGAAAATGAAAACCCAGGCCATGCTCAGGGTGAAAAACTGAGTCACAGCTAACTGCACTCACTCCTTAATCTATGTATGTGACATTTCTCGCAGCTAGATAAGACAGCTGACTATTTGACCTTCATGTAATGTTCTGCATCAATTGAGGCATTGACCTGTGTGTTTGTGCGAATATGCCAGTGTCTGTGGTGCTCTAATTAGATAAGAAAGTGAAAAGAATCGGAAGAGGATGACAGGTTTAAATGAATGACACCAGCTGGTGAGCCGTTGACCTATTTGTACCACGTCCAGCATTTGTCCAAAAATGAAAGCTCAATTCTGCTTACTCTGCAGAACAGCCAAGGCACCGTCACGTGTTTCTGTCAACTCTCTTGTACATTTACCAAAACACCAGGTGCAATAACACGTCTACTGTGCCATACCCAACCCACATCCTGTAAAGGCATCTCAAATGAAGGAAGCAATAACCATCAAGTTTCAAAGGAAGGGGGTGTGAAGCTATTAAGACTTCTAACAATTCATGGAATTCACTGCTGGATTTGATGCATTACAGTGGTAAAATTTCATATGATACAATTTCAGATACTTTCAAAGCTCCAAAGCTAGGGACTGCCTGAAAATGTGACTCATGCACTCATTTTCAATTTACAATGGCACTCAACTTTATGGAACCATAAAAGTCTAATATTTAGGAGCACCACAAGAAACAATTTAGTTGTTTTTCCAATTTTGGGTGGAATGACACAAAAGAAAAAGAGCACTGCACAATACAAAGAAAGGCGATCATATTGCCATAAAATCTATCCAAAGATCATCAGTTTCAATCATTAACTTCAACTTGAAAATTGTGACCACGATACCAATATTTGAGGCTTTAGAACTAAGATCTTATAGCATCAGATTATGATTAGAAATAGGCTTATATGAGTTTCTCATGGAATGATAAGGCAGTAAAATTACTATTGTTTTAAAGGAATCATGGTATTTAAAAATACTTATGTTGACAAAATTATTTAATAAAGACGTCATGAGGCATGATGACATCTGCTTACATAATCATTGACCCCTTTTAAACAGTTTTTATAGCAGTAGGTGTACTTTGGGTCCTCTGCATAAGAAAGAAACCATAACAGATGAGTAGTTAAAACCTTAAAAAAAATGTTTAATCATTTACTCTCATTTCTTTGTTTTCGTGAGTAAAATATGAGAGAAATAAGAAATATGCCAAATTTTCTCCTGTTTTTTTCTCTTATGTGATCTCATGAGTTAGATGTAATGTTAGACTCCTAGTTAATTATAACACAAGATGAGCACTGTAATAATACAGCAGTAGGCTAACTGTTAGCCGCTAATGTTGCTTAAATTAGCATCTGCTTTTTACAGTTTCTCTAATAAGTCTGGACTTCATTTATTCATCTCTTGTCCAAAATCAGAAATAGATAGAATTGATAGAAACTGTTAATTTTCTATTAATTCTATGCATCTATTTATTTCCTTAGTAGGCGGTACCCAAGGAGTTACGAGGAGTTTTAGCACAAAACATGAAGGCCAACATTGTGAAGGACATTTGTTTTTGTTTTATTCATTTGAGTTGTCAATCTCAATCTACCATGACAAATATAGGTCTGCTGAAATTGATAGGAGGAATTTTTTTTACAAAGAAAAAAACTAACTGCAAATACAGTTTGAGATGCTAACTGGCTAATGGTACCAACTGCTAATAAAAGTGGTTGAAAAGAGTTCAAAACTGTCATAATCATATGTTTTGGCATTCATTTTTACTAAAATTGTAAACCCCTATTTAAATGAGCTGCTTGGTCACAGTGTACCTTTGCTTCTGCCATGAATAACTATTGACAATCCATAGCAAAAAGGCCTGAATTACCTAATATTAGACTATTATTGAATAATTTTTCTTATGGATGTAGTGGCTTTACATAGCAATCAAACACACATATTGTAACTTAAAAAAAAGGTTAAAAATAGCATTTTTTCACCCAAACTAATGATACATTCCAGTAAAGTCTGCTGTGCCTCCCATCCACTCCCTCTCATCAATCTGTAGTTCATACTGAGCAGCTCTACAGAAAATAAAAATATGAATATAAGCATGAAAGAAACAAGTTGATGCTCATTAAGTGCTATGTACTCTTTAAATGTCTCTAAACATTTATGCGATCGTGTTCTGGATTGGAAAATATCAGCATCTGCAGATATTGAAATTGAACCAGGACCTTAGAACACTGGATAGGCTAATCTTTACTGATTCATTTTTTTTTATTAATTCTAATTTCTCCACAAGGCCTCAACGTTATTTAACTGTTGTGCAGACCAGCTAGTAAAAGAGCACTTTTTTTCACATTAAACAAAAAAGTTCTCCCACACTTTATTAACAGAAACTGAGTTACTACTTAGATCATTAAGTATGAGTAAACCTATGATTACTCTATTTACATATAAACAAAACAATATTTTCTCATGGTTGGTTTGAAGACACCTTTGTAGAGCTTTTGATATCAAAGCCTCTCTCATCTCTTACACATAATCCATAAAAATAACCATTAAAGCCAAATGGTAAACAGTAATTTAGGTTTCCTAATCTGAGAAACAATCACAAACTCTATAACAGTTAAAGCAACTTTGGGGGAAAAATAACCCACTTTTATGCGTTTGATGGTTACAGGTTTTAATTAGATGTGTGGTGAAATTCCAAAGCCATCTGGGACCATCTGAGATCACAGGGACAGCAGATGAATTGCAACAGTTTCTCCGTTTCACTGCAGACTTTGTCATGCATACCAATTGGCAGCTCGCTGCACATTGTGTCTATGATATTCCACAGTTGTCTGCGACTTGCATTTCCTCACATCATAAAAATCTCTTAACAACAACAACAAAAGAGCAGCACTTTTTCTGGGCATGTCGGCGAAGCAATAAATAGAGGGCTTCAAATATTCAGCTCTTGATGATTAAGATTTAGAAATTTACATCAAAAACTAATTCAAGAAGGCAAAGATGAATTAATTTATTCAGCAGTAATGCCAACTGTAGTGTCTTTATCACTTATATACTGATAAATTATGAACAGAAAGTTTAATCCTTTAATGGAATTTGAGACAAAACCTCTTAAAAGTTATTGTGAAAAGATAATTCAGCTCAATTGTGACTCAGCATTTCAAGTTTTTTTTGTCTTAAATTAAATTTGAAGTCAGCCAGCTTCTCCAACAAAGACAATAAGGTGCACCTGGTTTTGAGCTTTGATCATTAACGGGAGAAGAAGCACACTCCTAAAGGTTCAGATTTCATCCTCTAGTTATTCTTTGTTCTTTTTATTTAGAGAAACGCTTTCTGTTTCATCATCTGGAGCACATACAGTCGTTAATGTGATTTTTCTTTCAGTAGAAGAAAACTCAATGGAAGCTGCCTTTCCATTATAACAACAGCTATTGTTGTTAATAGTGGGTTACAGCTATTACAACTTTCCTTAACCTCAACTGAAAAAAGGAAATATCTATAGTTTAGAAATATTTTCCATAAAATATTACGCTGCTTTAAAACTACTGTTGGCCAGCCATGAGCAGCATGTCTGTTAAGCACCAGACTGGAGCCTGGCTACTCATGCAGAAGGTTTGACTACTCTGCAGAACCAGAACCAGAATCAGAACCAAACACGGAGAAGCAGCATTTAGTTCCTATGCTCCACTGATCTGGAACAAACTTCCAGAAAACCGTAAAAGTGCTGAAAGCCTGAGTTCCTTTAAATCAAGATTAAAAACACATTTGTTTAGGATTGCCTGTTCTAGTTAAACTTCTTTACTGAAACATCATTAGTTCAGCTTTGTAGTCCAACTGTTTTTAATGTTTGCTTTTAGTTTAAATTTTTCCATGTTGTGTTTTGTTTCTACATTTTATTCGTACTTGATTTTATTCTGTTTTTTTCCCTGTATTTTAATCATGTAAAGCACTTTGCATTGTCTCTGTACTGAAATGTGTTATACAAATAAATTTGCCTTAATTAACCCATTAAGCTTAATCCTGTATAATGACCAAAACTTCAAAAAGGTATATTATTCTGTAGTAGGTATAGGCTGGATACCGGTTTCAAGGTATGCCAATGTTTGATAGCGATTTCAAAAAGTGAAAAATGAATAAATAAATTAGGTCATATACTATTCCTACAAATGTAAAGGGTGTTGAATAACATGACATAAAAAGAGCCATAGTGAGGATAGAGTAATGCTGTGCTCCCCATCCCTCACCTGTAACTGTGCACTGCCAGTCAGCTAGCTGAAAGAGGGATAACAAACCTTTCCACCTCACACAAGAAACATAAATTTGGCTGTTTGGAAGTATTTTGTGAAACTAAAGCACCAATGATCGCTCTTAAGGTAAAAGAACACTAAACAAGTGCCTAACTAATATAAATGGATTATGATACGTTCGTCTATAATAACAGATTGACAAAAGGGTATATTCGTCACAGTAAACACTATTATTTGAAAACAACTACGACATTTAATGGGTATTTATTAATTTTTTATTTCGTCTGTATCAAACTCAAAATACTAATGAATGTATGATATAGATTATACATTTTCGGCTAGTTGCTGATTTTGAGACTTAAATATTGTAATTTATAACTGATTTTATTGTAAATTCTAATGTTAATATCATGCTATTTCTACTGAAGGTAAATGTGAGAACCTGATGCTGGCCAATGCCTAGCCCCAAAAATGTTATTGCAGACTAAATGGTAAAAACTTTTAGTTTATTATCTAAACTGAGAAGCTGAACCACAACTCATAAATTTGATGGGTAAAAAAATGTTTAACCACTTCCAGAAATAGCAGCATAATCAAAACCAGACATAGCTCCTATATGTTGGAGGTCTGGCCTAAATGAAAAACAGACTGAGCTAATTAACCTAACATTTGGCCTTTCAATGTCATCCATGTTCACTACCACACTCAGCAGCCCTTGCACACTTTGAAGCAACCCCCTCCAAAAAAATTACACAAGGAGCGGGTAAAAATAGGGCTCCTGTGGTAAGTGCAGGCCATTTTTAGGCCCCGCGTCTGTTTCCACTTTACCAAACGCAGGGGTGCTCTGTAACACATTGGTGTAAATGGTTTATAATGTCACCAGTGGACTCTGAAATGGGAGAGCTGGTTTCAATCAGCAGTCAAATTGCTCCTACATTACCCACGAAGACAAGAGTAGTAAATCACTTTGTCTCTCCGCTGCTGACGTTCAACAAAAGGCATTGTTAAAAATTCACCACGCATGCTACCGAGAGCACTGCATCTTTATGTAGGTGTGGGTTTCTGAGCAGGGCAATATCAGCCGACTCCAGCATAGATGCAGGAGTGAAATATTCTCATCATACAGGCAGAAGAAATATGCACATCAGGTATCCATATTAAAGCCTCAAACAGAAACCTTTACTGATAACCCTGACGCATAAGATTCATCGCAACCAGTTTGCTGGATTCTTGAAAGGCTGCATTTTTCGGTACCAACGCCCTGACAGTGGGCCAGTGAGGCACCTCAAGACTAGTAATAAACTACTATAAATGTGAGAAACGCTGAACCCACCCACCACAGACCAACACACTCTGGATAAAACCTCTCATTAGAACTCAAGGGCCCTGAAATTACAAAGTTTTTACCCACATGGAGAGTATGAGAAATGTCAATGGGGGTAAAGTTGCGCCGCGTGGTTTCGTCAACGTGCGGCCGCAGACAAGCTGGAGCTGATGCCCAATCAGAGCGCCGAATGTCAGAAAATACCAATATATGAGGAAACCACGGCTGCTGCTCTGTCTGCTAGCCTCTGACGCTGTGAGAAAATACTCGACCTAAGATCTTAGAAACCTTCACACAGGACAGTAATGTATTCAAGCCAACAAATTCACAATGGTGTAATCTGTCAATCAAACCACATATGATTTTACTAAGATATTTAAACCAGTCATCTGATAATCTGGAGAGACTGCCTTAGTTTCAGAGGCTTATGTTAAGTTAAATGCTGTGACATTAAATAAAATCCCCCCTCACGTTTCTTTTTCACAGACAATGAATATTGGCCTACTCTTCCGTTGCAGAATTCAGGATCATTAGAGGATGAAGAAACTGTTTTATATCATGCCACATCATCCTGATTGGAGCTTTGGGC
Source organism: Fundulus diaphanus (assembly GCA_037039145.1). Lineage (NCBI taxonomy): Eukaryota > Metazoa > Chordata > Actinopteri > Cyprinodontiformes > Fundulidae > Fundulus > Fundulus diaphanus. The sequence continues at coordinate 20,241,529 of CM073133.1, read as the reverse complement.
AGATTTTGACTAGGCCACTTTCCTTTCTTTACATTTTATTCAGTGGTGGTCTTGCAGATGTACTTATGATTATTGTCCTTCTGCATGATCAAAGTGCAAATGAGCCAGAGGGGTTCAAAAGTGTTTTCTGTACAACTCCACAGTTATAAAGTCTAAATGCAAACTCTTGGTATCTGTGTAAAGGTGAAACATAACAAATAATATTTTTTCCATTGAAATTGATTCAACTCTGATTTATTGCTGATTGAACAAAGATAAAATAATTTTTTTTTAGCCTTGTCCCAATTTCCTTCTAAATAAACCGTACAAAACACCTTGAAAACCCTTTTGAAAACCTAAGTACCAGATTTTATAGATCTACATCTTTACTGTAACTGAAACAAATCTAGATTGAAGCAGTCGAAGCATATTTGTTTCACAAAGGTTTTTGAGGGCAGTGTTCCAGGCAGACCTGTGATTTTGGCACAATTTAACCAAATGTACTCAAAACTTTGCCAAATGTCTTTTTCACCTCATAAAAGGGAATCTGGTAAAATCAAATATTTTTTTTTTCCAATTGCAGGTTTGCTTCTACATATGGCAAAGGCTTGGCTCCTATCATTTAGCCCACGTATCAACAAAATATACCATTGTGCACAACATAAAATCAATATGATGAATGCAAAGTGAGACGAATTGTATGCCTTTGCTCCAACTAGAATAATTTTATTGAAAAAAAAACGATTTAACAAAAAACAATGAAAATATATGCAAAAAGAATTATCAATGAAAAAAAAGGGATTGAAACCTATTAAAACAAATATAACCAGTTGAATCAACCCCAAAACAGTAGTCTAGCAGCCATGAATCATTGCCACATAAACTAGCCTGCAACCTCCTTGTTCTGGAGAAGGGGTGAGGCCTGGGTGATTATTTCTTACATATGTTCTACAAAACAGCATTTACAACCATGAAATAAGTAAAACATTAATGAAATAGGAAACATGTAATGTAAAGTTGCTGGGAATAATCGTGTCCCATGAAAACTTCCTGTTGAAACCAGAGGTGCGCTGTGTAACTCGTTGTCTACATTTAGCTTGGTGCGTATTAGCGCTCTAAGTTACGGTTTTGCAGTTACGCACAGATTTGACACGGATGTGCGATACGTCGCTGAATAGGTAAGACTCTAGTTTCAGAAGATACTGGACCTGATGGGTTTAAGCAAGAAAATCTGTCTTTTGTAGCGTCCCCCCCCCCAAAAGTCTGCTTTGTCTGAAAGAGCTTTGAATATCCTCACGTGTGTTTAGCAGGCTCTAAAGCCATCAGGAATTGTGAAAAACTAAGTTAGCGACTTGTTTTAGCAATATTAAAGCTTCATTTTGTGAGGGATTTAGGGAAAAATAAATCAACCATGTAAGGAGGGTTGATATTTTAACTTGGGGCCTGATTAGTATGGATAGCTTTTCTCCCTTAATCATCAATTAAAAGCTAAATTTTGTGTTTACTCTGACTGTTTTAGCCCTAAAATGTATTTGATCATCTAAAACAAGTGTCATTAAAAAAAAAAAAAAACTTTGTTAAAAGCTCAGTTTCAGCAAACCAATGAGCCCCCGCTCCTGCCCTGACCACCCACCCCCTGCTTACACTGTTCAAGGCAGTCTGGATGTCATTTAGCTAGTTTTTGTCCCCAATTCCACCCCTTTTGGACAACACTGGGTGACGGTAGTCCTTGTTCTACTCAAGTGGCCTGTTGCAAGCTGAAGGGCCACTTCATCTTGATCACAGCAGGTACAAAACTCTTTACTGGCCTGCTACAGCAAATTCTCAACATAGCAAAGCAGAACTAGGGCACCACATGGGTTGCTACTGGTGAGATATCTGACAACAATTGCTGGCTTCTGTGGAGTCTAAGACTCTGGGCAGAATGAGAGATCCTCCCAGGAGGGTGAATAATCTTCAGACCTGCCAGAGCAGCAACCCTACAACTTGTAACAGATGATAACATGAAGGGCAAATAACAGCAGAAAGTAGCCCATTTAAAAAAAAAAAAAACACAGAAAGGGTAGAAGTGGTACAACCCAAATTTACGACTTGTAAAAAAAATGTTTTAATCTAAAGTTATTCAACATTCTTTAATTGTTATTTTAATATGTATAGACAAAAAAAATGCTAAATAAACAAGAAATAAATTAAGGACTAGCTACTTAGTAAATGTGCCTATTACAGTGAATAAGATCCACTTTGTTTTCCTTTTTTTTTTGCTCTTTTTAGAGAGGTGTCAGTTCAACAAGTTATTAGCATTTAATCAGGTTATCTGCTTGGTTAACAAGCCTGCAATCTGCTGCTTAACAGACACAACCAACAGGCTACCAACTTTATATTTAAAGCAGCTTTGTCTTAATAAGAGTGTTTCCATACCAAAATGTATCCAAAAAAGATACATTTATGTTTTTTTTGTAAGCAAGAGAAAAGGATAGTACCATTCTTTCAGCCAGCTGACAGGCAGGTTGTAGTAACAGGTGGGGTGGAGGCAGTACTAAAATACTCCACAGAACCAGAGAAGAACTGACATAAAAGGATTATTATTTGTTGTTTAAAAAAAGAAAAGAAAAATGTAAACTTTGGTATCCCTCGATACCGGTAACTGGCCCAAACCCAGATCGCAGTAACTTCTGCTTAAAGAAAGAACACCTCAAACACATTTCATCTGGTGACACTCATTTGGCGACCACTTCCAAGCCAGCCATTACCATTTTGTCCCCCAGTATTTCCATTTCAGAATCACAAACGATTTTATCCCAAATTACTTAAACCAATGCATATCAGTTGATCCATCTTGGTAGTACGCATAGAGCAAGGCTGCACATAATTTTTTTGAGAAATGTGTGCCCTCCATTTGGGCCAGTTGACTTTAATGAACTATTAGAGATTAGGACCCCTGATTAAGCCAAAATGCCAATGGCCCACCAGCTGCTGGTGAATGCCATTTAATGATACAATTTCTTTACATTAATTTGAATCATTGGTTGTCAAAGCTAATACAAAACTTCCCCGATGCAGGTTTGAATTGAAGCGGGCCAGGTACAGAACACCCCATAGCACTTAGCTCAAAAAGGTCAGGTACAAAATGAGCCAAACTGGAAAAGTGTTAAACATTTAAAGAGCAAAATGACCACCACTCTAGTTTGGGTTATGTATTGCAATTCTGACAAAATATTGTTACACTCAATGTTAGTTCATTGCTTTTAATTAGAGTAGAACACATTTTATTGGACTAGTTTATTAATTCTGCTTTGGTGATATTTAATGGTAATTTTATTTTATTTTTTACCACAGCTTTATAATTGACACTCTGGTCAAAGGAGTTCTTTTAATGAGCCACATAAATAAATTTTTATTGACAGATATTGAAGTGCACTATTGTATAAATTGAGTCTTCAACCAAACAATAGAGATCTGATTTCTAATTAGACCTATCCTGCTTGAATGCTCGGCTTTTAGAGCATGAGAATCCAAGGTTTCCATTAAGAAACAGTTTAATTACTATTAGCTACCAAATTATTTCTTTATTAGGAACGGGAGTACTAAAAAAAAAAGATAATGTGCTCTCAATTGTAAACCTCTGAGAGGTTGTAAACCTATTAGCTTTTAATAATTGCAATCGGTAAATTAGAAATCAAAAGAGAAAAGATCAGTAAGTCTATCTACCATTAAGAGTACAGATGAGGGTTCCTGAGTGTTTCTTTCTATTCCAGCCTTTGATAGTATGTATTTTATAGTAGGTCTAACAGATGATGTCATCATCTATGGGGCCTTGGCTTGTTTCGAAAATCCCAGACGAAACACTCTTCTGGAAGGAGCAAAGAAGAAAGCAATGCAGCATAACACAGCGGGCCACTCGATAATCCCTCAGGAATAACGGTCATCTAAATCACATGTCTTCCTCTGAACTACCTTTGGTTTAGAGTAAACCAGGTTTAATACCCTGTGGAATGTGTTGCCATTACCATTCAGGAAATCCAAATTGTGGTACCAAACGATGGCTTAAGTATGAAAAAGAGACAGAATCTGTCACAGTCCAGAAAAACATAATAAATTTAAATCAAAAAGAGCCAGGTGAGACACTGTGGGAAAAGCGAACAGACCCCCTGCGGTCCTTATCTAGTCAAAATGATCGAAGAAAACCTTAACGCTTTAGCAGCATGTTCACCTATCAGGCCCGTCAACACAGGTTTGAATGATAACTTATCTATCCTGAAGATAACAAAATGCAATTCTCACTCTCTGGGCCAAAATGTAGCAGACAGTTTCCTTTTTATGTAGGAAATTAAGGCAAGATGAGATAAATAAATTATATTTCACACAAAACTACAGCAATCATGCGTATACTATGAAATACAGCCTGGCTAACCCCAAAACCTCAAATAAACATGCACCTTGCTACTGTCCATTCAGTTGTCATGACCTGAGGGTGAAAAACCCAAACATGCAGTAAGGCCATGGTTTTCTTTTCAGAGATCCACTGATGCAACCGCAAGAAACTAACCCACCCTGCATCGTCTTTATACACTCTGGCTAATGGTGAAGCCTCTTCATTGTTTCTCTGACAGATTTAATTAAAATGGAGATATATTTCGATTGAGGGCGGCAATAAGGCAATTTCAGTGATGCTCTGTAAGCAAAATTGCTTCCTAACCTTTTAGAAAAAAATAAAGAATACATAAATGAAATAGGCTTTCATTGGCCGAGGACATTTTCCAGTTTTGTTTGCACCCTGAACGGCCCCGATTCCGATTTTGACTGAGGGTTTTTCAGGGGACTGTATAAGAAAAAGAAAACAATTGTGCTGCAGGTTCTTTGATATTGGCAGCAGTGTTGAGTCCAAATGAAAAAGAGGGAACTGCAAGGTTTCCCCTTTGTGTCTCTAACCTTTATTTGCTTTTTATTAAAAACATAGATTAAAAGGTGTATCAAAGGGTATCTTGATTGATGTGTTTACAGACTGATAGGATGAGTTCTTGGTTTTGATGGATTTATTAAACAGGAAAGACAGCTGTTTTTTTTTTCAGTTTTTGATCTGCCAATCACCTTTCACAGCCGATTTACAAAAAACTGGCATACTGATTAGTGTATCTCTAATTAAGTCATAAATAAAGCTAGGAAAATTGGCTCTAGGTTATTACACCAAACGACATGCCTATAAATGGTGTCACAGAGAGATTTAATAGGCAGTTCTCTTATAGATGACTGCTCCATGTCTATGTGTTGTTTCTTTGGCTACACCCATGAAGCGCATCCTTATGGTGCGTTCACACCGAATGCGATTCCAGCTAATTTTTCACTCGATTCGTGCGCTGTTGCTCGCCTGACATTTCGCCAGCAATTCATGTGGCCAATGGGCGACCAGCTCTGGAGCTACAACAGGAGCACTGCAAAAAGGGAACTAAAAGTAGGTCAAATGTTCTTGAAAAGGGTGCATTGTCCTTAATTTGAGCAGTCAAATAAGATTATTTGCCAATGGAATAAGATTTCTGTACCTAAAATAGGACCAATTCATCTTGATCATCTTATTTCAAGTAATTTATTTTAGGGGTAAAAACATTCATTCCATTGGCAGATAATCTTATTTACCTGCTCAAATGCAAGGACAAATGCATTCATTTCAAGAACATTTTACATAATTTTAGTTCCTTTTTTTCAGGACAAATTAATTTTTTAACAGTCCTTTTAAGGGCTAAATTAAAGCGTCTTTTTTCAAAGCCACCCACAAACTTCTAAACAGCATTCCTTACTTCATCCTATGTCAGCATTCGTTTCTCTATCTTCCATTTTGATTGGAAAAAAGCTTCGTCTCCGCTGCGCTTCTTCACCGTATGTCACAACACCATCCAGTCCCTGATTGTGTGATGCGACTCGACAGAAAAGTTCTTGAAATCTTTGAACTCCAGCACAAGTCGCTTCACATCCATCGTGGGTTTTGCTTCGCTCCATTTGCCCTAATCGCGCCTTTCATATGGCTAGAAACAACATGTAAATCACACGCTCCGGTGGCATCATCCGTGTTCGGTGTAAAGGCACCTTTAGAACAGAGATGTCCAAAGCCATAAGTACACTAAACTGCAGCCATTAGGGGGAGCCCTAAAAAGCACTTGCCTTTAGGGCGGTGTTAAAAAAAAAAAATCATGAATATGAATTCTCATATTACACACTATAAACTGCTCGGTGGCAAGAAGCCTTCACATTGAGCTGTTTTATATGTGACAACGAGCTTGATACACTGAGCAGGCGGTCGGAAGGACGCGCGGCATCACAGTCCCTCTCTGTGGGCACTGACAGGTGCGCGTCGGTGCCTGCTGGAAAAGAAACGGCTCTATGTGCTCAGCTAGCTAAGCTAATCAAACATTTATCATCCCTTCCCCGCTTCGTCCCGCTGGCAAAACGTGTGGGAATTGTGTTTGTCACAAGAAATGTAGACAACAGGTACGCTTGACTATGAAGGGTAAACCGTCTGCGGAGAGTCAGAGCGGCTTACAGTCTGCGCACAGCTCGCCCGAGTATGTGGGAGTCTTCACACTTTACTACGGGAGGGGAATTTTGAATGTCATATTTTTAATAATGCACCAGGTTAGTGTCCAAATATAGAGTCCCTTTTGGTTTAATAAAGTATTTTTGAATTGACTTGAACAGAAATAGCAGCTGTAGATGTGTCTGGTGTCCTCTTGTTTTCTGCCCTGGATCTGTTTGAGTATTCTGCCCCACAGCACGTTTCTGAAAACATTCAGGGAGAGGGGTTACTTCATTTATAGCTACCATTACGTCATTAATTTGCTGTTGAATGTTAATATAATACTAGTCTCAATATGTTGCATAACGACATTAAATTCAGGTAACCGCTAAAAATGTTTTTGATACCAGCAATACAATTCCAAATTCAGATAGAATCAAATCGAAAAGAATCGATTCTAAATCTTGAGTGTAGGAATCAAATCGATTCTTGAAATTTGAATCCATACCCAACCCTACTTGCCTTATCCCACACAATACAGATCTTGAAATCTCAAACCTGTAATTAGGTTTTTCAGGAATGACCTTACTGTTGTACTTTGAAGCAAACAAACAAGGCTGAACATTTTCAAAGAGCTAATAGTGGTGCTGAGGTGTGCAATTAGCTAAACAGGAAAGGCTCTAGGTCAGTTTTGCCATTTCCCAATTTGTATCATCCTTTAGTCAATTCCCATCAGACTTGATAAAGCACTATACAAGTACAGTTCATTTGCCATTTTACCATTTAATTTCCATACTTATAAACAAATTCTTTCATACCCATGTACTTAAACCGTTGTGTATCGCTGAATTATAGGCATAAAATGTAGATTATTTAGAAGAGGTTATTAAAAACCGTGTCCAGTCTGGATCTGTAAATAAATATGCCTGGCATTGAACTTTTTTTTTAAATAACATCTTGATTGGTCAGTGTCCAGCACAATGATCACAGAAAGTATTTGTACTGAACCGATACCAATATTTATTTTGCCCAAATTAGAGCTTAAAACCAATATTTTAAGCTTTAGTTGAACTGGGATGATATCCGACACACACGTGAAGCTGTCTTTCATAATTAAAACAATTTGTCAGACTTCAGTGTTTAAAACCCGGTTTGTGAAAGAAAACAGATAAACCTAGACATATCCAAACTATGGAACAAATAAACATTTTGAGGGGTGTACTTTCTTGTTACCATTATTGTTACCAGACTCGATTGTGCATAGTAAAATAATATTATATAATGAAATTGACCAAATCAGATGAGCCTTTGATAATACTATGAATGGTTAGCCATGGTATGTCCATTTTATATGCTGATTAACACTCCCTAGAGCCTCCTCGAGGGTCGATGTCTGGTGCGAGACCAGGGAGAATGTTCGTTTCGCTTTGACCAACACCCACTGACAGACGGGCCCCGAATCAAATCCTGCCCAGGGTCACAAACAATCTTGGAATGGCCCTGCCTCGGAAGGAAATTTTGTCTCTGCACATGGTGATGGGGAATAGTTTGGAAAAACAAAGCGACAACAGAGCGTGGCAGGTGCTTTTGCACTTGATGGCCACATGAAAACCCAGAGACCTCTGTGTGTGATGACGATGAAGCAAAGGAGCCCTGCGAGGCAAACCAACCAGGTTTCTCAGACGAATCAGTATTAATGTGATGGGTAAAAATCATTACATTGCAAATGCATATTAAAACACAGGATTGACGACATGTTCAATCCCCACAGACCACCACCCCTCTTCCTACCTCCCCCTCCTTATTTCATTAGTGATTCTCCACAGATTTTTTTTTTTCTTATTCTTTTTTTTTTCTCCTTCCTGCTTGGGTGAAAATTTCATCCCTGCAAAGACAACTGCGACGTCAAGCTGTCCAGGGAGAGGTGCATGCATCCAGCCATGCACAGGTCTGTGGTATTTGCATTGGAAGGGGGGGGGGGATTACTTGTGAAATAAAGGAGAAATATTGCTTTGCCTCATCTTTATCACAGTAACGCTGTTATAATTAGAACTGGTTGTGCATTTATGTCAATGTCTTTCATATAGACCAGTATAATACGTATTTTTCTCCAGTCATAAAAGTTGCTGCTGGCAAATGCGTCGAGTCAGAATCAACAGAGGAGCAACAAACTGCATGCGTGGCTGTCTGCAAGCCCATGAGCTTATTTTGCAATATACATATATATTTTTTTAAAGGAAATTCCATCTTTAATTTAAAGCGGATTCATGCATGTTCGTGCATACTGTCAGTGAAGATCCGTGCAAGTTAGGTAACTTAAGGGGAACCCGACCGGACTCAAGTTCAATGGAGAATACTGATAAAGAAACAGATTAGGGTGCACTTACTGAATCTCCTCTCCGTCGCCACCGTTTGCATTTCTCTCCTTATGTGAAGAAGCACGGCGTTTAGTCCCGTCTTCACTAGTTTGAACCAATCCACTTCATGTAATTAAGAGCCACCGAGCAGAGTTAGCACCGAGCGTTTAAAAATAAAGATTTCTTTTTTTAGAGGAGAAAAAAAAAAGCACAGGTGGGAAAAGATAGGAGTCCACCTCCGGAGGAACACGAGGTCCTGGTGTAAGGGGGGGGATTCGTGGATCTACTCGTGGCAGCTCCGGTTCGCTGCTGCCGCTAACGGGTTAACGTCAGCCTCGCTCAAGTGTTCGGCGTCGCTGCCAACGACAGAGAGAGAGAAGGAGATAGAGAAGGAGAGAGAGGGGGGGGGGGGCAAAAAGAAGGAGAGAAGAAATGTTGTTTCCCCTGCTTGTCTGTGAAATGCGCCGCTTTTAAGTTAATTTGCGAGCAGAAGAAGGAGAAGGAGCCGCGACAGGCATGGAGTTGTTGTGTCCGTCTCCCCCTTCGCAGTCACGCTTCTTTCTGCCTCCGTGGTGAAGCACACACACACACACACACACGCGCGCGCACACAGGTCGGTCTGTCGGTCAGCAGGATTTTTTTTATTTTTTTTTATTTCGGGTTCTCTCGGCTTCACTCGCCTCTGCGAGTCCGTTCGTTTTAATATAGGTTATTTTCTAAATCTTGGACCGCTATCATCCCAACATGCACCAAGCACGAATACCTCCCTAAAATAAACCATTCACGGTTTTACAACAGACTATAAATTTAAAGGAGGAATAAGGTGTATTTGAAATACACCTTATTCCTGTCTGGAGTGGTAATCTTCTCAGAAATACAGTATTTCTGAGAAGATTACCACTCCAGACAGGGACGGATTATGAAACAATGGACCCCTGGGCACAGACCGAAGAGCCCCCCCCCCCCCAACACACCAATCCATTTATAGTTAACACAGCCCTTGTAGCAACCACAAAAAAGCATTTTTTTTTCTTTTTGGTTTGGTTTTTGTTGTGTCTTTTCACAACAAAACATTTCCAATCAGTGCAAAAATATTTTTTTAATGAATAATACAAACAATGTATTTTTTTAACCTGCTCAGCAATAAATTAAACTTATATCCATGAAACAGAGTAGTAAGATTTACAAAAACATCCGGTGTAAATTTCTGCTTTTAAAAACAGGCACGTAAGCCACGCCGCTTACGTCACACGCCTAGTGTATTTACTGCTTAAGGTGTGCGTGTTCAAAAGTTCAGGCTAGGCCACGATTCTCTCAGAACTCCCCACTGCACGATAATGTTAGTCATTTCAATGCACTTAGTGTTTCATATGTTCGTTGCATTTCGCCACTTCTGTAGTGACACGGAGGAACCTCTTTAAAAACGACCCTTTCAAGATAATCAAATTGTGAGGCTTTATCATGCGCATTACTGTTTTTTTTTTTTCATTAGTTTCACTGTAACATTGTCCACTATCACAGTTATTATGAAGAACTGTACCATCCTTGAGGGCCCCCTTCAGCTTGGAGCCCTGGGCAATTGCCTATTTTGCTTACCCTACTGTGACGGCTCTGAGCATACCACTCATGTCATATCCACAGGCCTGAGTGTGTGTGTGTGTGTGTGTGTGTGTGTGTGTGTGTGTGTGTGTGTGTGTGTGTGTGTGTGTACCTCACGTCTTCTCATTGCAGGGTGTGACCAGAAAGTGGTTCCCCACAGCTAAGACTCATCAAGTCCAATCAAAAGGAGGGGGTTCTCTGAAGCAGATGCCAGATCGTTCTGGCAACTGAGTGGTAGTCAGGCCTTGTAATGTTGCTTGTGCTTATCTCATATCCCTACCTTACCTTTTTGTTGTCCTCCTTGCTAAAAAGCTTGTCTCCAATGCATGGTTCCTTCCTGGATCCGTCTGCTGCCTCATCATTGTCAGAACTCATAGGGGAACACTCACCTGCCTGTCCACCCTCCAACACTCCACCGTCATCTTCATCTCTTCCTAAAAGAAGGAACAAAGGATTTGTACAAACCTGCACCACAACCTGGCAACCTCAGCCCCTGTGAAAATACTGGCATCTCTCCTGGAGCTTCACTAGCCTGGGTGCCATTCCGAACTTAGTCCCGCCCACAACGTTTGAGGTCGGGAAGTTCGGTCTGGCATCGCTCAATAGCGCGAGTATGCTCGCCCATATCTGGCGGGCCAATCAAATTGTCAGGGCGGGCTTTATACGATGATGGACAGATGATCAACAGTAACGTAATCAACCACGTCACCAAAGCGTGCTTGGGTTGAATTCGTTTACAACAACGATGGCTGTCGCTGGAGAGTTGAGGTGTGTAGATTCTGCTATTAGGTCTGTTGAGGTTCGTGTGTTGAATGACTCCTTGTATCCTTACATTCTTTTTGCAACACCGGCAAAAATCGTTCACGCTCATCTTCTTATTCTAGGCTACTTCTTTTCCAGCGTGAAGTTGAGTTCTGTTGACAACAACTACGCGTCGCTTAACATACGTCACACACTCCGTTGCTCTTATTGGTTGTAGGTCTATCCAATTGAGTGCAGAGGCATTTTTTTTCCTGGTTTGTTCGAAACACGCCCCATAATCACAGCTCTATGGAGCAGTATCAGACTCAAATTCTGACTAGAATTGAGTATGACTACGTCAGGCTAGAGCTTCACCATCGTCGAAAACAATAAGAACCAGCCCTCATTGTCAATAATCCTCTATCATGTACTACCCCATCAGGTAACCCTCTCTTCCTCGGTGTTGTCCTGGACTCCCTCCGTGAGCTCTGATAAAACATGAACTTACCTATTTGTATCACTATAGCATTTAAACTGTTCTTGGTTGTCCGTGCACAAGGGTCTCACTAAATACCACGTGACAGCTCAGACTTAGACAAAATTGCTGTGAATTTGTGCTCTTCATCTATCATTATGGATTTAATGTGGCTTTGTAACCTTTGTGCTGCAAAAAGATTATTATATAAATATAATTACCATAACAAGAATCAAGAATCTCTATTGTAATTATGTGTTACCATAAAGACATTTTTGAAAGTCTTTTTGTCTGTGAGTTTTACTATACCCTATCTTTTGCATATTCTTTCCCCCGGTTGCATTTTTTTGTACATTTAACCTTTTCATGTACTGTTGTTTTAATGTTTTGTTCGACAAAGTTTTTTTAATTTCCTTGTCTAGTAACAAAAAAATCTATTAATGTTATATTGTATTGCATATATTTATGGCCTTATTTTATCCTAGCCTTCCAAGTTTGTTATATCTATTCTAATTCTTGCTAAAATCCACACATAACAACTTTATTTCACCGAAAAGAGCTTATATTTGAGTAAGAGGAGGTTGTGTCCACATGCAACCATGTGTTTTGAATCCCTTGAATTTGGTTTGCTTGACCATCCGCTCGTGACTGCGGTTATCCCTGTTGCTTGGGCACCTCTTTATACAATAGTGTTCCCTTTATGTTATGCTTGGATGCAGCGTTCTGAACAGCCAGCATCTTTCGATATGAGCTTTAATGGCTCAATGACCTGCTGGGCAACTGTCAAATAAGTCTTTCTCATGATTGTGTAGCCCATGACATGGATTTTCTGCATTTACAGTAATTGTTTTAATGGTCTTATGGAATATTCAAATTTTCCAAGAAACATTTTTAATTTTAATTGAATATAAGCTATAATTATTATAAATTAATTTGTAAATTATAAAGTATTAGAATTGTTATGCTTGAAATTAATTAATTTGAATATAAGTTAACATATATGCTAATGTTGAATATATTGCTCTGTTTGTTTAGAATCTATATAAGAATGCAGTTTTTAATTTTAATGAAAGCAAGAACAACCTTTTTGTTAATAAGTTAGAGAGATACACCTGTGTACCTATATAAATAGTATTTGGAACAAAAGACTCCATAAACAAATAAAATCAACTGGTGTAAAAAATAAGCTTGTCCAGTTCAGGCCCAAAGCTTGGTTTTGTAAGTGTTCTTTAGGCTCATTCATTAATCTCTCTATTGTTTCAGGTCAAAAAGAAAACTAGGGGCTGAGACAAACATTTCTTAATGACCTTGTTCTTGATAGAAGGGAAGTTAAACTGCACCCTCTGTTCTTCCTAAGGAGCCCCTCTGGCACTTGGCCCTCAGATCTCTCTCAGGGAGCTTCTGAAAGGAGCAAAGTCATGAATCATCACCGGGAAGAGAACATTTATAAATATTGCCCTATTATCCCTATTTTCTTCTTCTCAAAATTAAATTCATCTGGTAGCGTTCTCACCCGCTCTGGTCTCCCTGTGTACGCTGAGGACAAGAATATATTTCATAATTTAAAGGGGTTTGCCAGCTCTCTGGCTCTTTCACCAGCAGGTAATATTGTTCTTGAAGGCAGGAGTCTGAAAGGGAGGCGAGACATATTCCCCAATGTTCAATGACACAAAGGCACATTATCATGCATATTTAATTAACATAAGAAAAAACATGCCGTACAGTCAAGGGCAGTTTTTAGACTAGCAAATTTAAAAGTGAAGTTTTGTAATGGGTACAGAGAACAGGCTGTGCTTATAGTGCTGTCTGGTTGTTAGTGCTTGGGCACTCAAGCGATTCGGTTGAATGCGCAGGGCAAGGATGATATGACCCCCAGTAATGAGGACCTGAATATTTTCAGAATTTTGACACCCTGCTTCCCTTGCTTCCTAACCTTACTGTGATCAATCGTTAGTTTGGCAGAACCCCCTACCGAACTGCAGCCTGACTATGTCTTCACCTTCTCTAATAACGGGGGCAAATTATGTTTACACAAGGTTTCCCCCTGCAATAAATGTCCCTGCAATTGGGCCAGCCTCCGTTCACCGCACCCAGACACACACATGCACCTGTGTGTTTGTACTTCATTTAGCAATAATGAGTTGCTATGCGACCTCAAAGTGATTGAAAAGGATTTCTGTTCCTTTTGGCGGACAAATGATAACTCTGGTCAAAGCACAATGTTCCTGGAGCGGGATCTTGTCAGACAAATAAGAGACCCAGCCAGCATTATTACACTCAGAGGGAGGCTATTGTTTTGATACAGCAACCATCAATATGTAGGTGCCAGACAGAGAAATTGGTACATGTGCTCAATACTGCTGCAGTGAATCTCTGGTGGCCAACAACAGGCCTGCTTTTCAGCTAAAGACCTCTCCTGTGGACAGTGTGGAGACTCATAAACAACCTTTCTGTCTGAAGGTCAGAGACAATGTTTAGTGATGTTTTTCTTCCCCTACAGAAGTTGCTAAAAACTCCTCGGAGGGCAACTCTGCGTTTTCATTGCTGGATTTTCTAAACTGGGCAGCCAGTCAATATAAAACCTCATGGGTCGGATAAAAACAAACATTTTATTCACCACGAGGTAGAAAATCTTAACGTTGATGAACAAATGATTTGCCTTAACGAAGGCTCGATATGCACAGATAACGTGCTGATACCACCTTTGGGCTCCAGCGGACACTTGAATCTGTGCTGTGGCATCTTGCCTCACGATGCCCGCAGGAGATCCTTTAAATCTTGTAAGTATTTTGCTGTAGGGCCTCCTTGGAGTTAACTTGTTTTGAATATCCCATTGTTGCATTTATATTCCAAGTTAAACAATATTATTGCTCTAAGATACATCAGCTTCATAATCACCCTTGTTATCCATAAACGAAAATCCGCCTGAAGGATGAACTCTCAACCAATCCACCAAACAAGCTTTATCACAAATTAATGTGGTAAGGAGCTTTCTGCATATTTATCAAATTCAGGTTTATCTAGCATCAATCAAAAAATAAAACACTTTAATTAAGGATTTTTAAAAAATGAGATTATTACTAAATACTCTAATACCTACCAATCCCTACTGAAAATGAGCTTGTAGTGTCTTACAATAACCAAAGCAAACAAGAATCATTTTTAAGACTTAGTAAGGGACCCTGTAGCTGGTAATCTGGTGCATATTGGAATTATTGCCAGACACCTGACTCTGGTAGCATTACTGAGGAATCCCCTCGCAGTTCTCATAGCCAAAGGCCTCCAATTCTTTAATATTCTGTAGTATTTCCCTGGACTTCTTCTGAAACCAAGCCTTCGTGGTTTTTCAGATATGCTTGAGGCCATTGTTCTGTTTGAAAGCCCAGTGACACCCAAGTTTCAACTTCTTTACAGACAAAACAAGATTTATTACAGAATATCCTGATAATTAATTGAATTTATCCTGCAGATTTCGAAAGGCAGAGGACTCAAAGCAGTCCCAGAGCACCAGCGGTGCCACCATGCTTAGTTGTTAGCAAACTGCAGCTGAATTTCCTTGTGCTTTTGGGTCAGTAGTGGTGCTTGTCTTGGGGTTATAGTAGGGAACTCTTCAGCATTTACTATTTGCTTTACAGTGGACATTGAAACCTCCGTGGTTTCTGCAACCAATTCTTTCTGTAGGTTTTTCTCAGTCATTGGAGGGTTTCTGACCTCCTTCATCCTCAGAAATCTGCTGGAAGCTGTCAATAGTTTCCCCTTTCTGCTTCGCCCAGATTGCTTTAACTTTAAACTTGTGAATCATACTTCAAGCTTTATCTTAGATAACATTCACTTCCTTTGCTATCATCCTTATCCTTTGTTTGTGAAAAACCGTGATCTGGTAATGAAACATTACCATCAACGTTCCTCATATCTGAGCTGTTTCAAGCAGCATGGATGCACCAGGTGTGTCTGAAACCATACTGGATATGCAAACATGTACTCTTATTAAAGAACTCTTAACAGAAGTTGAAGAACTTTGAGACCGCAATAGTAATTGAAAGCAAGCATCATTTAGTGCTGAATTTGGATACCCTTTTTTATTTAGCTATTTATTTGGGTGAATTCTGTTTGTTGCAAACACCAGAAAAACCTCCAATTTATCAAATCTTATCTGCAGTTTGGGGGTTGGGGGGGGGGGATAATTTTAGGTGCAACTGCATGTGCTAATGATCGAGTAAAAGAAAACACCAAAGATGAAAGATACCAACTCTAACTTCTCAACATACTACTTGTTAAAAGCTAAGAGGGTAAGGTTATATGGCTGGGGAATTCAGGATTCAGAATACTAATTAAAACTGATTAAAAATCTCACTTTTACAAAGGTTTACTGGTCTCTCAGGAGCCTAAGGAAAAGGGCTATTTGGCCTAATCTAGGGTTCTAATGTCTACCATTGACCTTAGAAACTTAAGTTTAGGGAGAAAATAAAAAAAAAAGGTTTAGAAAATTTGATCCTTAAGCTTCCAACGTCAAAACTGCTGGAGATAAAACTGGAAAGAAAAAGTGTTGTGGTATAGGACTGTTACAGTGGTGTCATCACCTGCGTGTCTTGGCTAGAAAGAGATTTACCTGTACCAAGAGCAGTTCTTTCTGCAACAAGCCAGTTTAAAACAACAAGTGGTGCTGGTCTACCTTGGCACAAGCTTGTGGATGTCCGTAGGTTCCTCAGTTTGAATTCACAACCGGACTGGATATGATGGAATACCCTTCCTAAAGAAAATCAAAAAGATGACTTTTTGCACACTCCTGGGTGATGACGCAAAACCAAACCAAAACTTTGCAAGGACTACACACAGATATTACACATTGTAGTGTACAGTTCAAACAGGAGCATTTATTGCTTTTGAATTGGGGAGGGTGATCCTTCCTCGTACCCGGTTGTGTTAGCTGTTTTACTGGGTTCTTTGATTCTCAGTTCCCTGAAGTTAGTTCCCTTCTCAGAAATGCAAACTACAGGGGAAGTAGTTGTTTCAATGGACTCATCAGGCAATCAGAAGAAGGTTTGGTTTAACATGAGAAATGCAACAAGTTGGACAGCTAAAAATAAAAGTCAGTTCTAGTTTGTTTTTTTTACCCCTATTCTTCAAACGTTTTTAGGAGCAGTCTTCAGAACTAGATGCTGGATTTTATACAATTAAATTAAATTTTATTTATATAGCGCCAATTCACAACACGTCATCTCAATGCACTTTACAAAGTCTAATTCAATCAAATCATACAGATTCCTCAAAAAGTTTCCTATCTAAGGAAACCCAGCAGATTGCATCAAGTCTTGACAAGCAGCATTCCCTCTATATGAAAGAGCGTAGAGCCACAGGGGACAGTCGTCTGCATTGTCGATGGCTTTGCAGTAATCCCTGATACCGAGCATGCATGAAGCGACAGTGGAGAGGAAAACTCCCCTTTAACAGGAAGACACCTCCAGCAGAACCAGGCTCAGTGTGAACGGCCATCTGCCACAAGCGACTTGGGTTTGAGAAGACAGAGCAGAGACACAAAAAAAACCCACAGTAGCACACATTGATCCAGGATTACCTGATACACCTGTTGGATCACCTGATTTCAATGATTTAGAAGGGTTAGTGAATACTTTTTGCAATATAGTGTATAAGCCACCCACTAACAGGTGTCAGGATGGAAAGATAAGTGTTGGTTGCTTCACTTGTCACTCGTCATATTGTTATACCATACCATATTATATTTGTTTATGTAGCACTTAAAAAGAAATAACGCATGTTTGACCAAAGTGTCTCACAACAAGAAAAACACAAGACAGAGATAAAGATTAAAAAAATACACATAGCATAAAAAATCCAACTAAAAAGTACAATGAATGTGAGACTCATAATGTGTTGAAAGCCAAAGCGTAAAAATGTGTTTTGAAGTGAGATTTAAAAACATTGTTTTTTGATCAGTGTACATACACTTAAACCTTTAACATTTTTTGTAAGAGAGTTAGTTATATCCAACGGAGCACTTGAGCAAAAGTCCCACTTAAGACTGCTTCTTGTTCATAATGCATGACTGACTAAATTAGTGCAAATCAAAAAAGTGTCCGAGGTTCCATATCAGCCTCAAACCATAACAGTGTTAGGATTAAACTTCATACATGGATCCCTTAATCAGCTGCTCCTCCCTATTCATTTTCTAAATTGAACTCTGTGGGGAAATTAGGTGTGAGAAATGACTTGTAAAGCACATTCTTCTAATTGGAAGACTCTTTGCTTGGTACTTGATGGGTTAAAGGCAGACTCTGGAACTTATCTGATCAGTCTCTACATTGTATTGGTTTTATTCACATAAAACATATCACAGTCCATGTTCAAATTACCACTAAGAAGAAATCTTGTACAAGGTGTCCACAAACTGTTGAAACTTTGTGCACAGTGCTGTCCTGTGAAAAGCTATAAAATATTGACAAAAGTGTGAGTATTTTACTCACTTTTTATCAGACTCTCTGTGACTAACACCTTTACACATCAAAAGACTAATAATTTAGCCATTCTTTTTTGTGAAATACTTTAAACTCTGGCAAGGCCAATTTTTCGTGTGGGTCGCCTGCCGTTGGTAGCTTGAGATTTCGCCCTTCTCTCTCTCGTAAACAATCCTCGCTGATAGTGTGCTGAGGAGTGTCTACCCAGTTGCTGGTTCTTCCTATCTGTGTTCTCAACTCACCATGGTGGAGATGAATTTTATAGAGTGAGTCATGGCGCTGTGTGTAATGTAGAAAGCTGAACAACGGAGTCGGCACCCTTGGGTCCACCTGATCCTGCAGAGATGCACCCGGTTCAGCGAGTGCCACCACCTGTAGCTGCGTAAGGATGACAATCACTTTCAGCTGGGGGACCTGCTCCATCATTGCTTAATAGAAATATGGCCTAGTTGTATTTTCTAAATATGTAACACATAAAAAAACATTTTTGTGCTTAAATAAATGGATGAGGAGGACCCTTAACGCAATGTGAATTGACAGAAAAGTTCAGATTGTTGAACTCAAGCGAAATTTCACTTCTCTCCATTTCGCTTCTCTCCATTCGCAGTTTTGCTTCACTCTATTTGCCTAATTTGCGGTGTTTGCATCGCTCAAAATGCATCGTCCGTATTGCGGACCGTTAATTCGCTCCTGAAGGTACCTTTACACATCGATAACATGTAAATCATTCACTCCATTCGCCTTGTTTGGTGTGAACTTACCTTTATAATAAATGGAAAATGTCTGCAAACATCAGTTTCTGTGTCTTAAAACAGATTCAGGTCTGAAATTTAACTGGGTTACTCTAACACGTAAATATGCTTAGATGTAAACTATTCCGTTGTGATCAGGCTCAATGTTTGGGGTTAATGCTTTGCTGGAAGGTGAACCTCCAAATCAAGTCCCAACTTTTCTGCAGCCACTAACCAATTTCCTTCCAGGACTGCCATGTATATAGCTCCATCAATTTTCCCAAATATTACCACAAATGCAGTATTATCCTTCAACCTTAGATATTTTTTTGCACGTAGCCCAAAAAGTTGAGTATTTGTCTCATTTATCCAGATTACTTTTTCCACAGATCCACAGACCTGAGCTGTGGAATTTTGCAGCTCCTCCAGAGCCCTTCTCCATCTGATCCCCAGCCTGCAAGAATATGTTGGTGGCCATTGTCTTGGTCTTCATTTCCAGATGATGGATCGAACAGAGCTCTGTGAGATGTTCAAAACTTAGGCTGTTGGCTTATAACCTTACCTTGCTTTAAACTAATCTCCAATATAGAATATATTTCTTGGTATTTATGGTTACAGTTATTTTTTTGTAAAAGAAATACAAATAAATTAAACTATGTATCATTTTCCCTCCTCTCTCCATCTTTTTGCATTACTTATCACATGAAAATAAACAAACTAATGTGATTCAGTCATGACCACTTTTGGCAGAACAAACATCACCGTGTTCAACAACAGCAGCAATTAGTACCGTTTTATATGCTTTGGGTTGATTTGTTGACCTCCTTGGTCCTCTACACAAAAATGTAAAGCCTGAGGCCGGAGAAGCAGGATGCGAACAACTAACAAGTACCAAATTGATTAGAAAACAGAAATCTTTTTGGATGTTCAAAACAGAAAACAGCAGACTGATGCGCTAACGAGGAGTCCCACTAGCAGACATGAATGTTGTATTTTAATTCTAGACTAACAGAACCACAGAAAGGTGGACTTACCATGGTCCTGTATGGGTCAGTGCAGCCACTGCTTTTGTTTGAATGTAGTTTTAAATGATCGGTACTGGTATGCTTCTGGTTCTTTTTCAGCCAAAGATCAAACAAAAGTAAGCAACGCTAGTATCATACAGTGACTTTGAATCAGTACAGACGTCTTATCGTCATGTTTGTGGAAAGTTTTCTTACCCACATGCAGAATCAAACTAGGACTCCGAGCATATATCAGATAGAGGTTTTACTTACAAAGAAGGAAGGAATGATTGATAGAGTGATTACCGAAAGTCCCGTAATTTGATTCTGGGGCGTCTGGAGAAGAGGAGGGAAGAGGAATCTTCTAACTGAATGGCAGAATTGAGCGGCTTACTGTGCAAAGGAGGATTGCAGAGGCTGAGAGGCGTAGACGATCCTGGTGGAAGTTCAACGGGAGAGAGTTCCTCTGAGGTGAGTTGAATTCTAAAGGGATGTTCGAGGAGAACAGAGCTGAAAGAGGCTTGAGGTCCAGGCAGAGACTGAACAGAGGCAATCAGAGCTCGGGGAGGCAGGGGACTGCTAGAGATGGGGGAGCTGCTGTGGATGACCGTGGGAGGGGGTTCTATGAGATTTGTCGCGAAGGTTTCTTGCAGACGACGTCTGGGGTTGCAACAAGAAGTCTTCAATCTGGGACGCAAACAGAGTACAAGAGATGAGCTAGAAGAAGGTAAAGCAAAAACACGAACCCTCTGCTCAACAGGTTACTAAAAGCACTCAGAAAAAGTGTCTTGGCTTGACTCTACAGAGCGGGTTCAGCGTCAGGTGAAGACAGGTCGTCCCACAGCTCCTTAAATCTCCAGCAGCAAGATGAGGAGATTACAGACAGGTGTGCAGTCTGCAGCCGGAAGCCACACCTACCAGCAAAGACCCTCTGTTCAGAAAAGATCTCATGCATGCACACAAACTTCCACTCACCCACCAGGGTCATGACACTTATTAGTCAAGAAGAAGCATCACATGATGTCTATAACTCTGATAATGCAACCGATGCACTTCCTTTTTCGACAAAGCCACCTGAAAGTGAAGCACTTCATTTTCACAAAGCACATATCTCCTTTTTGTGTGAAAAAGCTGCAAGCTGTGTGCATAGGCTTCTTTCTAGGCCTATTTATTAACCCTGAGTTGAAATTTGGATCTGTGTTGCCTTTGTTGACAGCAATTTAGCTCTGTAGCACTCAGACATAATGGTCACTTCCCTACAAATATTCAAACTCGTCCGTGCTAAAAGCATGTCATCAAGTCATTCTTTGCAATAACCATTATAGACTCCTTTCTTCTTATTATTTGTAAGTTGCCTTGTATAAAAGGCTCTACTGAATAAAGGAAAAGCGTTGAATACACACAGAAAAGGAAGTTGTGGTTCACCTGTAAGTAAAGCTTCTACACTCATGTTAAGAAAGTAGCGTCTGTAGCTGAAAATGAGACTGCGGAGGATTGTGTCATTTTGTTTCAGAACCGCAAACCCAGTGTTAGGTATTACATGAAGTGACAGGTTGCTGGCGCTATTGAAAGCAGTTATTGGGTAAAAAACAGATGATTCATAGACATTTTGTACGTCACAGATGTGACATACATAGACATGGACAAAGGGACTGATATAGATAGAAGGGTCAGTTATCTAGGGACTGCATGTACACTTGGACTGTCTTGAACACCATGTTATTACAAACTTTATCAGATAATACCTGAGTGGTGACCAGTTTCTACTGATGATAGTCGGAGGAGTGCACACCCTTGTGGGGGGAGTCTACTACAAAGACTCATGTGACCAACATTCTTGGCTCGCTTTTATCCCTTTTTCCTGTGTCGATAGAGCAGCCTCGGCGCTGACCTGTAACTATTTCTCTGGCTTGTTAAGATTAAAAGTTTAAAAGTATACTTTCTGTTTCGAGAGTCATCTCCTTCAAAAGAAGTTATTCAAGGTGTGATCACTTCTTCGGGGTAAAAGGACTGGACAGGGCGCAGAGGCGTCTGACTGCCGACAGGGGGCGGTAGTTTTTAGACCAGCCATGTTGCAGTTCACAGTACGATGTGATAAGTCATGCAGAAAATTCAGTATAAAAGAGAAAATCACAGCATCGCTGTAAAACTCCTGGGTGACTTGAACCTTCAGAGCACATACACTAATCAGACATAACGCTATAGCTACCTGCTCGTGGCATGCCTGTGCGACGTTCGCTACAAGAACAGCCCTGACAGATGAAGGCTCGCACTCCACTAAGATGTGCAGCAGATTCCTTTGATCCTGTAATTTGGGACTTAAAGGCCTCCATGAACCAGACTTGTTTGTCAAACACATCTCACAAATGTGTGATTAGATTTGGAGACCAAGTCAACACCTAAAATCTTTACTTGTGCTCCTTAAAGCATTGATTAACTGTTTTTTTGCTTTGTGGAACCAAGCATGGTTCTACTGAAAGAGGCCATAAGAGGCCACAATTTCCATGAAGCTGTCTTCACGGTCTACAAAAACACCTAGAGAGGTGGTATTTGAGAAACTTATATCCAGGTGGATGGCACGATGCAAAGTTAACAGCAGAACATGGCTGCTGTTTGGCTGCCTTCTTCCCAACTCCTACCCTGAATTAGTTTTTCGAGAAGTTGATTTTAGAGACTCAGGCAGAACCTTAGAATCCATGAAGAATTTCTCAAAGGAGTCAAAGAGAGAACTGATAAACATTTTAAAATTTGGTAAATAGTATTGTTTTGGTTTGTTTCCACTGTGGACTGCACAGTGACAAGGTTGTTAGTACTGTGGCCTTAATGCAAGAATAGAATAGGAGTGAATGTCATTGTTTCACACAATGAAATTTGTTTTAGCAGCTTTTGTTTGCACACACACAAATATAAACACACTAAATAATACACAAAACAAAGGTTAGACACTATCAGGATATTTACTATACTCTGTCCCTTAGGTATCTAGGAGCGATTGATTTGATCACTCTGGGATTAAAACAGTTTTTGAGTCTGTAGGGTTTGGTTTTTAAAGTCCTGAACCTTTTTGCTAGATTGGAGTGGAGGAATAAGGAAATGTCCGGGGGATGTGAGGGGAGTCTGTGGCAATGGGGCCGGCTTTCTTTCAGAGTCTGCAGGTGTAAAGTGTCCGTCAGAGAGGGCATTCTGCTGACCTCACCACCTGCTGCAGGTTCTTCCTGTTCTCCCGAGAGAAGCTGGAGAACCACACAGTGCAGCAAGACACCAAGAGACTATCTATCACTGACCTGTAGCAGCTGGTGAGGAAGATTCTGGACTTGAACATGGACCTGGGCTCTTTCCACATGGAGTTTTCATGCCTTCCCAATGCATGGGCAGGTTCACTCTGAGTTCTTTGTCTTTCTCCCACAGTCCAAAAACACGATTGTTAGGTTAATTGGACTCCCTTAATTCCCCTGAGAAGCTACTGTGTGTGAGCATGACAGTTTGCCCTGTGTGTCTCTGTGTTGTCCTGTGTGGTGTGGGGACTGAATGTCCACAGAGATCCTAGCCAGCTCTGATACAGAGGTGAAACAACAGCACATGTTGAACAAAATTAAGGCAATCCATTTCAGTTCTACTGGAGCGGTTCTGGTGCTGGCAAAGCATAAGGCTCCAGGTATATCCAAGACTTTAACTTCCTCTTCCCTTTTTTTCTCCTTTCTTGGATGAAAGTGTTATTACTCACAGCTCTGCTAAACAACACCTGGTAATTTTTATATTTTTAACCAGAGTAATCAGTGTCATTTCAAAAGTTCTTCCACCAGTTCAAATCTTTCCTCTTTAGGTAGTAGGGTCAGCCGGAGTGGGTCCTAATATTTCCGTTATTCTTGTGCTTTTAATACATTGTTTGTTATTAAAGTGCTGTGATTTTACAGTTTTGCGGCTAAAACAGAATAACAGAATAATGTGTTTGTACAGTGAGCTGTGTAAATGTTTGTATGTTTCACTTTGTTATAAATATGTAGAAAATTGTCAAAAAATGTGTAATTATTTGTGATTTCAGAGTCGACAGGTCCGCCGGAAGTAAGCGAGAGATCAAAAAGTGTAAACTGCTGCAATAAAATCATCCTGAGAACCTGGTTGTCATTTGTAAAATTATTTTCCTATTTCTAAAAAAAAATAATGAAATCCAGTAATAATTTTTTGATGAAAATTCTTTGGCAGAGACCCCTGCAGGGTTTGCAACAGAGAGGGAGATAGCAGCCTTTGTAAAGTGGAGAAGGGAGCAATAGCGCTTGGGGGTGAGAGGATGAAGTTTTTCTTAAAATTAGGTTAAGTTACCATTTTAATGCTTATCTGTACTTAAAGCACAAAAGTACAGTGCAATTGCCCAGTGCAAATCAGGGTGTGCAACAGTAACATTAGTTGTCATGATAGTATACCTGAACAATAAACTGGTCTGGAGTTACATCACTGATGCTCTTTACAGGAGGTGCCAGAGCTGACTCTACCTGCTAAGCATGCTGAGCTATTTTGGAGCACAGGGCAAAGAAGACCTGTTTTGGCTCTGTGGTGGCATCAGACATCATCTATAGTGTAGTTTGTTGGAGCCGCTGCTTATCCACAGCTGGGAGGGAGTGGTTAGATAAGCTCCTAAGGAAAGCCAGCGGTGCACTAGGATGCCCCCTCAACCCAGTGCAGGTGGTGGGAGACAGAAGGACTGTGGCAAAAATAGCATCACTGTTGGACTGTGTCTCCCATCCCATGCATGAAGCTGTGGCAGAGCTGGAGAGCTCCTTCAATGACGGACGGCTGAATAACACATAAATGAGTGTAATCTCAGATCCTTCCTACATGCTTTTTAGCGTCCTACAGGATAAGGAGGAACTCGTGTGAAAAATGGAACCCTCTTCCTTCAGTGAGCTGTGTTAACCCATCACCCAATAAAATAATTGTATATATATATTTTTTTTACTTCGATTTCACTTTCATCAGTAATAGTTCCATGATTTAAGAATGAAACACATTCTTTAACCTTAAACATCTAATCACAGGGATAATACCGACAAATATTCAATAACCCTTAGTTAATGAAATTAATTTAATGTTTTTGTAAATCTCTTAAAAGTCCACCTGTTAGTCACCTTTAAGTCTTTTTATCATAAAAATGGTATAACTTTTTTTTTATTATTCCTACCAAATATTTTCTGTACAGCCCTCTTGGTTTCGCATGGACTGAAGGAACACAGCTGCTTTAAACCTGAATACATGCAGAACGTTTATGTGCAGAACCAAGTGCACAGCTCTATATTCTGGCTCCACACGGGTATGATGACTGGCTGTCACTAAAGTCCGCTATTTGGGAACAACAGGGCTCCTCATTTAACGTAATCGCTGTCATCGGCCAAAAAACAGAAAAGAAAAAGCAGACTTATTTGGTGTGTCCTAACGACGTTAACTGAAGGTCATTAAATACTAATGCAACCGTCAGATTCTAGACTTAGACTTAGACAACTTTATTTGTCATTTTGTATGCACAGAGTGCGTACAGAACGAAATTTCGTTTCGCATACAGCTTGAAAACAATGTAAACAGTGCAGGAGAAAAACGACAGTGGTAACTGAGAGTTCGGCAGCATTCTACCAACACTGATTACATTCACATTATTTTATGGTCAAATTGTAGCATAAGTCAGAGCAGCTTCAATCTGTGCAACACGTGATCAATTTGAAAGAGCAAGAGTTTTAATTGTCTAGAAGAATCCTCTTGAAACCTGTTTTTCTTCATTTTCAACTTCTGGAGCAAGTGCTTTGTGTCAAATTGCCACAGATTCAGGCGGTTACTGTTGAACTCTACAACTAGCAGCAGTAAGGCGGTTATGTCCAAATTATGAAATACTCATGTGCATTTGGTTTTGAGTTGAAGTGTAAATGAGAGAATTGATTAAATGAGAGAATCTGCTGTCATTCAGTGCAGACATTCTTTTATCAGGTAAATTTGTTTTACACTCATCTCTGTTCACAAATTCGAAGCAAGCCAGTGTGCACGTTTTGAGCGCTGGGTTTAAAATATCAAGTTCAGCAATTGTTATGAACACATGGCAGGGGCTTTCGAGTGCATTGGTTGTTAAAACAAAAATCCGCCAGTGTAATTATCCACTAATTTACACCTGCTGAGTTCTGCCAGCAATAACAGAATACACTCTTCATGCCATATTAGCAGATTTGCAACTAAGGTGTTGCTTTCTGGAGCGCCAATGTTATGTTCTTTATGGTTTTCAGTTCAAACAACCCATTCATTCTGACTGCATCAAGTTGCAGCCAGTCAATGTGGTGTTTTCCTTAGGAAGCATCAAGTCACTTCAGACGGCAAGGGAGCCAATGACCTATTGGGGATGCAGATAAAATCTGAGTAGACAAGTTTGCCTTAACGAAGAAAAACGACAACCACCATTGTGGCATTTATTCTGACTTAAAACCTGTAGCTGCCTCCGTCACCATTTTTCCTCACTCAGACCTGCAAGCTGGAGTTTTCTTTTTCCTTGTTAACATTGCTTATGTTAAAAACCAGACTAGAACATCAGATTACAATTACAATTTGATTCTATCAAACTACAGCCACTAGTAATGAGAAAGATTAAGGCGCTTCAGCGTCTTTGAAGCTGCCGGCCCCGCTGTTTTGGCATGTATACAAAGTTATCGGCATGCTTTTCATTTCCATCCAACAGCAGAAATAAATTTCTTCCTCGACTCTTTGAAAGTTACCATGTCACTTCGTGATTTTCTTTTTTTCCCTTCCCCTCCCAGATGAATTTCTAGTTTTAATTAGGACTGTAAAACCAAATAGATTCTGCTGATAATTTAACTTCAAATTCAATTTTTTATTTTTTTTCTCACAGAAAACGTTGCTCATTAGACTGATAAGTGTAATTAGTGCGCCAGAGCGCATGTGCATCTGATCAAAAGATGTTAGATCTGGACATTTACTTTTTTTTTTCTTCAGATGCAGAGCGCTTATTTTACTAATGAAGTAAACCTTCACTCTGTCCAAGTAGTCTTGTTATGTCAGCTGTTTTTCGGTCAGAATTGAATGTAATATACTGTATTACAAAGCTCATAAACGTTGAATAGGTCAGCCACAAAACGACAAAGCGGACTTGACACATGCAATGACCAGGACATCTTGAGCTCACTCTGCTACAGGATGCTCTCGTCTTGCGTCTGTCACACAATTAGCACAGGGACTCAATGAGGCAGGAAAAACAGTTAATGGAAGTTAATGATGAGAACACACAGAGCACTTGTATCATTAACCAACATGCAGTCAAACATGCTAATGATTGCGGTTACCATCTTCGCAGTGGGTCAGAGTCAAGCTCCAAATTAAGGTTTTCACTATGATAAAACTGTGTTTCGTTCTAATTCAAAGTGCAATCGCTTATCTTACAGGCAAGACATTTGCGATACTTTTTAATGCAGTTATCTATACAGTTGTGTGCGAGTAATGTGTGCGTTGAAGTTTTCACATTTGTCACATTACAACCACAAACGAGAACGTGAACTGGATGTGAACATGGAGGAACATTTTTTAGGTGGATTCAAACTGGTTTTACAGAAAATAAGCAAACAAGCAAAATCACAAAAGTTTGGCATTTAGTTGAATTCAGCCTCCCAGAGTCAACACCATCTTTACCGCAGGCTGAAATTACAGCTACAAAACTATTGGTTTAATTCTCGACCAGCATTGGTCATCTAGAGCAGGGGATCCCAGACTTTTCAGCTTGCGACCCTGAAAATAACAGTGCCAGCGACTGGCGACCTTTTGGTGAGGTGGGGTGTTTCTTTTAAAGCAATTATGAGAAGAAAATCATAAAATTGTGAGAGTTAAGTAGCAATTTTAGGAGAACTCTTACAAAAGACCGCTGTCTTCCCCCTGTGTTTATTCTCATATTCTTGTACACCTAATATTATAACTTTAGTCTCATAATAAAAAAAAAGTATTATGGCCATTTTTTGATAAATTACGAGCCACAGAGGACTAGATTTCCAGAAAATAAATTTGATTAATTTCACATATTAGAGAGAGAATACTTGTAAGTTTTCTGGTGTCAAATAGTCATAATTTTTTGAAAAAATTATCATATACATTTTTTGCTATGTTAAAATGTTGTAAAGTTAGAAATTTGGATCATCATTTGGATGATCTCGTGACCCCCACATGGTGTTTCCCCCACACGGAAACCCTGATCTAGAGCAGGGGGTCCCAAACTATTCAGCCTGCGACCCTAAAAATAACAAGGCCAGAGACCCTTTAGGTGGGTGAGACAAGAACAAAAAAGTATATCCCCTGTGTTAAAATGAGGAATGTTGAGCATTGTGTAAAGTTCTACTTTTGTATTGGTTTCACAAACAAGGAAATGGTAAATCTTTTAGCACATCAGAATGAATTCATCTTGCGACCCCCCAGAGGTGTCTTGCGACCACTTGGGGGGTCACAACCCCCACTTTGGGAACCCCTGATCTAGAGACTGAAACTTCTAGAATTTCTTCTTTGTAAAAGAAGTCAGGTTGGATGGAAAACATCTGTGAACAGATCTTTCTCTGGCTCTTGATCTCAAGTCTTTCGCAGTCTCAAAAGATGTTCTTCCCGTTTCAGATAAGCATAATGCTACCACCACCATGTTGGTGATGAGTAGACTAATCAGCAATGCTAGTTTTTCAAGGTTGCTCTCTAACAAACCTCCAAGGCCTTCACAGAACGGCTGGATATAGACAGCCGAAATTAAATAAATGGACTTTCTTTACTGACAGGATGACTTCTGAAGGCAGTAAGTTGAACTGTATCATATTCAGGGGTAGCAGGGTAAACAGGGCTCAACAGATACGCATGCCTCGTCGAGAATCTGTGGCAGGCTTGAAATTTGATGTTTAGCTATGGTTGGAAAAGTTTAGCTCTGCTGCTCACCTACTGAGCCATGCACTCGACAAATCGGCCATCAATTAATCTGGCAAGAAGAAAAACCTGTTAATGTCATGTTTTTGTGAGGAACCCGAACACAACCACACACAGAGTTCTGTTTTGTGAGTTTATTGAAGATGAAGAAGACCAGAGTTCAGACCAGACGGAAGCAGGAGGCTGTTAGTGGCTGAGGCTGGCAAGCGGGATGGAGACAGAGCATGAAGGCAGCAGGAGCAGCAACACAGCAGAGTGGAGACTTGGAACTAGAACTTGACAGCAGCACGGCAGAGTAGAGACTTGGAACCAGAACTAGACCAGCAGAATTAAGCAGCATGACTGGATGAATACTTGCTGGACCGGAGTGAGAGCAGAACCAGAACCACAGCAGGCGGACGGACGGAGATGAAGGGAACCCGGGCTGGTAATGAAAAGGTAAGGCGAGCAGTCAAGAGCACAGGTAAACAGACGAGCCGACAGGGAAGGGCAAACTGAGGGAGGTTTAAATAGTGAAGCTGACAGGTGGATTGAGTCCTGGTTTGATTAGTGGCTGGCAGGTGTAGATGATTGCTGAGGTGGAGAGGAGACTGGGGTGTATGGAGGGTGAAAAGTGCCCTGAATATGTGCATGGTGCAGCAGACAAAGCTGCACCATGACATTACCCCCCCCCTTAAGGCCGGCTCCCAGACGTCCAAAACAACACAACAAAAAACGACCCACCCAGGGTGGGTGGTGGGAGGCTAGGATGGGGGGCCGGAGTAAAACAAAAAACTACCCAAACAGGGAAAACCAAAAATCAAGAGGAAAATGTAGGCAAACAAGAAAACTTCTAAACTACGCTGGCAGGCAAAAACCTAGGAAACGAAGGGGGAACTAGAGGGTGTACTAACACGCCAGAAAAACAGAAAAATCTAAACACCAGGGAAACAGAGAAACTAGGAGGACTCAGGAGAACTAGCACAACAGGGAAACTAGGGGAAGTCAAAAACAGAAACTAAAGGACTATAAGAAATCTAAGAACCACTAAATAATTCTGAAACCAAGGGATGATAACTAACCCAAAACTAAGGCAGAACGAGAACAAATAAAAAGAAAGCATTATGGGCACAGGCAGTGACGGCTGCTAGGAGACCGGCAGCAGCTAGGCCACATAGAGTGGTCGTGGAGGACGGCCAGGACGTGGCAGGCGGCGGAGCAACATCGCCAGATCGAAACCTCGAGGAGGGCGGCCCCGACGTGGCAGAGCCAGATGTGGGCGTCGCGGCGGGCGACCCCGACGATGCAGAGTCAGACGTGGGCGCCGAGGTGGGCGTCCCGACGGCGGAGCCGGCAAGCCCGAAAGGGGTGTCGCGGAGGACGACCCAGACATGGCAGAGCTAGACGCGGGCATCGCGGTGGGCAACCTCGGTGGCGGAGCAGCAGAGTCTGAAACGGGCGTCGCGGTGGGCGATTCCGACGAGGCAAAGTCAGACACGGGCGTCGCGGTGGGCGACCTCGGTGGCGGAGCAGCAGAGTCTGAAAGGGGCGTCGCGGTGGGCGATTCCGACGAGGCAAAGTCAGACACGGGCGTCGCGGTGGGCGACCTCGGTGGCGGAGCAGCAGAGTCTGAAAGGGGCGTCACGGTGGGCGACCCTGACGAGGCAAAGTCAGACACGGGCGTCGCGGTGGGCGACCCCGGCGGGGAAGTAGCAGAATCTGATGTGGCCAGCGGTGGAAAAGTACCCTGGAGGACAGGCGGCTACCTACTAAGGGCGGCGCAAGGCCACAGGCTACGGAGGTCGCAGGGCTACAGGCTACGGAGGTCACAGGGCTACTGGCTACGGAGGTCACAGGGCTACAAGGTTCAGGAGACGCCGGGCTACAAGTTTCAGGAGACGCCGGGCTACAAGGTTCAGGAGACGCCGGGCTACAAGGTTCAGGAGACGCCGGGCTACAAGGTTCAGAAGGCGCCTGGCTACAAGGTTCAGAAGGCGCCTGGCTACAAGGTTCAGAAGGCGCCTGGCTACAAGGTTCAGAAGGCGCCTGGCTACAAGGTTCAGAAGGCGCCTGGCTACAAGGTTCAGAAGGCGCCTGGCTACAGGCTTCAGAAGGCGCCTGGCTACAGGCTAAAGGAGGCCCTAGGCTACAGGCTACACCTGGCTACAGGCTACAGGAAACACCTGGCTACAGGCTACAGGAAAGACCTGGCTACAGGCTTCGGAAGGCGCCTGGATACAGAAAACTAGCGGTGCTAAACTATAGGCTTCTGGGGAGCCCAGGGTACAGACTACCGACGGGACTGGGCTACAGGCTTCAGGAGGCGCCTGGCTACAGGCTTCAGAAGGCGCCTGGCTACAAGGTTCAGAAGGCGCCTGGCTACAAGGTTCAGAAGGCGCCTGGCTACAAGGTTCAGAAGGCGCCTGGCTACAAGGTTCAGAAGGCGCCTGGCTACAAGGTTCAGAAGGCGCCTGGCTACAAGGTTCAGAAGGCGCCTGGCTACAAGGTTCAGAAGGCGCCTGGCTACAAGGTTCAGAAGGCGCCTGGCTACAGGCTTCAGAAGGCGCCTGGCTACAGGCTAAAGGAGGCCCTAGGCTACAGGCTACAGGAAACACCTGGCTACAGGCTACAGGAAACACCTGGCTACAGGCTACAGGAAACACCTGGCTACAGGCTACAGGAAACACCTGGCTACAGGCTACAGGAAACACCTGGCTACAGGCTTCGGAAGGCGCCTGGATACAGAAAACTAGCGGTGCTAAACTATAGGCTTCTGGGGAGCCCAGGGTACAGACTACCGACGGGACTGGGCTACAGGCTTCAGGAGGCGCCTGGCTACAGGCTTCAGAAGGCGCCTGGCTACAGGCTTCAGAAGGCGGCGGTCCCTCCTGGGTCACCGCGTTGCACCCACGTCGGACGCCGGGCTGGCGTGCTCTGCACACACGTCGGACGCCGGGCTGGCGTGCTCTGCACCCACGTCGGATGCCGGGCTGGCGTGCTCTGCACCCACGTCGGACGCCGGCCTGGCGTCGACCAGATCCTCGGCAGCAGGCTCTTCTGATGCAGCCCGTGAAGCAGGATCAGGGCTTTCTGTGGCCGACTGGGAGAGAACTAAATCTTCGACTGCAGGCTGAGCAGGATCTGGTTCTCTAGCTGCAGGCCGAGCAGGATCTGGTTCTCTAGCTGCAGGCCGAGCAGGATCTGGTTCTCTAGCTGCAGGCCGAGCAGGATCTGGATCTTCGGCTCCGGTGGGTAGACCAAGGAACAGGTCATCTCTGTCCCCATAGAAAAAATCCCACACCTGAGACTCGTGGACCTGAGGAGCTTCGACCGGACTCTCCTTATCGACAATCATCGCAGCCACACCCGTTCGAACCACCAAGGGAACTGAAGTGGCTTGCGCCTGGCTACAGGCTAAAGGAGGCCCTAGGCTACAGGCTACAGGAAACACCTGGCTACAGGCTACAGGAAACACCTGGCTACAGGCTACAGGAAACACCTGGCTACAGGCTTCGGAAGGCGCTTGGATACAGAAAACTAGCGGTACTAAACTATAGGCTTCTGGGGAGCCCAGGGTACAGACTACCGACGGGACTGGGCTACAGGCTTCAGGAGGCGCCTGGCTACAGGCTTCAGAAGGCGCCTGGCTACAAGGTTCAGAAGGCGCCTGGCTACAAGGTTCAGAAGGCGCCTGGCTACAAGGTTCAGAAGGCGCCTGGCTACAAGGTTCAGAAGGCGCCTGGCTACAAGGTTCAGAAGGCGCCTGGCTACAGGCTTCAGAAGGCGCCTGGCTACAGGCTAAAGGAGGCCCTAGGCTACAGGCTACAGGAAACCCCTGGCTACAGGCTACAGGAAACACCTGGCTACAGGCTACAGGAAACACCTGGCTACAGGCTACAGGAAACACCTGGCTACAGGCTACAGGAAACACCTGGCTACAGGCTTCGGAAGGCGCCTGGATACAGAAAACTAGCGGTGCTAAACTATAGGCTTCTGGGGAGCCCAGGGTACAGACTACCGACGGGACTGGGCTACAGGCTTCAGGAGGCGCCTGGCTACAGGCTTCAGAAGGCGCCTGGCTACAGGCTTCAGAAGGCGGCGGTCCCTCCTGGGTCACCGCGTTGCACCCACGTCGGACGCCGGGCTGGCGTGCTCTGCACCCACGTCGGACGCCGGGCTGGCGTGCTCTGCACCCACGTCGGACGCCGGGCTGGCGTGCTCTGCACCCACGTCGGACGCCGGCCTGGCGTCGACCAGATCCTCGGCAGCAGGCTCTTCTGATGCAGCCCGTGAAGCAGGATCAGGGCTTTCTGTGGCCGACTGGGAGAGAACTAAATCTTCGACTGCAGGCTGAGCAGGATCTGGTTCTCTAGCTGCAGGCCGAGCAGGATCTGGTTCTCTAGCTGCAGGCCGAGCAGGATCTGGTTCTCTAGCTGCAGGCCGAGCAGGATCTGGATCTTCGGCTCCGGTGGGTAGACCAAGGAACAGGTCCTCTCTGTCCCCATAGAAAAAATCCCACACCTGAGACTCGTGGACCTGAGGAGCTTCGACCGGACTCTCGGACGGAGATGAAGGGAACCCGGGCTGGTAATGAAAAGGTAAGGCGAGCAGTCAAGAGCACAGGTAAACAGACGAGCCGACAGGGAAGGGCAAACTGAGGGAGGTTTAAATAGTGAAGCTGACAGGTGGATTGAGTCCTGGCTTGATTAGTGGCTGGCAGGTGTAGATGATTGCTGAGGTGGAGAGGAGACTGGGGTGTATGGAGGATGAAAAGTGCCCTGAATATGTGCATGGTGCAGCAGACAAAGCTGCACCATGACAGTTAAAGGAAAGCTGACACAAAAAAACATGTCGGAGGAAAAAGGGAAGGTGAGGAAGAAGATGCTCTGGTCAGGTGAGACCGTAATATAACTTCTCTGCGTAACGGAAAACAAACCCCCTGGACTCACCTGCCACGCCTACGTTGAATAATGGTGGTGGCAGCGTCATGCTGGGGACACGTTTTTTCTTTAGTACAGACAGCGAAACTGGTAAATACAGGACGATTCTAAAAAAAAAAAAAACATTTCGGAGGCTGATACCTGTTAGAAGAAAACCTATTTACCTGTTATACCTAGGACAGCCCATTAAATATTCATTTCTTTCGAAACAAATACCCCCATATTTATCTCAAATCAAATGTTGTTTTGTCCATGAAAAACAAACCAATTGAATTACAGATAAGCACAAAAATCTACCGTGTTTTAAACATTAATGAAAAGATAACACTGTCCCTGCTTGAATACAGTATACATTTCCCTACTAGAGCTACACCCTTTTACTGGAATACTGGTGAGATGCTTCTCGCAGTGATTTATCTTTCTCTAACCTCAGGCTTAGGTAACTTTGCCCCACTCCTCGGTTTTAGCTGCAGTTTTTTTTTGCATACAGCAGATGTCAAGTCATCACCCAGCATTTCAGTGAGATCAAGGCCTGGGTTTTGACTGAGCCCAGGACCTCCTGTATCTCAATTCTGAGCCAGTCCTTAGTGGATTTAATGATCAGTTTTGAGTAATTGTCCTGTTGCAAGTTCCAGTTCTGGTTTAGATGATCTTTCCCTCAGGCACTCACTAGTAACTGCAGTAACAATCATTGTGGATTCTATTATGGGCAGCTGAGCAGGTCCTGCTGCAGCAAATCATGCCCAAACCATGACACTTCCACCTTCATGCTTCACAGCTTGCGTGAGGTTCTTCTCCCGTAATGCTGTATTTGGTTTATGCCAAACATGCCCTCTGATTTGATGTCCAAACGGTTACATTTTAGACTCATCGGTCCAGAGATGAGGCCTGGTCTCTGTGTTCTCTCTGTTAAATGTCAGGATGGCCTTCATGTTTTTCTTCCATGGCTTTCATTGAAAGCTAAAATTGTTCGTTCTCTCTCTCTCTCTCTCTCTCTCTCTCTCTCTCTCTCTCTCTCTCTCTCTCTCTCTCTCTCTCTCTCTCTCTCTCTCTCTCTCTCTCTCTCTCTCTCTCTCTCTCTCTCTCTCTCTCTCTCTCTCTCACACACACATGGTACAGGCAAGCACTTTCATATCAACAACAGCAAGAGTCTGCTGTGGGTCAATGTAGAGACTTATTTTAATGTCTGGCAGTCTGCTTTGAATTCACTTCAATGCCCACACCTGGGAATGTTGGCAGTTGTTTTGAATGTCCTCCAACTTTAGACAGCCTTTTTGTTTGACCAGTCAAATGGCTGATTTAATTTCTTTCAAGACTCCTTTAAAACCTTTACGAGCCTCATAAGCTACTACGGCCTCAGACAGCTTTTTGGATAACACCATGTCGTTCTCTCTCACACACAGTCAGGAGCACAGCAAACCAAATGCCCGAGCTTTAAACGGAATGTCAAGTAATTAATTATGTTCTCTCAATGTGTTCCTGATTTGATATGCCTATAAATTTAGTCATTTCAAGCGAAAAAAAGTGGGGGTGTCCTAATTTATCCCTCACTAGAATTTATCTTTTTGGTTTTTATTGTTTATATTACGTTACGTTTTTGAGTATTGTTGAAATTGATAATTATTTCCAGATATACAACATACATTTTGTCATGGGGTGTCCTACTTTTTCAAATGATTGTAAAATCTAATTGAGAATCTGCGGTAAGATTTGAAAACGGATCTTTGCAGACGCTCTCCATTCAGTTTGACTCAGCTTGAGCTTTTTTGGAAGAATGGGCGAAAGTTTCTGTCTCTGCAAGTCCAAATCTGGTGAAGGCAGTCACTAACATATCTGCAGCTGTAACTGAAATAAAAGCTGGTTCTACAAAGTAAGAAATCAGGAGGATGAATACAAATGCATGCCACACTATTCAGATTTTTGAGTAAATATTAGGAATGTAATGTTTCCTTTTCCTTCCATTTCACAATTTCACAATTATGCATTACTCTCTGTTGTCTATCACATAACCCCCCCCCCCCCCCCCCCAACATACATATATTGTGTTGTTGTAAACCGGCCAAAAGTCTGCTTTTTAAACCAGTAAGTCACTATATGGACACCTGCTAATATTAATAAACATTTAAAGGCAATTTGAGCCTCTTTTAAGAACATAATTGAATTTTTTTATGTGAACAACTGAACGCAATTTTTCAATATCAGAAGCGGACCACTTAAGCCACAAGAGAGAGACATGAATGATCTGAAATGCTCCCCTTCTTCAAAGGCTGGAACCACAAGAAACACACAAACACCATTTCCACAGAAGCTATATTTAAAAGGCAGAATGCAGAGAGAAAAATGAAGAGGAAGAGACAGCCCCGGCAAGAGACAGAGAAAAGAGAGAGTGGTGGGTTGGAATTGGATGAAGGACACATAAGCTCTCATTGAGCTGGCAACAGTGAAAAGAGTCCTTGGTTATTGAAAAAAGGGAAGAAATCAAAGGCAGAAAATTCCTGCAGAGGGATGGGGGCAGAGAAACAAGCTTGTCCTCCTCTTCATTGTTTTTCCCTTCCCTGTGGTTGGAGTAGTTAGCCACTCAGCGTTAGAGGAAAGATGCATGGCAGCCAGCAGGTTGGCGAAGCCCTTAAGCATGAGGATCTGAGAGTGAATAGGAGGCGACAAAGCATAAATTGTTTTCTGTTCTTCAATGTGCTGGATTGTGCCGAGTATTTAGAGGTGCTTTTCCAAGAATGAAAACAGTACAGCAGTTTCCTTTTACAATACACAGGAACAAGCATGCCAAACCACACGGTGACAAACTAATTAAACATGAAATGTTAAAAACCTACAACAGCGCACAACAGAAAATTGAATATTTTACACAGAGAGTGTAATTTACAGTTGCCGCTCCACAGAGTGTGCACTGCAGATGTTGCACATGTAAGGACACTGGCAGCAAGGTCATGATGTAGTGCAGGATACAGTGCACAGTGACGTCACGTTTACTCCATTTCCCTGGAAAAATCCCAGGCTCAGTCTTCATAGCCCTTTATGGTCATTTCAAATATAGAAATCTTTATTTCATTATGAGTTTATGGCAGATTATTTTTTTATATGGAGCCTGACAAATTGGACAGACACACATGAAGGAATGAAGGGTATAAAGAAGGTAGCAACAAAGGGAAGAAGTAAGGACACAGGGAAAAATAAAGGATGGAAAGAATGAAGAAAAATAGAAAGATGGAAGGTCACATGAAAGGTAGGAAAGATGGAAGGAGGGATATAGAAAAGGAAAGGAAAGAAAGACACAAGGAAAGATGGATGGACATACAAAAATGAAAGAAGGAAGGTTTGTCACAGGAAATCATTGATGAAAAGAGGAAAAAAAGGACATAAGGAAGGAAGTAAAGACACAAGAAAGGAAGGAACGGACTTGAGGGAGAGAGTAAGGAGGGGCCTAAGGAAGGAAGCAAAAGTAGGGGCTTGGGAGGGGGGGCAAGATCATGTGAAAGGAAAGAAGGGAGGACAAAAAGAAGGAAGGGAAGACTTGAGAATGAAATGAAAAAAGGAGTAAGGATAGTAGAAAGGGGAAAGAGTCGGCGACAAGAGAAGAAGAGAGGAGGAAGGAAGGAAGGAAGGAAGGAAGGAAGG
This sequence comes from Fundulus diaphanus, assembly GCA_037039145.1. Classification (NCBI taxonomy): domain Eukaryota; kingdom Metazoa; phylum Chordata; class Actinopteri; order Cyprinodontiformes; family Fundulidae; genus Fundulus; species Fundulus diaphanus. The sequence goes on along the minus strand of CM073133.1, from coordinate 20,204,182 downwards.
AAGGAAGGAAGGAAGGAAGGAAGGAAGGAAGGAAGGAAGGAAGGAAGGAAGGAAGGAAGGAAGGAAGGAAGGAAGGAAGGAAGGACATGAAAAAAGTCACAATGAACAAATTAAGGAAGGAAGGAAACAAGTAAAAAAATTACAGAAGGAAAACAAGAGAAGAAAAAAAGAGGAAAATGGCAGGACAAAAAAAGGAAAGAGGGAAGGAAAGACAGAATAAAAGGGAACAGGGATGGAAAATGGAAGGAAGGACACAGCGTTTACACAATGTGATTGGGAATAATGTCTGTAAGTATTTTTCCTTACTATATTTTCTTTTTTTCATTCTCATCCGGACCTGAATGACACAAAAAAAAAAATCCAATCCCATGCCTTTTGACACTTCCTAGCGTAATGTGTACTGGAAGAACAGGCTGTAGCTTCTGTCTGTGGCCAGCTGTTGCAGACTCAAAGTCGGCCCTGATGGGTGTGATGGACGGACAGAATGCCCTCTATTTCTTCCTGTGATCTCGGTCAGCGTTTTCCCTCAAGCAGATTGGGTTCCTCGAGCCATCCCTCACAGATAATCGCAGGGGGATTCTGATGTTTCAACTGTGCAGAGCATACCCATCAGACAAGTGGATATCTGCTGGTTAATTTTTAATTCCAGGGATGCAGGAGCGCCGCGCACTTTTGGGGCATTATGTAGAGAGCGAGAGAAAGAGAGAGAGAGAGAAAGAGAGAGAGTTAATGGGTGTGGATTAGGTATCATGGGCGGATATCTGGGAATACCCCCTCCGGGAATGCCGTGTGGACCTCTCCATTGCATGCCATTAAAAGTCTTGGAGTAAGCCAGAAAGCCTTTCAAAGACTATCCAACTATTGACCTTTTGGCAGCGCAGTGGAGGTCCTCCTTGAAGAAGATATTGAGTAGACCCTGGCGTGGTTCATTAAGCCATAGTGGGAGTTAAAACATGGCTTCTGATGAGGTCTGAAGCCAGTTTGACACAGTCAGACATGGATTTCCTGCAGAAAAACCACCGAGCGAGATCAAAATGAACACTGCAGGCTCAAACAAACGATAGCTGGCTTTGAGGGCGCGGTACGTTCTCACTGAAAGCCCTGCTGATAGCATCAATGCATTCACACCGGGCTAATACAGAAGATCAGGAGTGTAATAGGCTGCCGGGCTAAGTGCACGTCAATCCACTCCCGGGACAAATAGAATCAAAAACCTCAGCCGTGTTTTCTTGATGCTCTGGAATAATTTCCTTACTTTCAGGCAGATTGGCAGTGATGATTGTTTTTATTGACTGAGATGTTCCATTAGGAGAGGAGCTGCTTGGGCTAAATGGCTCATGACAGCAGCACAGAGCCGGCTGATGATGGCCCGTCACTAGACCTCACACTAGGGTTATTAACCGGACGCCGATGCAGCAGAAGCGCCAGCGCTGCTCTGACAGTGATGCATACATGGACAAAATATTATACCATCTTCAGTTTCCTTAAACAGCCTGCGGGGGAGAGCGGGTGAATGGAGAGAGGGCAATGATTGGGTCTTAGCTTTATAGACTAGAACAGGCGTGTGGTGCGTCAAAATCAAAGTGGCTGAGTAGTTAAATGTTTCAAAAATTACACAGTCCTACAAGACATAATTGTGTTTTTTTTGTGCAATGCTGAGATTGCAGCATAATAGGCTTTTCAGTGTCAAAAAGATGGCTCAGTTCTGACTGAGGTGGTCGACTGTGCTGGTCACGCTGAAGACAGAAGATCAAGAAAGGACAACTAAAACTCCTACATCTGCACAAACTCACTCTGAATGAAAGTAATCTCCATAATATTATATTTTAGCAGAGGAGGAAATTCTATCAAAGGGTTTGAATATTTCGAGCCATAGTTCCCCTAAAAACCCTGGTGATGAAAACTCCTTTTCTACTTTAATTATTTTAGAGTAACAAGCAATTTAGTGACCTCCTAGCATTAGGAGGGTGTTGAGAAGCTAGCCATTGGGTTGTACTGTCCAGGCTTCCTGGTAGGGTGGGGGGGGGGGGGTGTTCTATGGATGGTGTGACAACCAGAGTACGATACGTTTAGGGGTGAACCATTGGTGAGGCCAAGGACTGCTCAGGCTGTATCTCTGTTGTTGTCAGTGATACAGTGGTTTCTGTTCAGTTGCTTTCCAGGGAACACATTGCTAAAAAGGTGTGCATTCATCTGGTTTAAAAGCAACACAACATTTAAGACAAAGAAACAAAGCATCATAGCTACAGTCTATGGTAGTATGATGGTCTGCGGGTGCTTTGCTCCTTCAGGACTTGGATGACTTGCTGTAAAGTCAGAAACTGTGCATTCTAGCAGAAAATCTTAAAGAAGGATAACCGAGCGTGAGTTTGTGACCTTAAGCTCGCGCACAGGTGTTTTGCAGCTGGACAATGATCCAAGTCACACCAGCAGGCCCATCTTTGTGAGGCTAAAATAGACAAAATGAAGGTTTTTGAGAGGCCTAGTCAAAGTCTCGGATTTTAATCTGACTGTAATGCTGAGGTGTGGTCTTACGCAGGCCATTCAAAGGCTCGTCTGAGGGCAGTTGCACCGAGGCTGTAAAAACCTGTTATTAGATTTAAGAGGAAACCAGGCTGATTCAGATAGCTTAGCCTTAATAAATGAGATTGCTTGGAAACGGCTTATTGTATTTACTGGGGTTGTGTTAGTCTGATATTAAAATTTATTTAATGATCTGAAACAGTTCAATGTGACAAAAACACAGCAGCAGAATAAATCTGTCAGTATTGTGAGATTTATGATTTATTGCTATGACAATGAAACTTTATTGGAAGATCTTTCCAGATCCATCAAAAACCGACTATGATTAGAGCTGTTTATTTCATGCTGGTGGTTCTTTGGCACCATCAATACGTATTTAAATGTTTTTTTACTGCTTTATGTAAGTGGTGTACTGAAATAGCTCGTTTGACAATGGGTACATTCGTATTGGTGTAATTGCGTTTATATGCCTCTGACTGTACACAGTGATAGAAATATTGCTAAAACGTGTAGCATATGTTAACAATAAATGCCACAGAATTTAATGATGACATTTTAAGTCAGTATTGCCCATCCGTTCTGCGAGGGGCAATTCACAGCACTGTACACTGCCCGTGCTATGCGCTATCGTCTGTCCCTCAGCAGATAAAGACAGAGCAAACATGAGCCAAATTATCCTTTCGCTGAGCAGTTTTTTGTTTTGGTAGTTTTTGTAAAACAAAAACATACAAATGAGGCTTTGATGAAGTGAGGAATATGCCGTATCTCGTTAATGGCCCATCAGTGACGCTGCTACCACAATTATAAAATCTGGTTGGTGAAGGGGAGCCGTCCTTATCCAGCTTTGGCTCAGTGGTTCCAAAAAGGCGGGATATAAAACTAGAGATGATTTATCACAAGCACTTACTCAGACACATCTTTACAAATGAAAACAAGAAGACAATGAAACCACCGGAAGATGAAAGACTTCACCCCAGGCATGGGAAATATTCTGTTAACAGCAGATAAACGCAAGAAAAATAGGGAATACGGGATTAGAAATATAAGATGCAGTCCGATCACCAGGGTACAACAGAAATGATAAATCCAATTAGACTATTTGTTTTATGACTCCCTTGTTTTTATGGGCAGGACTCGGGAGCAAACGAGAGGAAGAGCATGACAGACGGATGGGGCAACATAAGATCTGGACAGGTGAAGAAGAACAGGGTGTCAGGCAGATAAGACACAGGTGAAGAAGAGCTGTGTACCTGATAGGTGGGACACAGAGTTATTACAGTTTGTCATAGAACAGGATCACTCGGTGATGGATGCGAAAATGTTTTCAAGTTGTAGCAGAAAACAGTTCAGCCTGGAGAGGCTGGCCTGGAACCAACAAGGAGCTAGAACGCATATCTTCCCCAAACGATCAACAATTAACCTGGTTCAGGTACAGCATTTTTGTGCAGAAGGCAACATGTAGTCTCCTCCAACTAGCCCTGTATATTGAGATATTGTTATATGAAATTGTGAGGCACTGCGTTACGGGCCTCGTAGTTTAATTACAGTGTAAAATAACACACCCTGAACTACATGGAATGGCGATGGAACGAGTAAAACATGAATGGGCAAACAAATTTAAGACCCAGGTAAATGTAGTTTTAGACCTAGAATGAAAGAAAAAATTGATATTTTATGACTTTTAAGGTCCTGATTCCATATGACTAAATTTAAAGTGGTTCACCATCTAGTGGTGCGCTAAATGAATTACAAATGACCTCGCCCTCCAGCGCTTAACAACTACTACAGAGGCCGCAGAGAGTCATAAATGTGGCAATGTAAACATGTCCTCCACGTATTTGGTACCAAGCTACTGCTAATAGCTACGGTCATTGTGTGAACTGGTTTTTGGCACTTTTGCCAAGTCCGCTTATTATAAGCGACTTTGGGCTCGTTTCTTTCTAAAATCCTTTGTAAATTCTGTGTCGCATTTTTTTTTGGGCTCGTTACTGCCCGTGCAGTCGTTTATTTGGGTTCTAAAATAAGCAACTATAAACCCAAGTTATAAAGAGAGCTGCATGCACTGCTGCTCTACATAAACCGTGAACCAGCTGAAATATCACTCCGTCCCTTCTTTTGCTCTCTTGGTTACTTTCTCTTCCCTCTTGCTGGGCAAAGAGCATGGATGGTTCTCCATTTCAGCAGAAAACGGCAAATAGAGCGATCTACGGTTGTCTCCACCAACAACATGTCTAAATGCGTATTGCTGATAAGTTTCACCCCTTTCGGCTACTGCAATTAGAAATGTCGATGTAACATTGCATCTCCCAGTGGGTGCACCTCCATCTATGTATTTATAAATCACTTGTTCTAAGCTATGGGAACGCAATAATTTTTGATGTGATGTTATTAGACTTTGCCAGAATATGCATTTATGAAAGCAATATTTGATTTTTGCCAATAAAAAGCCAAATTAGTCACACACTGTCCCTTTAAGACTTTTTATGAGCCTGCAGAAACCCTGAAAACTGTTCTTTAAAGAGGACATTGATGATTTTTCCCTTACTACCCTTACTGTGTGCAGTGGAAAAAAATAAACATGGGTTCTCGTCCAGCCAAGTGTTTCAGTTGTTTTAAACTTTAATTATAACTATGACTTTAGAGCTGGGCAAATTTGAATTGAATGTTAAATAGAGTTAATTTATGTAATGATCACTCAAAGCACTTTGAGCTAGAGCCACATTCACCCAGTTGCAAACACTAATACATATTTATACACTGATAGGCAGATCGGTAGGCAAACATTGGGGTAGGTTACCTTAACCAGGTGCACATCGACATATGACAGGAGAAAGTTGGAACTCAAATTTTTCTGATTGCAAGTCAATAATCCCTTTTTGTAGTCATTGCAGTTTATGACTTCTGAAGATCAATGCACATCTGGATTATTTAAATGCCACGTTCCCTTATCTTTCCCATTTGGCAGAGTGACCACGATAAACAGGCCTTAATGGCTAGCTATTAGCCGTTATAAATTTAATATAAATTCCAAAGCTACAATGAATGAGTTTAAATGTTTGTTTTTGGGTATATTAAAGGCAGAGTCAGCATTTTTTCCCAGAAATGCAAGTAAGAAGTTTAAGTCCCTTTTTGAATAACTGCACATGGCAAGACCATCTTACCCGCTCTTTCACTCCTCAGTGGGATAGTGTGAAAAAAATCTCCCAAATCCACTCTGGTCTTATTTTTTTCCTCTTCTTCTCATAAACACGAACGCGGTTTGTTTCTTGCGACTCTCAGCCATGTTCAAAGTATACAGTGAGAGCAGTGGAGCTACTATGAACGGCTAACACCGAAGCTATCGGATACATAAGCATTAGAAGTGCGCATACCCAGCCAGCAAGCAGAAACTAATAAGGAAGGAGCACGCACATTGGCGTTACGTGACCGAGTCAGAATGATTGCCATGTGGGACAATCAATAGATAAGGCGATACCCCCGGAACTCGAGGGACAGAGGGGGACATGAAGGCATCTGATTGTTTCTTTTCATTTGGACCAAATGACAGGATTGGTCAGAGTTTTTACAGGCCTGCAGCTTTCTCAGAGTTCAATTTTTTAGACCTCCTTTTTCTGAATACATAATAATGTATTGACTATTGTCAGGATGGAAGGACCCTTTCATGTAGTATAACAGAAAGTGTTTCTGAACAGGATTATACAACTATAGACACAACCTACACAATTCATTACACTGTCCCCCAGCATACTACAAAAATGGCCAAAAGTGGTGGAGAGGAGTGGAATGCTCTGCGACTTGGAGGGGGCGGGGTAGGAAGTGCAAGGTCAGACACTGATGTTGGGTGTGAAGGTCTGGCTTGCAGTCTCCACTGTAATTCAAAGGTGTTCAGTCTCACTGAGGCCAGGATTTTGTGCACGATGGTTAAAAACTTCAACAAAAAACCCATCCATGCCCTTATGGACTTGCTTTTTGCACCGCCGCTCAGCAATACTGTGACATGAAGTGGAACTCTCCAAACTGTTCCACAAAGTTGGAAGCATGAAAATGTTTCGGCGTGCAGAAGCATTAAGAGTTCATTGGACTAAGGGGCAGAGACCTAGTACCTGACAAACAGCCCCACCCCATTTTCTCCTCTGCACCAAACTTTGCACTTAACAAAAGGAAGTCAGATAAGTGTGTTTGGCAACTGCCAAATCCAGACTCATGCACTAAATTGACAGACATGATTTGTCATCCCAGAAAACACATCTGTACTGCTGTGGAGTCCAGTGGCAGATTGCTTTATACCACTACACCTGACACTTCATTGCACTTGGGGATGTAAGGCTTAGGTGCAGCAGCTCGGCCATAGAAATCCATGCTTTAAGTCTCTATACTGAACGTTGTTGAGCCAGTCTAAAGCCCACATGAAGTTTGGAGGTCTGTAGCTATTGATTCTTCAGAAAGCTAGCAACCTCTGTACACTATGTGACCCTGCTCTGTGATTTAACCTCAGCTCCCACTTCATTGCTGAGTTACTGCCACTTCCAATAAATTCCACCTTGTTCTAGCACAAGTTGACTGTGGAACATTTAGTAGCGAGGAAATTTCATGACTGGGTTTATTAGGTGGGATCTACTGGAATTTGCTGAGGTCCGGAGAGTCTTTCATAAATGCCTATGCTAGATGGAAGCGATGCTTTTGGCATTATACTACATTCACTGCAAAAAAATTGCGAATAAATAAGCTTGTTCATTTCTATCTTCATCAAAAGTCATATTTATCACCATAAAGCAACTATACAGGGATGGGTAAACTTAAAAATATGCTTCAAAAGGACACTGATAAACCTTTTAGCATTTATGTACCCAAACTCTGCAGTCATAGACACATACAGCATTGCTCTTACCTAGTTGTTTTCGTTACCAGGGTTCAGTTTGATACATTATTTTATTTAGTGACACAACAGGCTTGGAAACATCTAATTAAGTGTGCATTTTCCTTGGAGAAATAATGTTCTAATTATACAATGTGGCATTATGTGCTGATAGAAGGATAAAGAAAAATGGCTTCAAAGATTTTGCTAGCTAACAATTATTTCATAAAATGATAATTATGAAAAACGCCTGTCAAAGGACTGCGGAGAATAAAATGCTTGTTTTGTTCAGAAGTCAGAGACATTTAAATTACAGTGAAGTAAAACAGAGAAAGCAAGTCAGATTTAAGAGAATGTTCACTCCCTTTTTTTGAATAAAAAAATGGAACAGACTGGGGGAGTTTGCAGCTATTTTTTGAGGGTTTGCCACTCAGTTCGGTTTCATCCAAAAAGGTATAAACCAGGGTGACAAGAGTGCGGAAGTTCATGGTTGCATCCGCTGCCATTTTATCTCTGGCTCTGGGTTTTTCTGTTGGAACGGGATGTTTGAAATTGAATGTTTACCACAGTTTCACCTCATCCTGTCAGCAGAGCAACTCTCCTGGAAACAGACATGAAGGTGAGGCTGGGTGACTGACAAAAGGTGCGAAGATGTTCAAAACTGGAGAACATGCACACACAACAAATCCATCCTGAGCATTTTTTCTAAGTTGCTTGTGTGTGTGTGTCTGGGGGGGAGGGTAAATATTTCCTGCTTTGATTTACTTCCTTAAAAGTGCATAGTGAAAGTTTTGAAGTTAAATATTATTATTTTCTTTCCCATACATGCATACATGCCCTTACAATGGCCCAATGTGTAAAATGAGTTTTCCTCTATTTACCACAGTTGCATCTATAGGCCTTGATTAGTTAGTTCATGAGAAATTCGGCTGAATCCTCTGGCCGTGTGGGGGTGTGACGCGCTGCGTGCTCTTGTTCAGTTCGTTCTGAAAACGTTTCCACACCTATCCAGGAGTCTTTTTCAATTCTGGTGGCTCGCACTTGAGCAACCTGCAGTTGGTGCACTACTGTTTTTAAGGCCACAGAGGACCATCCTCCCAGGCACATTCTCAGTCAGAGGCAAATCAGTGACCCACCGCCACTGTCCTGGGTTGAAAACACTAACCTTTATGCAGTGGGCTCCCTGCTGTGAGAACAGTCACTTGGGAGGGGTTACTGCAGCAGTCTCTTATATTTATTGTGGCCTTAGATAAATCAGACTAAGGGTCTGGTCTAATGTTATTTTCTTGTTGGCTGATTTCACAACAACACAAAATTAGAAAAAACATGGCATTGCAATAATATTGCTAAATATCCATCTTCCAAACCACTTTATCCCTCATGGGGTCGCGGGGGTTGCTGGTGCCTATATCCAGCGTTCACTGGGCGGGAGGCGGGGTACACCCTGGACAGGTTGCCAGTCTGTCGCAGGGCAACACAGAGAGACAAACAGGACAAACAACCATTCACACACAGACTCACACCCTAAGGACAATTTGGAGAAGCCAATTAACCTAACAGTCATGTTTTTGGACTGTGGGAGGAAGCCGGAGTACCCGGAGAGAACCCACGCATGCACAGGGAGAACATGCAAACTCCATGCAGAAAGACCCAGGGGTGTACTCGAACCCAGGACCTTCTTGCTGCAAGGCAACAGCGCTACCCACTGTGCCACTGTGCAGCCTATATTGCTAAATATTGCCATGAAAATATTCATTATGTTTTCCCAAAAACATTTTGGCAAAGTAAAACACCAATTTGCCAAAATGTCTGGCTTCGTGTCTGACTCATGGATTTCCAGTCAAATTGCTGCGTAGATCCAACCAAGATAGAGGAAGGGTCTACCTTGGTCAGAGCTACACAGTACAGCTGTAGAAAACCACAAGGCGGTCTGCCCGGCTCCATTCACATCAACCAGGTCTAATTGGTACGACGCGATTTTCTGTTGGATTGGATGGATCGGTTGGTTTGGTGTGTTTCAGCCCTAGCATGTCCTCTTTCTGAGAGGCTGGCTGTTTGTGTTGAAAATTATGCTTTATTTTTTCTAAAATGAGATACAATTGTACAGTAATTACAGTACAACACAGTAAAAACCGAATCATCTGGTATGCTGAAGTGGGCAGGAAGGCAAAATGTCTCTGGTGTTGAAGGGTCAAAATTAAAGGCTAGTTCAGGCTACACCCTCATGAGGCAATATCGTCGCCTGTGGCACCAGAAAGAGCCATGCTGCCATGCAGGAGTGATTAGAACCTCCTTTTATAATCTCTCCCCCTCTGTCCTTTCTCCACACATCATTACAGTAATACACCAGGCTCTATTACCCCCCAGCATCCAGTCAATGCCTCTTTGCTGCTGCCACCCCCCACCCTTCAGCCTCTGAGCAGACCTCAGAGGGGTGATGATGATGGTGGGTTAAGGCATGGCCCGTGGTCCCTGCAGCCTGGCAGCTTTAATTATTTGCTTTGTTAATGTCCCTATTGCAAGTGCTCGTCCTATCTGACGCCCCGAGCAGCCCCAGCCAGGCCTGCATCTGTCCTGGCTGCCCTCTGCTTTGGCTCAAGGAGTGCGCCAATGAAAGGGGGGACGGGAACTTACCTTTCCTTTAGGTTTTTTCTTTGCATTTGTCAGCCATTTGTTGGATATCTGTCCCCTCACAACCTGCCCGCCCCCAGCTCACCTTTATCTCATTCTCTAGCCAGTGTGCACTCCGTCACTGTCTGTTTCACTCCCAGCCCCCACCCCCTCCCATTCCCTCTCCCCCACGTCGATTATCTATCTCTGCTCTGTTGCAGTCTTTCTCGTCCACCGACTCCCCTCTCCAGTAAACAGCTTCTTTTCCTCAGCTTGTCCCACTCCTTCCCTAATTGTATCGTCTTCGCTTCCCCACTCTACCCCCATTCTTGCTCTTCATCTCTTTCCCTCCCTCTCTCCCATTATCGTCCCCCTTTAATTCAGGCGCTCGTTGTGTTTTCATTTGCTGCGGCTTGCAGGCTCAGTTCGGATGAGCACGTCTCATTGCATCTTCCCCTGTGCGTCTCCGTCTTTAAATCTCCATTTACACACTGTACCATCTGTATTTGCAAAGCAACGGGAGGCTGAAGATCATCATTCTGTCAACCTGCTCCTTCTGCATGAGTCGGCAGCCACTTTCAGGCATCCCTAAAAACGCCGGCGTAAGCACAAACTTGTTGAACCATAGTTTTTTTTTTAGAGTCAGCTTGTATATTTTACTGACAGGGGTGAAACAAAGGCCTAACCTGCTTCTCTGTTCTGCTGAAATATAATGTTTTTAATATCTTTTTATGTTTTGTTTTTCTCTTTTTTCTGCACACTCTTCTTTACCATAATCATGTGTTAGCACTTTTGTTTAGAAGTGAAAGCAACTCTAGGGTGGATTTTTGCCACATGTACATATACATCAAATTTTGATTCATTTGTTTTATGCAGACCCCTCATTTCAGAGGGAAATCATTTCTATTTTTCAGTAGCTTTCTCTGCCAGTTCTAGCAGCATTTTTTTATTTGTCCCTTTCAAGGCAAGGCAAGGCAAATTTATTTATATAGCACAATTCAGTACATGGACAATGCAAAGTGCTTTACATGATTAAAATATAGCAAATTAAAACAGAATAAAAGCAAGTAAGAATAAAATGTAGATAGAAATTAGAGCAAAAAAGTGGTGATTCAGTTAACTAGAACAGTTGAAGGCAATCCTAAACAAATGTGTTTTTAATCTTGATTTAAAGGAACTCAGGCTTTCCGCACCTTTACAATTTTCTGGAAGTTTGTTCCAGATAAGTGGAGCATAGGAACTAAATGCTGCTTCTCCTTGTTTAGTTCTAGTTCTAGGTATGCAGAGCAGGCTGGAGCCAGAAGACCTGAGTGGTCTACTTTAAAGCATAAAAAGAAAACACAAAAAACCCATCTTCAAATAAAATAGTGTTTAATTAGTCCTTTTTGAGCCTGAAAAGAACTTTGCACCGTGTGCAACCAGCAGACGTACACATTGTTGCAGCTGTAAGAGAGAGTAGACCATCCTGCAACGCCTCGCAGTAAAGTGACATCTCGGCGTGGTTAAAGACCAACCAGATCGACAGGGTTAAGGTTACTTAACCTCTTTCTTTTCGCTCCTTCGCTGGGCGTTGCTGACTCACTCGGCTCCCTTGCTTCTCCTTGTTTACTCATTCAGTGAATGCGCAATATCGTACTTAGGTCACATGGCCTTATTATGGTAAATATACACAAAAGCACTTCATTTACCAGCAAATTCAGCAAAAACAAAGTGTAAAACATGGAAATAAAATATATCAAGTGAATGTAGTGCGATGCTTTAACAGGAAAACTCTTGTATGCAACCAGGGTGAGCTACTGGCATAGAAATTTGTCAAGTCATAGTGTGTGACTGGGCCCCTTTAACAGGCCAGCATGCTGACTGTGTATTTTGATTTTGATGTTTTTAAATCCCACAAGAAGCAATAACAGTAACAGTATATCTATGATTTGATCAAAACCCTAAAACCAAAATTTTAAAGCACAGTCAATACCGAGATAATTGCATATAGTACAAGTCAATGTAGTCAACTGACTTAAACTCATTGTTATTTACCTTAAACAAATTATCAGTAGAAAAAACGTGTATAATCTTTTTTTTTAAGGTATAACTGGGTTCATCATCAATTGTGACTATAAATCTAAGTCGTTCTTTTTTGTGCACACAAATATCAGAGCCCCATGGCTATGTATCTGGGTATTGCAGTAGAGTGAATAATGAATTGGAGTCAGCTCGGTGGGAAAATGGTGAGAAAAGTGAGTTTTTTTTCTCTGAAGAGTCTCTTGTTTCCAAAAACAAGGAGGAGATGGTAACAGAATCTGTTTGAGAGTGAAGTCATTGGCTCTCCTGTGGGAGGGCATTGATCAGCGATGAAATGCTGAGAAAAAGGGGAGCACCGATCAGATTCTACTTACTCACGCACAAACACACAGAAACACACCGAGTTTACTTATAAAAAACTTAACACTCCAGCGTTTTACTCAACACCCTCCTTGTCTGTCTCTCAGCCCCATAAACTGTATTCAGACACTGATAACAGATCTAAAAGGTTAATTATTATCTTAAAATGTTTTAAATTTCAATATTTTAACGTCTCAATTAATTTCCATTTCGCTGAAAAATGTGTTCATGTCAGCAATTTTAAAAAGTGAATCTCATTTATCATATGGATTCCTTATAGAAATGTGAAACATTTATTTTTGTTAACTTTGGTGATTATGGCTTATAGCTAATAAAACCCCAAAATCCAGTGTCTCAGAAATTGATACAATTACATAGGAGCACAATAAAATACAGCAAAATATATATTTTTCACAATATTACGATATGGCCTACATAATCATGGGGAAGACCAGTGGCAAGCTTGATAAGCCATAAAAGGTCATTACTAAAGAAGCTGGCAGTTCAGAGTGCAGCATATTCACGGAAAGTTAAGTGGAAGGAAAAAGTTTATTAAGAAAAGGTACACAGGCAACAGGGACTACTGCAGCATCGTTCAAGAGTTTGAGAGAAAGCGGCGTAGACTTTGGTTTGAGTCGGTGCAGCGGCCGCTACACAGAAGTATCAAGGACATGGGCTGCAACTATCACTCTGTCTGAAACTAAAGTTTGCATGTCTCTGGACAATCCCTAGAGTCTAGAAGAAGAGGGAAGAGGCACAGAATCCATGTTTGTTGAAGAGCATGTTAAGTTTTCAGTCAGTGATGACCTGGGTGCCATTTTTTTTTACGGCACTTCCTGCTTCTTACCGTTGACAAACATTTTTGGAGGTGTACCAATACCTGCTTCAATGAGCATGCTATCACAGTGTTGGACTGGACAGCACACAGAACAGAACCAGATCCCCCGGTTTCTCTATAGAATAACTTTAAAAGGGAGAGGAGAGGCACCACAGCTAATAATGTTTACAAGCTAAAAGCCACTATTAAATCAACACCTCAACACCTCAGCAGAGCCAGAGGCTGATCGGGGAGTCCCAACCAAGTACTGAATGTATATACTTTAGTACATGGACATACTTTTCAGTAGGCTGTAGACATTTTAGTATTATAAATGGTCTTATGTTATATGCAAATTATCTGAAAAACTAAATTCTGGGTTTTTGTTTCAGTCATCAAAATCAACAGATCTAAATGCTAAATTTGTGAATCTGCTTGCAATTAATCTATATATAAGTTTTACTGTTTGAGTTGAATTACTGAACTAAATCTACTTTTCAATGACATTCTAATGCAGACCTCAAGTCAGAAAGTTCTTAAAAAGTCTTTGATTTACCCTATGAAAAGTCGCAGGGACGCTGTAATACTCAACGCTGTCGAAATATTCAGTAAAGTCTTTTCCTGCACTAAAAATGACTTCCTTCCCTTGCAGCTAGACTTAAGGGAAACACGCCTCATCCAGAGGAATAATTCATGATGTTTTCAAACTTGAAAAGGTGCCACAGAAACAATAGCTCAAAGTTTTAGTCAGTGCTAATGATTTGGTAGCAGCAGTCGAGCCATTACCGCCACGGCGATTGTTTGTCTCTGAATTTCACTTGCCTCCCTGAGCTTAATCATGAAGAATAGTCTGACAGTTCCCCGCAGATTGAGAACCATTGCAGGAGCAGCGCTTGTTGCCGGGTTACAGACAACCATCAAGCCACTCCACCGTTTCTGTATCGTACTTCCCAACGTTTATTGCACGTCCTAGGTTTTGCTGCGTCTCACGGTTGCCGCGAGGGCTTGTTCCCCATATGGAAAACAGTTTCTGTAGTTTCTGCAACACTCTCCAGACACAGCCCCGGTTCCTCGGGCCATGGTGCCGTGACACATCAAGGCCTAATCTTGCATTGTGTTAGCTGATACTCAGTACGGCTGTTTTTTTATGTGTCTGTCTGTATGCCTGGCAGCGTGTGTGTGCAAAGGCATTGTCCAATATCTCATGTGAAACAGAAAGCAGGGAGTTTTTATCTGCAGAAAATATTATATATATAAATATATATATTTTTTTGCTGAACACTGAATGGAACCACAAAGAATTTATCAGCTTTCTACCATGTATATTGATACACCTGGAGATGTTCCTGCAGGTAAAGATATATGACAATATGAAGTATAGCCTTTTCCACAGTTAGATGGTACCAAACGATTCTTTGTCTTGTGATGCGATGGGGAGCGGGCGAAGGTGACCCCTCGGTAATATATGTGCTGCCGCTGCCAAGGCCTCCCAGGAAAGTATTTGTCATCAGTGTCCCCCAAAGTATAAGGTTAGCAGAAAATCGGGTTATCAGTCTGCTGTTTTTGTCAGAAATGGCACAAAAATGCCGATTATCTCTTCAATGCATCTCAGAAACAGGCCCAAATCTTCACACACACACACACGCACACACACACACACACGCACACACACACACACACACACACACACACACACACACACACACACACACACACACACACACACACACACACACACACACACACACAAACACACACACACACACAAAGAAGCAACGACACACAGTCACCCTGCATCTCCAAAAGCCGTATTGGCCTCCTTGACCCCTAACGTTAGCTGATTGAAGCCTAACCTTGACCCCATCATCTAAAGTAATTCAGTTTGCAGTAGCTTGCAGAATTATTGTGTACCCCTTGAACTTCTCCAGAAGCAAACTTTGATGTATTTTATTGGAATGTCATGTGATATATCGTACAGAGTAGTTCATAACTGGCTGTAATTGCAACTTTAAGTCAAGATTAAGGACAACAAAGAGCTGGCAGCAGCAGATCAGTCTGAGAGATGTTTGGTCAGGGAAGAAGATAACAGGCTTCGAGCAGAGGGACGACCAGCTCCATGGTAATCTGGACAGAGAAAATGAACTGGACACATTCTTCAACAGGTTCAGTTCAGGAGCAAGCTCAGCATCCTCCTCTCCTCCCTGGACCTGCAGATTACATCTCTAAATCTAACCCTCCAATGATTTGCCTTCCACCCAGGTCATGGATCATGCTGTTTCACCGTTGTCAGGAGATGCTGGTGCTCCCTTCGTCTCCCCTTCCCACCTGTCAGTCTCTAGAAGTCAACTGAAGAGGCAGCTGGGGAGACTGTACCGGAACAAGACTGCAGGTCCAGATGGTGTCAGCCCCAGAGTCCTAAAGGCCTGTGAAGACCAGCTAGGTGGGATTCTGCAACACATCTTTAACCTTAGCCTGACTCGGCAGAAGGTTCCAGTAAACCCACAGTCATCTGGACAAAACGGGAAGCACTGAGGATCAAAACATTTAACACAATTCAGCCTGATTTACTGTATCAGAAACTGCTGAAGACAGAGGAGGAGGCCTCAGATGTCGACTGGATCAATGATTACCTGACGAACAGACTACAGTTTCCGTGGTGGACAAGAAGCGGAGTGCCGAGAGCCGGTGGAAGATGATGAATTTGTACCGCTCATATTTTAGAACTTCCTGCAATTATCTGAAACACTTTTTGCCATTTCCTCCTCCACGTGTCCTCTACGGAGGACTTGATTTGAATCAGAAAGCTGCACATGTGAGCCCAGCCAGCAAGATGGCCGCTCTCTCTGTAACGCGGTGACCAGCAAAGGTGCTGAAGGTGTAGCTTGCCACATGTACCCACACAGGAACAAATCACACACTCAAAGACACGCACATTTTACACATTCACTGCTCACATAATGAACACATGCAAAACGACACTAAACATACACACGATACAAGTTTTCACTGGCAAATAAACATTTTTGTCTGCTGAAATTTATCCTAGTGCGAGCAACTTGTGCATTAATATTTTATGTATGTATTTATTTACTTATAAAGAGCTTTAAAAACAATAGACAACCAAAATGCTGTACATGTGAATAAAAATAAAAACAACAGAATAATAAAGGGGAAAAGAGCAATAAAATACACAGTTCACAATACACACAATAAAATCAGCAATAAACACAAAGAAGATGGATGTAATGGTCGTGTTCTCTGGATTTAAAAGCCAGTTTAAAAAGATGTGTTTTCAAAAGAGATTTAAGATTATTTTGCAGGTCCACCAGGTTCTGCAAAAGCTTTTTCCCTGTTGCCATCAGACTGTTGAACTGCTGAACTATAAACTATAAACTATAGTATAGTATATACTATAAACTAAGCACATTTGCAGTGATGCAAATGTGCATATTTGCACATTTGCATCACTGCATCTCTATCCAGCATTACAAATGCTGCCGAACTCTTAGTTTCCAAATGCATTCTTGCACAAATGCCCTTTGCACAATCAATTCTGCACATACAAATGGTTTTAAAAATACTCACCTGTACACTGTGATTTTCTCCTGCATTGTTTACATTTCAATTGTTTACTTTTAAATCACTGCTGCACCTTATACTGTAATTTAATTTACTGCAATTTACAAACTGTATGCAACGAAATTTCGTTCTGTACGCACTCTGTGCATACAAAATGACAAATAAAGTTGTCTAAGTCTAAGTCTTATTTAAAGTCCTGAGGGAGACTGCTCCAGTCTGGGAGCTGCGGCTGAAAAAGCTCTGGCTACCCTGAGTCCTGGGAACAGCTGAGGTCTTGGGTCTTGAGCTCTTAGGTCGTTTGCTTTCACGCTGCACTTTGTCAAGCAAACCAAACCTTCTGACCCACCTGTTCAACGCCTCGTCTGTGGTGGCGTTGCACCAAGAAACACCGAAGGTAAGAGGTTGGTCGACAACGCAGCACAACTTCCTTTACCGGGAAAATGTAAACAACATGGAATGACAACAGATTTTAGCCGTGTGATTGCAATGCTGTCTTTTTGACAAGTGTGCTAGACAAGCACAATTCAACAGTGGGCTCAGCATGAACAGAGGATAAGGCAGAGGACCGCGGAGATTGTTTTATTTTACACAAGGTGGGTGGGACGGCTCTGTATGCGGCAGCATGTAAGCAGGGGCGCATACAGCTTCGTTGACCTAATGCCAGGCCTACACAGAGGTTGAGCAAAGTATTTACAACATGGGAGTTACTTCATTAGTATTGTTACACGATTACAATTGTATTTACCAGGATTGCCCTGCGCTGTAGTCCTGCTTCCGCTCGGCATTCCCATACGTATTTGAACCGCTCCAGGGTTCAGTCCAACCGAGCTGAGACCGAGGTTTTGAGGCGGACCCGAGTTCGCTTTTTTGGACTTCGATTGCGCGTTCACACCTCCCCAAAGGAACCAAACTTTCTGAGCAAACCAACCAGAGTCCGATGAAACCGGACCAACCAGGGCTGGTGTGAACGCACCCTTAGTGTTCCACTGGGGATGTGTGGATGCAAAAGGTCGCGTAGGTAAAGAGGCGCCAGACCATGGAGACAATTAAAAACTAGGAGTGAAATCCTAAAAACTATTCTAAAAGAAAACGGGCAGCCAGTGGAGGGAACACAAAACCGGGAAGATATCCTTTGTCAGAGCATTTAAATAATCTACATCTAGTTTTAGGCGAAAGGTAACATTTTCTGCTCGTGCAACAAAACTATCAACCTCTGTAACGCCTGCGCTCTGAGCTAAAAAAAAGTTAACGTGCTGATGGTGTTCAAGTCTGGTTTCATGTCCAGCATTGATCACTGATCATTAGTATGCAAAGTTTCGCTCTCCTTGTAGCCCGGGGCACCCACGTAAGATAATCACATCAATACAGAACCCTGCTTTCATAACGAGCTGTAAGCAAAGTGTTTATTAAATAATGAATACGTCCGCTGCCGAGGGTGCTGGCGCGGCATCACCTCGTTGCTATATGGGATACCACTCCAAAGAGCACGAACCCTCCTGCACAGCGAAAGCAACAGCATCGGCCGGTGTAGGCGGAAACGAAAGAGGGAGAGAGAGAGAGAGAGAGAGAAAGTGGGGGTGACAAATGTGCAGCATTATGTGAGAGGAGGCAGGAAGCGGTACAGCATGTCAGGATACAGATGCCTGCATCTCCCTCACATCCCCTCTATTGATGTACTTCAACCCACAGCTTTAATTGTGTTTGGGTTGGAAATGTCTATCTTGCTGCAGGCAGAAGTGGTGCAAGAGCAGGGGTTAATGCAGGGGTCAGGCGCCTCTACAGTAAGTGCTGTATGGAGCTGCTCGGGACTGTGCAAATAGCAAGTAACCCACTGCTGTAAACATTCCTTTAGGTACTTTGTTTAGTTCTGTCTGCTGTAGCTATGAAAATGACACAGAAAATCAGGGCTCATTGTGATTCTCTGAAAGCAGACCATTCCAGCGCTTTGCAAAAGTTTTCACAACCCCTTTTCACATTTTCACACTAAAACTACAGACTTTAATGTGTTTTATTTTATTGGTTTTATATGATATGCTTACACAGCTTTGAGGCCAATAATGCATAAACAGTCCTTTTATGTTGAATGTTTATTTTTATTGTGATCTTATCTTATTTTAATTATTTTATATTATTATTGGTTCTCTGTACAGCACTTTGTGATTGCTGTGTCTGTGAGAGGCTACTTACTTACTTATTTCTATTGAGCTCTTTTACTCTGATGTCCCTTAATTCAATCCAATAAAACTATTTGGCGTCAGAAGTTAGCTAAGTAGTGATTAGGCTTCCCTTTTATTTAAACTGAATATAAAATCAGTAGGGCCCTATAAAATCCATTTATTTTATTTCTTTAATATATTACTTTCCCCTACAAAATTTTCTAGATCTCAAGTTTTAAGACATTTTTTTCAGAAATATAAATAGTGAAAAAAATGTGTAAAGCAAAACAAATTCAGATTCTTGAAAGAAAAAAAAAAGAACAAACTGGAGGTCATGAGGTCCTAACTCTGCATGAAGTATTGCTGATGCTGCATGAACACACTTTCCTTACCGTTGAAACACAGTGGTAGCAGCATCATGCTGTGGGGAAGCTTGTTGGTCTGCAGGGACAGTGAAGCTGGTCCAATCTGTTCTGTGAAGATCATAGTGTATTCATGGGTTAGAATGGCCCAGTTAAAGTTCAGGCCGAAATTCAAGCTAAAAATATATTTTGCAATTTGCAAAAAAAGAAAAAACCTTTCCTTTTCAATTTGTCTGAGCTTGAGGTGTTATGCAAAGAAGGATGACGAGGAAAAGAAAAGTAGGCCTTCTGCAAACCTTGTGGTTGTAAGTACTGACTCGTGGCTCAATGTGTGTGCACACTTTTCACATTTTGATTTAAAAAAAAAATGCTGAAAACTCTGTATTATTTTCCTCCCTTTGCACACGTGTAGCGCTACTTTGTGTTGATGTGCCCCAATAAATTCTAATGGAAATCCCCTAAAGTTTGTAATTGTAAACTAGTAGCTGTATGTTGTCTTGTGCATGTTGTCTAAATTTACCCGCAGGCTTGCTCGGGACAAGATGCAGCAAGCTTCCTGCTGATGAACACCTTAAGACCGGGGTGGCCCTTTTTTTTTCTCTCTACATGTGTGAGCCACGGGAACCTGAGCAGAAAAATAAGCCCTTTTGCAAGTAAGAGCTGACCCACAGCCGGTTAGGTGAGAGACCTAAATAAAGACAAAGCTGTGAAGAGGCTTTGTGCTGAGCAGCTAACCATAGGCTGCGCGCACAGTTCAGTGTGCCAGCAGGTCATGAACTAGCACAGGGATGTGCTTGATTTTGAACCCTGCATATGTGAGCTTTTGCCTTGGAGTATTCTTTAGTTCATAAAACAACCATAAAGTACACGTAGCAGGCTTTATGTCCTTCAATACATTAGATCTTCACTTAAATATGATCTAATGTAAGGCAGTATCTGGGCAAATCCTTGTTACTAAGTGCATAAAAAGGCTGCTCTTCTTTTTCCTGCAGAAGCAAGCCTTCAGAACCTAATATTTCTCAACGGCGAATGTGCTCTCCACAGGTAATAGAAAGTGCAACACCATTAGAGGAAATTAAAAGCGACAGACATGACAGTTCGCCGTGGCTGCCTAGCTCATTTACCACCTAGCAACAAAGCAAGAGGGGCCAAAGATATGAGGAATAATATGAGGCAGGAAAGTGGGACAAAGCTCTGGAGTCGTGGAACACATCTAAGAGGCTTGGCGAGATCCTATTAAACACGGCTTCGTGACACCTGCTCCTCTTGGCTCTGACCGGGAAAAGACGAGACTCCGCTGACCTGCATCTTGATCATCGTGCGAAAGCGGAATCGCCCCCCCCCTTCGGATCAGACGAGGGGGAAAACTGGAGCGACGTTACAAGGAGAGAACAGAGGGGAGAGCAAAAGCAGCGTTTTATAAAGGGGCACTTTTGTTATCCAACATCAGAGCCCGTTCTGTCTCCCTCTAAATGATGAAATTGAAAAATGTAATGGGGAAAATGTAAAGCCCCTTTGAAATGGTTCTTTACGTAACCGGCCTGAAATGGCTCTGCTGTGAGAAAAGCAAATGGCAAAAAAAAAAAAAACTTTGAAACTGTCCAATATCTTGGACTCAAAGATGAGCCTGTTAATGTGATTTCTACCTTAAACCACAATAAGAGGTAATCTGAAAGTTTTAGGCAACATTTCTATTAAAATCACCTTTGACAACTCAGTCTGACTGTTAATATTTGCGTTCATTTGTATTTGCTTTCGTACAAAGTATTTTTTTACATGGTTATGAATTAGCATAACATAAAAGCGATTGAAGCGGCATGTGATGGAGTTCAGAGCTGCGCGGCGGATCACCCGTTAGTCCTTTTGCCTCGGAGTAAGAAGGTTCATGGGTTCAACTCCCAGCCCTGGGGCTTTTTGTGTGGAGCTTGCATGTATTCAACATCCTGGGTTTCCTCCAACAGCTCAAATAGGTCAATATTAGGTTAATTGGAGAGTCTACGTTGCCTTCAGGTGTGACAGTGTGCATGAATGAATATGTCTAGTTTTTTTGATGGAGCCTCTTTATGGCAGTACGCTGCCTGTCACTTACTAACAATCGAAGATAGTCATGCACACAAGACCTTAAGCGAGTACAGGCAAATAATGGATGTTTTTACAGCAGCAATTCAGCAAGTCTGGGCTCTGATAAAGATCCGGAAGGAATGGCAAGTCAGTTTGAGCCGGTCCACCACTTTTTAATTTAGCCTCAGAGGTTTGAGAGAGAATTTTTTAATGAATTAGAGCAGAGACAGCGTGGGCAAGGCCTTCTCATCCAACATCAGCGTCTGACTTTAAAAATGTGCTTCTGGAAGAACAGTCAAAAATTCCTGTAGCCGTGAGCAGGAACATATTTCAGCGAAAGAGTTTAAGTTGTAAAACATGAAATTCTAAAAGATGGAAAACACTGAATTTAGGAAAAATGTCACGATGTCTGGCAATGTTTGACATTTATTAACATATCGGTATCGGTGCGATAATAAGTAAAACTGGGCTGGTATTAACAACCGATGTTTATTTCCATCTATTTGCTCTTTTTGCAAGTGTTTCAGGAGGAGGAGGGGATTGTTTTTTTGGCCATGAGACAGTAATAGTAATGCATTGCAGCCAGGATTAGTTTCGTTTAAAATGAAGCAGAGATGCAATGTCAGCACCGTGGTTGTTTTCCATGGTGTCGAAAGAACACAAACGAAAAGCAGCGTGTAAGTCTAGACTGCAACCCACATTCAAAAGTTCAGTTAGCGTAGTTTTCTGTGGGTACAAAATTGTAAGAAATTTGATCATCCCAGGCCTAAACTTTCATATTGGTGCATCCCTAGAAGAAGAAGAAGATTTTTCATTGAGAGCAGACAGTGCCATTTTCAGTTATTTTGATGTTGCGGTGTCTTGTTGCACTTTAGATTCAGTTTATGCATTTTGTTTATCCTGGTGTGTAAAGACAACCTAACTGATGCATAAAAAAATAATGAAAATAATGAATATTAAGTAAAATGTTACAATTAGAGAGGTTATTACTTTTCCGTCACACACAAACCGCTGTAGATATAAAGTGCCAATTCCTTTGCTTGTAACTGTTCTGGAGCTTTGACCTGATTTTAATATCAGATTTGGATTTTTTTTTTGAGAACCCACCCCTAACTTCATCGTCTGAGAAAATAGGATTATTCGGCCAGTTGCGACAGTTTTAAATTCACTTGCTTATTTCCTGCAGAATGTTGAAGTTGTCAGATTGTCATCTCTTTATCTCAATTAACCAACTACTCTCACGGGGGCACGTTCATGAGCTTTGCACACATAATTATGGTAAATGCTGTTTACTCTGCAAACAGTATTATACAGATTTCTTTTTTTCTTGTTGCAGGAGATAATGCCTAAAATGGCTGCAGATGCAGGAATCAGTAAATGGCCAGCCCTGCAATGAGGTTAAGGGTGAGATGAAGAAGTCCAGGGCAAACAGGATGGTGGGCTCAATGTCATCAGTGTCTGTCTTAATTGAGCCGATGACGTATTGATCTCTGGGTTAATGAAGACAAAGCACACAAGAAAAGGGGGGGTGGGGGGCTTAATTCCTGGATGGTTAATTCCTTCGAATGCTAACATGAATCTTAATCAAACTGATGAGCAAGAGGCAGAAAAATACATTTCTGTCTATGGAGGAAAAGACTACAAATGAGAAGCAGCTGGCACACAAATGGGTGATCATGATCTCACCCACAAGTGGAGTTGAACTTCACGGAAGAATATGGTTTGCTGCTTCTTCTCTACTTATTTGTTTGTGATTCTGGCTTCTTTTATTATCGGCATAAACAGCAACGCTACACTTGACAGGAAAGAGGTTATCACCGAGACCTGGAAGGGTTGTTACGATGCTTCAAGCTAGATTGCAGAAAGAAATGAAAACCATAGAGTACTCAGAGGAGGCTGTGAGGAAATCATAAACAGCTTGAAATTTGTTTCAGCTGTAAATAAACCCCAAGGTTAGATCAATTAAAGTAATGAGTGAAATACATTCAGTACCTTTAAAAATTATTCATAACCCCTGAATTTTTTCCAATTTTGACATGCTACAGCCACAAACTTAAGTGTTTTTTTGTTTGTTTTTGGTCAAATTATATGAAAACCAACACAAATGGAGCATTACTGCTTTCGCCATAGTGCTCCGATTGATTTATATGGGCAAAAAGGTTTATCAGATTTTATTCTGGGACTATTTCATGTCCAACGGACTAAAAAACGGAAAGGTAGAAGAGAAAAAAAGAAGAGAAAAAGATGAGACAAATCTTAAAAGGGAGAAAAGGTGAAAAAGTGGAGCAGTGGAAAAGGAGAGAACAAGATAACATCCTCGGAGTCTGCTTCTACACCTGCAAAGAGAAATATAAAATGAAAAGCAAAACAAACCTGTAAATAATCTGTAAGCACCTGAATCCAAGCACCTGTGGGTGTTTGCGAGAGTGCACTTGTATATGAAAGGTTTATCTATAAGAAAAACGCTCAATAATGGTTGTAAGGAGCCAAAGACCCGCCCCCCAGAGCGCTGAGAGAGACACCGGGGAAACCAGAACCCCAGAGGAGCCCCCAGAGCAAAGGTGCCCAAGAGGGACCAACAAGGGGATAGCTGCCTCCCCCATCCCAGGGAAGAGCAGGGAGGAGCTCCAGGAAGCCGCCAACAGCCACAGTGCTGAAGCCCCCGGGACCTGCGGTGACGAGCCTGCAGGCTCCGCCGGCAACCAGCCACGCCGGAGCGGATCCAGTAATGGGCCCCGACAAGCAATGGGGCCCGGACTCATGAAGCAGCTGCCAAGAGTGAGCCAGCACACACCCGAGCACCCAGCCCTGGACACCGAGGACCAGCAACCAGATGTGCCCTTGAAACAACACACTTGAATATTAGTTCTCTTCAGGTGTGTTGGGTCCAAACTACATCAAGGTTGGCAATTTTTCAGCTCCAGTTAATATCAGAAACTCTGAGTCACAGGGACACGTGACAATGGCAGAACAAATTTTTCCAAAATATAGAAACTGGAGGAGCAAGAGACCAGTGCCTCTGCAGACAGCACAGAAATGGGAGTTAGTGAATCAGCACAAGCCCTGGACTTTACAGACGCTCTAATGGAAGTGCTTTAACAATGTCCACCTGAGGTTTTTGCTACTAAGGATTCCTGTAATCTTGCCAGAGACTGCATGTCATGCAGTGGAACCACTCTTGCATACAAATCCCATAAAAAAACAACTCAAGGCTTTGTTGGCAAGTCCAAATGTTTCACATTTGATTTAAGAAATGTTTCAACTAAAATTGTTCATGTTTTCTGTAGTTGGTTAGACTTATTTGTAAATTTTCTTTCACGCGAAAGTGATGACGTATCTGCTTATTCTGTGCACGCGTCCCAAACGATTGCATATTAGTATATATCTCTTTTAGGTACTTTTGATGAATTAGAAATGTTTCAACTAAAATTGTTCATGTTTTCTGTAGTTGGTTAGACTTATTTGTAAATTTTCTTTCACGCGAAAGTGATGACGTATCTGCTTATTCTGTGCACGCGTCCCAAACGATTGCATATTAGTATATATCTCTTTTAGGTACTTTTGATGAATTAATGAGGTGAATAATTATAAAAGCATGAATATCTAATATAAATTAATTTCTCTACATTTCTGTGCATTTTCCTTTAATTACAGCAACGGCTATGGAAGTTGGTTCCTATCCTCATTTGGACCAGCCTACTATTATAAAATAAGCAAGATTATGACTCCCTGATCAAATCAAGGTAACTATGAGAGACCCCGCTGCTGATGGATCTTTATTGGACTTAAATCACATTATCTTAGAGTAGCTTCTTAAATGATAGAAAATTGCTCCAAGTCATCAGTTGCCAAACCCTGCACAGAATACCTTGTTGCAGACGGCTTCCTGTCGTACCTGGAAGAGGTCGGATATGAAAATGTCAAAACTGACAAGGTAAGAAATGGCAAAGGGGTGAGGTGACCATCACCCGGACAAAACAGGCTGCACCAGTTTAGATGTTTTGCATGCAGTGCTGTTATTAAATATAATTTTATTTGTTTCCACAAGACGGTGCTTAATGTCTCCCATTTCAACCGTGCTTGAAAAGAAAGCCGATAGTGAAAACACAAAGGCTGCTGCTAAAATCAGACAACCATGCAACCCTGTTAACATATTGCTTGCTTTTGTTTCCAGATCGAATCCCTGGAAAGCGGCTTTGCGTTCTAGATTTATATAACAGGCTTTTGCTGCTCTTTGGGTCTCCTGTGTGTGAAGATGTGTTCTGTTTAATGCTTCGAACGCAGTTTGGTGCTAAGGTTCAGGGTGGATAGGTTTCACTGCAAGAGCTGTAGGGTGTTTTCTGTACGCAAAATGAGGTAACACCGCTTTTCTTCTTTTTGTCAGATCTGCAATTAAGTTTATTTCTGGTTGTGCTACTAGTAGATAGCGGACAAAGACATTTAAAAACCTGTCTAGTACAACTAAAATGTACAATATTCCTATAATTAGCACAGTTTCATCAGAAAAAGTCTTACTTTCAGATGACACAATTATTATGCATTATGTAGAAGGGGATAAATGTCATTATTTTGACATGGTAGTGATGTGATTGTCTGGTTATGATAATACTTGGCTTATAAAAATAGTTTTTATATTTTACATCTACCATCTATCCTGAATAACCCATGTTGGTTGTAAGGATCAAATCACCAGTGTCCGACATTCTGACTAGCAATACTGTTGTACTCTAATCAATATTCCTCACTTCACCTGGGAGGAGGCATAATGCTTTGAAAAAGGCTCTCCAACATCTCTAAAATGCATTAAGCTGAAATGAAAATCTTTGAAAAACACGTCAAAACACAGCCGCACCGTTGAGTCTTCTGTTATAAGCTGTATTGTGGGGAAAACTAAGACTCAGCTTACGTCCTGGTCAAAATAAGAAATGAACACAACTGAAGCAGCAATAAATACTTCAGAGTAATAAGCTATTTAAAAACAATAAAACCACCAGTATGCTGTTGACATTTTTTTTGTTTTGTTTGGCCAGCCATCATAACTCTGCGAATACCGAACTCAACTAAAGTTTTCAATAAAGATCTGAGTTGAAGATGAGGCCACGCTGTGACATCACTTCCTGTTATAAACCTGCACAAAATGAGCAACTAGGAGCAAGACTTACCAGACAGGCAACCTATTTATGCATATTTATCTGTGTGGACAAAATATCACATGACTTTACTACATTTTGTCACCACCAGAAACTTCAATGTATTTTATTGGGATTTTGTGCTAGACCGGCAAAAAATTGTGAAGTGAAAATAGGAGGATATGTGCATTTAAAATGAGTGCAATGTTTTAAACAACACAAAGAGGACTGTGTGTTCTCCATCTCAAAGTCCACCTAAACTGAGGAGAAAGGAGAGCATTATTCAGGGAAGAAGCCAGGAGGTCTACAGTAACTCTGGAGGACCGGAAAAAAAAAAGAAAAAAAGAAAAAAACTACACCGTGTCACAGGACGATCCCATGCCACGTGTCAATTTGCGACTAATTCATGAGTTTATTACCAACTTGCTCTTCAAAAGCGCACCAGAAAGACATATTTCACCGACGGAGCTCTGTGGTAAACAACAGATGTCTGCAGGACAAGAACACCCGCCTGTGCAAGGAAACTGAAAGTGAGGCTTGATACAAAAAGGCAGCGTTTATTGTGCTTGAATTTATATTTGCCGTTTACCTTTTTGATCCATAATGTGTAAATATTTTTGATTTGTCTGTTTTTGCACTATAAAAAACAAGAGGAGTGTAACTTGGCACTTAAGCACTCTACAAGGGCTCTATTTTATATGGATAACATTATGCTTCTTATTGTTAAAAATCTATTTAAAAATCAAAAATCCAATATGGAAAAAACCCTTTACACGCTTTTTTGTTAGTGACCATTTACACTTCAGATTTTTTTGAAGGAATTGATTTACTTGCATTTCTTCTTTGATGCATTTCTATTACTCACAAAATAATCTTAAATACTTTAATTAAAAATGAGCAGAATATTGCAGTTTTTTTTGGAATTACACGAGTAATTGTCAGAATAATCAATAGAATACTTGATTACTAAAATAATTGTTAGATGCAGACCATGTGGGGATGTTTTACTTCAGTAGAGACAAGCTGATAATAATAATGATAATAATAATAATAATAATAATAATTTAACTTTATTGACCTCACAATGGAGAAATTAACTTCTGAATCTTCACCCATCCCCTTGGGGAGCAGTGGGCTGCCACTGGGCGGCGCCTGTGGAGCAATCGGGGGTTAAGGGTCTTGCTCATGGACCCAGAGTGCAGGCAGTGGGGATCAAACCAGGAACTTGCAACCTTCTCAGAGCGCAAGCGCGCTGCTCTAACCACTAGGCCAACACCTCCCACCTTTGTTAAAAAAAACCAAAGCATCTTGGTGATCTCCAGGATTTTGGGGAAAATATTCTGTGGTCTGATGTGACAAAAGCGTTGTCAGCTCTGGCACAAATCCAAAAGCATTTCAGAAAAAGAGCATCATACCAATAGTCAAACAAAGTGGAGGTCTTGAAAGTCAGATTCTTAAGTCTTACTGTCTTTACAAAAGATTACACCTTTTGCATGGCACCAGAAATTGCCTGCTTTTTCCATTGTGCCCTGACTTTCTGTAAAGTAACTGGATGTGTGTGCATGGGGAGGGGGTGCTGTTTGACAGAAAACACCGTTTTAATGCTGATAAATTACGGTTATCTGCTGTTATTGGTTTACAGACTGCATTAACTTTTAAATTACATGAGAGGGATGCGCATTAAACTGTCGTTTACAATTATCATTCCATGCAGCAAAGATACTGTTGTAAATCCACAGTGGTTTTTGCAGCAGTTCATTAAAGTTCACCACATGCGCGCTTGAGCACATTTAGCCACTCTCCTGTCCAGCTCCTGTCACTGGCTGGGAGCTGGCCAGTGAAGAAAGTGCAGCAGAGAGCAACCGTCCATGGAATCAGCCGGCAGCAGGAGTGATGAGACAGAGATGAATCACGCCGACGTCCGTTCCTACGGCTTTCACCAAGGATCGGCCCACGACTTATATCCCTCCTCGCGTGGATTCAGCAGGGGCCGTGACCTTCAAAGATCACAAATCTTGCAAGTGTCACCAGTCATTAACCGAAGCAATATGTCCCGGTTCCTCTCTCCACAGCCAAGTCCGCCGCAGTTCGCAGGCGGGACCCTTATAGCCGGTGTCCAGCTCACTCATCACACATCTATCTTTTCCGAGTCATATCTTGGCAGTAAAATATGACCTCAAACAGTCACAGGCCCTTGCAGCCCCAGAGGAAAAATCACGTTGTATAACTTGCATCTGTCTCCTTTTATAATTAGATGCTTTTCTCTGCACACAGCTGATATATTTGAATTTTTCCCCCCCATACAATCATTTGTCAAGCCATTCCTGTAGCAAACATGAACAGTCCTTTAAACACGGCTCATTAATAATTCATAACAGATATATCTAATCAATGCGTAGCGTTCCAATGCACAGCATCCTGCAGATGTGAGTCAGCGCATGCATTACAACAAAAACGAAGACTTGTGGAAAAGTCGGAAACTGCTTTTGGTTGCCGTCTTTTATACTTTTTAATGATCTGTTCAGTGAAACGGGTAGGATTGGGGAGAAGAAACAAAAGTTTAGTAGTTCAGTTTTTTTATTTCTTGGAAAACATAGAAGAAAGCTGGCCTCTCACATTATCACCAAGCTGAATAAATAACATTTATGGCACAAGAGAGGGCAATTGAAAGATTCACCGCAACTCACCACCGCTTTGGTTTCAAGAATTCAGAGACAGCGTATTGATCGTCTCCTCCTACTTTGTGTAAGATATGTGTTTTAGAGGAATATCTAATCAGGGGAGTATTCGCTTAAGGATGGGTAAAAGACGAGAGGGAAGAACAGAGGTCAAGAAGTTGGATGCACTCCGTGGAGCTAAGCTGTGGGTAGATTCAGATAGCCACAGAGATCCAGCCCACAGACTCTGCACGATTTAAAACGGCAGCAGATGGAGAGGTGTTCATAGCACAACGGGCATTTGTGCTCCGTTTTAAATGCAGCCTACTACTGAGATATTAGTCAGAAAACGCATTATGTAAATCACGTGTCTTCTGTTGTACACGGTGTTTTCAGTCTAATAAAATTTTTCTGGAAACTCAAAATCTCAATTTACATATGTTCTTCATAATACCTATTTTACCTAATGTAGCACATTTGCTTAAAACCTTTTTTACACCAATGACAAAACTGTGATTTGGGAAAAAGTTTCACATTGTCTTTATAAGCCCCCCCAACAAACAAACAAAAATATAAAAACATATCGGCCTGTCTGCAAGCGTTGGACTTGCAGATAGGTTGGTCCTCAAATTACTTGTCAACTTAAATGGTGTGTCCACCATGCTGTTTTTTCCCCCTCTCTCGGTATCCAAGATTTCCTCAGGTCTACCTAATAGGTACCCTGATATTCACTATGTAAACAAGGTCTGTGATAGTTTTTCAAATGCTGCATTTACGTTCTATGTTGATGACAAGATTAGCTGTTGTTCACCTCCACAAGCTGTTGATGCTGTAAACTGCCGAAGATCAAAAATGCTCATGGAGATGAAATTTAAATGGTAACATTCAAAAGGTACTTCTGCATAATTATTGTTATGAATCTATCATTTAAAGGCCAACATATGGAACAGCCGCAGCATTTAAAGATCACAGTTTCAAAAATCTCTTTCCCAGAGCTGTAAGAGCATATTGATATATTTTTGTTCATCGTTCAGCTCTGGTTCTTGCAGCTTGTTCTTGAAACACATTCTGGGTAGAACTTTGTTCTTGTTTGGTGTCTGAGAAAGATGAAGTGGGTGTGCTGCAGTGGGAGAGACCTGTGAAGATTTCCTAGGGGTGCTGGAGTTGAGTTCTTGTGTAGTACGACCTGCTCTGGCCAGAAAGAATGATATTATTGTTCTTGCAGCTTCAAGTAAAATAACTAATTTCTCTGTTTCTCTGTGTACAGTGGCTTCCAAAAGTATTCATCACCCTTGACCTTTGCCACATATTGTTATATTACAACCACAAACATAAATATATTTTATTGGAATTTTATGTGAAAAGCCAAAACAAACTGGTATACAGTTGTGAAGTAGAATTGTATTATACATGATTTATTTTTTTGCAAACAAAAAACTGAAAAGTGTATCGTGCTAAAGTATTCAGCCCCCCCTGAGACAATACTTTGTTAAACCACTTTTGCTGCAATCACAACTGCAAGTCTTTAAGGGTATGTTTCTACCAGCTTTGCACATCTACTGACTGACATTTTTGTCCATTCTACTTTGCAAAACAGCTCAAGCTCAGTCAGATTAGATGCAGAGCGTCTGAACAGCAGTTTTCAGATCTTGCCACAGATTCTCAAGTGGGTTTAGGTCTAGACTTTGACTAGACCATTCTAACACATATGTTTTGTTTTAAACCGTTCCATTGTAGCCCTGGCTTTATGTTTAGGGTCGTTGTCCTGCTGGGAGGTGAACCTCAGCCCTAGTCTCAAGTCTTTTGAAGGTTTTCTTCCGGGATTGCCCTGTATTTGGCTCCATCCATCTTCCCATCAACTCTGACCATCTTCCCTGTTTCTGCTGAAGAGAAGCAACCCCAGAGCACAATGCTGCCACCACCATATTTGACAGTAGGGATGGTATGTTCAGAGTGTTAGTTCTCCACAAACACATAGTTTTGCATTTTGGCCAAAAAGTTAAATTCTGGTCTCGACTAAAGCTCCTTCTTCCACATGTTTGCTGTGTCCCCAACATGGCTTCTGGCAAACTGTGAACTGGACTTCTTATGGTTTTCTTTCAACAATCGCTTTCTTTTTGCCACTCTCCCATAAAGACCACATTTGTGCTGTGCACAACTAATAGTTGTCCTGTGGACAGATTCTCCCTTCTGAGCTGTGGATCTCTGCAGTTCATCCAGAGTCACCATGGGCCATTTGGCTGCATCTCTGATCAGTGCTCTCCTTGTTAGGCCTCTAAGTTTAGGTGGAAAACCTTGTCTTAGTAGATTTAAAGTTGTGCCAAACTCCATTTCTGGATGATGGATTGAACAGAGCTCTGTGAGATGTTCAAAACTTGGGAAATCTTTTTTATAGCCTAAGCCTGCTTTAAACTTCTCCACAACTTTATCCCTGACCTGTCTAGTATGTTCCTTGAACTTCATGATGCTGTTTGCTCCCGAATATTCTCTTAATCAACCTCTGCGGCCGTCACAGAGCAGCTGTATTTGTACTGAGATTAGATTAGGTGGACTCTATTCTAGAGAAAAGGGGTCTGAATACTTTTGTGTTATGAAAGCTGCTGGAGAACCCGATATCCAGCTGTACACAGATCTTCCTTTTTAAAAAGTTTATTGGAGAATGTGAATAATGGCAGATGAGACAGGCAGGCAGTAATGGGCAGAAGACCAGAGGATGCAGGTGGGGTGAATGGCAGAACCAAACTGGCGAGGAGTTGCAGGCAGTGACAGACTCGAGCAGAATGATTAAAGCAAGGGCTGACCAGAACAGGCGATGTGGACTAAAGAACCACCAGAATGGGCAGAGCAAACTGCTGGAACTCACTGGGAAACAGGCAGACTTGTGCAGCACGAAGACACTAACAGGATACAACAGCGGGGACTGAAAACACAGAGCACATCCGATAAGACCACACGTTTTGGCAGAGAGTGAATGACTGAGGCAGGTATAAGTAGGCAGGTGAACAGGTGAGCAGAGTTGACTGTAATTAGTGGCAGCAGGTGGATCTGATCTGATTGACTGGAGACTGAGGAGTGGACTGAGCTGATTGGCTGAGGGGAGTGGAAACCAATTAGTCCAGAAAAGTCCAAAACAAATAAACAAAAACCTAAATCATGAAACTTTTGCACCCTGCACTTTTCAGTGCATTTTTGTAAAAATGTTTTTTAAATCATGTATAATTTTCTTTCTACTTCACAACTGTATAACACTTTGTGTGGGTCTTTCACATAAGATTCCAATAAAGTATATTTATGTTTACGGTTGTAATGTAACAAAAATGTGAAAAAGTTCAAGGGGTATGAATACTTTTGCAAGCCACTGTATAGCCTAATGGTACTGTCTAAATATGTAACGTATAAAAAACATTTTCACTCTTGAATAATGAGGAGGACCCTAAACGCAAAGCAAACTGACTGAAAGGTTCAGACTGTTAGATCTACTTGCGCATCAACCACAACTAAAATCGTGACTAGGTCTTTTTTTTTGATTTAGGAATAAAGTATTTTCACTCAAAACAAGGAAACACTTGATTTCTGCAGCCTTGTTGTTTCTTTTTTTTAATAAATATTAGTGGAGTTTTTATGAATCCACATGACCTGTAAGTGGAGAGTTTGGATATTGTATGATTGTGATAAGCATTTTATTACTGCAGCTGGAAATTATGTGCATCACTCTAAGCTGCTCGTAAATTTACACAGTTGTATGTAGGCAGATTTTCTTCTTGGATGATTTTTTTTTCTGTTTTCCAAATCTTTATTTGCGCAGTTACCTTCCTTTGTGAGGGCTTTTAAATGCTGCGCCTATTTCATGTAATGATTTACAAAAAGGATTTAAAATGGTCAGAACTGGTTTGTCTGAGGAAGTCTCACTTTTAAAGGAAATCTAGTTATATTTGTTGATGCGATTGCTGACAATGTTTCTGTGACTGTTAACTTGCTTACGCTCAGTTGTACTTGTTTTGCTACAGAAAGCTTATGTTATTTCACCATGTAAAATGTTGAACTGTTGTTAAGATTTTGCAATATATTAATCTTTTTTAGAAGCCAAAGTTTCTTCTCTTGTGAATGATCGCATCCAGTCAAGAAGCGGGGTAAAATATGTCCTCTCTGGGCTACCATGCAGGTTTTTCCATGGTGGCTTCAAATTAAAATAAAACAATAATCTTAATTCCTCATTCATTAGTAACCGATGGAAAACACAATCCATTGATGGTAGGATTGTCCTGTTTCCCTTTGGGTAAAAGGTTAACCCTAACTCACAGGTTAAAGAGTAACTAAACCCCAAATTATTTTTTTTTTTGCAGATAAACCGTATAAATTGAGCATTATGAGTGCTATCTTTATGTTACTGTACTGTACTGTAAAACGCGACATTCTGTTTAATTAAAAACTTCAAGTGAGCTGAACTCAATTCTCATCAACTTGTTGTTTATACTCATTTTAAATAAATGCTGTGAACTGTTAGATAAAAAAGGCTTGATAACTTAAAATATTTAAGTTGAGTCCACGCATAGAAATTAAATATTTAAAAGAGGTGGAGTCTTGTGCAGATCCGTTTAACCTCATTGGCTGATTTTTTTTTTTTTGGTTGAGGATGTGGTCAAACAAAACCATGAGCGAAGAAGCTGTTACAATTAATGGGACATATTCAATATTATAGACAACAGGAATTTGAACATTGTGGCCTGTTGGTGGTTTGATGAAACAAATATAAATGCGTCAGACAGATAAAGAGTCCCAGCGCCCTGAGAATGCAGGATTGCATGATTAACAACATGGAAACATAATAAGGAAATATTGTGCAAACTCAATGTTTACATCTTGTACATACTAGCATTTTTTAAATTCAACGAAGTTGTTTTTTAATTTTTAAAAGTAAAATCAACTTAATGCATCTTAGTTATACTCACTTACATTTTTCAAGGCAATTGGTTTGCTAGATTTTTTTAAGTAAGGATAACTTGTCAGATTTTAGTGTGTCTAAGTCGGAGCCCTGCATTTGAGTATAAAACCATCTCCCTCAGATGCACGCCCCCGTGGTGAGTCAGGAACTGGAATTGCGAGCATTGATCGATAGTGTTTTTCAGGTTATCTTTACTTGAGATAATTTAAATGTACATGCAAATGTAAACTGTCTGAAAGTTTATTACTGCTTTCAGAGGAAAAGTGGCATAAACTTTCATCAGATAACGAGTTTCTACTACATCAAATAGATAATACTGGTTTGTTTGAACAGCGTATTTAGCATTCCGAGAGTTTTAGCTGTTTATCATGGACTTGATATTTTTTTCAACATATGCTATAATTTTTTTTTGCATGTATTTATGAAGATAGAAACAATATGATCCTAATTTAGTGATATAGAGCCAGTACTATCCTGTCAGTGCAACTAGCTATTTACTATTCCTTTTGCATGAACATATTTGCTCTGTAAATGGTTCTTATTGAATGTCAGCAAATTCTAATGGAAAACTAAGCACTTAAGTCCCAAAATGCTAATATTTTACAACTTTAGAAATTGAGTGTGCTATCACTTTTATTGGTGATCTATAAGTCACCGAGTTGTGTCTCTACACCGAAAAACAACATATTTCCTCATCTAATAACACATTTTAAGTTAAATGATCTTAATGACGCTTAGAGACTCTAGGAGTAATTGTAAATGGTGTGTTTTAAAGAATTGAGACGCTTTTTGACTCTTTTGTTCCTGCAAAACTTTAATTCTTACATTTCCTCCTTCAGCAAGCTGCATTTTAATGTGCAGAAAGTAAGATTTACACTTCATAAGTGTGCTGACATGCTTTATAGTGTATTATCGCTTACATTATTCAGTTACTCCGTGGGGGGGACATGGCACAAGCTACAGCATATACGTTTTAGAATTACACCTACTTTAAACATTGATATTTTTAGCTACATCAGTGACTCATCTGTAAGCGAATTGCATAATTTTACCCACTTCAGTAAGACTTTCTGAAAAATGGAAGCTTTATCTGTGAATTATAACCTTACAGTACAGAAACAGTCGATTACAATAAAGAATTGGAGGAGGCCTTTAAAAGTAATGGAGCCTCTTACTGTTTAGAGGATCAGTAATCCCAGTCTCAGTGGCTTGAAAGTAAAACTTAGATTCACATTTGTTTTTGGAACCGTTCAATATATTTAAATTTTCTCTTTTTTTTGCGTAAGAGTATCCTAGCATCTCTGAGGTAAAGTGCTATTTATTAAGCTAAGAGCAGTTCATCACCAGGTAAGATGTGGAACAAACTATTGGTCACTCTTATTCACTTTAATGTCATTAACTCAGGTAATTTCACTGGTTATCAAAATCAAATAACTCTCATGACTTGTCAATGATCATTGTTTTTGTATAATATGAATTGCACCTTTCTGCTGAATCTATGATTGCGTTCCTGAAAAAAAGAGGAGAACGAAGGTGCGGAACCGGACTTGTGGAGTCCACATCCTGATATCTTGGTTGATTTCTTTAGATTTTTCACACAAGGAAGCTGTGTGTTTGAGGCATTGCCTTAAAATACTCAACTCAACTCAGATGTTATCAGAATCAGAAGCTGACAAAACCAGGTTTTAACTGTACATAAGCACATAGAATAACCATTTTATGGCCTTTTCTTTTCTTTACATTGATTTTTAAAAAATGTCATGGTTCTCCGTGATGTGAAATTGGGGCTTGTGTGGAAAGGCTTCATCACCTTTCAGTGGCCTTTGTGGTGCTATGTGTCACTGACCTGTGTTTGTTTGCTCTGGTGGTGAGAAAAAGAAAGTTTTCTCATTGCCCGAATCATCTAGAAGTTTTGAACAAGATATTAAGACTAGATTCCTCACCATTTAAATCCACGCTAGAAACTTTTTCCCCTTTTACTGTCCGGTGTCATCAAACTGAGATTATCCGAGTCTTTGTTGAAGAGAAGCCACAGGAGGGAGGGAAAAGGACATGAGTGTTCATACAGAGATGGAAAAAAAAAAGCCCAAGAGACAAAAAAGACGCAGAGATCAGGTCTCTAACAATGACAATGAGAGCATGTCTGACAGCAACTAGGTTGTCAAAAGTCCTACTGTTGTTCTGATGTGAGATCAGTCAGGTCACCAGCTGGTTCCTCTCTGGCAAAGCTGGATTTCATTTTACAGGCCAGTGGTGAGAGTGGCATGACAGGTCTGTTTCCATGGGAACACATTTGTCAATTCTCCGGAGCACGGCCAAAGGCTCGGAGGGGAATCACAAACGAGGTTGTATTACTGGAGGGAAAATTAATCACTAATGACGATTCAAAGAATGGGCTTGGGCAGAATCTGAAAGTTGATTCCGCTCCTGCAGTTCTTCAGTTTCCCCCCTTTGAAATGGAAAGCTGGCGGGGAGCAACAGGATTGTCTTTATTTTTTTTCCTTCCAAGTGGCTCTTTGCTAGCAGAATCATCCAAAAGAGAAATACAGCCGGCAGACGAGGGGATGCCAGCAGTTAGAACATTGTGGTAGTAGTCTGGCTTTCAATTAGAGAGGCGAACC
This sequence comes from Fundulus diaphanus, assembly GCA_037039145.1. Lineage (NCBI taxonomy): Eukaryota > Metazoa > Chordata > Actinopteri > Cyprinodontiformes > Fundulidae > Fundulus > Fundulus diaphanus. The sequence continues at coordinate 20,167,491 of CM073133.1, read as the reverse complement.
GGAAAGCGGAGGGATGTTAAGATGTTAAATTCCTGGCATTGACTGATGCGTGTCTTCCAGCTGCAAAGCACCAAGGACGACTGCTGTGCTGTGGCAAACCATGTTTTCATGCCTCTGGAACTAGATGGAGCATGTGTGGAGTGTTGTGCATCGCTAAGTCTGAAATGGGTAATTACTTTTTTGTGCCAGAAGATTATTAACAAATGAAAAGTGGCAACTAAAAAATATCGATCTGGCAGAATTGCTTCTGAAGCTCCTTTTGTAACAATACCACCCCCGTAGTTTAAAACAAAGAGGGCTTTTTCTTTAACTTCATTCAGGCTGTGCGCAGCAGAATATAGGCTTAGGAGAACCACCCCGAAGCTGAAGCACTTGCATAGACGATAGGAGCTGAAGTCTACTGTCAAAGCAGGAAAGTGTTGCTTGGTCTGGGGGGTCAAGACCACCCAGATCAAGAACGTTTTGTTGAGATGATTAGTAAATTATTCTAAAGAAGTAAGGTTTAGAAAATAATCTATTCATTCCTCAGATTGCTGCCAAAACAGCCTTTCTTCTCTGGAAATTTGGAGATGGCACAGCAAAAGGCACTCTCTGTTTTGAACTGAATGGTGAAAGTTCCAGTTAAATTTGGCCATTGCGATCCCTCTACACACCGTGCTGACCAATGAAAGAAATAAAACAATTAGCAAGAGTGCAGTAATCTTTTTATCACGCTGAAATAAATTTTTCTAAACCTTACCGCAATCCACTGCCATACATGCTCTTGGAGATCCTGGAGACCACAGGTCTAGCCTTAAAGATGAGTGAGTTTAAAGGTAAATCCAGGAATGACATACCAAAATTGGAACAATATATTGGCAGTTCTTGTCTCTAGCTATTTAAAAAAATATTTTGAGCTAAAACTCGAAATAAAATGAAGAAAAAAAACAATTTAGGAGGAAATTATGATACATTTCCTCCTCTCATGCATAAGGCTGGTATATAAAGGCACTGATCTACCTGGTGACACTTCCTGGCCAGAGAAGAATACACAATACCAGAGGTGAGTAGTAACTAGTTACATTTACTCAGTTGTGTTTACTTTTCTTAAGCAAAATGTTCTTTTAGGAGTAGTTTAACTACACTGTACTTTTTACTTTTACTTGAGTCATATTATTACTCAAATATCACTACTCTTACTTGAGTAAACTCTACCTACTGACACTACTTTTAACCAAAATTCACCAGAGAGACAAAAACCTAGAGTTTTATGTTAAAGTGAGACTTCTTATTTGTACAGAAGTTTTGTTATTTTAATGTTATTTTCTATCTGCTGAGCTCATTGAGCAATTTGGAGGTCAAATAAACATACAGTAAACAGTAGATATTGTTATTGGAAATACTTTGCACTGTTCTAACATACTGTATATACATTAACTGCTGTAAGCATTGCTTTCAGGGTTTAATATAGAACAAAATGATTCAGAAAAGTGTTTATTTAGTCCTTAGTGTATCTTTTGTCTTTAAAATACCAGCATTTGCACATAACTTTATGTATTTTTTAAATATTAACTCACCTGCTGTTATGATTCGTTACTCAGTACTTGAGTAGCCTACTTTTTTACTCTTACTTGAGTAATTTCGTGACTGACAACTTTCTACTTTTAATTGAGAAAAAATATGTTGAAGTAGGGCTACTCTTACTTGAGTACAATATTTGGCTACTCTACCCACCTCTGCATAATACTCCCAATGGAGGCAGCCATGGGAGCAATAAGATGAATGAACCACCTCAGCTGATCTTTCTGTATGTGAAAGAACATTAGTTGAGAAAGGTGGGGGGGGAGAGAGAGAAAAGAGAGAGCGTGAGATGCAGATATTTTAGTCACCCACGCTGTCTTTAACGCAGCAGCACCAGCAGGTCTCTTATTGCATCTTGTTAAAAAGGGGTTCTTTTGGAAAAAAAAAACACAAAAAAAACACAAGCCTAAATAAGTGACTTCACCTGCGACAAGGATCAGGGACAAAAGTATTAATAGTATAGCGTCCTTATGCTTACCTTGCCACTAAAATTAAGTTTTCAAAATTTGCTGTCATCCAACAACGTTCAAAGGTTTCTGAGTTTGAAGAGAACTTTGTCTTAATCCAGTTTACAGTTTACTGTAATTGGATTAATATTTGCTTCAGTTTGTTACATTTCTCCATTTTTTGAATCATCCTTTTATTTTTTTTAATCTTTCTTGAATGCTACAATGAAAAAAAAAAGCATTGTAACCCTTGTTCATTGCCTGTTTGTTTGTCTGTTTACCTTCATTATTCAATTTTATGTGTACAATGAATGAACCGGAGTGGCCAAAGAGAAATTTCGCCTCGGTAACACGCGGTGACAATAAAGACTCTTTCAAGCTCTTCAAGCAGTGCAAGAAACAACCATCTCACTAGTCTCAGACGTACGTAAGTAAAAGGTATTTATATAGCATCTTTAACAGACACTAAAAAAATGCTTCACAATAAAATGTGGACGACATTTACTGATCCATTTCCATTCACTAATCCGATGTTGGGTCTTCCTGCCAATAAGAACATATGCTCATGGTTGAGAACAGAAAACTGTAACCATTATTTGAAAACACAAACAACTTTTTCCAAAAAAAAAAGGTTAGTTTGTAATAAGAGCCTACAAATAATGAAAAGCAAATCTGGAGCAATGCCTTAATTAAACAAACTCCTGCAGTCTACATTCAAGTGGCAGGACTTCTGACCACCGTTGCAATATTAGTCCTTCCAGGCCATACCCTGGTCGCGCACATCCATCACATAATTATCTTCCAGCAGCACTCCAGTCCTCTTACAATCAGCACAGAAAGGCCCACTGTCATTGTCAACCTGCATTACAAAACCCTACCCCTCTGCTCTGAGAGCGTATGTGGATTCATTATGTAGCTACCTCTAATTTATGCTAACTTTGTGTGTTAATGAGCTGCATTTGTGACTAAACAAGTGTTCATTTGAATACTCATTCCTCAGATTTGATGGAACAAACACCAGATAAAGAAAATAGTTTTATGCTTCACTTATCATGAGATAAAAAAACAAATGTATGAATAATTTAGTGGGAAACTCTGAGCTGACCATCTGGATGGTCTCTATCCACCCCCCTGGCTCCGTTACTGAATTATTTCAGTCCTCCTACCATTACCATCAGCTCTTTCTCTATATTCCCAAGTTTCGCTTGGCATCCTGCAATTCTGCGCTCCTGGTTCTTGTGGTGAAGAAAGTCCTGGCATCACTCCTGCAATTCCCCAGCCTCACTAAGAGTCCTTGCAACCCCCCCCCCCTTCTATTTTCCCAGATATGTTCCCAGAAGCCTGTTCCTTTCATGGCACAGCTGAGGCTTCCCGCATTCCTCCATTTGGTCTTGGTGAGAACAAACTTGGAGCTGTGTTCAAGAAGGCGGCGCTGTGGCCTGCCTCCAGTCGCCAGGCCTGCCAGGATCTACGAGTCCTTCCAGAGGAACACACCGGTGCCAGGCCGGAGGACTGTAGGACAGGGGAAAGGGAGAAAGAGTAGAAAGCAAATTTTCTACAAGTGAGTTCTAGGATCACTTCGCTGTGACCCACATCCCTCCATTCTGCTCAGAATGCTTCAATAAAAAAAACAACAACCCTCTACCCAATTACTGATGACCCATGTGCTGCCTCCAAAACATGGCAGTGGTGACTAATTAAAACTGAAAGGGTTTCCTCTCCCTGCTTTGTTTTTGCTCGGCGTGGGGGTTTGATTGTGTATGTACATGTATTGAACTCGAAAACCTCGGCTTGCCTATTACCATATTTTGCATAGAAACGGCAGGTAACCGAGCATAACCGTGGTTGTCTTTTTATAAACCACTTGTTGGGAGCAGGGCACTTTAAAAAAGAAGGAGCAAATTAGCAAGTGGTCAAAACGGGCAGTTTCCTTTTCACCAGCCAAAACCTGAGGGCCTGGGGGGGGGGGGGGGGGCGGACGAGTCATCAACCTGCTGCCATGTCTGGCACTAACAGGACCTTCCCATCCAATCTCTATTTCATTCAATTATCATCCCCCGCAACATTGTTTGCCCTCAAGAGAATCTTGCACAGTACCCATAGTTGCCTGACCAATTTCCTTTCCTTTTTAAACACCCAGACACAAAGTTAAAGATGCAAACTCTTCCCCTCATCTATAGGCCCTGTTTGCTCACATAAAACATTCAATTTCTCTAAACAGGTTACTAAAACCATTTTATTCACCCAATGCCGGGATGAGATATTTTTTGTTACGTTCTTTTGAAAGTAGCGAAAAGTCAGAAGTTTGTATCCGCAAAGTTTGATGGCTATAGAAAATATGGGAAATAGATGATAACGATAATGACTTTTTAAGATTCTGGTTTAATCTCAACATTTGGATAGAACTGAGCCACACCTGTGGATGTATTTCAAGGCGACGCCTCAAACACACTGCTTTCTTGCATGCTGAATGTAGGAATGTACGGGTACATTAATGAGGAACTGAGACCAAAGCATTGCTGTTCGACTTTATATAGACCCCAACTTAATAATTAAAATGTGAAAAGGAAGGATTTAAAAGCATGATACTGCATAAAGGGAACAAAAAGTTGGTAAAATCTTCTTGAAATGAATGTATTTGTCCTTGATTTGAGCAGGTAAAAAGGATGATCTGCCAATGGAAAGAGTAATCTTACTCCTAAAATAAGATAATTAGATATATTGCACTTGAAATAAGATGACGGAGATGATTTTAAGTGCAAAAATCTTATTCCATTGGAAAATCATCTTATTCACTGGCTCAAGGATAAATACAGTCATTTCAAGACAAATGTACTTACTTTTATTTCCTTTTTCCAGTGTAAGTCCCTACTACTAAATGTTTTGGAATACACTGTATATTTGCCTCAATCTGTCCCCATTTTAAAAGCAAATATCAGTTCTATGAGACATGCTACCTTATGAAGATGCTATTTGTTGCTTAATGCTTAACTAAAAGTCAAGTTGGTTCAGATAATCACCTAAAAATGTGGGACATTACTTTCTACCTCAGCATCTTAACAAAACAACAACAACAACAAAAAATAAAGATAAAGAACCGAAATGTCTTCTGATATTAAATAGCTCCCTATGTTGATATTAATGGTTAGACATTTTATGGAGTTTCTCTAAAATAATAAAACAACTCTAAATGTCAGCCTGTATATATATATATATATACAGGATGTTTATTAAGATGCGTGCTTGCTGTTTGGTTCCAAATGCTGCACACATTTCATTTGCACTTTATTACCTATGGTGACAGCAGGGCTGGAACTGCTCCCACCTTATGAATCTCCCTGTCAAGTCAGTAAATGCGTGCTTTAGAAAAAAAAAAGCAGTCATGAGGTCTGAAATCAAAGATATACTATACTTACGGAGTCCAACAGCTTTTTGGAGACAGTAAAGCTTGCCTCTACAAGTAAAAATGTTGCTGTTATTGAAATAAGGATTACAAATTGTCAATGGAGAGTCACGACACAGGAATTCCAGCATCTGTTATGATTAACTCTAATCTTCTTTGGATCAGTAGTCCGACAACCTTCTCAAGTGAGGAAAAACAGAATAGGTTTTAACATGCCATGGTTAATATTGCTGTTTATTCTCAAGCGAAATCTTTTACATTCTTCTTGGGAGGGGGGGGGACGCCTCTTCACTTAGACCGGTCCACGTTTCCTCATGTGTTTCCTCTACAGCTTGACACCGTCCAGGTGGCAAAAAACATGCACGCTCATTGCAAGCCTGTTACCGGCTCGTAATCAGCGCGCTCTGCTCCCACCACAGGGGAACTACGGCCACTTTGACAGCTCAAACATCGTATTTTGGCAAAACCCACCGCCGCTTTCTTCAAGCTAATGTTCTCTCATCGGATAAACTAATTATTGTCAGTTTATACACATGCACCCCCACACTTGTATTTATTTATTTGTAAAAGGAACAAGGCATAGCACAATCAATGGTTTTATATGCCTCATCAGATATTATTGCCTCTAAATCCAAGTAGATAAGAGTGCCATAGCTTTGTTTACATGCACAAGATTTTCATGATCGGATTGAAACGTATTCGGACTCAAAAACAAAAGATTGTCGGATTGTACCGTTTATATGGGCACACAATCAATTAATTCGACCAAGATGTGTGTTTGTGTGCGTCTGGCTTTATTCAGAATAGAACCGATGACATGCAGCGTTAACAAATTTCCGTTATAAAAACAACTTCCGTCTTTGCCGAACAAGACAAAAATGCAAATAAAGCAGTAGTGTATGAGTTTGTTTGTCTTCCCAGCGCCCAGGATGGACTTGCACCAGGTTCTTACCTACAGTTGAAATGTTACAGAATAAATAATACTTTTTAGGTCTTTTAATGTTTCTAATAGAAGGATTGTACTGAGAGCACAGACAGTTTTGCTTCCTGACGGTGTTTGTCCAGCCACTTGAAGTGAAAATACGTCACATTGACGTGGGCCGCACACGTGCGCTCAGGTCAGTTTGTCAGATTCAGAATAACTTGGTCCTGACAAGCGTTTACATGCATGTTGACCAGATTTTTCAATCGACATAAACCACCCGTCTCGTTCGGATTACAACTACATTCCGTTTGAGCATAATCTGATCACAGTATCCGGATCGCTGTGGCTACATGCCGCTTTTTTATTCCGATCCGCCCTATATTCCAATTACCTGTGTCCATGTAAATGTGGCTACTCAGAAAAGAACACTGATAAGAGAACACTAGCTTAAAGAAGTAGCAGTGTAATGGTTACCGCTGGTGAACCCGACACAGAGTTAAATTTTTTTAAAAGGTTTATTTGTGAGGGATGAATAGTGGTAGGTGAGGCAGGCAAGCAGGGATGAGCAGGGGGCCAGAAGATGGAGGTAGTGGCAGACCAGAACAGGCGATGTGGATCGGGGAACCACCAGAACGGGCAGAGGAAGCGGCTGGAACTCACGGGGAAACAGGCAGAACTGCAGCACTGCAGTCGAAGCACATCAGACAAGATGAGATCAGATCAGATCAGATGAGAAGAGACGTTCTGGCAGGGATGAGTTGGCTGAGGCAGGTATATGTAGGCAGGTGAACGGGTGAGCTGAGTTGACAGTAATTACTGGCAACAGGTGGAGTTGATGTGGGCTGATTGATTGGAGACTGAGCTGATTGGATAGTGGCTGAGAGGTGACAAGCTGATGGGAAAAGTCCAAAAAAGTCCAAAACAAACGAAAACCTAAACCATGACAAGCAGTGAGCTGACTTTGCTGAAAAATGATGTCTGAGCTTTCAGGTTGGCCACTGTGGTATGACCAGAGCATGCTGGTTACGAGCTGGCAGCGAGCTTGCAAGGAGCGCCGCCTGGGCGACGGGGAGCTGTACGGGAAACACATATCGATGAGAAAATTTGGACCAACGTAACACCAGAGTGCTGAAATTCCTAAAAATAATATACCCATGTTGTCCCAGTAGGTGGCAGTAGTGCAATCAAAAATGTCGAAATTTAAAGGGGCCTAGTCACGTACTATGACTTTACAAATTTCTATGCCACCTGCTCACTCTGGTTGCATACAAAGGTTTTCCAATTAAATTATTGCCCTGTTGGTTTATATTTTATTTCTGAACCAACAATGTTTATGTCTGCTGATCGCGCCCGGTGCAAAGTTCTTTTCAGTCTCAAAAAGGACTAAGTGAACACTATCAGGACAAATGCTTGGCATATTTTGTTTTATTTGAAGATGAAAATGTGGGTTTTTTGTTTTCTTTTTATGGTCAAAATAGGTGGCTGAGCCCCTTTAAAGCATGGCTGTTGTACTGCCTTCGACTTAATGTACCACCTTCTCTCAAGCGTGAACCTTTACAGCATTTGATAAAAGTTAAATGGCAATAGGGTCAGGATAAAGCTAAGAAGACAAAAGAATTGTAAAAACAGTGATATTCTTGTAGGGTTTCTCAGCATTATTGTGTAAAAAGTTCCTTTTAATTTTCTAAATGTTTTCAGTTTTTATTGCTAACTTAATACATAATTTAAAATGTGGATATATGGACTTTAGATACAGTATGGAGCCTACAAAACCCACAGACTGCAGGGTAAATGGATGGACGGTAGACCTATAGATGGATAAAGACATTTCCTATTCCATTTAGACAACATAATAGGGAACAAAGTCTTGAAATCTACATAGTTTTCCACGTACCAGTCTCTTTCTAGAAGCATCCAGACCTGAAAAAACAATCCAATTCCACACTTTTCCATACATTTACAGACTTTTGTAATATCCTAGTTATTTTGTGCTGGTACATATTCAATCCAAAAGAGAAAAGTGCCAAGTAGCCTGCAGCACCACAAAGTCTCCATTTGTCAAACTAAGATAAATGCACTAAAAACTGAGATTTTATAAATGCTTCCCTTGGAGAGATAGCATTAACATTCTTCTTTTTTCCCCTAAGAATACCATCTGTGTCTGAATGACAGGAGCAAATGCAACGGAGGAATGTATTTCCCAAAACCTCTTTGTTAGTGTAGACCTCCCATGGGAGAGTCTGTCCACAATGAATGAAAACAAAAAATAGCGAAAATATACGGGGTGTCTGAACACAAACAAAATCATCAAAAAAAAGCTTACAAAAGTTGACATATTGCAGATGAAACATTTAAATATATATATAAAAAGGGATAAAAAAATTCAATGACTCTTTCCATCCTCCTTGTCAGTCAGATCAGTGTCTCCTTCACCCTCAGCAGCCCCCCCCCCTCCTCCTCCTCCTCAGGGACACTTCAGCCGCTCTCCCACCCGGCAGATGGTCAGGGTTGAGAACTTAACAAGATTCAGCTGCACATCAAACTGTACCCATGTTTTTTGAGTATGAAACACTCAAAAATGTATCTCCTTCAAACTATGTCTGGCACTATATGCCATTTTTTTTATCCCTGCTTGTAGGTAATGGTTTTAGGTATGATTTTATCTTTCTGTAACATTTTTTGAGAAATAACATTGTGAGACATCATATTCTTTTAAAAACAACAACAACAAAAAAAAACAAGAAAATTCAGATCCTACTTATTTTTATTTCTGATGTTTTTTTCCCCACCCCTCATGTTTATTCACCACAAACAAAACCTAAAACTTTCAAGATTTCCCAACAGCAGATGGTGGGATCAGACAAAAAGCAGTGTAAAAAAAAAAGCAGTAGAAAAACAAAACTCGTCGACATACTTATGATTTTCCATCCATTACACAGGAAGAGATTTTTCTTGAAGAAACAGCAGCATCATTCATCGCAAATTAGGGTTCTGGGAAATATCAGAGCTGACAACACCAGCTTCTGAGGCGGGGAGGGCGACCTTTATTCGCTCATCGACAATCCGAGCAGGGAAATTAAATTGTTGCATAAGCTCAACAGCAACCTGTTGCTCGTTACGCTTACTCCTCTGTTCTCCCTATGCACAGAGGTGAAGGAGAGCCTGGCACCGTGTGTTTGATCTGGTCCGGGCCCTCAGGAGCAGAGGGCGTTCAGAGCGCGGTGAGGACAGGCACATCAGGGCAGCCCACAGACAGCTGGCTCCCTCAGATGATGCATTGGCCTTGGCATCCTAATTGGCCCCGGTGCCTCAGCCAGTGCCGCAGCCAGGGGGATGTGGTGTTTCTCTATGTGTCCACTGCATGTGTGTTTTCTGCATATGCCGGCCTGTCCCTATGTGGTACAGAGCATACAGCACTGATTATATTTCCCAGAACCTCTCATGTGCTACACATGTTCACATCCAGCGTCTGCGTTGTGTAGGTGTGTGTGGTCTTTCTTTTTGAATGTACACCCCGTACGGAGCTCTGGACTCAGACGCACTTTCCACTGACCTTTTATCTTGTACATTTGAATCAAATTCACATACGCAGCGACACAGACTTCACTGTGTTGAGAACCTTGCTTGCATTTTTGTATAAATGCATGTAGCTGTGCATGAACCGCTTCACTTTACAATCACTTCTGATCACCATATAATACCACAGAGGCTTCGGTGAAAAGCAGTACCTTGCAAAAGTAATTACACTCCTTGCACCGTTTTATGTTTTGTCTATTACAAGCATACGTTTCAATGTTTTTTGTTTCATTTGAGTCAATGCTTTTTGGGACGCTCCAAAGCTGCGATTACATTTTGGATTGTGTCTCTAACAGCTATTATATAACTAGAAACTACATTTTAAAGCAAATTATGATGTGATAAACAGCCCAAACTCAGTCCAACTCTAACACATGAATATGAACAACAGAGTGTCTTCAGTCAGACGCTTCTTCAGAACCGCTGTGAGACAGACCGCTACAGGAGATCCATCTGTTCACAACATACACCAGAATTTACGACGACTCTTCGAAGGAACTTGGACGAGTTACCACAACATCTAATTTCACTTTGGGATTGTATTTGTGAAGTATTTTTTCAATTCAACTGAATATGTTTTGATCTAAATCATTTGATTGTAGCTCTGGCTGTATGGTCGTGCACCTCAAGCTCACTCTCAAGTCTTTTGCAGCACCGAACAGGATTTCCTACAGTATTCACCTGTATTCACCTGTATTCAGCTCCATCTACGTGCCCATCAACTTCCTTATACATGTCTCCACAGCATGACGCTGCTAACACCATGTTTTACAGTGGGGTTATGTGTTGAGAGGGATTTGCAGTAACTTTTTTTTTGCCACAAATAGCATTTTACAAGTAGCCCGGATCGTTAGGTTTTGATTAGAACTCAGCAGAGCTCCGTTTCCCACATTTGTCTTTAAATTCTTATTTTTTTCAAAACAATAACTTTCGTTAACTTCAGTTTTTAGCTGCTTCTCAGGTAAATGTTGTGTTTACCAGTTTAGATGGACAACTATGTCTTGGAAAGGTTGCAGTTGTGTTTGGATGTTGGCTGGAAAAGTGTTATGGTAAGATGTTCAAACATTTGAATGCTGTCAAATTATGTAGCCTAAACCTGCTTTAAACGCCTCCCTAACCTTCTCCCTGACCTGCTGTGCTCCTTGGTTGTCTTGATGCTGTTTGTTTAACTAATGTTCTCCAATAAACCTGAGGCCTTCACAGAACAGCCGCATGTATACAGAGATTAAATTGCATGCCGAGTTTTTTCCAATGACCTGAAATCTGAAGGCAACTGGTTGCCCCGGATTTTATGTAGGGTTATCAGAATAGGAGGAGCTAAACTCAAATGCACATCACACTTTTCAGATTCTGCTTATTTTTTGACAATTGTATTTGTAATCTTACTTGCTCGTGATCCATGGACTTTGAGTTTAATTGTCATGTTCTGAGTCATTTCTGTGCATTGTTCCATTTTGTCTGTGTTTTCTTTGCTCCGTGTCATTAGTCAGTCTCTCCCGGCTTTCCGGTACTTGCCCCCGCTCGGATGTCATGCATTTAATAAGACTCCCCTGATCCTGAACTCAGTACTCACCTCTCTAGCGCTATTTAAATGCTCCTTTCTTCGGTCAGTGTAGTGACAGGTCCTCCCGTTGGTTTTTAAATCAGGTCCCATTCAGTGCCTTTGGCTCCTCATGTTCCTCACCACTCCACCCTTTTTTTCAAGTTTCATGCATTTTGTCCATGAGTCACCCTAGAACAAGTGTGCTGTCCTTCTGCTTGTGCGTTGTCCCTGTCCTGTCTGGTCTCCATGATGCTATTTGTTCTCCAATGTTCTCTAACAAACCACTGAGGCCTTCAGTGCACAGCTGCCTCTGTGTCATTAAACGACACAGGGGCAGACTCTTTTCATCAATTATGTGAAGGCAATCGGTGAAACTGGATTTTATTAAGGGCTATCTGAGCATAGGGAGCTAAAAGCAAATGTACACTCTGCTTTTAAGAGTTTTTTTTGGAAAACAACAAAGCTTCTTTGTCAGTTTCCAGTCATGCACTATTTTGTTTTGGTGTGCGAATTAATGCGTTTGCAAGGCGCTGTATGTTACTGTGAAGGCATACGGTTGTAATGACCCCACTTCATCATATTCATATACGACAGAAAGAGTGTAATGTCAGCAAAGTTCAACTGGATCAAGGTTTTGAAAAGACGCATTTGTTGGCTATGCTGTGCGCAATGCTTTCATGAGCCGTTGCTGTCATGTCCAATATAAATCCATTTACAAGACAATAAACGGAAGCGACTTGAGATACTTGCATTATCTTGGACTCTCACAAATGGAGTTAATTACTGTTGTCATCCCCTCTGTTCCAAAACTGTCCGGTGACCTTAAGCGGCAACAATGGGCTGGTGGTGAGGGAAAACTAAATGAAAAGGTCACAGGTCCAAGTCTAACAACAGTTTATGTGTGCATCACTGGAGAGGAGGACATTTAAGTCATTCACGCTGCAGGGGAGCAGGGAGCATCATGCGTGGGTAGCCATTTCTGAGGAATATGCTGAGCAATCTCCTCGGTTCTCCTCCTGTGACACTCCATATCGCCAATGAAAGGTGGTGGCTGTGCCAAAACCTGAATGCATATATTTCTAATAGCTGATTAGTGCCTTCACTGCTGCTACCTTATATTACCCCTCCCGCCCTTCTTGTCCAATCTACGGACCCCACAGTGAAGCTACAGGCTATTACAGCAATTTTAACATGACCAATGTCGACTGACTGGAAAAATAGGCTGGGACTTGCTCGGAATTGGAAGTATATAGTGGCCCAATTGCCCCCGTGGTGATGGCAATATACTAGAGTAGCTATAGGCTGGAGCTGCAGTGGGTGTAATTGATGTTGCTTGGTGGCTGCCAGTGAGGTTGAAGGCATGTAGACCACTGAGACATTTCTTCTAATAGGCCCTGCCAGGGGTCACGCCGCGTGCTGCACACCAAAGCACTTACAACACGACTGGCTTTCCGGTGTCTCCTCCAATTCAGACCATGTCACGCGGCAGGAGGAATGCTGTTGTAATGGGGACGTAAACCTATAGCGCGGTCGTCTGACCAACCTTTAAAACTGAAAAACAAAGTTCACGAACCTTTTAAACTTGATAAAACATGATTTATCCACAGAAACTGTTTATTTGTTTTGGTTTTTCTTTCCCCAGAGGAAACAAAGGCTTCTGTCCTACCAAAGGACCCTGCTGTGTAGATGTTAGAAATAGTTGCTTAGTAAAGTTGGAATCTAGGCTCACAGCTGTTGGACAGGTGGTGAGTTTATCAGAGCATAAAGAGTGCAAAGAAAACACAAAAAATGTCTTGTGTTAAGAAACTGAGGGGAGTCATACAGCCGTAGTTAGAAGAATTGTACAATTTAAAATGTAGATTGGAACAAAGTTCACTGACTTGCAAATGTAGAGCTCAGGTAAGATGTTTACATTGCATCACCATGAACACCAATTGCCCAAAATAGAGTAGAGTTAAATAGAGTTTTAGAGCTTTCAATTATTTTACAATAAATAGCTTAGAAATAAAAAAGAGTTGAATGCATAAGTCAAATCCAAAATTGGCCAAAAATCACACGAACCAGAGACAAATATATTCATATTCACTCCAGTTAATATAGGCTTCAGTGCCTTTTAAACTGCACATCCACCATCCATCAAATATCAAGCATAACTAAATTGTGTTTGATAGTTGACCACTTCTCTTCCCGTCTCCAGTCAAAATTGGTAGAATTAATTTACATAGTTTGATTTACTGGTACAAATCTAGCTCTTAAGTGTAGTCCAGACATGTTCAATAGGCCTGAGGTCAAGGCTTTGGAGAATGTCGTCTATGTCAGGATCCCCGGGGGTTTGATTACTTTTTATAGCTCCCTGGGGATCCTGCAGTTTATGTTTTGCACTTTTAGTATGGTTTCACTTTAGAAACTCCTTTCTGCCATTAGTTTAGTTTCTGTTCAGAATGTATGTTAATAGTGCATTCTTGAAACTATTCGATTCAGTTCCTGTTTTATTTAGCTACTGATTTTTATTATTTCAGTAGATCTGTTACTCTTTCATAGTTTAGTCAGGTTTTTCCCTCATGTCTGGCCATTTTCATGTTCTCTGTTAGATTCTGCTATCCTCCTGCACCTGTCAGGTCATTGTCCTCCTCCTCCTGCAGCCTAATTGCCTTTACTCAATTCACCTGTGTTTAATTGCTCCGCCCGCTCTTCCTTCTGTCTCCTCCCGTATAAGTCCAGGCAGTTCTGTCACCATTTTTGTTAGGTCCTCCGTCATACTACCCTGTTCTGGTCTCGTGCCATGTTCACCGATTCCTGTTTCCCCACGTCATCCTGTAAGCCTTGTTCCTTTATTTAATAAGCACCACGATTCATCACGCGACTCCCAGGCTCTTGTTTGTGCTTCGGTCCGTTTCCAACAAATCTGACAGTCTAAGCATAATGTTGGAACACTTTATCCACTCCAGAACCAGTTGTGATGTGTGCTTTGGATCTTTGCCCTCCTAGTTGTGTAAGAATCTTAACCATCTGACCCAAACCGTCACCCTCAGATGAACAGAAAATGTTCAGGAGCAGGCAAGGAATCACCGATGTTCAAGCCTGCCTTAAAGTGTAAACTACTTAACACTGGCAGTACTGTCCAAAGTGGAGCTAGTTTCACATCAATATTACCCAAGGAGTCAGACAAAGAAAAAAAAATCCCCCATCTCCAAAATCTCAGCAAAACTTTCAGTCAATTGTCTGCTGGAGATATATTTTCTAGTAAAATGAGGCAAAGATTCAGCAGTTTGGCCACATTGACAAGAAGAATGCTTAGAGGAGCACAAGCGGGACTTTGAGGCCTAAGTAGCTGTCGAGCATGGTAGTAGCATCATGCTAAGGGTCTGTTTCCATGCCAGTAAAACTGTAAAATTCACAATGTGCTTTGAGTACCTCCAAATGTCTTTTCCTTCTCCTCAAATCAACAGCTGGATTGTTAAAACCTGGACATAATTGGGTGTTCCAGCAAAATAATGATGCAAAATACATTATCTGGGGGTAGTTTTAGATTCAAAATTTAAATTTGATGCCCATATTAAGAAAATGACGAAAACTATAAAGACAAATATAAACTGTTTTCGAATGATTCGACCATGTGTATCAAATCAAGCTGCACAAGTATATTTACATGCAATGATTTTATCCCATATGTCTTATTGTTCCATCGTTTGGGCCTAGGCCACAAAGTCTGTTTTAAAACCTTTACTCTCACTTTACAAACAAGCACTAAAAATATTCGATCAAAAACCGGTGAAGTGGCATCACTGTAAAATTATTAAAAAATACAACATGATGACATTTGAAAATTTTATAAATTTCTCATTTTTAAAAGCTATTTTTAAATGCCTTAATGGTCTTGCCCCTGAAGTAATCTGTAAATTTGTTTTAAAGTATGCAAATGAAGGAATCAGGACAAGGGCTGGAGCTAGTGGGAACTGCAGGATTAAAAGATGTCGGACATCTATGGGTCAGTCCGCCTTCTCAGTGAAAGCATCACATCTCTGGAACTCTTTGCCTCTGGAGCCTAAGTTACAGACTGATATTCGACTTTTCTCCACAAGATTGAAAAAATGGCTCAAAGACAATCAAAAGTGTGAACACTAAACTGGCTTGTACTGTACAGTTTGTTTTAACTTCTCTTGTTTTTTATGCATTTGTGTGTCGTTACTAACCTCCCTCCCCCTTAATGCTTACACCTTTTAAAAGCCTAACCAGGGACGAAGGCTGCAAATTAGCCCATGGCTACAAGCCTTATGTACTTGGACATCGGCCACCTGTTTGGTTGCAATGTTTAATTGTACTGTCCCTGTCAAATAAATAAATAAAAAAAATAATTAAAACCAGTTAAGAAATAAATTAAGTGCTTCTAGAAGGTTGTTCTCAAAGCCCTGACCAAAACCTATGGGAATTCTATGGAATATGCTTAAAACCCAGGTTTGCGAAAGAAAGTCAACCAATGTAAACGATGCACACCGCTTCTGCTCATTATGGTGGCCAAACATCCAGCTGGAATCGTGTCAGAAGCTTGTTGATGGCAACAGAAAGCAAAAATGCTAAGGTGCATTCATACAGAACATATCTGAGTCTATGTGTATAATTCTTGACCAATTTTGGATACACATCTGCAAAAGGTCTGTTGCCCCCTGCTAAGAATCAATAAACCACCAGCCTGGTTCACAGTCTGTTACACGTTTCCAGACCTACTACTGGTTCCACAGGCGCTTGATTGGATTGGGAATCATTCGCGCTGTCTCTCACATGCTACTGTCTATTGCACACTTTTAGTCTCTCAAGGAGTGTTTGTTTGGACATCCATACAAACTGCACAGTTCTTCAACTCTCAAGATTCAAATTTTTGCTAATGACTATTTGTGCGCTTTCAATTTCTCCAGGGATGTTTGTCTGGTAAATTCATACAATTGCACAGTATTTCACTTTGTTGTGTAAACGGACTGCTTCCTGTCTTTTTGACTTGCGCTTCAATGAACTCGAGCTTTTCCATTTAAATTTTTGCTAATGACTGCACAATTTTTAACATACCAGGGAGTGTTTTGTCTGATACTTTCATGCGGTTGCACAGTAATTTACCATGTATGTAAAGGGACTGGCATCTATCTTTTTTGACTCGAACATTTAAATCTTATCAGATGCAAAGGACTATTTGCAGACGTTTAGGCTCTCTGGAGGTGTTATTGGTGCATTCAGCTTGAAGTTTAGGTCTTATGTCGTGTCTGTGTGAATTTTGAGCCGGTGTCTCACCAAAATGTTATTATGGTGACATAATAATAAAGATTTTTGATTCTTGAAAATATTTAAACTTGTTCACGCAGCTCTTACTTTCAAGGTTACTGAAACTGAAAACTTTCACACTCTCACATTCTCAAAACTTCTCACTGAAATGTTTTTTTTTTCTCTTCAAAATATACATACAAAAGCAATGGCCGAAAAGTATAGCCGAAAACAGTTAGAAGAGTTGCCCTAAAGATATTTTAAATAGATCACAATAACAACTGCAACTAAAGAAGTTTTAAATTTGCATATTCCACTAAAACAGGCACAAAGATTGTTAATGGGCCTTTATCAAAACCGCTGTGCTCCCTTTTTGATGAATGTTTTAGTTTTATTGCTGTGGCAGAAAATAGGATATATAGAGATGTTAAGCGGGGCGTCCACACACTTTTATATAATTAGGCCTCGTAATATCATTTGTGCTCCAACCTATAAAAAAACTGTTCAGCTGAGATAATGATGCACTCCTCACTTCAGGAGGATATGAATCATCCCAGTACAAGTCCATGATGGACTGTGCTTATGTGGAACCTAATGAGCCACAGATGATAGATATCATGTTCATTACGAACAAGCACGTCTGAATAACTCACTTTAGGAAAGTGATTGATTTTGCTCGGAGAACCTCAACCTCAAGTTTTTCCAGTTAACGTTGTGATTTGGAGCACACTTCACCATCGCCGGTTGTTTCTGGAACAACGCAGCGCTAGCCAAAGTGACCTTCAGTGAACATCTGAAAGCAAATTTTGGAGCAGTGTGGAATCATCTCAACAGGAATGGTGCAGAGATGTTAATATGGGGACAAATATCTATTATTTCACTGATGCGATTCTCCAACAGAACCAATAGTAGGTTTAGGCTAATGTTTAGGGATTAATAAAGTACTTCTGCCACTTTAAAACGCTATTTTCTACACATTTCACAAGCCTGCATAGTGTTACATTAATGCCTCAACTTTTCAGGCCCTGTCTCTAACCTCAGGGAACCAAGGCAACCACCTGTAGGTTAAGTGCAGCACAGGAGGCTTTTAGTTTGAAGTTCAGCAGCCTCTAGATAATACTGTCAGCATATTAGCCAGGCTGATCCTACGGAGGAATATGCCACTATGCGGCACCCAGGGAGCAATCTGGGGTTAAGGGTCTTGCTCAGGGAGCCAGAGTGGCAGTCTGTGGGAGTTGAACTCAGAACCTCCAGGATCCAAGCGCAATGCTCTAACCACTAGGCCACCACTCACCCAAGGAAAGGAAAAATGGACTAAACTGGACATTATTGCAAGAAATTATCAACATAATGCAACAGCTGTTATTTTTGCAAAACACTATTAGCCACTTCTCAGGCAAAGACAAGGAAGGTTAAGAAATCTCATTATTGCATTATCCTGGTTGATATCATGGTGAAGAAGTTGTTATGAAAACATTTTGAACATGCATACAAGACAAGGAAAAAAAATGTGGCATAATTATAGAAAGTATTTGGCCCCTTACAGATTACTTCTGTTTTTGGCTTTTCTTCAACACTAAATGTTTCAGATCATCAAACAAACCTTATACGTACATACGTAGCGTAAGTTCCAGGATTTTTGCAGACGTCTGCCCCCTCTGGTGGCAAGTTGAAATGACACCAGTGTTGTGCACCTGCATGGGAGAAGAGGAAAAGAATCTGCCGCTGCGACTTCGTAGCTCTTTTGTTTAGACGTAATGTAGGCGTAATGTCTTCTAAAGTAAGAAAGCTATCTATATTGGCGTTAGCCTGTGTTATCTCACTAAAGCATAGGGGTGCACAATATTTTAATTTAGTCTGTCCAGGTGCTGCATAGATGTCCTTATATTCAGTTTGGATCATATTTTTCAAGCCGTTCAGTTTTCTGTATTTTCTATTACGTTTCATTCTTTTGTTTTTCTTTCTATTACGTTTCTTAAACAATGACATTACAGTATTTGCTGCAGAGGTGCTACACTCAGTCGTGGACTTCCGGCTAACTCATTTCGAGCATCTGCCTTTTTTTTTCACCGCCATTTTGAAGTCCAAGCTCAAGAATCGAAGTTACAAGCTGATAAGTGAAAAATGTTCGGTTGTTCATTACACCGTCCCCTAGAATACTCCAAGAATAGGGTGGTGGGGGGGAGTGGAACACACTGGAACGTGGAGGCAGCTGGGGTGTGAAGTACCTTCTTTGTATTTAAAGAGACAGCACCAAAACGAGTTGCTTTTAGACAAACCTCAGAATTTGGGTAAAAGAGGGGCTGTGGGGCAACGATAACGGGAAATTCAGACCAAAACGTGGCAGTTCCACTTTTTATAGACCACAACTGAATGATTTCAATGTGAAAAGGAATGATTTAAAAGCATGACATGTTCCCTTTAAATAATTTTTCAAAAGCTGATTAAAATTTTACCGTCCATATCCAGGCCGGATTAGTGCCTGACCGGTGAACTCAAAAAAATAACCTGTCTGACAACATGAAGTGGGTAAAATGATCTAAATTATCCACACCTGCACTGAAAAAAACTAACTAGTAAGAATTAATAAAAACATTTTGATAACAATTTGCTCAAACGTTTTTTAAGTACATTTAAATACCATAAATTCAAGTATACCTTACTCTTCTATATCTAGTAAAACATACTAAGCAGTATAAATTTGGTAATGTTTAGTTAGTTCATTTAAATAGTGTTACATGTACCTAATAATAAGCAAACTTGATAGATTTTTTATTGCACTGATATAGATAACTTGTAAGATTGTTTAGATAAAATCCTTGTAACAATTTGCATTAGCATTTTTAAGGTAAATTTCACTGTGGCAATATCAGATATGATTTACTTGTCAGTATTAAGTAAATTGTACCTGCCAGCTCAATTAATAGTCATGTATTCACTGATTAACTGTTACTAAATTATTTTACAAATATGCCCTAGTTGTGTAAATAAATTATGTAAAGCAAATAACATATTGTCAAAAATATTGCCAGCATTGTAATGAAATTATCGAGCAAATCTTATGTCTAGTATTTACCTATTCATAGCAAATAAATACCTTTTAGTTATTTATTTTTTGTTTTAAAATTATTGGATTTAAGTTACATTAATCATTAATTTTATGAAAAATGTACCACTTTTAAAATAACTATTAATAACACATGGGTTCAAAAAGGCTTAAACATCAAAATTGAAAAAAAAAAGAAAATATTTTAAACTACATCATATATTGACCTGTAATAATGCAACATGCAGAGTGTTAACTGAGAATACTTTGCTTCTGTTTTTTTTATTTAACACCATTCTATGGCATAAATCAAAAACAAATAAACATAACCAAACTAACTCTGCACAATCAGAAAGATTTCTTACCTCTACCTTTTCAGTAAACATTGTAAAATTCTGTAACAAGCTCACTTTACAGAGCATGTTCTCCAACAAAACTGGTATGGTCTCTATAAAAAAGCACAAAAGCAATAATAACATCAGCACTTGGACTATTATACCTGAATTGTGTCATGAAAACCTTAAGCTCAACAGAATTACTCAAATATTACAAGCATCTGAGAATTAACTATTAGGTATGACCAGAATAAATTAAATAAACCAAAAGCAGTTAGCTTATATTACAAAAAAATTAGGCTTATAAGCAGTGTGCATGCTTTCCCAGTGCTGCTGCAACCTGACAAAATGTCCTTGCAGTCAATAAGGATGGATACAGATGTGTTGGATCCTCTCCAACAGCATCATGGATGACCAGTAACTTGAGCTTGTGTTGAGTCACATAATTGCAACCGTCCTCTTGCACACATTTTTAAATGAAAAATAAAAATGTATTAATTTGAAATGGTTTCTGTCTCTTTACTGAATGTAATCATTAACTAGAGTACCAGCGCATGAAAAACAAATCTTTTGGAAGCTCCTCCGCTTCCAAGACCATTGTCAACGTTATTAGCAAGTGTCTTCAAATCAAGCAGTTAGCTACGGATGTTATTGCAAGTGTACATGGCATCTAGGCAGAAAACAATTAAACTACTACAATCATACACATTGTGAGGAAAATACCCACCCCACCGACAAGTTGTCACACATGAGCAGAACAAAAAGTATTTACATTTGGCAGATCTAGCAGCTTCACGGCTACTTCCAACCATCTGCTTGGTTGCATATGTGCAAAATGAAAAACGTTTGAAAATGTACATAGTATTTCTGGGTTGGTGGGAAGCGACTACAAAACCCTCGCAACGTATTGGTAATCATATAGTAAGACTTATCAATATATACAGTGCTTTGACTACATGAATAAAATATGTATATTTTGTTAATTATTGCTTAATAAAGCGCCATTCTCACTGGAGTGTAATGCCCCCATCCAGAGAAATTGAAGAACAGATGAGAAACAAACTCATTCTGGGAAAGCAAGGCAAGGCAAGGCAAGGCAAATTTATTTATATAGCACAATTCAGTACAGAGACAATGCTAAGTGCTTTACATGATTAAAATATAGGAAAATAAAACAGAATAAAAGCAAGTAGGAATAAAATGTAGAAACAAAATAGAACATTAAAAACAGTTGAACTAATGATGTTTCAGTAGAACTGTTTAACTAGAACAGTCAAAGGCAATCCTAAACAAATGTGTTTTTAATCTTGATTTAAAGGAACTCAGGCTTTCTGCACTTTTACAGTTTTCTGGAAGCTTGTTCCAGATAAGTGGAGCATAGGAACTAAATGCTGCTTCTCCGTGTTTAGTTTGCGTTCTAAGTATGCAGAGAAGGCTGGAGCCAGAAGACCTGAGTGGTCTGGAGGGTTGATGCACTGATAACAAGGAAGGGCTGCATTGTAAAGCCATTTCTAAGGCTTTGGGCTAACCACAAAGAAGGACCTTGTTAAACAAATACAGAAAATAAGGAACAATGGTGAATCTTCTCAGGAGTGGCTGGCGAAGCAAATTTAATCTAAGGGCACATGGATTACTCATCTAGATGGTCATAAAAACCCAGAACAATATCTTAAGCACTGCAGGCCTACCTCGCCTCCGTTAAGGTCATAGTTCATGATTCTACAGAGAGAAAGAGAATCTTACCTATAAAGAGCATCTCACCATATGGTAAATGTAAAACATTTTATCAGTTCTGTAAAAAGGCCAAAACTTACTTTACTCAATTTGATGGTTTTTGTCAAACATTTCAACATTACCTTCTTTTCTGTTTTGATATGACTTGCTGCTAATTCAGCTCATAGCATGATTTCTTCACAATGTGTGTGTGGAATGAACCCCAGAACAACGTCCTGACTTTATAATAAACTGCATTGACTAAATGAATTGCTGGCGTTTTTATGTGCTGTTGTTTGACAAATTTTCTGTTTTAGTCCGATTAACACTAGCTTGCCTTTCCAGTACCAGACCTCCCCAATAGTTGTTTTGAAAATGTTTAGCATCCCTAGAGTGCTGATATTTGCACTCAGAAAACCTTTTTCTAACATCTTTTGTGTTAAAATACCTTAGGGGTTATGTGTAGCATTGGCAAGTTCATGCCATACTCTATTCTGAAAGTCTAAAAGCATGCATTTTAGTTTTATTGGTCACTTTAAATTGCCCTCGTCTGTGAGTGTCCTTGCATAGTTGTTTGTCTCAAGTGTGTGTGCTGGCAAGGGAATGTACTGTCCAAGGTGTAGCCTGCAGTTGAATCCAACAGGTTTGAGGGTTCAAACTTTATTGGATTAATGATCCATTAAAAATCTAAAACCAAAATACATCCGGCAGGCTGTGGTTTCCTTTGTCTCTGCCTTTTGTTTCTATTTTCAAAAGCTGTGGTGAGTTGCTTACTTTACAAAAGAAGAGCTTAACACTGTGATTCCAAAAAAGTAAAAAAAAAAACAACTGGACTTTTTTCCGAAGTTTGAAGACGTTTTGCTTCCTATCCCGGAAGCTTTCTGAATTCAAAGGAAGCGAAACGTCTTCAGACTTCGGAAAAAAGTCCAGTTGTTTTGTTTTTTTACTTTTTTGGAATGACCATGACCTGACTGACTGAGAATCTTCACCAGCATATTAACACTATGGTGTTTAAAAGAAAAGTGTTTTCATCAGAAAAGTTCTAAACTGTCAGGATTTGGGTTTTGTTTTGGCTGTTTATTAATTTTGATTTATTAGTTTACTCTCCAGCTTTTAAAATCAGTTTTGGTTTTGGGTTCTTGTTTGGTTTCTATTACAGCTTGTGTTTTGTTTAGTCTTAGGTTAAGGTTCTGTTTTGGTTTATGGAATAGTTTGGATTTTATTGTGGTTTGATTTTGTTTTATCAGTTCACTTGGCCTGTTAAGTGCACTTCTCGGTATCCAACCTTTAATCAGTCATTCAGTTCACCTGCCAGCTATCTGCCAGCTCACCTCCTGGTCAACACCCTGTCACTCCTCTTCTCCAGTCACCATCCAATCAGTTTCGGTTTACTTCCAGTCACTTCCCGGTTCCTGATAAGCTCCACCCATGCCAGTAATTAGTTTTCACTCCATTCACCTGCTCTCTCCCCTATTTATACCTGCCTCTTCCTCCTGCAATCTGCCAGATCAATTTGAGCCACTTGGTGAGTCTTATCCAGCGTTGTAGTTCTGATAGCCCTGTTGATACCGACCCGATTGCCTTTTTTGATTCTGAGCCAGCCTGATCCCTGAACCTGATTTTCTTGCCCTGTATGATTGCTTACCTGTTTTTCTGACCTGGATCTGCCTTGGGATTTTCTGAGTTTGCCTCATCCTTGTCTGTACCTTTTGCCTGTTTTGGACTGCCCTTCGTGTACCGGATTTTGGACTGCCTTTTTAACAATTGAGCCTTGCCTGTCCCTGTTTATTAATAAATCCTGTTTGTTTTTTTTTGCTTAAAACCTCTCTTGTCTGGCTGAATACTGGGTCCTCTGTCTCTGGTTCATGACACTAAACAGGATTTTCTGTCCCTGATACCGATCCGATTATTTTAAGATTAGGCATTTACCAGGAAGGATTCAGACTTCAATTTTTCCTTACAAAAACAATGGCATGTGCTGAATAAGCTTGAAAATTCAGCTGTAAAGTGAAGCTAAAGAGTAAAAAAGGACAGCAATTCTTCTGTATTTACTCACTTACCAACGGAATTCCAGACGCTTGAACCATTGAAAGCGACAAATACTTCTTCCCATCTAGTGTTTCTCTGTCACGTGTTCTAAAGGGAGACCGTTACTAGATCTTCTTCAACACACACACACACACGTACAGTCCAAAACCAAATTCACGGCTTGCTATCAGACGGTACTTCCACACAGAGCACTTAGTCGAAGTACAGGCCGACGCTTGCATGTTTACTCTCTGTTCTGATGGGACCCGTTGAAAATTCGGCTCGTGAAACGTTTCAGTGCCATTCCAGTTAGTCTGCAGTCTAAACACATCAAGAAAGGGTCTCTTAAACTTGGCCCTTTGATTTAAATATTAATTTAAATGACTACTGTTTCCGCTTCTTTGCGTCATCGCTGACAGCTCCCTGTTGGGTGTACAGAGCAGATCGCACCACACACACACACACACAGGAAGCTGCAGCAGTCAGTACAGTCTCTCTTTCACTGTGAAAGGGGAAAAAACACTTTGTGTTAGAAAAAGGGCAATTTTTTTTAGATTAATAAAATGAGCTGCATATGATACAGCTGAGCAATGTGTGCTCAGAGCACTAGGCAGTGATTTAAAAATATTTGCACAGAAAGCTTACTGAGGGCGTTGCTCATAAGTTACAGAATATCAAAAGGCATGGAGAGTTAATTGAAGTCAGGGACTTTATAACAATAATTTAAAATGGTAAAGATCGGGACCCCATCAATACTTTTGATGGTTTATTTAAAAACTACTGTAAAGGCTCAGCCTCTTGAACAAACATCTTTTTCCTTCTTTTTTTTAACGGCGGTGTTTTTTAGGTAGCAGATTTTTAAGAAGTATTGTATTTTTTCCTTGAGACTGTGTTCAGTAACAGTGTAAAATTAACAGCGGTGTGTTTACAGTAACACCCAACTCACTGGGGGAAAAGAAGACTGTTCATTATGAATCTGGCAAATTACTGTGCCATTATTTAAGCATATTGAGCCAAGAAGCCACACAATAACACTGTTGATAATCATGAAGAGTGATTGCTATTTCAATCCAATTTAATAGAATACAAATACGTTTTGAATAGTATTATCTAAACCAAATGAATGGTTTTATATATTGTTTAATTTAACCATGTTCTATCTCCCAGCAAAATAGATATATAAAGTACAAATCAAGGCTCAAATTGACATTAAAATGGAAGATATTGGAACAATAGAGTCCCTGTTCCCAGCGAAAACAGTTTAAAATCAACTTAGACAAAGAGGGGAAAGACCAAGAAAGAAAAAATTGCTCCACAACTGAGATATTCAAGCTTGACAGAGATTTCCAGCTCCACATATAAACAAGGAGAAAGGTTTTATGGTCAGATTAGGTAAAGCTTGATCAGTGTGGCCACAGTGATGGGAAGTATCTTTGGAGAACTTTATGGTGAGGCTTTCAAACCTAAAAACGATGTCATAGTTATCACATGTGGTTGGGGTACCGTCATGCTGAGGGACTGCTCTGTTACCTGTAGCACTGGGCAAAATAGTAGGATTAGTGAAGCTCTACCAAACTTAACTTCACCTAAGTGTTTTTAAGGGAGTTTCATACAACAAAACAACACATTTCCTGTCTTTAGACTTTTCTTCTAATGTGCGGCACCAGCTTACATCTGAGTAAACTTGTTGTATAAGGCATGTTGCTCTTTTACTTTTGCCTCTAGAAATTCCCAAACTACCAACTTTGCAAGTAAATGCTGAACTGCTTTGATTTTCTGTTTAAAAGTAGAACCACAGACATGCCAAGAACACTGGTATTCAAGTTCTGCAGTGCAGGTGATGCAAACCCAAGAAAGTAAGACATTAAAAATGTGTTTAATGTCTTACTGTTCAAGGAAGATATTTCAACAAATTATTTCTGGTTGTTTTTTAAGGCTTCAAAATTCAGTCTGTGAATTTCTCTTAGGTTTTGCTTCACAGTCTCCTTAAAGTTATCCCTGTTGCTTGCGTGCCTTTTTGTACCATACTTTGTCTTTTCACATATAAGTCCACATATATGCTTACATACGTCACCATCTAAACAGCCGTCTTTAGCAATGTCCTTTTGGTCCTTTGCATCATTGTGGAATTTGATAGTGACGTATGGCTGGATATCTGTCAGATCAGCAGTTTTCCTCATGGTAGTGTAGAGCGTATCATAACACTTCTGTATTTACAGCATTTTTTTCCTTGCCATTATGTAATGTTATTTGCCTGTAAGCCATAATTAGTGAAAACCAACTCTTAAGATCTATAACTGTGTTTGTGATTGAAATATGCCAGCTTCCCTTTTTGAATTCAGGCATTTAAATAATTATATTTTCAATGAAATTGTGATCTATTGAGACGTGTGTGCGGTAATGATGCAAAAGTGTTTTCCTTCGTTGTGTCATTATAATCACTTATTATTTTTCTTAATTTTCATGACCTTTTTTGCTGACAATTGTCACAAAAGATCGACTCACTGGAACCAAAATCCAATTATTATTAACTATAACACACCTGAAGGCCATCAGGCTTCAGAATTACTTTATGACGTCAACACCCACTGTGTGAATTTGTGCGTCTCTGCTATGTACCCCCATCCACAAACTGCTGATAGCTGCAAAACCTGGAGAAAGGTCACGCTGCTCCAACAACGTGTCCGTCAACCGCAGATCAAACGACTCGCACTGACACTTTCCTACCTGTACTGTGCTTTGAGCTAGATGTGACGTGACATTTTAGTGAATTTGTCCTTCAGAATCAACAACCGCCGCATGAAAACTTTATATCGTGTAGAGTTGGCAAGTGCAATTTCACAGAAGACATATCAAATCATCAAATCTAAGTCTTATTTCCACAGAGGGATTCCTACCTCACTGTTAGCCCCACAGTGTCACATCACTCACACATGTGAATGCTGAGGGCGCATAGCCCACAATGTCTTTTTGTGTCTTCTGGTGAAATATTTTAGTTTTGATCAATGTTTCATAAAGTGATCTGTCATTCAAGGGGCAAATATCATTATTGAGAACTTTACACTCTATAAATATTAAAAGTACAAAACAAACAAATTATTACCAACCTTTCCATTGGTTTTCAAAGCAAATAGGTTTTGAAAAGCAATTTTGGATAAACAAAACAGCCTTTGTAGCCCCACTTCTCTTAAAAAGATGATGATCTACAGTATCTAATGGAATATTGTCATACATAGGACAGAAATATGTCAGATTGATGAGTGGCAGTCTATCGGCAACTTAGAAAAAGGATGGAGTGAGCGCTCTTGCTACAAAGCTAATCTATGCAGGAAATGGGAGTGAAGTTGCGTAGAAGTTAAAAGGTGAAGAAGAAAGATTCCTTTTCATTCACTAAATATAGTCTTTTTTTTTGCCCGAGGTGAGAAAACAATTTAGATCTAGTCTTCAAGGGGAAAGAACGAACCCATAGCTAAGGGAGGAGGACACAACAAAGTTCATGCCATGGCTTGTACAGATACTACAGCTTGAAAAAGGAATCAACGGCCAGCTCACAATGCGACTCTGGGTATTGCTTGTGAGCACAACGTTTATTAGGTAAGAAAAGGCTTTATTTTAGAACAGTTTGTCCATGTTGTGTCCTTGGTTGATAAACCAATACCAGCTTTCTCTGAACAACCTTTAATTGATCCCAAATAGCAGCATTAACAGATATTTTTTATCTCTTTTTATTATTGTCATTTGATCGTGAATGCATATTTGTATCTCTAATGCCACAAGTATTTGTAAAATATTAGATTTTGTCAGATTGATTTCAAGGAGCTCAATACAGTTTTTCATGTTGAATTATCTGATAAAATATTAGGTTATTTGTTCATTTAAGAATTTAGTCCTAATGACAAACAGCACAAACATTTAATTCATAACCTACTCCAGCGCAATTTTATAGGCAGACAAGATGGCAAGAAATTAAAGAAAAAATTGTTTAAATTAGTCAAGACTTAACTTGAACTCGCTTTTATAATCAACATCATCTTTATTGTCAATGCAACATACATACATTGCAGATACAGAAGTCCACGCATTAAATAAAATAACAATTGTTTGTTGTTCTAAGTATGTTCTAAGTATTCCATTTATCATATTTTAGTCACGGAGGTGAGTATGACAAATTTGAGCTACAAGCCTGAAAAACAATTGTAAAGGAAAAGTTAGAATTTCCAAAAAATCTAAAGATACTTTATTAATCCTAAAGAGTTATTAAATATTGGTGTAACTCATCTTATGCAGGTTATAGAGTTGTTTTAGATGCTAATGGCAGTGGGCAGGAAGGATCTTCCTTAGCTGTCTGTCTTACAGGAGATCTAAAAAAAAAAGGTTTAAATAAAACTAACTACCCTTTAACGTTCTTCAGCAGCAGCCTTCAGAAATCCTCTCCAGATGCGAGTGAAAGTACAACTTTAGAACTATAAATGTTTATTTTACTGACATGTGTGCTTGCTTAAAAGAGCAGCTTCTGAAGGAAAACAGTTGCAAACTGTGGCCACACTGACGCATGTTTCTGTTAGTTTGGTTTCAGCTGCAGGGACAGGGATAGCACGCATCAGATTACTGCGGCGCGTCGCACCCCAGCCCGACTCGTCGAGGCCTCCCTGTGTTCCCAGCCAGAGTACTGTTCCTCATTAACATTTCACTGTGGTGGGTGACCCCGCAATTCATTTACAGACAATTGCTTCCTGACAATGTTTTTCTTTCTTCCTCTCAAAGGAGAGCAGGCCATTTCTCTCCAGAATCTTAATGTCTTGTAAATCTACAAGTCAGGATGGGCTTACAGGGAGCAGCTACTTCCTTTTGCTTTTGGTGAGCGTTATTAAGAAAATCAATTAGAGTGCTGAACTGAAGACAAAATGGGAGGTGAATGGGTTGAAGGGTGAAAACATTCCCCCTTACTGTTGGTGTGTTTTTTATCTCAAGACACAAAGGCGTTTTCTCTCTGCTGAAAGGGAGACATTTGCCAGGTTTGTAGTTGGCAGAAGATCTGGGCGACACAAAGAGGGATCAATACTCAGTCGTCTGGAGGGTGAATTTACAATCAATGCCTGTTCAGGGGCAGATGCAACAATTGAAAAGTTGCACACATCCATAAAGATGTCTGCTTGTGGATTCCTTTGAATTCAGCCGCCATCAAATTTTTTTAAAGGTTGCCCTAATGTGTGAAAAATGACTTGATATTGATTGGGTCTGTGCCAACACCGAACGCATGCTCTCTGAAAATCAGAGCTAAGACATGTGCAATCAAGTAGAGGTGCTATACAAGTGCGCGGGTTCCTTTGTGCATTCCTGAGATGCCCCGACTTAATGAAAGCCTTCAAAATTCAAATGATATGTTTCTAACTGCTTTCAACGTGATTGTGCACAAATGTTGATAATTTTAGCTTAAAGCCGATGAAAACCCAGCAGTTTAAGAAACTTAAATATTACATAAAACATTAAAAAGGGACTTTTTAATATAAAAGTGTTGTTACAGGCCAAGACAGTCTCGATGAAGAGAGTGTTGACTTGACAGTTGTCCAGCGGACAGCCACTGACATCCACCTCTACAAAGGTCATTACTAAAGAAGCTGGTTGATCACTGCTGTATCCTAGCAACAGAAAGTTTAGTGGAAGGAAAAAAAGTGTGGTTGAGAAATTTGCACAAGGTCCACCGGGAAGTTTCCACAGTTAGCGATGATTTAAGGAGACACGTCACCTGCTGGTGTTGGTCCACTGTGGTTTTTTATCAAGTCCAAAAACTGCACAGATGTCAGAAAGAAAATCATTTTGGTTTCTCCTGCTGATGAGCTTCATGGAGATGAGAATTTATTTTCCAGCAGGACGTGGCAACCTGCCCACACTGCCAAAAGGAAGGATGCCTGGTATAACGACCATGGTATAACTGCTCGATTGCCCACCTAAACCCCAAAGATAATCCACCAGAGTGTTAAAGATCATGGGATAACAAATGCTGGAGCTGCAGAAAGCCGTTAATGGGGAAACAACAGACAACTCATGGATGGCGAAGACGTCGCAGATGTGGCGTGCATAAACAATTGGAAAGTTATTTTGGGGCAGAATGGACACGTGGATATCCCTGGAGGCAGGCTATTTCACAGTCTAACAGTGACACGTATCCCAAAGATGACATGCAGGGGTGTGTCC
This sequence comes from Fundulus diaphanus, assembly GCA_037039145.1. Taxonomy (NCBI): domain Eukaryota; kingdom Metazoa; phylum Chordata; class Actinopteri; order Cyprinodontiformes; family Fundulidae; genus Fundulus; species Fundulus diaphanus. The sequence continues at coordinate 20,137,471 of CM073133.1, read as the reverse complement.
TTGCTGATCCATATAAGCTGACGTAACCGAGAGTTTGGAACTCTCCATTTCCTGATTTTATCCTTCCTGCATTGTTTTTATGTATGAGAGTCCAGTATGGAAGTTGTATCATTCCTCTGGCTTGTATGTTAAGGTATAATTTCTGTTACAATAGTCATTTATTACGAAAGAAGTTAACATGAAAAGAAGACCACCTTTACAGGGTAAAGGACATGGGAGGATGGGAGGATGTTGTGATATGCCCAAAAGGCACATCACAACAAGAGCTACAGTACCAGAACCACAATGTAGACAAACTGAAGGCTGATATTAAAGCAATCTGGGCTTCCTTAACCCTTGACCTGAGATATAAGCTTATGTCCTCCAAACCACAGCACTGGGATACTTTATGCAAAAGCATTCCTGACCAAGTATTCAGGGGGTAGATGGTACAACACATGAACTTACTTGTCAATAACCTCATATCTGTATCCAAAACTCTTGTTTTGGTCTTTTATTATACTGGAATTTTTATACTGGACACTGGAGTTTCACCTTCTTCATTTATTTACTGATATAAAATGCACTTTTTTTGGATTTATTTTAGTTCATAGACATGTGCAGCACATTCAGCAATGTACAAAGCACTGTAAATCACACTTAATTCACTATATATATATATATATATATATATATATATATATATATATATATATATATATATATATTTATTGATATTTACATTCCTGAAAACCTAACCTAAAAGGAGGCATTCAGCTTCCTAATGGGATGTCTGGTCAAAACAGCTGCAGGTAATGATTTGTTTGAATTAGTTTTAACGCAACACAGCTGTAGTATGTTAGCAGGCTTCATTATAAGGAGTCTCCCATCAATTACACTCAATAAAAAAACATAACTGTCATCTTTAAAAAAACATGCATAATTGATTACGAATATACTGTATGAGGTAGAGTGGTTCAGCTCAAGAGAGGATAAAGCAGATCTTTACCGTTATCATTTCAAAAACACTTATAAGCCCAGTTATTTATTTGATAGTAAATTTAAAACTGATTGTGTTATTCTGCGTCCTCTCCTCGTTAACTAAATCAGCACAAGCCAACCAAAAATTATCCATCTACAAGAAAAACCTACAGATACAGTTCATGGACCACCATAATCTACAAACAAAACAGTAAGTTGGAAAGTGTATGAGCTTGGCAATTTTATTTTGTAAAAGGCAAACACAAAAAACAATAAAAATGGGCCACAGGCTGTAGCTCAATTCCAGCTTTTACAAATACATCTTCAATTTTGAAGTACTCACGTACCAATGTTCTGTGAATCTCAGTGGGTGATTGTGGGTTTTAGCCTAAATGCTATTTGGTAACGTCGAAAAAGAACTATATATAATGTGATTACAGTTGATTTACCATCTCAGACAAATAAAGAGGTAATAAGACAATTCAGCAACTACAGCTAGACATGCAGTAAAGATAAATATGAAGTGTGCTTTAATTCAATTCAGTAAAATTTTATTTATATAGCGCCAATTCACAACACATGTTATCTCAAGGCACTTTACAAAGTCAAATTCAATCAAATTATACAGACAGTTTGGTCAAAAAGTTTCCCATCTAAGGAAACCCAGCAGATTACATCAAGTCTTGACAAGCAGCATTCACTCCTGAAAGAGCGTAGAGGCACAGTGGACAGTCTGCATTACTGATGATGCAGCAATCCCTCATACTGAGCATGCATGAAGCAACAGTGGAGAGGAAAACACCTCTTTCACAGGAAGAAAACCTGACCCATGTGAAACAAGTAATGTTTCCCTAAACCAAAGGTTCTCAAGCTTTTTTCTGTCATGCCCCTCTTTAAAGAACGGAAAACTTTCAGCCCCCCATCCCAACAATATGAGTCAAAAATGTTACTTTGATTGTTTTCCCTCCTAATGCAGTGAAGTTATTGTTCTGTGGATTACCCAGAACCCTTTGCTACTCATACTACTGACCACAGGTGCAGGCCGAACTGCAGAAGGTGCTGTTGTCACATTTAGGAGAATTTAGCTATATGTCCCCACGGACCTTTTTAACTGTAACACCTGTTCTGTATTCCACCCCCCCCCCCCCTTTCGTGCATTCACAAACCCCAAACTTCACATTCTCATAAAGCATAGAATTCATGGTTCCATTAATAATGGCAAGTCGTCCAGGTTCTGAAAGAGTGAATTGGCCCCAGACTATTAAACTATCACCACTGTGTTTAACTGTAGGTATGATGTTCTTTTTCTGGAAAGTTGTGTTATTATTGTGCCAGACATAATGGAACCCATAGTTTTCCAAAGTGTTGCTGTTTTCTCTCTTCAGTAAACAGAATATTTTTCAGTGTTTGGAATCATCAATATGTTTTTGACCAATAGGAGATGGTTTTGTGTTTGTTTTGGCCAGCAGTGGCTTCCAGCTTGGATCTCTCAAACAGATGGACCAAGCAAGTGAGGCATGTAGTACTTTAGATATTGTTCTGGGTTCTTTTGAAACGTTCTGAAGAGAAGCTCTTGGAGTCATTTCGGAAGACCAGCAACTCCTGCAAAGGTTCACCAAGGTTTCATAGTTTTATTAGTGGTCAATTTTTTTCATTATGGTTTGCTGCAGTCCCAAACTCCTAGAAATGATTTTTTTTAAACCTTTCCAGGTTGATAGGTGTTAGTGGCCTTTATCAGTTCTTGAATGCCTGAATGTTCTATTCCTGAAATTAGTGTTGATTTAGCCTACTTCATGTTGTCAAACAGGACCTATTAAATGTATTTCTTGCATCTCGAGGTGAGGGAGTACTCAGACATGGGTGCGGCTTACTAAATTTAAAAGAAAATGCAGACATTCACAGTTCATAGATAACTAATAGAGGGTAATTACTTTTACATAGGTCCAGCAAAGCTCTTTTGTGTATATTTACCATAACTAGACCACATGACTGGAAGTATGATATTGTGCATGTGCGCAATGGGTAAATGAGGAGAAGCGATGGAGCAGAGCGAGGCGGCAAGGTCCAGCAGAGCTGCGAAAAGAAAGAGGTTTAGTAACCCTACGGCTGTAGATCGGGTTGGTGTTGACTACGCTGAGCTGTCACTTTACTTTGAGGCATTGCAGGACGGTCTACTGGCTCTCACAGTAGCTGCATCAATAGCGTACCGCGCACGTGACGTCACCGTCTCAAGAGCAACGCCCCTTTTGCCGCTTAGGTAGGACAAACCGATAGAGAACGCACTTAGCAACCAGCAACAGAACCAGCGATATGACCGACTTTGCAGCCATTAAACTTTCCCAAGACGATGTCCCAAGCGCACGGTTTACTGGTCGCACTGTCGAAGAACACACCAACCTTCAGCTCAAACGATGGCTTGAGTGTCGAGGGCTTAAAAAGACCGGAAAACGGGCCGAGTTGATCGAACGGTAAGCTTTGTTTTTTTTACCATGATAGCCTATATGCTATCATGGTAGCAGGCGCTTCATTATTAACATGTCGGCCACCAAAATACTCTTACCTGTTCACTACTTGATGTCGCAGGATGTTCTTCGGTTGGGCCCTTTCCTCCGACAAAATGCTTGCTACATATGTAGGCCGACCGCACCAATGTACCCAGCGCACACATTTCTCCTTGGCACTCTTGAATTTCGGGAAAGTAATGAAGAAAACATCCTTCATATGCGGCCGATCAGCGTACCTCGAGTCGCTGTTGCACGTTCCATAGCAACAATGTTTATAAACCATGGTCTTAGATTTTGGAAAAAGCAGTCGTTTAAATGAGTAAAACCAAGGCTAACGCACGTCTCTTTTACAGCGAAACAGCGGCGGACTATGCAAGCTTGTCCTACCGCGTACCACGTGATGTGACGTCATCGTGACGTTACGTTTCTAAAAATAGCTCGCTCGCGGTACGCTATTGTCGCCATCTTGCTTTCTGATAGTTCTGCAGTACTGCAGGCAGATGTACTGCTGGCAGGTGGCACAACAAAGTTTATGTTTGCCGATCTTGCCCGGTGCAAAGGTATTTTTAGGCTCAAAAAATGACTAATTAAACACCATCAGGCAAACGCTTGGGGCACTTTTTTTAGTTGAAGACGAATAATCTATATTTTTTGTGTTTTACAGTCAAAATATGTGAAAACATTTAAGTGTAAATATTTTTGAAGGCACTTTATAGCACAAGAATAAACAACAAAATAAACATGACGAATACACCCCGCGGAAGAGGGAAGAGGAAACAGGGACACCAGTGACTGAGTGTTATAATAGTCGCAATAAAGCTGGCAACAGTCCTGTGATGTTTGTCATTACTTAGCCATTTGTATAAAGGCTTCAAACGTGACAGTGTCACAAATCAGTCAACAAACTGTTGAGCATGTGTAATCTTATTTAGCCAACAACAGAAAACTAATTTCCACGTTGTTTTAACACTCCTAAGAGAAGATGTCAGTGACACCGGTGTTGCACAACCTATGAAAATACACCAGCGTTTTACATGAAGGAAACTACTCCATTTCGCTATTTAAATTCCACACTATGTTCAATATTTGATTTGGAGGAAAAGGCTATGAACAATAGACTGACATTTCCTATCTTCCATCACTGCTCGCTGCTTTTCTAAATCCAACACGACATAAAAGAGTGTGCCTCTGAGTGCATGGCCCCATAACACAACTGGCTTTCTTTTTCTGCTGAGACACCCACAACGAGAACTGGACAAACAATCTCGTCCAATCGATTCGATGCTGTGCCGTTCCCATAGGACAGAATTTTGCGGCGCGGTGGCATGTTGCTCACAAGTATGCAGAAAGCAGACGACCTCTCTTTGTTTTCAGACATATTTTCTGGTGATGTATTTACTTAGAAAATTGTCTTGAGAGTAAAAGAGAATTTCTTGTGGATAAAAAAAGTTCTTTTACCCCGTTCTTAACAACATGAAATTCTTAAACAAACAATATCGAGCTGTGGCTGTTTGCGGTGGTTGCCGAAGGCCATGCACAGCCTCTCTTGCCAACATTTCTTTGCTGTTTAGTGGAAAATCTTCATGTGCTTTCTTTTTTCTTTCCTTTCTGTGTGACCGGGAGACATCCTGCGGCACCTGTGTTTGATAAAGTTGGAATAACAGCAGAAGCTGGTTGGCTCATACAGATGTACTTGATTGGCCATAACATCTTTCTTGCTTTCCCTCAGTGTGCTGCCCATGGGTCAGACTCCTCCTGGTTCCTTTCCTTCCTTAAACCAAATCACCCTCCTGGGGGACCGTGTCAGGCAGCCTGTTGCTGGGTAACCAAAGAGGATTGTGGGTCAACGAAATTTCCAGCTGAATACCAACAACTCCTCAGCCTCTAGAGCAAATAATATTAAGTAATGATGAGACAGGTTGAAATACAGATTAGTTTCTTTTTTATAATTTCTATGCTGCAAAACAGTTTCTGTAATAGCCATGGTGAAAAATTGACAGAGCGATAATACTCCAATAATACAGGTGAATCTTAGATAAGAATATCTACGAATATTTTATATGCACTCATTACGTACTGAGGGATACATTTCAAGCATTTATTTGTTAGTCTTAATCAATATGGCTAATATAGCTAATAAAAACACAACATTCAAAGGATTACTAACACAGAAATAGAATTATAATGGCCTACACAGTCCATGTGGAAAATGCTCACCTGACAGTTGCCCAGCAGTCACTGATGCCCTTCATGAGGAGGGTAAGCCACCAATGATGCTATAGAAGCTTGCTTTTTACAGGGTGCTGCATCCAGTGATGTTAATGGAAAGTTATGTGGAAGAAAAAAGTGTGTTGGACAAATATGCACAAACAACAACAATAACCTCAGTGTTGTGAACATTGTGAAGCAAATCACATCAAACAGTTTGGACGGCGACTTGAGTCATTTTCACGGGCCACCACACACAGACGTATCCAGGACATGATGCATTGCTCTTGGTAAGGCACTCTTGAATAGAGATAATGTCAGTGGGGTCTTGGTCTTGTCTGAGGACCTTAATGGGATCCAAGAAACCACAACAGGACTCCAGCCAGCCATCGAGTGAAAAGGAGGACCTCAAACCCAAATCAGTCGTCATCCCCTTTGTTGCAGGAGTTTCAGAGAAACTGAGACATTCATTTTCTAAACAGGACGTAACCAACGGCCTTAAAACCCCAAAACACATTAGAGCAAAGACCGGTTCTGTCATGGTTTTGTGTTCATTTTTGGACTATCCTGGACTGTTTATTGTTTCATTCCTCAGTCGCCTCCCAGCCACCTGTCACCACCCAATCAGCTCAGTCCACTCCTCAGTCACCAGTTCATCAGTCATATCGGATCCACCTGCTGCACCAATTAGAGTCAACTCTGCTCACCTATTCACCTGCCTACGTACACCTGCCTCAGTCATCCACTCTCTGCGTGCTCCTTATCTGCCCTGTTTCCTGTGAGTCCCTGCTGCTTGCTCTGCCCGAGCTAAACTCGTTCTGGCTGATATCGGGTTTTCCAGCTTTATTTTTAACAGGTTCACCCCAAAGATCCGGTCCCCCGGCACAAACGGAGCCAAAAGGATGGTCCAGCACAGAAGAGCAAGATTCTGTGGTTCACACTTATCTGCACGCCAGCGATCACTTTTTAGGAGTGAAGATGTCCACATCCTGGATAGAGAGGAATGTTAGTTTGAAAGGGGAGTAAAGGAGACCATTTTTGCGAAGAGAAATTGCCCATCGTTAAACAGGAGTGGTGGCCTACAGGTCCAATTGTCCCCCTCTTACAATGCTGTTATTACAAGTATGACTCAGCCTTGATGATGTGGCCATCGGCGCACTGACGACTGGTTGGCTGGTAGCTGGCTGGTCCTTTTTTGCATGTGCACAACCAGTTGATTGTCCAGTATGCAAAGGTACCGCGGATAAGGCTGAGTTTACCTACAACTCTTCAGTCTCTTGAGAGAAGAGACAAAGCGTTTCAACATAGAAGAACCCATCCAGAGGACCTACTCAATATCTATCTATCTATCTATCTATCTATCTATCTATCTATCTATCTATCTATCTATCTATCTATCTATCTATCTATCTATCTATCTATCTATCTATCTATCTATCTATCTATCTATCTATCTATCTATCTATCTATCGCTAGCAGAGATTTTGTGCACAACTCTTTTCATCCATCTGTTACTGGCCTGGCCCAATTGTTGAACTTTAAAACTCAATGTGACCCCTAATTCAGTTTGCCCTCCTCTGCCATAGAGGTTTGATTAAGGTTTTTTGAATATGAAGATGAGAGACACTGGACCATGAATGAGGACGAGCAGAAGACTGTGATTTAAGCAATCTGGGTTTCTTTAACACCTCAGTACAGTAACAGGTCGATGTACTCTGAGCCAGGCTGCATTGATGCGGTAATTCATGCAAAAGATGCCCTGACCAAGCATTTTGTTGATATACTGTATAGTGCATGAACTTACTCTTCAGTAAGGCAGCACTTCTGTATTCTAAACAAATTTTTACTGTTCTAATGTAATACATTTATATTCTGAGAAACTGAACTTTGTCTTTTCATTAGCTGCAAGTTGTAATAATCATGATTAAAAGAAAACACTTAAATATATAACTGTTTGCCTTTTTAATTGAATTTAAAAAAAAACTACTATCCTAATTTGCTGAGATGGACCTCTATGTTTTACTTAACCACTGAAAGGAAAATAATCAGTAGTCTTTCTAAACCTTCCTGAAATTAAAATAATTATGTGTTGCATCTAAGTTTATACACATCAGCAAAGCAGCAGTGAACCAGTTTCCAATCAGCCCTATTCAGCTGAGATTTGAAGCAACCCTGGCAGTGATCCATGTGTGAGCCGTTTAACACATGTTGCACTGTTTCAGAGTGGAAAATCAAAAATTAATGCCTGGAAATATATAAATTTGGGTAAAGCATAATTCCGTGTCAGTGAGTATTTTAATTCTAGCCGTGGCGAAAGTTATCAGTTATAAGTGATCCGTTTTTTTGTGCCTGGGTCCCGACCACAGCAATGAGCGGCAACTATTATAGGCCTGAACTGGAAATGACTGACAGAGGATGTACATTTCACAGCTCTGAGCTTTGACAAAACTCATTTCTTGTACTGCCTTTCAGTTCACTGGGCTAAAAAATCAAATCCAGGCCACGATCTGTACCTTTATTCAGGCGATGCTCTGCAAAATCTGTTGATAATTTAATACAAATTTATGTTTTTTTTGTTTTTTTGCCAAAACAATTTTCTAGTAGGACTCCACTATTGATTCCAGCCTCCGGTAAATACATCTTTGGAAGTAACTTTAGTCCAACTCAGCATAGACTGGATCAATACCAAAGCTAATAAAGAGAGTCACTAAAATCTTCTTAGTCACAATAAATATACAGTTTCCTCTGGGATCACTCTCTCTCAGATGAAAGGAATGCGAGCTAGAAAAGTTTATAAAGTCAGCACAACTACATAAACCTAAAATAAAAGTTAGCTCATCTTGTTTAATCACTACCCGTTTTCACTGTTTACTGCCAAAAAACAATTAGAACATTTTAAAGCTGCAAAGATGAGGCTTTAAAACAGTCAAGACTGTTAAAACACCCAGAGTCTCATTATGAGTACAGAGGATGTACCATTAGTGTCCATAATGGTTGTTGTATCCTTAACTAGGTAATAAAAAGCAGAATCATTTAAGATGTCCCTAGTGTTATATGGCGCCGTGGTACAGTTTGAACAAAATCAGTGTTCATGAAAGCATAAAAATAGTATAAACATAAACTGTTGAAAACAGATGTTTGCATACACTTGATAAGACAGACAACCATTTTCCCCTTACTGACAAAAAACTTTTCCTGCTTAAGATCAGTTACCAGCTTATTTCCATTTGCTAAATGTCAGAAGAATGAGAGAGATACCTTATTATTACATTACATTACAGGAAACACACATTCAGGTTATTATGTCTTTAAAAAAAGGAAAGTCCAAATTCTGAAGCTTTATAAGCTTCTGATAAGTGCATTTACTTCATTTAAGTTAAATGGAAGCACATAAATGGATGTAATTTAAGGAAACACCACAAACACACGGCTTTCTTACTTGGGACAATCAAAAGAAATCAGCCAAGATTTCAGGAAGAGAATTGTGAAGAATTTTTTATACGTCTATGTTCATCCTTGGGTGCAATTTTCAGATGCCTGAGCATGCCACATTCATCTCTTCAGATAGTTAAATGCAAACATAAACACCATGGGACCGTCCAATTGTTATAGAGTTCAGAAAGAAGACAGGTTCTTTGTACAAGAAACTTGCAGAAACAGAATAATTTGAGAAGAACCCGAAAAGCTACTCAGACAGGAAGAGGCCATTATACCAAAAACAACACAAAGTGAGATTTGAGTTTGCTATAATGACTATTGTTGCATTTAAAACAGTGGTAACTATCTGAAATCCTCGAGGGCCGGTGTCCTGCAACATTTAGAAGTGTCTCTTGACCTACACTCGTGAATCAGTTGGCTAAACTGCCTCACTAGTCTGCAGTCAAGCGCTACAGAGCTCTGCTAATGGGCCAATATTGGTATCAGGTGTACTGAAGTAGAAGCACATTTAAAAGTTGCAGAACAGGCCCTCAAGGACTGGAGTTTGAGATCACTGATTTGGAGGGGAACGGGGGAAGCTTGCAATCCTGAGAACCCTATCCTAACTGTGAAGTATGAGGGTGGCATGATAAAAAGTAGATGTTTTGCTGCAGTAGGGACTGTTTTTTGCCCTTGCAAAACTGAAAATTAGGTAACACTTTACAATAAGGTATACTAAGGCTGGACGATAATTCAATAACAATATATATCAATCGATAGACGTATATCGATGATAGAAAAAAAGGGTCAATAAAAAGTTCAATAGAATAACAGTTTTCCTACCTTTTGCATTCCAGCCTATCATGTAGGTTAGTATTACAGTCATTATATCCTCCCAACCAATCACAAACGCAGAGCCAGAAAAAAAACAACAACAAAAAACCCAACAAAAACAAACGCAGACCCAGGAACCAAGCTTCGCCCCCTTCAAAGAGTTCATTTTTAAAAACTTGCAGTTTTGGTAAAAAGTTGGTTGAATAAATGGTTGTGTTTTAATTCAGTGCTTGTGTGTTCTTTATTTACAAATAGGTCGTTAAGCAACAGCATAAAATGGCCAGGGCTGAACTTAAAATATATGTTTTGAATTTGTTGATAATTATCAATATCAATCAATATGATTTCTGTTTTATCGATATGCTTATCATAAGCGACTTCAGGCTTCTTTCTTTCTAAAGTAGCTCGTAAATTCTATGAGTCGCTGGTTGTGTTTTTTTGGGCTCATTTCTGAAAGCGAAGTTGATTATTTGGGCTCTAAAATAAGTGACGATAAACAGGAGTTATATAGAGACCTGCTTGCACTGCCGCACTACCGACACTGTGAGTATAACCGGCTGAAATATCCCTGGTGTCATGTTTGATGCTGATATGATGTGTACAGAAGGCTCAGGATTAGATGTGTGTGCGAAAGAGAGTAAAAAATAAAATAAATAAAACTTGTGGTTTTATTCAAATGTAAAATGTATTAATTTATACATTAATACATAATAACATGTCTATCTTTGTTTAAGAGCCAAAAAAATTATTTTGGCATTAAAACATGTATTTATTTACACATTGTGTAAACATTATGGAGTTATGACTAATTATTAAGCTTCCTTGGCACCAATAAACGGATTTCGGGGCACATGAGAGACCTTCCAAAATGACGGCCGCGGTGGCTGTACTATTCCCTGATATGTCTGTGCATACTATGTCTGTATTCCCCCCCTACAAGAATATAAAACTGCTAATGTCTTTCTGCAATTGGTTTACAAAAGAGAGAATCCAATAAAATCAGTAATCACTAGGAAACAGCTTTTTGAAAATGACATTTTATTCAGATCCCTCACGGAGAATTTCTCCTCTGTTTCTGTGGTAACAAACCAGTAGTCCCTGATTAACGCTGGGCTGTGTGTTCCCCAGTAAGTACTGGTTAACTATCCATAAGTTCCTGATTAGTTCCCAAGGCGTTCCCTTGTAGTTAATCAAATTTTGTGTACCTTGTTGTAGAGTGTTATTGAAAATTATGTGGAGAAGTTAAAGAAACACCTCACGATATCAACCAGGAAGTTACAGCTTGGGCACAAGCAGGTCTTCCAAATGGATAATAACACTAAGCATACCACAAATCTAGTCACAAACTGGCTGATATGACAGAGTCATTTTTGGAGCTATTCCTGCCATTCATGTGTTTTGTGCTCTGTTGGTCTTCATTCTGAACAAAAGTTGTAGGCACTTATTGATTCTGTGCTTAGCTTTGCCTTTTTCATGACCTCTCAGCTCCCAACCAGTCAAGGCAGATGGCTGAACCTAATGAGCCTGGCTCTGCTGAAGGTTTCCTTCCTGTTAAAAGTTAGTTATTTCTCTCCACTGTCGCCACAAGGATTGAAAAGATTGCTACAAATACAAGGACTAGATGCAATCAGTTGCCATTCCTTAGTCAACTTTTTACCAATTGCCATTAGATGACGAATCTGAATGAAAGTTTTGTTCTGGAATGAATTGGACTGATTAATTAAACAAGAACTGGACTTTATTGCATATAATTTGATATTAATTCAGCCTGTTTGTCTAATTTAAAGTCTTGAGATGACTTTTTGTTGTGAATAGGTGCAAAGTCAATAAACTGAATGGAAATCTGAACAAATCAGCTGGATGGCCATCGAGTGTGTTTTTTTTAAGAAAATCCCAATGGCATGGAGTACATAATACAAATTAATGAATTTTAGAGTGCAGCGGAGTTGGTGAAGCATTCAGTGGGAAAGACCCAAACAGCTTTACCTGCAAATGTAATCTATCTATTGTTGGAGCCACAGGCAGATGGTTTACCCTGAATCATCATTAACCAACCTGTGCCCAGATGTGAGACAGCAAAATTGTAAAATATGAGCTGTAATGATGCGCTCCACAAATGGGACAGTTTGCCTCCGCATGCCTTTATGCACAGATTTTGAATAACCTTGGAGAAGAAAAAAAATCAGATCATAACAATGCGGACCTATTCTTTTAAAGGTGGACTTCTACATTTTCAGTTTGATAAATAGGAGGAGCTTGCCTGTAATTACTTTACTACCCAATGAATATTTTATGAAAGCACAGATAAATATGATATAATTCTTATTTAATTCTAAAGATTATCAATATGCATCCTATTGCACATAGACATGGCAAACAGAAACAGGGAATTATTCTTTGTTTATTTACAACGTAAAAAATGTATTCATAATTTCTATTTATACGGGCGAGTCCCACAGAGAGACAATGTTTCAATTCAAGAGCAGTCCGTTAAAACCATTTAAAAAATCCAAATGCATTTTTTTTTTTTTTGCAAATTAAGAATAAATATCATTTAACACATTACTTCAAAAAACAATGCATCAACCTGTGCAGATTAAGCCCCTGGCTAGGTTCTGTTTCTGTTAACACATTTACATGACAACACTTTAATTGCGATTTCTGTGCAAATGCCACTAGTAGCTGTTTTGTTTGTTGAAACTCAACAAGATGTGGATCCCTACAAACAATCCATGTTTAAAAAGAAACCAGCAGTTTTAGGGAGAACATACAAACTCCATGCAGAAAGACCCCAGGCTGGGGTCCGAACCTAAAACCTTTTTGCTTCAAGACAGCAGTACTTCCAACTTTCCCACTGTGCAGCCTAGTAGAGTAGTAGAACAATCTACAAAGCTAAAGACAGTTAGGACTGTTTCAAGATTCTTTTAGAATTGGTAAGCTTAGATAGGCATGTGCCTGTGAGCAGGCAGAGCCCGGATGGAAAAAAAAGGTGGTTGGGGGCAAACGTAAACAGAGTTCAATATGATAATTCTAAATGTCTCACCTATTGGCTTGGTGACAAAGTACTCATATAATGTTGCATTGAGCTCACTCATATGAAAGGTCCGAAAACACAAATAGCTTAATGATAGAGCCATTATGAGGTGAATCACCTGCTGATCCACTACAGGATCCTGATTGGGGGGTCCTGTATTGATGATCCCATTCAGAGAGCCAAGTCCAGCCAAGTGTAAACAGCATGAAACACATCACCCATAGTTCCTTTGAATAGAAATGGTCCGGTGCCACAACACCCAGCATTCATGCATTGGAAAAAAACTGCCATTTCCACCACAATATCCACTTTGCTCCCTTTCAATTAATGCTTCAGTTGGGCACATTTGGGTCAGCCGTTTAAGTGCATCCCCCCTCGGTGAATGAGCTTATTAACAAAGCGCTTCTGTTTTTTCCCAGCACCAAATCGAGGGAAGCAGCAAGTGCAACCTCTTACAAAATCAAGGCCGTTTGAATACTTCAGTATGCAGGACGGTTGAAATGCAAGGACAACAACATTAGTTTTAACTCTAAATGCTGTTTCGCAGCTTTTCTTCCAGCTTGAAACTCATAGTCCAGAAGATTAATGATTTTAATTGCAGTGGTTTTGTTACGCTGACCAAACCACAAATGTAGATGCTAAACTTTTACCCATTAATTGCTGTTCGACAGTACGGCTCATTGTGTGCATGCTTTTATGCACACTGGCTGCACGGACACTTGTGAAAAAGAGCAAAAAAGAAGCGAGCAAGATAGAAAATGTGCTAATGTTTGTCTGAGTCAATGACTGAGTCACCCGAGTTACTGAAAGCCTCGCAGTTAAAGCGTGGGAGGTTTTGCTTGTGTGTGTGTTTGGTATGTACAGTATGCAAAGATGAGGGTATGATTGTGGCCTGTATATTATGTGTATTTGTGTGTGTGTGTGTGTGTGTGTGTGTGTGTATTGAAGGGGTGAGAGGGGGCCACTGCTCGGTGAAGCTGAAAGAGGAGAGATGACATGCTGTCAGTCTGAGTTGACGGTCACCGCTCAGTGCTTTAGCGCCTCCTGACATTTTCTATTCAGACGAAGCAGCGCGCCCGCAGCCTGCCGAGGGATCCCGCCTTTTTAATTGAGCCTTTACCCAAGATTCATTTCAGCTAGCACCTTTCGGCCTCACTGGGAGCTGATAAAACCATGAGAGTGACAAAACTAGGACTCATTTTGCTCGGGCCAAGAGGCTGCTGAAACCCAGACCTATATAAATATGTTAACCTTTGTAGACGTTATCCCAGTTTCACAGGCGCCGAGATGTCACTAATCTAAACCTTCAGTAGATGAAAGTCACATTATACTCCGAGCTCCCCATATTAACATCTCCATTAGTCAACACAATACATGGGAGTTATCCACTAATGGGATGGATCCCATGAGTGAGAAGATGTTCAAGATAAAACACAAATTAAAGCAGGATGCAATGACCTTATGCAGGGCAGCTGAACACAGAACACAGTCATTCTGAGGCAGAGTCGAAGCAAGAAGCTGATTAACAAAAAAAAAACCTTATCCAAAGCAATCAGCTTGGTAAGGCCATTTCACTGGTTTGTGATTTCCAGTTTATCAGGACACTTTGTGGAGAGAGAATAATGCAATTTGGTGCTAATTACACAAAAAAACAACAGTATGTTTTAAATTCAATTACTCGTCAGATACCCCCATCCAAATGCCATCAAATATTATTTATTAAAGCCGAATCAGGAAGAGAAACTGAACTAAAATGAAGCACTTATTATATTGAAATTGACATTGTGTTCTCGGGAAACAACAAATCATACGTTATTAAGTTTTTATTAAAGATTAAAGAACACTGGAGACTGACACGCAATATAATTTATCAAATTCTACCCACTGCTCTGCTACAAAATCATTCACGGTCCGTAAAGTGTTTTTACATTTTGTCACGTTATAACATAACATAATATTTCAGTTGGATATTAAAAGCGATAATTAATAATTGTGTAGTAGAAGGAAAGTTATTCATTATTTTTTTAAAAAAACCTGACTGCTCTAAATCTTCAAGTAGCATTAAATATCCCTGATTAAAATTCAATATATCTAATTGCCTTCAGAAGTGCCCTAATGAACAAATGGAGCTTTAGCCTCAGTATAAATGCAGCTGTTCTATGAAGGCCTCAGTGGTCTGTTAGAGAGGAATGGTGAACAAACAGAATCATAAAGACCAAGGAACACGGCAGACAGGTCAGATAGAAGGAGGACAAGAAGCTTAAAGTAGGATTAAATTGTAAAATTAATCAAAGTTATCAGAGAGCACAGTTCAATCCAACATCTGGAAAAGTAGCGAATACACAGCTGCAGACTTACCAAAACGTGGCTGTCCACCTAAGCTGGCAAGCAGTGTTTGTTAGAGAAGCAGGCAAGAGGCCCATGGTAACTCTGGATGAGCTGCAGAGATCCTGTGCTCAGGTGGGAGTTATTCAGCCATAACTAGGTAGCATAAAGTTTGCTTTTTTACGATGAAGTCATATTATCCTGAGAAAACAGTTGTTTACCTTTGAGATAACAGACGAGACAATCTAGAGAAAATCATTAAGATTCCTCAAAAACAAGTATGAGCATTCTGAATTTTCATTGCATGCTCTATATTCTTCCACAGCCTCCACCGCAAGTCATGAAAATCGTTTAAAGAACAAGTATTTTCACGTCAGAGTCTACACCTGAGGGTCTCCAACAAAAGCCTGGAAGCCTGAACAGCCTGTGAGTAGAATGGGTGGATGATGAGCGCTTCTTCTCTCACTTTCTTACATAAGCTCGCTTCAGCATGAGAACGGGATCTCTATGTGACTTAATCTCTAAAGCCTGCTCTGACAGCTGAAACGAGAAACCAGAGAGAGCACTTGCAGGCTTCATTAGCGCCAGCTGGATAGGAAGGGTCTCACCTGCTGTGACAGATCTGCTCAGTCCTCTCGGAGTAAACAATGTGCTTCATTATTCTCCTCCCGCCGAGGCGGCGTTTGTCCAGCGTGACGACTGCCTGCCGCAAAAATAATACACATTGGGTGCTGCAAGAACTTTAGTCAGTTTTAATGCGGAGGGCTCGGGAGAGGTGGTGCGAAAAGAGATCAAACAAGGTGACGGGAAAGACTAATTAACTGTTATCGGTATTTGCTTGTTTTTATTTGAAAATGCAGTGCAGCCTTGGCTTAAAGTCTGTCAATCTATTTCAAGATGTTTAAAGTTAACACCCTCGCGACCCCATGAGGGATAAGCGAGTCAGAAAATGGATGGATGGATGGATAAAGTTAACACCTTTTAATTCATTTTGATAAGTTTTTAAGAGCACGAGCATTAAAAAAATAGTGTTATTTTTTCACCTTCACGTTAGACTAACAGAAAAAAAGTTAGTTAACCAGCAAAACCAATAACTTTGTATAAACTAACATTTCATTCACCTTGAAATAAGTGATATTCAGTTCAGCTGCAATTGAGCTTTTTATGTGATGAGCAGATGGCCTAAAAATGAAGATTTATACTCATTCAAATAGACAAACTGGTAGGTGATTCGGGTGGATAATGTTTTCAACCCTAAATGAGATACACAAGCCGGCTAATGAAATAGACAAGAATATTATTATTATTATTATGATTATATGCAGTGCATGGATGGAGAAGTGTCCCTGTTGACGGACACCTCAGTAGCGATCCCTGTCTCTGCGTCTCAGTGTGTGTTCTGACTACCTGCCTCTTAATAAGTAAAGCTCACCAAAGGCACAGCTGGCTGTTCTCTTAGCCCTGTTGCCAAGGTCTGCCTTATTAATACGATATTCACTACGGTGGCCGTGATCTAAAACACAGAGCTACTTAAACATTCAGTACCTGAGAAATACATTGTCCTCTACAACTGTGGACTCCTGTGGTTACGATGTATACATAAAATATATAAATAAATAATCTTTTATCGCTGGAACGTAATCAACTAAAAACTAAATGGTTTTGAATCCAACTTTAATTGGAGCGCATTTAATTAGTGATGAATTCATCTGTTAATTGCCCCCATATCACAGTGTCAAATACTTTTACTTCAATTAGGTGAATTTGGCAGACAGTTTAGTGAACTGGTCACTGGTTTGGCATTTTGTATGGTCTAAATATTCGTCCGAGGGATTTGCATTTCCTCTCAACCCCATATGTTGTCTTTAAAGAGAGTTGAGTGATTCTGGTTATAAGATGGGAGGTGGTGCACACAAGTAGAAGATGAAACTTTCCCTCACGGGGTCATCACAATCCCAACCTAAGAGCAGTTACACCCCATCACCTTTTAAAGGCGTCATGATCGATGCTAATAACTAGCTGTACTTAAATCAGAATGACTGATCAATGAAAACTGCCATGGAAGTTATTACAACTCTAATGAGCAAGTAATTCACACAACCCCCCCACTGTTTAGAAAGGATGGCAAAATTAATCTGAATTGTTACTTGAGGCTTGTGTGCTGGTGCAACACCGTCACGATATTTCAACGCATTAGCATCTCTTTTAATCACGTCTCTACTTGACTCATTTGTGCAATTTTTCCCCCCCAAAGAGCTGATTGAGAACCCAGATTTTTAACCGAAAATAACAACTTTTACAGTAAGGTTATTTTTCACGTTGCTGGAAAACTAAGACAATGCGGTCGCCATCAGCTTGCACACCAACAGGGTCTCCCTTAAAAGGAATTTAGCCATCATTAATCCACCTTGTGGACATACAGACATACAGAGGTACCAGCTGTGCAAAAGTGTCCATTTTTATGCACTACCAGGAATGTGCAGCTGCTTGTTTATAAATTCAAACAGATTTTTCCATTATGGAGGTGGCTGCACATGCAGACAAGCTCCAAGAGAAATGTGACAAATAAAACGATCGCCATCACATTGATCAAAAATGACTTTAGCCTAAAATCTTCTCATTGGTCAGTAGGGGCAAAATAACTCATCTTTAATCACAACTGAAGCAGTTTAAACAATGTTAACCTTCAGGAGTGCGAGTGTCTGTTCTCAAAAATATCAGAAAATCCTGTCATATGTTTTGAAAGGCAGCTGGTGCAGAGCTGCAACAGACTCCTGCCTGCTGACCTCTACCATCTTCTTCATCTTGGAAGGCTTTGAATCATGTCTCCAGTCTCCCCCTGCACTCTCTGCAGTTCGCCCCGTCCAGGTTCAAACTGAGGTGGAAGTAATATTTATCTGTTCGTTTCACAGTACAGTTTAGAAATTGGGACATTCAAGCCAGTTGACGTAAATACCTGTAACGCATTGCGAGATAAACTGGTGGATTGAGTGGAAGGATTTTCTCTGATATCATGATCCTCGCCTTCCCTCCTGTTCTGTTGCTTTCTTCTCTTATGCCTGTTTTTTTGGGCAGCATCTTATTTTCAGTTCAATGGCTTTCTTATAAAAGCACAATTTTTTTCCCCCGCCTAAAACTTGACCAAGTACTTTTTGTGCTTGAGAGCTGTGAACTGAGTGTCCAAAATGAGCGTGGTCCTGTCAAAAGATTAGGATCCCTCATCAAATAGCAGAGGTGGGTAGGAACTAGTTACATTTACTTAAGTAACCTTTTGAATAAAATTTACTGTTAGGAGTGATTTGACGACACTGTACTTTTCACTCTTACTTGAGTACTATTATAAAAAAAGTATCACTACTCTTATTTGAGTAACATTTCTGGCTTCTCTACCCACTGCGAGTACCGTTACTGAATAAAAAATGGACTTGTTTTAACCAAAAATGCACCACAAAGACACCTGCAGCTTTTGTTAAAGTGAGACACATTGTTGTTTTAATGTTATTTTCTATCTGCTGAGTTCACTGAGCCATTTGGAGGTCAAAGGGACGTATACAGTAAACAGTAGATTTTGTCAGTGGAAGTACTTTGCACTGTTATAGCATACTGTATGTATAGGTTTCATAAGTTTTATATTGGAAAAACATTTAGCAAAGTGTTTCTTCTGTCTGAATTTGTTAGTTTTCAATTATGTTAAATTTTGTATATACATATTTTATTTTAGTATTCTAAATACCAGAATTAGCATATGATTTCATATTTTTCTTTAAATATTAAATGAGATGCTATGATTTGTTACTTTGTACGTGAGTAGCCTTCTTACCAAATATTTTTTACTATTACTTGAGTAATTTCTTTGTTGGCAACTTTTTACTTTTGATTAAAAAATATGTTGAAGAAGTACTAATGTTACTTGAGTCCAATTTTTGGCTCCTTGACCCCCTTGACTATCCGTCAAATAGACAATTGTATATTTAGAAAAGTCAACACATCAATGGCCAATCTTAAAGAATGGATTTATTTCACTTAGCCACAAAAAATGTACCTTTTTGCCTAACCATCTGCATATTGGTGTATGAATGTGAACGTCTTTGTGAGTGCGATTGGGTGAATGTGGCTATACATACCTAGAAAACACTTTATAAATTCAATCAATTTACCACTTCCTGTTTGACAAATGACAAGACAAATGACATACAAAAATATGTTTTCTAGTTGAAAGCTTACCCCACTCCTCACTTTCAGTTGGGAGGTGTTTGAGGGGTTCCTTGCATACAACTCTTCTCATGTCATCCCCCAGCATCTCAATTTCAGGCTGCCCAAGACTTTAAATCTCTTAGTTTTCAGGTCATTTTTAGGTCTTAAACAAATCAAGATTTTGGTTTTGACTCAGGACCCAGGAATTTTCAATTTCTAACTCTTAGCCAGTCCTTGGAGGATTTTCTGGTCTGGTATGTTCTGGGACATTGTCATGTTGCAGGGCCCAGCAGTTAGGTTTCAGCCTTTTCAAACTATTTCTTTTACATATGGTCTCATATTGTCCCTCAGGTTCATGGTAGAATTCATGACGGTGAGCCGGTCAGGTCCCGCTGCAGTCAAGCGTCACTAAACCATGCGACTTCCATCTCCATCTTTCACAGATGCTATGAGGCTCTTTTCCTGGAATGCTGTGTTTGGTTTATGCCAAACACCTCCTCCGTTCTACAATCCAAATAATTAAGTTCTAGACTCAACACTCCAAAGAACATTGTTCCAGATATTTGTGTTTTTCTTGGAGAACAAAGGTAAACCCCTTGCACACCTCATGAATTGTTAACCTTTTGTAGTCTCCTCTTGATCGTACAGGAATGTATATTATACCAAAAGTAGTAGGATTCTGCAGTAAGTGCCATGATGTCATTTTAGAGTTTTGGTGACTTCTTTCAGCATCCTGCGGTCTGCTTTCTGGGCATGCTGGCAGTTGTTTTCCACTTATAGACTAGTGTCCTTAAAATGGAATGGCTTGTTCAAATTAAATTGTCAACCTCGCAGTCAGTCTACTTCAACATGATAATTAAAGATGTTTTCATGAATAAATATGAGGTTGTACTTATGTATTCCTGATCAGAAAAGTATTATTTGTTGAATTTCGTTTTATGAAAAGTAATTTTTTTTTCTTTCTTCAGGTTAATTATTTTGGTTAAACACCTCAAATGTCACAGCGTTAACTTTGACATTGAATACACACATTTCTTAATATGTGACAAAAACGCACAAGGAGAGATGTGCTGCAAAGACATGGCACAAAAGAGAGCAGTTGTACTATATCCCTGTATGTGGACAAAAACACATCACAAATGTTATTATGATCTGAAGAGATTGTGTCAGACTGTGAAAAAAGGGCAAAATGTGTGTCATGTAACAATCACAGTTCCTCTGGAAATCTTCCACCAGTGGGATCCAATGAATCGTGACAGAAGGAGGGAACAAAGTAACTCTAGAGATTTTGGTGAACATAATATTTTTTTTTTTATAAACTTCATTTTTGTTTCTTCATTGTCTTTTTTACATGCCTACAGTTTCTTGTTGTTTAGGTCTGTTAGTTCTCAAAAGTGTCCAACAGGCACAGTGAAACCTCTGGGTCTTGTTAAAATCCTCAGCAAGCATTTGCTATTTTCTTTGTTAAAGAAATGTGCAAGTAAAACAGGAAAAGAGAAACAGTCTCTCAGCATGTGATGTTGTAGGAGGCTGAGAAGTCAGGAAAGGAAACATAATATCTGATGAGATCTTTGTAATATTAAAAAAATTAAAAAGCCAGAAAAACTAAAGCCCGCTGCTGAACAATTAATAAAAATGCAGTGTGTCTTATAGTATTTGCTTTATTTACAGTATTGTATATGTGGCACTCACATGAATTATGTAGATCTTAAGATGTATTCAGATGTAGAACAGGTGCACATTAAAAAGGCACCGGGGGGACAGTGACTGCTGTCTTTGTTTATACATTTATACATTTACAGTGTTTTAAAAAGCAATTGTTCCATTAGGCAATTCTTCTGTTTTTATCACAGAAATGTTTCAGGACAAACACGTTTAAATGTCCTGTCTGACTGTGTAGCATTAAGAATTACTGTCTTAACGCCAAAGAGAGCCCAACAGATTTACTTTCACAAGTGGAGCATTGCTGCTTAAACTATAGTGCTCTGCTTGATTTATATATGCACACCTTTTGGATTTTATTCTGGGATTACTTCCTGTTCAATGAACTCAAAACAGAGAAGGTAAAACAGAAAGAAAAAGAAGAGAAAAATATGTTAAAAGGTAGAAAAGGTGACAAAAACAAAGAAGAGGTAAAAACAGTACGATAGAACCTCCCCATCCCAGGGAAGAGCAGAGGAGAGCCCCAGGAAACCCCCCCAGCAGCCACAGTGCTGATAAAAAAAAGACCAAAAACGTTTTGATTTATTTTATTTCTTCTGCAATTTCTTAGTCTGCATCGGGGTTTTTTTCAGTCAATCCGGCATTTGTTCAAAGTGCTGTTGGAAATCCAGTTTTACCATGAGAAAATTTACATAATGGAAAGTTACGTAATTTTGCTGCAAATTTCTATTCAGCTATGAAAACACGTTCATGTTACAATAAACCTACGCAGTGGAATAAGGGTACCGTACTTTAATTTGTACGGACAGCACTTTACTAGATGGCCTTGTGCTGCAAAATGTTGAGTATAATTCAGCTTGTTTTGCCAACTAATTCTAATTAGTTTCTATTAACAATTTATTCATCTTTAATTGAATCTTATTCATATTTCTCAATGAAACACCAGATCATATACAGAAATTCCAAAAATGAAGATGCATTTATTCAGTACTTTGACCTTAAAGCAGTGCTAGGGAAATGTGTAACTTAACATTTTTTTAATTTAGTTCATTTGGATGACAAAGCATTTCTGGACTTAGAACTGACCCTCACTTTATATACTTAATTTCCAGTCCAACAACAGCTTTCCATATTTGCTTTAACTTTAAGCTGATGTCAAAACATTTCTTTTGTTGTCATGCATAAGACAAGATAAGAATTCCTTTCCTGTCCTGCAATGGGGAAATTCGGGTGTGACAGTGGCAGTGGATACTGGCACGTCTAAAATCGCATATGTGGGGTTAAATGGAAGCAAGAGCATTTTGTAAAACATCGATTCTTGTCATGTATTATTGTATATTATGTGTATTGTTTATGATGCAACCCTGCTTTGTTTAGTGCTTGTGTATTGGAGTGAAAGGGTGTAGAATTTACATTGTGCCGCTGCATAAGGACGGAGGACTAATACCACAACATCACTGTCTAGTAACTTTATTTATCATCTGACCAATGTGGGTTGAATGTCGTATTCTCTATACACCCTCTAGAAGTGCCCCAAAATAGTAAAATAGGTTTTGACTATATGGTATATTTAATGGTTAATGTGGTGGCCTAGTGGTTAGAAAGCAGGGCTGGAGAGGCTGCAAGATTTTGGGTTTGAATCCCACAGACTGCCACTCTGGGTCCTTGAGTAAGACCCTTAACCCCAGAACGCTCCCCAGGATCCGCAGAGTAGCAGCCCACTGCTCCCTAAGGGATGGGTTAAACCCACGTCTAAAATCGCAATCGACCTGCTGGTCCTGCAGAGGACCAGCAGGGCTGCAGACAGTGACACCAAGTCTGCAGATGAGTTGAACACATTCTTCACTCGGTTCGACTCCCCCCACACTGGCCCCCTCCCTGCCGTCAGCTCTCCACATGTCTCCAACCACCAGCCCTCCAGAGATCTACCATCCCCCCCACCGCCACTCCTATCAACGACTGACCCATCCACACCTTCGGTCCTACCATCCTCCCCCCTCACAATCACACCAATGCAGGTGAGAGGACAGCTGACGAGGCTGAAACAAAGGAAAGCCTCAGGACCGGACGGCATCCCCCCAGGCTGCTGAGGACCTGTACAGATGAGCTCTGTGAGTTCCTCAGCTACATCTACAACCTGAGCCTCAGCCTCGGGGTGGTGCCCACCCTGTGGAAGACCTCCTGTGTGGTACCGGTTCCCAAAACACCGCACGCCAGGGAACCGGCCCACTTCAGACCAGTCACCCTGACCTCCCACCTGATGAAGACCATGGAGCGCCTCATCCTAGCTCACCTGCGCACCGTGGTGAGCCCCACCCTGGACCCGCTGCAGTTTGCCTACCGGCCCAACATCGGAGTAGAGGACGCCATCATCTACCTGCTGCAGCGGGCGCTCACCCACCTGGAGACCACTGGCAGCACTGTGAGAGTCATGTTCTTTGACTTCTCCAGCGCTTTCAACACCATCAGACCAGTGCTGCTGAGGGGGAAGCTGGAGGACGCTGGAGTGGACAAACATCTGGCTGACTGGACCATCGACTACCTCACTAACCGCCCTCAGTACGTGCGGCTGCACGGCTGTCAGTCAGAGGTGGCACTCTGCAGCACCGGGGCCCCCCAGGGCACCGTTCTGTCTCCGTTTCTCTTCACCCTCTACACCTCGGACTTTACTTACAACACAGACAGCTGCCACCTTCAGAAGTTCTCTGATGACTCGGCCATTGTGGGCTGTGTGTCTGAAGGGAACGAGCTGGAGTACCGGTCGGTCATCATGGACTTTGTGGACTGGTGTGAGAAAAACCATTTGTGCTTAAACACCAGTAAGACTAAAGAGATGGGGATCGACTTCAGGAGAAGACCCCCACATCACTCACCTGTGAACATCCAGGGGCAGGACATAGAAACTGTGGAGAGTTTCAAATACCTGGGTGTTCACGTCAACAATAAACTGGACTGGACTCATAACACAGACGCTCTGTATAAGAAGGGCCAGAGCCGCCTCCACCTCCTCAGGAGGCTGAGGTCCTTTGGAGTGAGCCGGCCTCTGCTAAAAACCTTCTATGACTCTGTGGTGGCCTCAGCCCTCCTCTACGCTGTCGTCTGCTGGGCTCCTGGCAGCACAGAGCGGGACAGAAAGAGGCTGAATAAGCTGGTGAGGAAGGCCACTTCTGTCCTGGGCTGTGCTCTGGACTCAGTGGAGGAAGTAGCTGAGAGGAGGGTGTTGTCCAAGTTCACATCCATCATGGACAACACCTTCCACCCCCTGCACCAGACTGTAGAGGAGCAGAGCAGCTCCTTTAGTGCAAGACTTAGACATCCTGTCTGTAAAAAGGAGCGCTACCGCAGGTCATTCATTCCTGCTGCTATCAGATTTTACAATGCTGCACTGTAACTGTAACCACAACTGTAATAATTAATGGGCAATAACCAAGGGCAATAATCTATTTAATACACTGTCCTACAACCCGTGCAATAATCCTGATGTAGTGACTTCTGCTGCTATCAACACCTGAACATAAGTCAGCACACATGTATGTATGTATGTACAAATGTATATGCACATATATACGTGTAGGTATGTATGTATTTAGGCGCAAAGATATATGTATATATTTAAGTATATAGATATGTTTATATATATATATATATATATATATATAGACCACTAAGAATGTAAATGAGACATCATATGCCCATTCCTATTTCCTTTTTTGTATTTTTTTGGTATTCTTTTTGATCCATTGTATATATGAAGATTCATTGTATATAACTGAATGCACCTTCCCTACTCTGCACCTTCTTGTATGAGCCGGTGTGACGAGTGAATTTCTCCATCGTGAGATCAATAAAGACCATCTTATCTTATCTTATCTTAAACCCGAATGACAAATTTAATTGGAATGTATGTTGCTATGACAAAAATTATAATAGTTATTATCATTATTAATAGTTGTTTGGTTGCTTTGTAAATTCCCTACCATAAATGGCACCAAGCATATGACATACTGAGGTGAGTGAATCTTTAGCAGGGCATACAGAACGGCTGCATAGCATAGCATGAGATTAAGTAACGTGGTTATTAGGTCATACCTGCTGCATTTGTGTAGCAAATAAACAAACAAAAATCACCCTGGCTTTGTTAGATCCAATTACTAATGAAAGATGGGTACACTGTGGTCATAAAGGGGATGGACACGGTCAGCCAAAAATATTCATGAATTCAATATTGATGTGTGGAAATAACACTCAGTTAGTGCCTATGGGTTAAAAAAATCATCCCCCACACCTTCACACCACCGCAATCAGTCTATAAACCGTGGACACAAGGTATTATCATATTGCTTTTATGAAATTCTCATCTTATAATCTGAATGTTGCAGCTGAAAATGAAACTTGTTAGATCAGGAGGCCATTTTTGCCATTTGTGTGAATCGTAGCCTCTCTGTTCTGTTCTGAGCTGACTGGAGTCGCATTCGGTGAGGCCTTCTGCTGCTGTAGCATTTCCACTTCTAAGATTGATGGATTAATCATTCAGAGAAGATCTAACATCTCGTCCCAGTCTGCCTATTCTCCTCTGACATCAGTGACACGTTTTTCACCAACAGTTTCTTCTTTGTGGGCTTTTCTCTTTAAACCCAGGAGAAGGTTGTGTGTGAAAATCCCAACAGATTAGCAGTTTCTGAAACATTCAGACCAGCCCGTCTCACAACAGCCATACCACGTTCAAAACCCCTTCTTTCCCCTTTCTTCCCTGTCCTGATGATCGATATGAGCTTCAATTTCTCTAAAGACATATTTTATGGTTTCTGTTTATATCATATATTGGAGTTTGTGTGGAATAATGGCTTTCTATCATGTTCCAGTGGCCTTTGTAGTGTCCATGTATGTGCCCTGGTGGTAAAATGTTAATGTAACAAGATCAATAAAGATATTTCATCATCTCATCAAGACGTTTTCACCATGTCTGGATGAATGAATGCGATCAATTGCTGTTATGTGATTGGCTGACTCACTGTTTGAGTTAAACAATTGAACAAATGTGCTTAAGAAAGTGGCTGATGAGTGTATATTTCATGACATACTTCAGCATACCATAGTTGCATACATTATTTATGGGATAACTCAGTTAAATCTTTTCCCGGCCTTACCCTATGATAATGTAATGGCGTATTAAAGGTTTAATTTCAGCATAAATATAGGCCAATTATCTAAATATATTTCCAGACCTTTCTGTTATGGATGACGGTAGACAATAGTGTTCTTACATTTAAAGGCAAGAGGATAGTTCTTTAAAAGGAACTAGCTTATTTTGTCACTTTTACTTCTGTAGTCATTTTGTAGAAGAGTGTCAGTCCTCTAAATGGAGTTTTACTCAGTCATAAAACTTCCTTCTTTTCAATACCACAGACTTTCCACTGTGAGGATTTTTTTTATTATGATGAGTCATGAGGATGGTTGTTTCTGGCAGCCTGAGGTGCTAAAACAATGAATTAGGATTGAGAGATTTTTTTCCCCTCTACTAACAGAAACAGCAAGTGTTGCAAAAATGTCTTTTATTTCAAAAAAAGCTTTCCCCACTGTTCTTTCTCCCGTTGGTTAGGCACACACAAAATGAGAGGCACCAGATGTAAATATGCAGTAAAATTCCCGTCCAGGAGCATTCCTGTTTGTATTCAAATTGGCCTTGTGAAGCTTAAATGATAGATTCACTCCTTTACTTGAGAACTACTTTCCTAAATTTAACCTGCGCCTGTAACGTTAATGCATGAGGACTGTGGAATGAAAACACAGCTACATGCTGCATTGTTTATGTTTACAGGGATGGCGTGGATATGAGAATAATCTCTTTTGAGTTTACCTGCCTCTGAAGTGATCTCTGACGTCCTCAGATGACAGCTGTGTGAAGATGCCCGTTTACCTCGAGACCGTGCAGGTGGCCCCTCATGCCAGTGGACATTAGTATCGGCCGCATCCCTCTGTTTGAGATTTATACCCATTAATAATTCATTCTCTGCTGCTGACTTAGGAGGCCCGGTTTCTCCTTACTGCATCACGCTGGCCCATTTATATGCTCCGAAGTGACGCATGGCGGAGTAATGTGCAGAGCCGCTTTAGTGGCCCCTTCATTGATGCTAAAAGAGAGACAGGACAATGAGAAAGAGACATGATGGAAAGCTCCATTTTAACTTTCTCTCTCCATTCTCTGTTTCTCTCTCTTAAACACGGTTGCTAAGCTACACCACAACTAATCACCAGGAAAATCATCCTTTATTATAAACCTTATCTCCAGTTTGTGTGAGGACACACAGTATTCGGCCCTCCTAAATAAAGATATTCCCAAGGAGACTAGCAGCACTGTCTGTTTAGAAATACAGATTTATGCTGCCCCCCCCCCCCCCCATACTTAAATATGTCAACTCATGATATAGACGAAGATAACCTGAGTACTCAAAAAAAGCAGTTTTCAGATGAAAATTTCACTTATAAAAGAGAAAAAGGCTGTCTACACCAACCTGGCCCTATGTGGAAATAAAAAAAAATCATGTTAAATGATAAATTCATTATGATTTGCTGTTATTAACTACAATTTATGGGGTGAATTTTACTAGCACACCCAGGCCTGAGTATGGCCAGAATCAAGGAATCTCTTCAACAGAACTCTCACACCCTGTCCTGATCTAATTAAGTTTAGGAACAGATGAGAAACAGTCACTGATATTTATGAGTTAGGAACATTTTACAAAGTCATTTCTAAGGCTCTGGAAAACCAATTAACTTCAGTAATAACTATCATCAACAAATGGAGAACAGTGGGAACAGTAGTGAACCTTCCCGGAAGTGGCCAGCTGAAGGAAATGAATCCATGGGTGCATCGATGACATCGACGACTAGTGTCCCACGGCATAAATAACTGCTAACCAAAAAGAACAGCCACTATTATCTGAGCTGATGAAACAGAGGGTGACCTTTTTGGAAGGTGTGCATCCTGTTATATCTGGCTTAACCTAACACAGCATCTCAGAAAACACGGTGGTGGTAGCGTGATGGTCTGTGGAAGCTTCGCTTCTTCTGGGCAACTAATTGATTGAATCATGAATTCTGCTCTCTAGCAGAAAGTCCTGAATGAGAATGTCTGTATATTCCTTTGTGATGGGAAGCTAAAGCGCGGGTTTACAGCATGACGGTGATCTAAAGCAGTTGTTCCCAACCCTGGTCTCAGGGATCCCTGTCCAGCATGTTTTAGGTGTCCCCTGGCTGCCACACCCGACTTAAATGAAGGGATGATTGAGACGCTTCCACGGCACTTGATGGCATGCAGAGGAGGTCATGCAATCATTTGAATCAGGTGAGCTGGAACAGAGCCACATCTAAAACTGGACAGGGATCCCTTTAGGACCAGGGTTTGGGACCACTGATCCAAAACACACCAGGAACTTTGTTTCAGAAAGTTCCATAAACTATTGTGGCATGACCTTAAACAAGCCGTTCATGCTGAAACACCCTCTAATGTGGCAGAATTATAACATTTCTGCAAAGAACAGTAGGCCAAGATTCCTCCAGAGCTATAAATAAGACTCATTGCCAGTGAGTTTGAGAACCCTTGCATTTTTTTTCACCAAGGGTGACACATCCGGTTATAAGGTTGGGAAGGGTACTTTTTCATTTAGGGCCAGGCTAGTTTGAATAGCTTTTTCTTCTTAATAAATGAAATCCTCATTTGAAACTGTTCTTTGGATTCACTCTAGTTAGCTTTTCAATGCTAAAATATGTCTGACAATCTGAAACTTTTTACTGTGACCAAAAAGCAACATTAATGAAATGTGTGGAGGGCAAATATTTTTCACAGGAGCTGTATGTCCAGTGGTTTAACATGATTTAGATGACAGTATGCCTAAATAAGTCACCAATTTGTTGCTTATCGGTGTTCCTAAATTGAAGTTTAATATCCTCTGCTCCTGGCAATTTCCTTCATCCTCAAGGTCTGCGTGTTTCCAACCAGTCACCCAAGACCTGGATGGAAATCTTTCCCCATCACCGTTCACCACCTCTGAGGGAGAAGATTATGAAGATTAGATTTGCCCTAAATAGATTTTTTTTATGGCAGCCAGAAACAATGCTATCTCAGAGTCACTCTATATGCAATTCGCTCTGCAGAATGCCTGACAAAAAGCACTCGCCTTTCATTTGCGCGCAAAGCATGGCTTTGTGTGCTCCTGATTGAATCTTGCAGGGGAAGTAATGGCGAATGTTATGACCGGTGACGTAAGGGGATGGAGACCAATATTGTTCCCTGCCTTCCTTAGCAAACTGCAAGTCTATGCAATCTGTCTGCACATCATAAAGATGCTACACCTGCACTGATGCCCTGGGAGGAGTTGCCTCACCTGACTCCCTGGGGGTTTGTGCTTAATATTATTATGGTTGAAGATGAAACGCAATAAATCAAAAGAAGTGAAAATGTAAACATGAGTATGATAGAAACAACATTAATGTAGAGATTTTGCTTTGAGGTTTAATATTTCATTTAAGAGCATAAACCTTTGGCAGTTTTTATAGCCACTGAACACACATTTGCATCATGGTCGTTTCTTTTAAAAGACATAAAAGTAATTTATCTCCAACTGATGTATTTTTTTTGTTTGCATTAATAGCTGTACAACTATTAGAAATTGGATTAAATTCCAATTAGGAAAAAATATAGAACAGACAGCAAACATGACCCGGAATACTGAGAATTTACACAGGCATATAGAACAAATGTTTTTGCAAAAGTACATGAATCACAGATATGCTTTTTTTTCCACAGTCACTTAATATAAATGAAAGAACTTAGATTTTTTTAGTAAATGGGCTCCCAGGCCGAACAGGACATATAGTCCCTTCAGCGAGTAGGTTTGCCATCATTTGAGGTCGACCCTGTTCTAAAAGGAACGCACCCCAAATAAGGCAGTTATGACACAGTCACACACTGTCAATCTATTGGCAAGCACTGTTACCAGGCAGAGTTACTCTGATCCAAGAGGAAGCTCAGAATTTGTGAGCAGAGAGGACAGACTAGAGAGAAGCTTTAACCACCCTTCCTACATATATGACCTCCTAGGTAAGTTTACATCTCACTCTTAGAGTAGTCTTAGTAGGCCAGTCACTCCTAGAAGGAGTTATGATGATTCATGTTACCCCATTTTATATATAATGGGTCTCAGGGTGCATCAATGTGGGCGCATAGCCTAAACGACAAAATACCTTTGCAGAAACACCTAATCTTGTTTCCGTGGGGATGGGGCCTTAGAAATGACTTTGTAACTCTTTCCATCCTGATACATGGTAATGACTTTGGTTCTTAACTGTTCTTGGATTTCTATAGATCAGTGCATGATGTGTTGCTTTTTGCGAGCTTTTGGCCTACTTCATGTGGTCAGATAGGTTCTGTTAAGGTGATTTCTTGATTTTCACCGGGTTGGCTCGAATTAGGACTGGTTATAGCTCAAAAAGATAGTTGGTATGATAAAATGAAACAATGCAAAACATAGTTCTGCATCATCAGATTAGAAAGAGCATAAAATTAGAAAATTTTTACCACTGTAAAAAATTCCCACTACCATTTGCACTATTGCACTAGTATGTTGCTACATATCTCTCTGTACTAACAAGCTAGATGCTCCAGATCCTTTTATATTCAGAAAATGTTATGTCCATTTGAATTTCAGATTTCAATTAATCAGACTACGAGTTATTGTACAATTTTTTCAGTCAAATTTCACTAAGCTATGACTCAGGCAAAGCACCGGCTTCAAGATGTTGTTTAAACATGCATTGTCAGATTCTGTATTTTAAATTTGTGATAGAAATTTATACAATTTCATGTATAATTTCCAAAAAAAATGTAATTGTACATTAGAGTTTACCATCAACAGGTACCCCAGTAACATGCTGACATCCTTTATGTTAATATAATCAGAACTAATGACCAAAACATCTACGCTCCTGCTGGTAGCAAGCCTTAATAATCGTTTAAGTGCAACAGTGTAGCAGGAACTGTTCCCCCAATTCCCTGGACCTGTGTCAGTACCAGAGTTGACTGGCAACACACCAATTTTCTATTTGGGTGCTCCTGTGCTGGTTGGTTCACAGGAGGCCGCTGGGTTTGTTAGTGTCCTGTGGAGGCTGAGACCGGTAGACAAGAGACAGCTAGATGTAATGACCCCCGCCATCAATGACTAAGCAGCAGCAGAAGCAGCAGCAGAAGCAGCAGCAGCTCTAGATGGCAGAGAAAGAAAACCTGAAATTAATGACAGCAAAGCTAAAATAACCACTGCTGCCTCACTCTCATCTGAGGTGCAAAATAAAGTCCGGCTGCTGGTGGGAGTACGGGTTTGTAGAGATGTTTGCCTGCACCAACAAACACATTTCTGCCATGCAATTATTTACATTTAAAATTTTACAGCATACATTATTTTACATTGGTGTTGGCATTGCCAATGGATCTGGTCACACAAAATTAACAACTGTTTAATTAAATTGCTTCATATTTTGTGTTCGATCATTAACGCACAGCTGCGCCTGATTTTCAAGCTCAACTTCAAAATATCTAAAATATAAATGTCTTTATATCTGATATAAATATTAAGACCATTTAGTAAAATACATTACTTTTTTAAAGAACGTGCAACATTTCTACATGTATATTTATTGAAATGTCCTCACATTTAGGCTAACAGTTTAGACATTACCTGTGTTGAGTAATTTTGAGGGGAAAGCATACTGACAGTCAAACAAGCAGTAGACTACTACTACTAGTTTACATTGTGTTCAAGAGTTTTAAAAACGGACTTTTAAAGATAAATGCTGGCGAACATTTGACTGAGCTGTGTTCTTCAATGCCCTATAACCATCACACGCCACCAAGTGTAAAGTTTGGTGGAGGGGGATCCTGGTGTGGGGTTGTTTTTCAGGAGCTGGGCTTGGCCCCTTAGTTCCAGAGAAAGGAACTCTGAATGCTTCACCACACCAAGCGATTTTGAACAGCTCCATTCTCCCCAATTTGTGGGAACAGTTTGGAGATGGCCCCTTCCTCTTCCAACATGACTGTACATCAGAAAACAAAGCAAGGTAACATCCATAAAGACATGCATGAGAGAGTTTGGTGTGGATGACCTTGACTGGCTTGCACAGAGTCCGGATATCAGTCTGATAGAAACCTTTTGGGGTGAATTAGATGGGAGACAGAGCTAAGCCTTCTTGTTCAACATCAGTGTATGACCTCAAAATACATTTCTGGAAAAATGGTAAAAAACAAATCCCAAAAGCATGTGAACAACCTTTTCCAGAAGAGCTGAAACTATTATAGCTGCAAAGGGTGGACCAACGTCATATTGATCCCTGTGGATTAACAATGAGATGTCACTTAAATTCATGTGCAAGTCAAGGCAGGTGAGCGAATACTTTTGACAATATACTGCATCTCTCAAACAATCTATATACACATATGTTCATGGACATACACACGCACGTAGACACACACAAATGAGATTACTGAGCCACAGTGAACACAGCTGAGACCTTGTCATTAAGGTAATCACTTAGATGGTATTGTTAGATTTCACAGACTACATTTATTATAACGTGTTTGTAATAATTAATGTACAGGACCTAAAAACCCTGTAGGATGTGAACGCTCATGTAACTGCGGATGGAAGCAAGTGCAGCTGCAGAACTAGAAATAAACACAAAAGATAATGGCAGCTTGCATAAGCACCCATTTCCTATCTGTGGAACTAGCAATCACATTTTAAGTTCAAGACGAGCAGGTCTGAACTGCATACAGCGAAAAAGGGCATTCTTCCATCTTCGGATGATTAGGTCACACAGGGGGCAGTTCCAGAAGGTAAACAAAGAC
This sequence comes from Fundulus diaphanus, assembly GCA_037039145.1. Lineage (NCBI taxonomy): Eukaryota > Metazoa > Chordata > Actinopteri > Cyprinodontiformes > Fundulidae > Fundulus > Fundulus diaphanus. The sequence continues at coordinate 20,104,437 of CM073133.1, read as the reverse complement.
GTCTCCTCTCCCTGCTCTCCATTGTATTCTGGGATCACTTGATGCCTTCACAGACCAGATTAAAGGATTTCTGGACCCTTCAGGGAATTTTCAGTTAGCACCAGGGTGTCCCAGTTGGACATGCCTAGAAAACCTTCAAAGGGAAGAGCCCAGGAGGGATGGTGATGAGATGCTGAAACCACCCCTGCTGAGTTCTTCAGACCACAAGGTCTAGTCTGAGCTGTGAGCAAGGTAGCACAGCAGCTCCTGCATCAATCCAGACAAAGCCCTGATTTGTCTTTCCATCTTCTGCTCAGCCTGCAAACTGCTCCAGTGTACGCTGAAGGTCATACCTTAAGGACCCCAAAGCCCGGAGATGCTGTCCATGAAAACCACAAACAGGATCATAGATAAGGTGCTGCCCTGGCGGATTGTTGGTTAATTGATCTTACCAAAGTGGACCTTTTTAATGTCTGTCATTCAAGTTATGAGAAACAAAACATATTATAACCCTGTAACATCTGTAGTAAAAAGGCAAAACAAAAACTGATAATAATTTTTTACTTATTTCCATTGTTGGAGCTGCATGGAAAAACAGAAATAGTTGACAACTTGCTCACCGTAATAAGGTGCTTTTAAAAAAAATCCAAGGATAGCACATTCTTCTGCAGTACTGAGTGTTCTTACGTCTAGGTGAAACATAGAGCTTTGAACTTGTTGTCAAGTAACAGTCAAGAGTATAACTAGATTGTGTCCCTTCACATACTTTATGTAGGGGAAAGACAGAACTGTAATGTGAATAAAGCCCAGAGGCCTCTGATTACCCTAAACCCTGAGTTCATTACTTCAAAGCAGAACCTCATTAGTTTAGATTTGCCTTTCAAGTTCACTTTCTCTCAGGATCTTGACTTTACTGTTAATTACTGTTCAATTAATTTAAGAGCTGGTAACCTCAGAGGCAGGTGCTGATAGCCCATATAACTGATCAAGTTTGACTTATTTCCATAATTTTGAGTAACATCACTGCAGGGACTCAAAAAAATAGATAGGGCAGCCTATAGTTGAACTGATAGGGCACAGTACGAGCAAATATTCATACAGCATTCATGCTGTTTGATGTAAATCTTGATTAAACATCACAGTTATTAATTTCTAGGCAGAGCCTGAGTGGATAGTTAATTACACAAGCTATGTTTCTACAAGACTAATACTCTTCCACAATTAATCAAGGCAGTCATAACCCAAGACACACTATAGGAACACCAGCTCACCATCTACCAGTTTAGAAACAAAACTAAATTATTTTAATTTTACTTTCATTAATACAAGTGAAATCTTATTCACGCAGACTGTCTTAGTTTAAAAAAAGATAAGAATGTTAAAACAGACAACCAGCAATACAATACATACATAAAATGACCTACATAATCACATAATTTGTGACTTTTGAAGGCAATTGATTGCACCAGAGCTTTTTAGGGACTTTTAGGAGGTGAGTACATATGACAATCTGTTGTAGTTTGTAGTTATTGCCTAAAATAAGATTAAAGAACATTTCAATTGCGGGTTGGACTGTAACAAAACAGGTAAAAAGCTGAGGGGTGGGTGGTACTTTTTCAAAGTACTGTAAATTACCATATGAGCACACATCATTTTCTGATATTTAATTTACCATTAAAAGCAGCTAAAGGCTGCTTTATATTATCAAAGAAGAATAAAATAAAGATAATTACAACCTGTTAATGTGGAATTTCTGAATAAATCAAAGTTATTTATTGCCATGATAATGACCAAGTTACCACCTCGTTATCCCTGTATTCCTATTGTCCAGTCCATTGTATAATGCACTAAACAGAATTTGGAGGATTTTCTTCTCCCCACTCTGTGCTGGAAAATATTTCTTAATATTGGGAAACCATTTTATAAATCTAGGTTAAAAACCTGTCTTCTCCATTCTAAATAAAAAGATGTTCAAATTTAAGGTATAAATTGCAACATAATGAATGAGACAAAGTGGTAAACAAAAGAATGTTAGACTAACGAAAGCAGTGAAGTGCTTTTAGCTTGATATTTTCAGCTGGAAGTGTCCTAGCTTAACATCAAGAAATTGTTGGAGGTAAGTTATGTTGATCTTGTTCCCTAAATGATCTAAAGTTACTTAGGATGTTCATTTGGAGAGGTATTCATGTGTTCATTTGAAACCACAGCAAACATGAACAGGTTGTTATGAACCATTAAAAAATAGCATCATTGGTTAATAATTTGCACACCCTTTCACAAAAAAGCTTGCTCAGCAGTGCGCTTCACCTGTCAGGGCTGTAGCTTACTTACTGGCAACCTTTCATTCTTCATCACATGAGATAAAAACTAAAACTTGAATCTCAGACCGGGAGTCCAAGCCAACTCTCAAGTTTTTACACCATAAGTCTTCAGTCAAGTTGTCTTTCGGAGCCCTCTCTTCATATCTGTAACAATGGATCTAGTCTGCTGGTCTCTCAATGCAATTGATCAAATTTTTTTTCGACGGGAAGGCAGGGTAAAGGGGACCCGTCCTGTCCTGACGGGACACACTTCATGGGATACACCCTAGATTCTTGGAACAGGTGGAAAATGGTGTGTTTTTAGATTTTGTCAGTCGAGGACATTGAAGACGTATACATGTTTGGATTCATGATACTCAAATTTCTTCTATTTGGATTTAGAAGATACCCGATGTATCTACAATTAAAGAGGATGTCGGTGGCAATTGTGGCCATGATCAAGCTGCCGGCCGCATTTGATAAACTGGATGAGCAGAGCCGCAAGCTGGATGCGATGGAACGAATGTAGCTCCTATCTTTCCACAGAGTTAAAGGCAGCGCCCTAAAGAAACCGCGTCACGGCGAGGTCCTTGGCAGCCGAAAGAATGCGCCTAATGGCAGCGTTCTTTGGCAACGCATGGCCTCAGTCAACCGTTCCCCTATCTCCAGTGTATGTGATGTATGTGATGGACGGTTTGTACTGAAACTGTAATTTCGATTGCAATGCAAATGGTAGTTGACAATAAAGATTGATTGATTGATTGATTGATTGATTGATTGATTGATTGATTGATCTATAATGAACAGCTGAAACAGAAGCTCGCTTGATACATAAACACTTGAAATGTGCAGGCGAAAAAGTTCGTCCACTATACCTTTAATACTATTAAAACCCCTGCACCAAATACAAGAACACACACCTAATACATACAGTAATTTAATTGTACTAGCAAACATTCTTGCCCATTAAGTAAAAAATCTAGCATTCTTTGCTTGGTTGTTTGAAAACAACCTTTAAGAGTGGAAAATAGAAAGCTATTGTTTTAGACAGTTTTTACATACAGCAAGCTTGCTAAACAAGTTATAGTCTTTACAGCTGTAAAGCATGGGCCTGGCTAGGTTAAAAGTGCATTAAGATCTATTGCTTTGAGCTAAATAAGCCACAATAAGTTATCCCACTCACCACTGTCTTGTTTTTTCTTCTTCCTCTTTTGTTTTTTTGCTTCCAGAAGGATAGCTTCTTTTCATTTTGACGCAAGTTGATGCTGCTGCCAACCTGTGCTTGTGCAGCAAACAAGAAAGCCATATTTAGGTCAAACATTGATTTGAGCTAAATAAGCACTTATTTAGCTCAAAGCATAATTATAAGCCACAAGGTTATACTCACCGCTGTTGTGTTAAATTTCTTGAAACTTCTTTTCTTCCCCCTTTTTGTCTTTTCTGTCTTTTTTCACTTCCAAAAGGATAACTTCTTTAATATCTAACAGAACTGAGGGGCTCGTGCTCATGGTTGTTTACTTAAAAACAAGTACTTTCAGTGAGAGGGGGATAAGGTGGAAGGGGGAGTGCTCCATCAGGGACTCTGAGGGATCAGCGCTTTCTGCTGTTGTGGGTCTGAATTGGTACAAAGTTTGTTGAACCTCTGAGGGCCCCTGGGGGCATGCGGCTCCGATCAATAGCGTACCGCGAGCGAGCTATTTTTAGAAACGTAACGTCACGATGACGTCACATCACGTGGTACGCGGTAGGACAAACTTGCATAGTCCGCCGCTGTTTCGCTGTAAAAGAGACGTGCGTTAGCCTAGGTTTTACTCGTTTAAACGACTGCTTTTTCCAAAGTCTAAGACCATGGTTATTAAACATTGTTGCTATGGAACGTGCAACAGCGACTCGGCCGCATATGAAGGATGTTTTCTTCATTACTTTCACGAAATTCAAGAGTGCCAAGGAGAAATGTGTGCGCTGGGTACACCGGTGCGGTCGGCCTACATATGTAGCAAGCATTTTGTCGGAGGAAAGGGCCCAACCGAAGAACATCCTGACCCAATTCCAGCGACATCAAGTAGTGAACAGGTAAGGGTATTTTGGTGGCCGACATGTTCAATTCAATTCAATTCAATTTTATTTATATAGCGCCAAATCATGAAACATGTCATCTCAAGGCACTTTACAAAATCAAGTTCAATCATATTATACAGATTGGGTCAGATTATACAGATTGGTCAAAATGTCCTATATAAGGAAACCAGTTGATTGCATCAAAGTCCCGACAAGCAGCATTCACTCCTGGGGAACCGTAGAGCCACAGGGAGAGTCGTCTGCATTGTACATGGCTTTGCTGCAATCCCTCATACTGAGCAAGCATGAAGCGACAGTGGGAAGAAAAACCACCCATTAACGGGAAAAAAAAAAAAACCTCCGGCAGAACCGGGCTCAGTATGAACGGTCATCTGCCTCGACCGACTGGGGTTACAGAAGACAGAGCAGAGACACAACAAGAGAGACAAAAAAGCACAGAAGCACACATTGATCTAGTAATCTGTTCTACATTAGATGGTAGTAACGGGTGAGCCGTCTTCTCTGGATGATGTCAAAGTTAACAGAACGCCAGACCAAGTGTACCTACTATGAAGAAAAAGAGAGAGAGCAAAAAGTTAAAAGCTGAAATGACGACAGTCATTTCAATGTAATACAATGCAAAACTGGAGAACCGTAGAATGAAGAACAGTAGAAATCAGTAGAGTGAGAAAATTAGACCCTGATGTCCTCCACTAGCCTAAGCCTATAGCAGCATAACTATAGAGGTAGCTCAGGGTAACATGAGCCACTCTAACTATAAGCTTTGTCAAAAAGGAATGTTTTAAGATTAGTCTTAAAAATAGATAGGGTGTCTGCCTCACGGACCAAAACTGGGAGTTGGTTCCACAGGAGAGGAGCCTGATAGCTAAAGGATCTGCCTCCCATTCTACTTTTAGAGACTCTAGGAACCACCAGCAGACCTGCAGTCTGAGAGCGAAGTGCTCTGTTAGGAACATACGGAGTAATGTTAATAATGAAGCGCCTGCTACCATGATAGCATATAGGCTATCATGGTAGCAGGCGCTAACATGATACCCTGCTACCTGGATAGCCTACTCAAAAACATTTCAAATAAGACAAACATTAAACATATACCGATTCCTGGACGGTGATTACAAACAAAAAAAAACGGCCGACGACGCCATGAACGCCGCGCAGGAAAAAAAAACAAAGCTTACCGTTCGATCAACTCGGCCCGTTTTCCAGTCTTTTTAAGCCCTCGACACTCAAGCCAACGTTTGAGCTGAAGGTTGGTGTGTTCTTCCACAGTTCGACCAGTAAACCGTGCGCCTGGGACATCGTCTTGGGAAAGTTTAATGGCTGCAAAGTCGGTCATATCGCTGGTTCTGTTGCTGGTTGCTACGTGCGTTCTCTATCGGTTTGTCCTACCTAAGCGGCAAAAGGGGCGTTGCTCTTGAGACGGTGACGTCACGTGCGCGGTACGCTATTGCCTGGCTTGCCGAATGGCACCGAGCGCCCTGCCTGTGCATGTGTGGGTTCCCCTGGGGTACTCTTGCTTTCTTTTGACTGTCAAAAACTTGCATGTTTGGCTAATCAGCCAAAGTATGATTAATCTGGGATGGACCAGAGACCAATCTAGCAATAGCCCTTTCCTTTTGGCTATTGAACCCTGGAGATACACAGCAATTATAATGAGAGAATTAAGTAGGTGTGCAAAACAGCTGGATTAATTAAATCAAAGTTATAAAAATGTGTTGACCCAAATTCACAGCCTTGAGGGACATCTTATATGACCAAATACAGATAACAACAAGGAAAGAAAATTGAGTCCTACCAGAACGATTCTTTGAAAACGTATCGCTAGCTTGGTCTGAAAGGCCTATTTCTGAAAGTCTCCGATATAAGCTTTCACCATCTACAGCATGAAATGCTTTTCTCAAGTCAATCAAAAGTGTAGCACAGCAGTATTTTGTATCCCAAGCCTCTACAAAAATCAAAAGTAAGAGGCAAAGAAGTGACTTCCCTATAGAATTAGGTGTAAAGGAAGAGAAGCGTTCCTGAACGTTGAGCTGAAACAGAAGCTGTCAGCAAAATTCAACAGTGTCATTATCTTTCACGTGTAGCAGAATTTAAATGAGCTACACCAGTCAGTCAACAAACCGGGATTTGCCCTTTTTTCAGCAACATTTGTGTTTCTAGAGTTTGTATTGGTTCAAAATATGATGTGAGGCATACTGAGAAAGAGATGAATATGTGACTGTTCACGCTTACCCGGGTGTACAGTGCAGTGCGTTTGTGAACACAAGTGAGCTGCAAGCTGTCATGATGATTTTACCTACTCGTTTTTCATGTACAGTGTTGTTGGATGTGCTGTTGCGCAGCGGGTAGAGTGATTACGTGCAGAGATTAGGGGGAGAGAAAGATATAAACCTCAAGGAAAGCCTGTCTTTCCCCTGCATCCCAAGCTTTCTCGTACGAAGCACAGGCCTGACTGCTGATTAAAAACCTCCAACAGTAGACATTTTCATCAAATCTAGACTTGGCCCTTTTTCATCTATGTGGTGATTTTATGTCATGAGTGGATCCAGCAAGGCAGAAGGGAAAGTTTTTCATCTACAAGTTCAGCAGATATCCAGAGATGGGCCCAGTTCACCTGATGGAAAAGTGTGCAGCACAAATGTGTCATGCTGTATTGGTTCTGCCACAATCATTGCACTCCACTGATAATCACAGTGACATGTCACAGATTTGAAGCTCTTGAGGTCAACATGAAGTGAGATAACACAGGTGCAGAGCAATAACACTGTGCTTTGCTGCCTTTAGTTGTTTTGGCATCAATATTTCCCTCTGACTCAAAACAAATGGGATAATATGTTGCTTAGTCATTGTTTTCGCCTGGGTTTAAATCAGATCTCTGTAAACTGCAACTATGCAGGATGTTTTAATCACTCACAAATCCAAGAATTGACTGTACTTGCTGCTACATTGCAGATACCAGCACATTTTAAAGAAAACATTGTGTCTGGATTATGTTTTCCATGATTGAATGGGAAATGTTTTGCTAATATAATTGCATATTTCATATTTATTGGTATGCTTTTGCACAAAATAAATATTCCACTGACATTCAAGATATATGGGTCAATAACTGGTGGCCTGGGGTGTCAAAGATGTTTTAATACAATTTTAGTCAACTAATTACAAATTCACAAAATTCGAATGAGTACAATCTTAAGATAAAGACTTCAGTTGCAGAGAAATTCATTAATTTTAATGCAGATTTTTAAAATTACATTTTTTTTGTCCTTGATTTGGTCTTATAAATTATATTTTGAAGTTGCCACAAAATGTAATCTATGCATGGGCACAAGCTTCTGCTAAACCCAAAGCGTTTGTATGAGGCAACACATTTAAAATAGATGAATAAACCAATATATGAATAAATTAGTCTAATTGGGGTAATGAAGACTGTGAGACAGTAGCCAGACAGGTAAATCCAAAATTAAACCAAAATATAATTTTCCAGCAAGACTTGGCACACTGCCCACACTGCCAAAGATGCCAAAATCTGGTTCTGTGACCATGGTGTTACTGTGCTTGAGTGACCAGCAAGAGGAAGATAAGAGACACCAGACCCACTAATCCAGATGACCTGAAGGTTGGTATTAGCAGTGACACAGGCTGATTGCCTCGATGCCACGCAGTATTGATGCAGTAAGTATTATGTACAAATGAACATACTTTTCAGAAGCATACCATTTCTGTTTAGAATATTTTTTTAATCAACTTATCTAACGTTCTAATTTTCTTAGACACTGAATTTTATATTTTCATTATCTAGAAGACATAATCATTAAATTACAAGAAATAATGGCTCCGAGTATTTCACTCTATGTGTGATGATTCTGTACAATATATTTGTTTCGCTTTCTGAAATGAGTGACAAGAGATATTGAACTTTTTCACAATATTCAAATTTTTTGAGATGTTGGCTACCTGTATGGAGAAAATGGTGGCAAATCTTTCCAGGAGATTGCTGAGTCATACTGGAGATTAGAAAAAGAAATCAGAACACGTAAAGCACCACAGGCCTCATTTATCTCAGGTTAAGGTCAGTTTAACAAAAAGAAAGAGACTGGGCACAAAATGCATCCAGTGGAGAGTTCCAAACTGATAAACACAACTCAAGATCAGAACTTTTGGTAAATTGTTCTGTAGACTAACAGTGAAACAATTTGGAAGGAGTGTATCCCATTATAGCTGACAAAAAACTAACAGCAAAGAAATTTCATGCCTAGAATCTAACATGGTGGTGATAGTGAGATAGTCTAGTGCAAAACCGCACAATTTTTCCTAATTTATGGAAGCCTGAATTTAGCTCTCCAGCAGAAAGTCTTCCAGGGAGATGTTCAACTATCAGTTTGTGACTTTAATCTTAATGGGACAGTGTGTAACTGATTTGGCTTTTAATTAGTAAAAACCAAGTATTGCTTTTATAAATACATATTCTGGCAAAGTCTGATAACATCACATCAAAAATGAAAGGGCTCTCATAACTTAATTAGTAGTTTATAAACAGGTGTCGGTGTACCAGGAGGTGTCATGTTGCATCGCTATTTCTGATTTCAGAAGCTGAAAGGGAACAAACTGTCAGCCTTACGCATTTTCCCTATCTGTCTTCTATATGATGACTTGCTATCAGTGGAGGAGTAGAAAAAAGCAAAGACAACTGCAGATTATTCTATTTGTCATTTGCTGTTGAAATGGAGAACCACCCATACTCTTTGCCCAGCTAGAGGGAAGAGAATATAACCAAGAAAAGAAAATACCTGGGGAAAAACAAGAGTATATATTGGCACAGCTATTATTACCAGGTGGCATGGAGATAATTCTGAGGGAGCGTGGACTCAGAACTGATGCAGAGGTTATAGGCTCTCTGCTGGACAGGTAAATTGTTTTAATATAAAGGTGAAGGTTTTTTTTGGTGTTATGTTAGAAATAGGGCAATGTAGTCCAGCAGTTACTCTGTCCTCCCGGCAGAAACGGCTTGTTTTGTTTGCGTTTCAAAGGTATGTATGTACAGTACGCGGAGGGATATCGGCCGGTCAGTTCACTGTCTGTAGTACAGCAGCAAGACCGGCCGGGTCACTTAACTGGTGTTTATAAGGTTGCTTATGTTAGAGCCCAAATAAGCGACTGCACGTTCAGAAACTGTCATGATTTGGGTTTTGTTATGGTTTGTTTGTTATTTGATTAATTAGTTCTCTCTCCTGTCTTAGTATTAGCTCTGGTTTTTATTATTTGCTTGTGTTCTATTTTAGTCTTAGTCTGGTTTTCTAGCTTAGGTTTGGTCTTTATGGTTATTTTGGTTCTGGATTAGTCTAGTTTTAGTTTCTGTTTTGGTGTAGTGATTCTCTTAGGGTTAGGGTTAGGGTTAACCAATTCTGTCATATGTTTAATTTCTGTTTTAGTTTGGGTTTGTCTTGATTTGTCCTGAATCTGCTTTAGTTTATCTGTTTTTCATCTGCCAGTCATTCAGTTTCACATCTCAGTAACATCCTGTCTGTTTGCCTGTCACTCCCCTTCACCAGTCAGCTTCAGTTTACCTTCAGCCACTTTTTCCCTGCTGATCAGCTCCACCCATTCTGGTAATTAGTTTCACTCCGTTCACCTGCTTACTCCTCTACTTATACCTGCCTCAGTCTCCTGCACTCTGCCAGATCATTTTCTTTCCGTGCCTATTGGTGAGTCTAGTCCAGCATGCCCTGATCTCTATATTGTTTGCCTGTTGACCTGACCCAATTTGCCTTTTTTGACTTCTGAGTAGTGATGGTGAGATGAAGCCTCATGAGGCATTGAACCACTTGAGCCAACTGGTTCGAGAAAGGGTTCATTTCTTGACGCTTCATGTGCACATGAAACCACCTACTAACGGGGTGTATAATCACAGCCAGCTGTATCTTAACACGTGTGATGCATTGATTTTTTGTCTATTATGGCTCTTGGGCATGACTTCACAAAAGGTGTAGGACGAAATCATTTGTCTACATAAATTTTGTATACACATATGTGTATAGTAAAATATTGTTTGAATGTATTCTCTGTGTGTAATTATTCCCAAAATAGGAGTGTCATGTGATATGGCATGTTGTGTAATAATGTTTTTCCGTGACTCTAGAAAAATGGCATGGGCTTAATCAGGCAGAGGACAGTGAAAGTGCTTATGGAACTAGGGAGGGGTAATGAATAGGCTAATGCTTGTGTAACTTGGATGATTTCATGCATTTTTATTAATAAACAACAATTTCTCCACAGTTTTTGGTTTCAAACGATTTCTCTTTTTTGACACTACTTTTCCAGCCTTTGAAAAGACACGCTCACAAGGCACAGATGATGCCGTGGTGCATAAATAAATAAGTGCAAGTTTGTACAGATTGGGGTACAGTGACCGATGATCTCGGTGAAGTCGCTTCTCGCTTCAAAGTATCCATGTATTTTTGCCTGTTTTTTCCCTGCCATTCCCTATATGTACGCGAGAAAGCAACAACAAAAAAACGCGTGTTAACGTTAAATAAACATCCAAGCATATCGAGTTATTATTTTTTTTTTTTTGGAATGTTGGTGAGGCGGTAGCGTGAGTTTGGCGAGGCAGCGGCCTCGCCAACATAGTGCTGCGAGAAACACTGCTGTGGGGTTTCTAAAGCTGTCAAACCCCGCGCCGAAATCTGAACCACTTCCTGAAGCAGTCACCTGGTACAGCCGGGCAGCGAGCCTTCGGACGTCATCGTTTTCGGCTCCTCCCCTAAATGAAGCAAGCCTCAATACGCACTTTACGGAAACGCCCCCTCCATTACTCGACACACGCCTCGAAGCCTCGGCACATAACGTAACATCACTACTTCTGAGCCAGCCTGATACCTGATTCTGTTTTTCATGCCTGACCTGACCTGGTTTTGTCTCTGGAGTTTCTTATTTCTGCCTGCCTGTTGCCTAGTGATGTTACGTTATGTGCCGAGGCTTCGAGGCGTGTGTTGAGTAATGGAGGGGGCGTTTCCGTAAAGCGCGTATCGAAAACCACAATCAGAAGAAATCTGTAAGGGGCAAAATACTTGTTGACAGCAGTGTATGGTGCGTTCCTATACTTTTGCAACACTGTTGCAGATAATTTTGGCAAAAAAATAAACATTAATATAAATCAGTAGCAGACTGTGTTAGGTTCACATGTCCTTTAACTGCAAGCCAGAATCAAGAGAATCAAGAGTTTTTTTATTGTCATTATGTAGCTATAATGAAATTTTGCTAAGTGATTTTGTTAATGTTGGAGTGCTTTCCTTATTGTTGTAGCGCTTTCATAAATGTTGGGGTGCTTTCCTTAAAGTTGTAGCGCTTTGCACCTCAGGGCCACCGTAACATTGGCTCAGAATCCACATTTAACACAGACATAAAAACACCCCAAAAAAGGGAAGACCCACAAAATTCAAAAACACAATATGAGATACCGCTAAATTTGAAATTTAAGCTGTACAGCAGAACATGAACACTTATCAGAATGGATAAAAACTGTGCATTAATAAATAATAAGGCATATTTAGAAAAAAAATGAAATGTTTAAGTCGATAAAAAGAAGAAAAACAGCAGTTGATTTATAGAACAATGTAAGAAACTGCCATTTGCATGAATGAAACCCAGTAGCGTGATGGGCCATAAAAAATTTTTTCTGCTAAACACTGTAAAACACGTGTGTGTGTTAATTTAAACAGTGATAAAACAAAAATTTAAACGCTTGAAGAATGAAAAGGGTTAGAGAAAAGCTGAAGTTTTTCACTAAACTCCTAAAGGTTTCATTTAGGAGTTGTAAAGATAATAGAAGTCTAGAACTTGAAACAGACTCAGAAGTAGATGCCGCAACAGGACAACGATCCCAAGAAGGCAATCTACCAAAAAAAAAAAAAAAGGTTAGCTGGCAAAATTGTCAACACACAGCCAGGAGTTGAATCCCAAGAACCATAATTTCTCATGAGCCTTCTAACTTTTTTTAGACAATTATTCCTTTATTTGAGTGGCCAACCAAAAGCAAAAAAAAATTAACAAAAAAATCTTAATTTTTCCCTTTCAATTAAAACAAGTTTTAACAGCCCACCAATCATATTTCATTGTCAAAATCCCTTTCACGTTGGGTCATTAAATTCATAAAATGTTATGCACAGCTTAAATTTTTTGACACGGTATAAGAAGAGGTCTTTATTTTGACGATTACAGGACAGAATTACAGCAGAAATCCTTTGAAGCGCTTGAAATGTAACATTATTGACTAATTGCCATCCGTAGAAGAGAAAGTAAAATTTTTATATTCTATATTCTACAATTATTATATTATTATTGTCGGTCAAGTAGGTTAACAATGTTTTCTCTGTGAGATAAACTGCAATGCCGTTAACAATGAAATCTTTAACAACCCGTTGCTTCCAGAGTCAAGCTGCAGCTTATCATTATTCCCCTGATTTAGGTGTAAGAGTGATGATACTGCAGCGCTGCTGCAGCTTCATTTTTAACCTCACTAATGACACCAGACGTCACCTAATGGGTTTTAGACATTTAGCTGATGCTTTTATTCAAGTCAGCTTGCATGGATTGCAGCACAATTAGCACAACTTTGCAGACAAATGTAAACACGGTTGCTCAGCAACCGTGCCTCTGCAACGATAATGACCACAATCCTGACTTTTGTGGTGATGGGAACGTCCCAAATCTAATCTTTACTCACATTTAACTGCTTTCTTCAAGGACTTTTAGAATACCCTTGATCAACCTCTTAGATTAGCCAAAACCGAATCTTATACCACATGGATGGGGATTAGGCTATAATCTAATGCACATAAGGTGATAAACCCTTGCTTGTTCTAAACTTACTGTATGGCTCGATTCAAAGAATTTAGATTCTTTATCAGTGCTCAACCTTTTGACGACCCTCTGCGGGAAGCCAGCAGTTTGTAGCTTTGGCCACCTTGAGCCAGTGACCTCATCAGCGCACAACACAAAAGAACAGGAATGACAGACTTTTCATTATTGCTCGGCTATTGTGCTGGAGGGGGAAATCAATTATAAAAACACGACTAACAGCAAAGATAACAGCAATGTCCTCTATTGTGTCGGAATGAGCTGACTTTTTTTTCTCTCTTTCCTCAAGGGTCTCTTGACCAGTCCGGCATCACCTTGGTGCAATTTGCTCTCCATCTCAAATCCCATTGCCTTTTGGAATTGGATTTACCTGACTCATTCACACTGTGAATGGACTCTGCTTCCAGTGAAAAAAAAAGAGAAAGATTCTATGTGAAATTGCCTGAAGAGCCACAAGGTTTTGGATTTGTCAGGTACCTCTCTTTCTACCATTAACCTTCCAACAGTGAGAATGTCCTCATTACACGGAAGCATCAAAGGCTCCTGGAGGGGAGGTACTCAGAGCTGGATGTTGAAACAAAAGAGCGGTATGCAGATGACAAAATAGCAGCTGGGAGATGTAATGTAAGACCTGTACTAAGAAGAGGCACCAGATCTCCTTTGGTTCTGTTGCTTATAACCAACTGATAGAACAGCTAACGAACAGTGCCTTGCACAAATATTCCCACCACTTGAACTCAGAGTTGCAGATATTTTGAAGTATGTCTCTAACCTATATGTCAAATGGCTCAGGATCAGTCAGATTGCATGGAGAGCATCTGTGAGAATCAACTTTCAAGTCTTTTCAAGGATTCAGGTCCGGACTTTAACTTGGCCATTCTAACACAAGAATATGCTTTGATCTAATCAATTCCACTACACCTCTGGCTGTATGTTTAGGGTTATTTTTTCTACAGGAAGGTGTATGTCTTCTTTGGCTCGTCTTCATCTAGAATTGCCCTGTATTTTCCTCCGTCCACCTTTCCATCCAGCTCCTTTGTTCTAACTAAAGGAGAGCATCCCCAGAGCAGTATGATGTCACCACCATGTTTTACCCTGAGGACAGTGTATTTTTATGCTTATGTACAGTGTTAACTTTTCACCTCACATAGGGTTTTGCATGTAGGCCAAAAGAGATACATTTAAGGTCTCATGATCTGACCACAGTACCTTATTGGCTTGCAGCAAAACTACAAACAGGACTTCTTTTGTCTTTCGTCTTACCACTCTTCTGTGAAGCATGATAGATGTCAGATTGAACAGTCTGTGTTGAAAGAGAAGTTCAGAGTTTTTTAAGCTGTTGTGTGTCTTTGCTCTTTGTGGTGTTTGTTCACCAATGTTCTTTAACAATAAATGACAAACAGAAAGGCTCATCTTCCTAATATGGGTGACCTCTGCAGGTAACTGGTTGCATGGGATTTTAGTTTAGGGTAACAGAGTAAAGTTGGCTGAAAAAACATTTTAAAGCCATGTATTGTTTGCTTGCACTTTAAAGTTATACACTACTTTGTGTTGTTATATCACATGTTACAAATAAAATACTTTTAAGCTGGTGCCTGTTGACAAAATGAAAAGGGTCATAAATAGTTTTGCAAAGCACTGTATGTTGTCTATGACTTGAAAAGAAACACAGGTCTCTTACAGTTGCAAAAGTTTTCTTCAAAAACTCATAACAGAGTTGTCCTTTGAAGGATCATCAAAAATGAAAATGAGAAATACACCCCTAAGGCTTTTGGCAAGCTCAGGGAACTCCTTCTCTCCCAAATGAGCTGCTTCTATATAAGGAAATGACATCTACTCACAGCGAGACAGTAAGCAGAATCGGCATGAAATCAGACTGGCACACATGCATTTCTCTCACAACAAACTCTTATTCTGTCACAGTGATCCCTAAACTAGGGGGGGAACATAAGATGAGAACAATATAAAACCCAAAGACAGTTAGACAGGACTGAAAAAGATCAAGTTAACAGAACTTGTTCACTTTCATTTTTAAAGTACTGCCCTGTTTCAGCATAACGTGCAACATTGTCTGCTTTCATTACAGTCTAGTTGATTCCTTAACTTTAATCAGGGTGCAAACTACTTTACTTAACTATCACATTTACTTTCACACTTAACACAATAAACAAAACCATCAATACAGGCACCAATTAATAGGAAACAATATTGGCAGTCAGTTAAAAATATTAACAAGGGGTTTTCCATCTGCCAACAGTCCAAAAGATTTACCATACCTCATTTCCTCATCATGGATTAAAACCAATTTAGACCACATTTTACTAGCAGTGATCCAATCAGGATTCGTTGTCCTCTTTATCGATCTGGGTCATGACTGGACATTTGCTGATCCATGTGAATGCCTGAAAACACTTTAATATGCAGTAAAATAATACTCTACATGGTTTCCATTAGAATTCTGATTAAACATCACTGTAGACAATCACCAGTGGTGGTACTGGACACTGCAATGTCTGTTTTTTATGACAGCGACAGAATATTTAGTCGAAACAAGAGTTTGGAGGAGAGTCTTGTGTTTTTAAGCATATATAACATGACACATACGGCCAGACTTCAATAAACTCTCATTTTGCTCCAGTTTGCTGAAGAGTTAGTTTATGCTAGCATGTTTACACTGCTTTGAAAAGAGCTGTTGATAATTTGGTAGCCATTCAACAAATCCTGTGCATATCTACAAGCAGAGCAATAAGACATTGCTTAAAACCACTGGAATAGGGACTAATGGGGTTAAACAAAGACCAAGGTTTGTGTGGCCACCGTGAGTTCAAAAACTATCCAAAGATCACAGTTGGAGAACTTCAGCAAAGAGTGACCTTTTGGTGTCACCAAGTTTTCATGACAAACATTTACCTTAAGGCTTGTGTACGCAAGAGTGGTAATAAGTGTGGACAGAGCTGCAGACCGTCCTAGAAAACCTAGCTCTGTTTGTCTGACAGGATCCTGTGTAGCTGTTACAAGCCAAAATTACTAATTACCTCATCAAACTGACAACGTTTTGTTTGGTGCAGCCACATTTAATTATTTGGACAAGTAAACGCTATCTCTGAGATACATTTTGGTTGATCCTCTGACTTCTAATTGTTTGGGTTCTGCTTTGCAGATTATCCAAATGTTTAGCAATGTGGTTTAAATCAGGGATAACTTTTCACAGAGGCTTCTGTTGCAGCATCACAACATAAGGTATTTGTTGATAATTTTATAATCTTCCAAGAGGATGCCTGTTGTGATCCCACCAAGAGGGACCTGTCGGATTAATCAAAACGTTCTGCCCATCGGCAGTGGGTGTATGGGAGGCGAGCAGCCTTAAAACAAAAGCCACTAACCAGCAGCTTTTGAGTTAGATCCGCATTGAAACCCGTCATCAAGTGTAGGGCTAATCCAGGCTGACAAAATGTGACCGCATTAAACAAACAACAGAAAAAAACGGCCATAACAAAACAATAAAAAACTTCAATACCACTTTGGGGAAAGGAAACCCATCTAGAGTTATTTGTTAAAGCCTCAGTCATTGCTCTTTTACAAGAAAATCTAACACAACAGCACGTCACTTTCATTTCTCAGAAAATTTAATTTTACTGCGGAACAATCAAGTACAGCGGGGGGAAAAAAAATCAATGTGATTTCCAATGTAGCCTATTTCATTTAGGTGGCAAGTGAGGCATTATATTGTTATGTTGTGAGCGGGTCTCATTTCAGTTTGCTCTGTTTCAAAAATAGTCTGAAGTAGGAAAAATATTGTGTGTTTCAGTTTCTCATGTGGTCCACTAGAAAAGATTTTTCCTCAACAAGCTGCATAATTTGATATTCAAAAAGTGAAAACAAGGGAGGATAGCTGTATTAAAACAGTAATTTCTAAGAGTACACTGAATCTGTATAGTCTCTGTTATTTAGGATCAGAAATATAAATTTGACATGGCAAAGAGTTATCCCGTTTTTGCAGGTCAATGTCAGTGTACTCGATTTCAGCACAAAATAGTTCTTAATCATTAATTGGGATGGAAAATATATGGTTTTTATTCAACCCTTGCTGTAATCTGCATTGGTGGCAAGATGAGTAGGCAGTTAGACTTAGGCTACTTTCCTGCTGCAGGTGTTGATGCTCAATTCTGTGTTTTTTTCCTGAAATCTGATTGTTTTGGGTTGGCAATTCATACTACTATTATGCAACCGGCATCTTACTGCTGTCTGAACAGTCCAAGACAGCAAAGCGACCCTTAGATAACAGAAGGAGACGTCACACAGCAGTGCACTGTTTACAAAAGTAATGGTGAATGTAATTATTTCTAGAAGTGTTCAATAAAGTTTTGTTATAAAAAAGACACGAAAATTGTGGATACCGGCCGGCGTCTCTTCTTGTTATTATTAGCAAGCTGTTATGCTGTGGGAGCTGACAATATTAAGATGAAGTAAGGTAAGCAGCACAGATATTAACAACGGTCTTTTATGGAGCGCTAACTGCTACTGCTGTGTGTGGATGTGTACTGGGAGACAGGAGAGTGATGTGAAAGACAGATGAAATGCGACATGACCGTTCAGACTGCATACGCTTTGAAAAATAGGCGATATGTATCTGAATTAGTACCACATATGGAAGTGGCAAAAATGGCATTTTTTGGGGGGTGGAAAGATCGGAATTGTGCCGTTCACACTGTCACGAAAAAGACGGAGATGGGTCGCATATGGGCAAAAAGATTGGATTTGGGTCGTATTTCCCTGCAGTGTGAACGTGGCCTTAGACAGGCTTTACTGTCAGTCAACTGCATAGTCACAATGTACATATCAGAGAAAATTTCGTTGCAAGGCTCCAAGTAAAAGCAGAAAATAAAAGAGAACATTATATAAAAAAATTATTTGTCATTTTTCAGGAATTTAGCAGCAACTCAAAAAAGATATTTTATGTGTACAGAAACTTTTTTGTTATTTCAACTTTTAACTTTTTTTTCTCTCTGTTTTTTCTCTTCATAGTAGGTACTCCTGGTCTGGCGTTCTGTTAGCTGTGACATCATCCAGGGAAGATCACCTGCTATTACCATCTAATGTAGAACAGATTACGGGATCAATGTGTGCTTCTGTGCTTTTATGTCTCTCTTGTTGTGTCTCTGCTCTGTCTTCTCTAACCCCTAGTCAGTCGAGGCAGATGACCGTTCATACTGAGCTTGGTTCTGCTGGAGGTTTTCTTCCTTGTTAAAGGGGAGTTTTCTTCTCCACTGTCGCTTCATGCATGCTCATCATGAGGGATTGCTGCAAAGCCATGGACAATGCAGACGACTGTCCCTGTGGCTCTGTGATCTTTCAGGAGGAGTGAATGCTGCTTGTCAAGACTCGATGCAATCTGCTGGGTTTCCTTTTAAAGGAACCTTTTTGACCAATCTGTATGATTTGATTGAATTTGACTTTGTAAAGTGCCTTGAGATGACATGTATCATGAATTGGCGCTATATAAAGGGTATGAATACTTGTTCAAGGCACTATATATCTGAAATTAATACTATCCTATTCAAAATTATTCTAAATCCTCAGTTCTGGTATTTTATTTTGAAGGTCTTTCATGCACAGCTTGATGATATTAAACAGGAGACCCTTCCTGCATTTAATGCTACTCTTTGCGTCATCTCGGTGAGAATACAAACAAAAATGAGTTTGTTGAATGTGTTCATACAGTGCTGCTGTTTACAGTCTGTTCAGACTATCGCAGGCACTCACAGGCCAGCACTCACACACAGCCCACAGGCGTGGCACAAAACAAAACAGATGTAGGACTAATGACCCACTCACAGAGTAAATGACAGTTGAAATAGGTTTAGAGCAATCTGAAAATCAGATAAATGGACCTAATCTTGTTCTGGTCGGGACCCTGGCCGGGAAATGGCTCCTGACACCTGAGACCCTGCAACACGTCAAGCCTCAATCGAGGCTGGCGGCACAAGCCCATACATCTCCATTTTAGATGACAAGACAAAAATCTGAATCCTCCAACAGAGGATAGCCTCGAAGGGTTGTTCATTGTTTAGTGGCAGATTAAAAGGGGGAGGAAAAAGCAATCGTGATCAACAGAGATGTAATGTTTACGTTTCGCTAGATAAAGGCGACAAGAGAAATGGACCTGTTTCGGACCTCATTAAGCCAGTAGAAACTGTGACTCAGCCTGAGTCCTTAAACCCACTGTTAGTTATGTTTGGGAGGCAAAAACAAAAAAACAAAAAACAACTTTTTTTAATGGGCAGAAACTTTTTTCCAGCTAATTTTAAACCTCTTTTTGATATGTTATACAAAAGTATTCATGCCCCTCGAACTTTTACACATTTTGCTACATTAAAGCTACAAACATTGTGTTTTATTGTATTTTTTGATAGTGAAAGTATATAGTGGAACAAAAGAAATTAAAAATAAAAACCTGAAGAGAAAAATATACATTTGTATTCAGGACTCATACTCAATAATGAACAGAACCATCTTTTGCTGCAATTACAGCCAAAATTTATTTGGGGTTCATCTCCTTTGCAAATATCAAAGTGGCCAGTAACATCAGTTTTTAAGTCTCGCTAAAAGTTCTCAATTAGATTTAGGTCTGGACTTTAACAGGACAATTTGATCTAAACCATTCTACTGTACCTCTGGCTGTATATTTAGGATTGTTTGAAGTCATACTCCGCCTATGATGAGTTTTTCTTCCAGTTTACCCTGTATTTAGATCCATCTTAATGCCAAGTCCGACCAGTTTCCCTGCTCCTGCTGAAGAAAAACACCTGTCAACATTTTTAAGGATGTTAGGTTCACCCTCTACACTTAGCTTTTAGATTCAAATGTGCGCCAAGGCAGGTGTGTTGAATCTGAACAGAGCACCTTCATCCATGTGTTTGGTGTGTTTCCTCCATGGCTTCTGACAAACTGCAGAGGGGATTTCTTTCAGTTTTCTTTCAACAATCTTTCCACTCTCATACAAGCACCAGATTTGTGGAGTGAACACCTACAAGTAATTTTGTGTGAAGAATCCAGTGGGAGGTTTCTTTTTGTTAAAGTTTTCTTTCTTGTTAAAGTTTGTTAGAGTTTTCTTTTCCATCGTCACTACATGCTTACTCAGAATGAGGGACTGCTGGAAAGTCAGTGACACAATGCAAGCGACTGTCCCGTCTCAACATGCTATCTGCTGGGTTTCCTTAGAAAACTATTTAACCAATTTGAAAAGTAAACTGAACTGAATGTAATGGCAAATATATCAGATTACCTGCCATGACTTTCATATCAACCTAAATGGCATCCCGTTCTTAATCCACTGGGCTCAATAAGACGTTGATCTACCCTTCACAGATATAACAGCTTTAACTCTTCTGGAAGACAAGACTCTGGAGTCTATTTATAGGAATTTCTGACCATTCTTCCAGAGGCAAATTTATGAGGTCATACAGTGATGTTGGACAAAAGGGCCTGGCTCTCAGTCTCCATTCTAATTCATCCCAAAGGTGTCCTGTTGGGCTGAGGTCAGGACTCTGTGCAGGCCAGTAAAGGTCATTCACACAAAACTCTCTCATCCATGTCTTTATGGACCTTGCTTTGTGCTCTGGTGCACAGCCATGTTGGAAGAGGAAAGGGCCGTCTCCAAATTGTTCCAACAAAGGTGGGAGCATGGAAGTGTCCAAATCTCTTGGTCTTCCGAAGCATTCAGAGTTCATTTCACTGGAACGAAGGGGCCAAGTCCAGCTCCTGAAAAATAAAAACATACACAGTACTGTCAGATAAGTACTGTTCTCCTGGCAACTGCCAAACCCAGATTGCCAGATGGATAAGCGTGATTTGTCACTCCAGAAAACACGCCTCCACTGCTTTAAAACGTTGCACTTGGTGATGTATGGCTTGGATGCAGCTGCTCGGTCATGGAAACCCATTCCACGAAGTTCCATATGACGTTATTGAGCTAATCTGAGGGACACATGACGTTTGGAGGTCTTTAGTGGTTGACTGTGCAGAAATTAGCGATCTCTACACACTATGCGCTTCAGCAGCCGCTGCCCTCACTCCGTCAGAGTATGTGGCCTACTACTTAATGACTCAGTTGCTGTCATTTCCAATCGCTTCCATGTATTTATAATACGACTGACAGTTGACTGGCGAATATTCGGAGGCAAGGAAATTTCATGACCGGACTTGTTGCACAGGTGGCAACCTATCACAGAACCACGCCAGAGTTCACTGAGCTCCTAAGGGTGACCCATTCTTTCACAAATGTTTGTGTCTGCATGTCTAGGTGCTTGATATGGCATTGAAAATGATTAAACACCTGATTTTCATTATTTGGATGGGTGAGCTAATACATATGGCAATATAGAGTAACTGCACTGTTTGATATCTAGGATTAATTGCAACAGGTGTACTTGACCTGGAATCCTTTTGTATGTGTTATGATCGTGAATCAGGCAAACCCAGTATTCAAACCCAACAAGTGAGGTTAAGGCAAAAAACAGGATTTTAATAATGAAAACAGGAACAGGCGGGCTCAATAGTCAAAAGGGCAGTCCAAAATCCGGTACACAAAAAGCAGTCCAAAATAGGCAGAGGTACAGACAGGGCAAAGCAAGCTCGGATAACCATAGGACAGAAACTAGTCGGTAAACCGGTAAATCAGTCAGACAGGGCAGGAAAAACAGATCAGGGAACAGGCTGGCTCAGAATCAAAAAGGCTCTCGGGTTATCGTCAACAGGTCAATCAGAATAAGAATGCTGGAACTAAACTCACCGTGGCTCGTTAATGATCTGGCAGATTGCAGAGGTTTGTGGCAGGACTATATAGGGGAGTGAACAGGTGAACAGGAGTGAAGACTAATTATAAGTGAGCAGGTGGATCTAATCAAGGCAAAAAAGCTGACAGATTGCTGAGGGGAGACCGAACAGAGCTGATAAAGTGACAGGTGGAAAACAGGTAACCTAAACAGAAAAACATGTCTAAATCAAAACCAAACAAGACCCCAAAATCAGAAACTTAACTAATAAATCTGATAACATAAACCAAGACAAAACCCAAATCGTGACAGAACCCCCTCCTCAAGGCCGGATTCCAGACGGCCTCAGAAACAAAACAGACTAGCTCGGGTGGGTGGAGGGAGGTACAGGATGGAGGGCTAGAATCAAATAAATGTCCAAATAAAAACTCAAACAAAACAAGACGAGTCAAGTTCTTAGGCGGGCGTCCAGGAGGACGGCCCCGACGAGTCAGGTTCTCAGGCGGTCGTCCAGGAGGACGGCCCCGACGAGTCAGGTTCTCAGGCGGTCGTCCAGGAGGACGGCCCCGACGAGTCAGGTTCTCAGGCGGTCGTCCAGGAGGACGGCCCCGACGAGTCAGGTTCTCAGGCGGTCGTCCAGGAGGACGGCCCCGACGAGTCAGGTTGTCCGGCGGACGTCCCGAAGGACGGCCTCGGTGTGTCAGGTTGTTCGGCGGACGTCCCGAAGGACGGCCTCGGCGTGTCAGGTTGTCCGGCGGATGTCCCGAAGGACGGTCTCGGCGTGTCAGGTTCTCCGGCGGACGTCCCGAAGGACGGTCTCGGCGTGTCAGGTTCTCCGGCGGACGTCCTCGGCGTGTCAGGTTCTCCGGCGGACGTCCTCGGCGTGTCAGGTTCTCCGGCGGACGTCCTCGGCGTGTCAGGTTCTCCGGCGGACGTCCTAGGCGTGTCAGGTTCTCCGGCGGACGTCCTAGGCGTGTCAGGTTCTCCGGCGGACGTCCTAGGCGTGTCAGGTTCTCCGGCGGACGACCTCTGTGAGACAGGTAATCCGGCGGGTGTCCTGAAGGACGGCCCCGGTTAGCAACGATGTCCGGCGGCCGGTGGCGGAGCAGGTCTCTCATAGGCCGGCGGCGGAGCAGGTCTCTCATAGGCCGGCGGCCGAGCAGCAACCTCGGGGACCGTCGGTAGAACCGGACCCTCAGGAACCGACGTCTGGAGAGAGAAAGAACAGAACCTGCCGCCGGACTAAAGGCTGGAGACAACGCCGGACTAAGAGCTAGAAGAGAGGCCTGGTTAAAGAGTTCAGGAGGCGTCTGGCTACAGAGTTCAGGAGGCGCCTGGCTACAGAGTTCAGGAGGCGCCTGGCTACAGAGTTCAGGAGGCGCTTGGCTACAGAGTTCAGGAGGAGCCTGGCTACAGAGTTCAGGAGGTGTCTGGCTACAGAGTTCAGGAGGTGTCTGGCTACAGAGTTCAGGAGGAGCCTGGCTACAGAGTTCAGGTTCAGTCGGCCCCTGGCTACTGGCTTCAGGTTCAGTCGGCCCCTGGCTACTGGCTTCAGGTTCAGTCGGCCCCTGGCTACTGGCTTCAGGTTCAGACGGCCCCTGGCTACAGGCTACAGGTTCAGACGGGGCCTGGCTACAGGCTACAGGTTCAGACGGGACCTGGCTACAGGCTACAGGTTCAGACAGGGCCTGGCTACAGGCTACAGGTTCAGACGGGGCCTGGCTACAGGCTACAGGTTCAGACGGGGCCTGGCTACAGGCTACAGGTTCAGACGGGGCCTGGCTACAGGCTTCAGGTTCAGACGGGACCTGGCTACAGGCTTCAGGTTCAGACGGGACCTGGCTACAGGCTTCCGGTTCAGGAGACCCCGGGCTACAGGCTTCAGGTTCAGGAGGCCCCGGACTACAGACTTCAGGTTCAGGAGGCCCCGGGCTACAGACTTCAGATGCTCCCAGACCCTTTAACACCCAGAACCTCATCAATAACCCTTCCAGAACCTCCGACAAAGACAGTTTGGTCAGCCACTTGGGAAATTGGCTGTCAAGCCAAAGATGAGGGGGTAAGAGCTTCCGAAGAGGTCCAGGGGCCTCTAAGTCTCCATGGGGCTCTGGGTGCTTGTCTTCTCGGCGAGGCCCCCGACGGAGCTTGTCGTTCGGGCGAGGGCCACGACGCCGCTTGTCGTCTGGGCGAGGGCCACGGCGCCGCTTGTCGTCTGGGCGAGGGCCACGGCGCCGCTTGTCGTCTGGGCGAGGGCCACGGCGCCGCTTGTCGTCTGGGCGAGGGCCACGGCGCCCAGTGTCCCGATGAGCCCCCGAGTTGCGGCCTGAAAGAGGGCTCGTCTGAACCCCCTCATCGTGGGCCTGTGGTAGACCCTCCTGGGTTCCCACGTCGCATACTGGCGGCGGACCCTCCTGGGTTCCCACGTCGCAGACTGGCGGCGGACCCTCCTGGGTTCCCACGTCGCAGACTGGCGGCGGACCCTCCTGGGTTCCCACGTCGCAGACTGGCGGCGGACCCTCCTGGGTTCCCACGTCGCAGACTGGCGGCGGACCCTCCTGGGTTCCCACGTCGCAGACTGGCGGCGGACCCTCCTGGGATGCAGCGTCTCGGGCCGGCTGCGGACCCTCCGGGGTTGCAGCGTCTCGGGCCGGCTGCGGAGCCTCCGGGGTTGCAGCGTCTTGGGCCGGCTGCGGAGCCTCCGGGGTTGCAGAGTCTTGGGCCGGCTGCGGACCCTCCGGGGTTGCAGCGTCTTGGGCCGGCTGCGCAGACAGTGCTGCCTTATAGCTGCCGGAGGCCGGCACTGGAGCTGAGGTAGGAGGCGGGTCCTCTGGGACAGGTGCAGGTGCCGGTGCGTCGGCTGGACCCTTGGGGACAGGATTGAGTCCACTATAGAAACCTTGGAGAGCCGCTCTATAGTGCCCCTCGACCTCCTTTAATTTTGCCTCCAGCTCCTCTGAATACTGGCAGAAAAGAGCCTCCCTAAGGTCTTTAATAATAGGGGCAAAAGCTCTTAACTGGTCCTCCAGAGCCAGATCCTCAGCATCACGGGCGCCAACAGGAGGCGCTGTGGGCTGCTCAGCTCTGGGAAGCACCGGACTCCGATCCACTGGGCAGGAAGTGGCAACGGACGGGCGCGGTACTGACTCGCCTGTCGGCCGAACAGAACGGGTGAAGGGGCGACCCACAGGTTTCCGTCCCCTCCTCCGACGGCGGGACGGCAGGACTTGCTGGAGGTTTGATCCTGTCGGTAGAGCCGGGATCGGCGGAGCCCACAGCGTTCCCTGCATCTCCTCCTCTGGAGGGAGAGAGAAAAAAAGATCCGGGCGAAGATCCCGCACCACCTCCGCTTCGACCTCCATAAACAAAGTTGGTTCTGGATAAAACCCATGGGCAGAGCCGACAGCGGTGTCGCTGGGTGAGTGATCCCTTCTATTCTGAGTAGAATCTGAATTTGTGACAAAGAGCCCTCCCAATCGTAAACTCGGAGCAGGCAGCGGGTTACTGCTGCTGCAGCTGCTGGAGAGATGGCGTCTGGGACCGATACCAGGGGGACAGAACGCCAATCTGGAACCCTCCCAAGCCATAGTTTGTGGAGGGAAAAAAAAAACCTCTAAAAACTTGTTGAGCGATAGGTTTTAGTGGGCCAGATCATTCTGTTATGATCGTGAATCAGGCAAACCCAGTATTCAAACCCAACAAGTGAGGTTAAGGCAAAAAACAGGATTTTAATAATGAAAACAGGAACAGGCGGGCTCAATAGTCAAAAGGGCAGTCCAAAATCCGGTACACAAAAAGCAGTCCAAAATAGGCAGAGGTACAGACAGGGCAAAGCAAGCTCGGATAACCATAGGACAGAAACTAGTCGGTAAACCGGTAAATCAGTCAGACAGGGCAGGAAAAACAGATCAGGGAACAGGCTGGCTCAGAATCAAAAAGGCTCTCGGGTTATCGTCAACAGGTCAATCAGAATAAGAATGCTGGAACTAAACTCACCGTGGCTCGTTAATGATCTGGCAGATTGCAGAGGTTTGTGGCAGGACTATATAGGGGAGTGAACAGGTGAACAGGAGTGAAGACTAATTATAAGTGAGCAGGTGGATCTAATCAAGGCAAAAAAGCTGACAGATTGCTGAGGGGAGACCGAACAGAGCTGATAAAGTGACAGGTGGAAAACAGGTAACCTAAACAGAAAAACATGTCTAAATCAAAACCAAACAAGACCCCAAAATCAGAAACTTAACTAATAAATCTGATAACATAAACCAAGACAAAACCCAAATCGTGACAGTATGATTTGATAGCATGAAAAAAACTATAATTATTGTTAAGTGCATTTAGACGACATCCGTTCTGAATTGGCACTATTATGAATAGATGAAATTAATTCTCCACCCTGTGCTGTGAATCTTTGCAGCTCTTCCAGAGCTTCAAAAGTCCTCTTGGAGTATTCTCCATTAAAGGCTCTCTTTGTTAGACAACCATGTCTTTGTAGCAGTTGTGCCATACTCTGTTTGAGATGGACCGATCAGTGCTCTAAGAGATGTTCAAAGCTTTGAATATTTTATAACTTGATCCTTCTGTAAATGTCCACACAACTATCTCCCTGATCTCTCTACCCTGTTTCTTGGTCTTCCTGATGCTGGTTATTCACCAGGGTTCTCTAACGGACCCCTGAGGCCATCAGTCAACAGGATAATTTTTACAGAAATTAAATTAGTTCTAGACTCTTTTTTCTTAATTAGGTGACATTTGCAGCCACAGGATTTATTTAGGGGCAAGCGAGTAAAAGATGCTGAATATAATTTTAGAGCATATATATTTTTATTTGTACAAGGATATGAAAACCATGATTCCTTTTTCTTAAGCTTCACAATTATGCACTACTTTGTGTTGATATATTACATAAAATAACAAAATATATTTAAGTTTGTGGTCATAACATGAACAAATGTGAATATTTTGACAAGGCACTGTAGACCAAGTAGTCAATCCATTAATCAAATTACTTCTGTTAAATAAAAGTCCTTTTTATAAACAATCCTTGGGTCTGTACAGAATAATGCAGAGCCTCGGGTACGCCACCTTTATGGGCAACACTAAAACGACCACCAATTATATCAGAGGACAGAGAAATATGTCTCCAATATTCACCCCATCAGCTTCAATCAGCGTTCTCAAAAGATGGGAGCCACATAGCAAAGATCAAAGTTGGGAATGTCTGGCAGACAATATAATGGCGAGGCAGCTGGCAGAGCGAGAACAGGCAACAGACTGTCAGCATGAGATGCACATACCGACATCATTGGTCAGATGTTATTCTAAAATTACATATAATTGTGCTACACAGTTTTGACACTGCAAATTATAGAACAGCCAACAAACTCCATATAATTGAAACCAGGATGAAAGTGATTTTTTTTTTTAAAATAACGTCACCTTCCAAAGTGTCATTTAGGTTTATTATCGTCTAATGATAGATGACTTGGAAAATTTACCAATGAAACAAATTTGCTATCACCTTATTGGCAAAAGTATACTTATTTTTTATTTTGTTTTAGAAACCTTTGTGTGGATCTGCAACATATGCTGAAGCATGCACATGTGAACAAGATGTGGAATCACAAAGCAAGGATCACCTATTATTTAAGGGCAGGTACGGTACATTAATAACATAACATCTAAGTCTGCAGCTTGTTTCTTTGTCTCAGGTCCACAGTTTTGGCTTCATGTCTGATGACAGAGTTTAACTGAATATTAATGATTGAAATAAAAAATGTAAAGCCTCAACTGCAACACCAAGAGAAAGGCTGCATATTAAAGGTGCATGGACACGTTCTTTGAATTTTTTATTGAGTTATACGTCAGTAGCTCACTCTGGTTGCATACAAAGTTTTTACGAAAGATTATCACGTCCTGCCGGCGTATTAATTATTATTTTGGTGTTTTATGCTTTGTTTTTGCTCAATTTGTTTGTAAATAAAGCCTTTCTTGTTTATTTACAATAACCCGTGCGTAGCATGGGATAAAACAAGGAAGCGGCTAACAGCTATTAGCATCTCCCAGCGAAAAAAATGGAGAATGGTCCAATATCCAGAGAAAAAAAACAAAGCACCAAAAAATATATGATTCCAAGAGGAAAAAGACTGGAATGTTTCTGGGAATACACTATGAACGTTGGCATGGACCGCGGAACGGGTAGGGCCAGTAGGGCCGCGGCCCTACCTACTTTTGATGATCAAACATGTAAAATAATATATATAAATAAAATTAAAATATTCAATAGCTATTTTTTTCAAATGCACAGTAGTCTATGGCAGCAGCATTATTCTCCAATGAGAAAGCGATAAATCATCCCATCTAAAAATGTATTGGCTGATTGTGTCATGTGATGTAAACAAAAGTTTTCCCACCTCTGCGCTGCTTATGACCGCTACTTCGTTTGCTTCGTTAGCTTAGTTAGCTTAGTTAACCGTGTCCACTGCAAGTGCTGAGAGGTGTTTCTCGTCCCTCCGTCGTATCAAGTGGTATCTGAGATCAACAATGACCCAGAAAAGACTAAATAGCTTGATGTGCGCCCACACACACACTCACAGGGATCTTTTGACCACAGTGGATGCTTTCAGGATAGCCAGGGACTTCATCCACCATAATACAGACGGAGACACTTTTTCGGGAATATTTAGAGCAGGGGTGAGTTTGACTTTTCTTTTTAAAGTATTTTTATTCTGTAAATATTGTGTTAGCTGTAATATAATGATTGTAAGTGGAAATAAATCCGGGGCGTGTGTGCTGGAACGTCAGAAAAAAAGTTAAATAAAAATTCGGTGCCGATTTTAATTATAACATGGCAGACACATTTATCATGCTCAGGGACCACAGCCTATGAGAAAGCAATAAATTCTGGTGTCTAAAAATGGATTGGCTTGTCTTGTGTCATGTGACGCATATCAGTTGCGTGATCAAGGGGATGCTGGTGTTTTATGTGTATACGGGCGCGTGCGTATGTGATGGGTAGTGGTATTGTGAGTATTGCCTGATGGGCCCAACCAATTTGAAATGCGTTCCGCGGTCCATGAACGTCGGTGTTCACTGAAGCGGACGCCAAACCTGCCAATTTCTCAGAAGTGACCGCAGAGTTGATTGACGTGAGTGAATGTTCTGATATGAGACTCTGAAAGTTGGTATATTTAACTTATAACGGTTGGTCTTCGATCACGTCAAGCTGCCGCTTTACTACGAGGCATTGCAGAGGGTTTTATTTAATTTGATGGCATTGTTTAATTTTGATTCATTAATTAAGCAAACCAGCATCATGATAGTTCTGTGATACTGTTGGTAGATGGCGCCACGTCTGTTTATACCAGCTCATCGCGCCCAATGATTATTGTGATGATTATTTTATCCTAATCAAACAGTTTTTGGTCTTTTTTTATAACCATATAACGTGGCTATATACCTTTAAATGAGTGCTGTGTCACTCTTGCTTTTGTTAAAGAAACGGAAAAAGACCAACAAGGCTGATGTTAGTGTTTAAAAATCAACTATAATTTTTAATCATTAATTAGGAAATGTTTTTATTTGATTTTTCCAGCTATTCCTCTGAGGCTTTAGTGCTGTAGATACATGTTTGACCCCTGTGAGCTCTGGCATCCTCCCACAGGTCAAACACACGCAGGTTAGGTTAAATAAACACACTAAAAGCTGGAATGTGTTTGCATGGTCTTATGTCATATTTGTCTGTGCATTAGCCCTGGACTAGTGGCAAAAACTCTGGACAGAATCTTAGGGATAATTGCTAATAAATGGAAATGTAATTGTCTGATAAGCAGAAGGTTGTGGGTACGATTTGTCCAAAGTACTTTGAGCGGTTGCTTTGACGAGAGAAGTGCTATGTGAATTTGGTTGGGAGGGACCTAAATACAAATAGAAACCAGGAAAATCCTGCCTGGTGAAGTCTAATAACTAAGTCCAAAAGCCAACAAATAAAAAAGGAACTCTGTTTGATGAGCGTTCCTAAAATTATGCTTAGATTGAAGGCAGGAAACATCACATGAAACAAGCAGGCATGGCAATGGGAGGATCTGACAAAAGGTCTGAAGAGAAGAGTATATTTACTGAGGAGGGGGATTTCTGCCATCAGGATCAGGTGAGTCTGAACAGAAGGCACAACAGCTCAGTAGAGAATTGAGCTGAGGTAACCGAGTTTGCCTTCACAAACTCTGGTCTGCTATCCAGGAAAATCAGATGTGGATCCACCTACATTTTCCAGAGCCTGTCTCTCAGTAGGAGGGAGTGGATAATGTTGAAAGCACGGTCGAGGTAAAAGAACAAGATTCTCACTGCACCGCTCACCTCGTTGAAGCGAGAGTATGCACTCCATGCAGCAGGTAAATGATGACAGCTCCCACCTCTGACTATTTGGGTATGCAGAGTGCAGTGGAGGGCTGACCAGATCTTAGTGTTAGATATAAGTTTTCTGTAACCTTCTTTATGTAGGAAGTTAAATCAGCAAGGCTGAAATTCCTCATCATTTGGGAGGGTAGTTGTGGAAGGGGCGAGATTTAAACCTTTCCACCACTATACAGCAGCTCTTCATGATGCCTTTAATTATTTTCAAACCATTTCCCTTTGCCTCATTCAGCCCCATCTCAGAGTTCCCTCTGTAAGCACGTTATCGCAGCCTGTTCTCTATTCTCAGCCACGAGTTAACCTGATCCGGCAGAAAAGCATAAAATATGAAGGGCTGTGCAACTGGTTGTCACACTCATGAAAACTGAGCTCACCGGTGATGGCAGTTGACTTTTAATCCTGTAGAGATTTTGGGGTCAACAGAAAACTCAATTGTGAGAGTAGATCTGCACCTTTGGCGCTTAGTATCTTTTCCTTAAAGAACATTTAACTAAAGTGTGATGTGCTGCAAATTGTCCAAATAGGTTCCTTCAATGCTTTACCAGCAGAACGTAGAAACTGCGCAATTTCCGGGGCTGCTGATGTAGAAGAGAAATCTCTGGGCATTATAAATATGGTAGCTTTTGCTCATGACATGTAACATGTTAAAACAGCTTTTTGTCTATTAATTAGTTACCATCGATGCTAACATTTAAAAAAAAATAGCACGGCAAAAACTTTCTAAGATGCCAATCAATGGAGAACATAACATTTCTAATTTAATTTATTTGGATTCACAGTTTTAAAAGGGATTTTTACCAAATAGTCAAAACATACAATTTGTTAGGGAATGTTTTCTATTATATACTTTTGTTTATTGAAATATGAAGGGTTAGACTTCAGTAGTAGTGCAGTAAATTTTAATTCTGTCATTTATTTTCAAAATATTTCATGCAGCTTTTGCTGGAAGGCAAAAAAGCGGCTAAAGGAAATTTAACCGAACGGACTAGACTCAAAAACCAAGGAGCAGCCAAGTGAGGTGGATGGATTTGTGTTCAAGTATAGTTTATTTTTGCGGTAACTGCGGGTGACCAAACATCCTCTTTTACCTGGACAGGTCCACTTTTGCTGGGGGACAAAGTGTGAAAATATTATCTCTGTGTTCATCCTTTTGTTTGTCTCAAAACAAAATTCACTATGGTAGCACATGGACACAGTAAAAAAAATCAAAAAGGCTTCATGAGTTGCCTGAGTTTGGATTTGCACCCGAGAGAAGGGTCAGAATGCATCAGAAGTGGACCACATATTTTGAGAAGTTCACTGATTCACAGCCTGTGAATCAAGAAGAGGCAGTAGCTTTCTTTTTAGTCACTGATGGGGAATCTGCTTGTACAAAATAATAATTTAAGAGACACTTCTTGCAAACACATGCTCATTTGTTTGGCAACAAAAAACTGATAAGCTAACCTGTACAGCAAAATGTGGATGGGTAGACAAGATGGACAAGGGGAAAAATATGCTGTGGAACAAAAGGAAAGACTTGAGAGTCTTTGTACTTTAGAACAGTCATTATTTCTATCATAATTTCAATCCAGAGATTTTAAAGTAATTTTAACACTTGTAGACTTACAAAAGCCACTTGCCAGAGCCAGTTGTTATTTAACTGCTCTTTCTAATTAGACAGAGACAGTACACTTTAAATATGTTAAAATTATCTCCTGATGCATCTCAATAGTCCAGGTATAATAAATAAACAAATAAATTAGATAGGCAATCTGACTTTTTGGGGATAGGGAGGAACGTTGGTTTGAAAGGGGAGTAAAGGAGGGCATTTTTTGTCAGGAAAAACAAGGGTTGTTCCCTTTGAACAGTAAGAGGCCATCAGAGCACTGATGGCCAGTCGGTAGCCTGATGGTCCTCTTTTGCATGTGAACAACCAGTTTTGATCGTCACACTTAAACTGGTTGACACACTATACAAAGGCATTGCTTTTAAGGGT
Organism: Fundulus diaphanus; assembly: GCA_037039145.1. NCBI lineage: Eukaryota > Metazoa > Chordata > Actinopteri > Cyprinodontiformes > Fundulidae > Fundulus > Fundulus diaphanus. The sequence continues at coordinate 20,072,059 of CM073133.1, read as the reverse complement.
CAATCTACCTGGAACTCTTCAGACTGACAAGTCTGAAGACTCGTCGGAGAAGAGACGAAACATTTCAACAAAGGAGAACCCATCCAGAGGACCTATCTAATTTCTTTGTTTGTATGTTAAAATACGCTTTTATGAAGCAAACAAAGTATAAAAAGTTTCACGACAAGGTCAGGTGTCCTCTTTTTGGAAAATCAAAATACGGTCACCCTTGGTAATCTGCCGCAACTGGTTATACCTCGGCATACTTTACATCGTTATCAAAGATTGCAGTTAGAGTTGTCACAGATCATTGGGTATTCAAATGTTTTAACAACTCAACAAAGTACATAAGTGTTGTCGTGACCACCCCTCAAAGTCTGGATTTATCTTCCTGGCCATAATATCAATGAAGGGCGACCTTATTGCTTCCCAGTGTGCGATGCATAAAAAAAAGAGAAAAACTTCATTTGTTTCCTCCATGTGATGTTGTGTTATGAGCAAAGGTGCTCAGATGTCGGACTTTGGAATTAGGATATGATCCGGGTGTCGATATTTAAATCTGACAGTACCAATATTTTTTCAGAAAGCATACCTCAGAACCTAACAGTAGTTTAAAAAAGCTTTAACATTCGACTTTAAGGCTTTATTGGTGTGTAAAATGTTAGCACACCAATAAAGCCTTTGTGCTTTTAACAGTCTATTATCCATGTGCTGAGGTGGTGTCACACCTCCCAGGTGAGTGCAGGCCTTTATAACAGTCTACTGAGGAAAGATAGTGTGAGAGAAATAACTAGCAAATTATGCAAAGCCTTTGGCAGACTGGATAGCGCCATTGTTGCCCACTGACAAAAAAAAATGTGTTGTTGGTGAGGAAACCTGCACATCAACAGAGTTAGAGACAGTCAAACCTACCACTGTCTTCAGAAAGACCAATCAAAGGCAGTCCTGGGTGAGATCCTTTTGTGGGGTAGAAGGTAAGAATGAGGTCAAACACATTAGACTTGCACAGTTAGCATAGCTAATTACACCAGCAGTCGGATTATTTTATAATAACAAATTCAACCTTGCAATAAAATCTTCCAACAGGCTGCTTACATTTTCAAATCATTTATGCTCCAAAGCAGACATAGGTTGAAGAAAAGAAACATAGCAGCATCCTTTAATCCAGTTAGCGCCTGTTGCTGCCGAAGCTCCTTGTTCCTCTTCTCCAACCGATACATAAATATGGCATTCATTTCAGAAAACTGCTGACCCCCCCCCTTCAGTTTACAGTATTCACTACTTTGTGTTAGTTTGTCACATGAAATCCTGATAAAATACATTGAGGTTTGTGATTGTCATATGTTCAAAAGTGAAAAATGTCCTGTAGTGTGAGTGATTTTTACAACCCCCTGTAAAATAATCCTCCTGCACAGGTCGACTAAAGACCCACAAGGCCAAAATTTGAACGCATCAGAAACAAAGACCACGTCATTCCTCTCTCAAACATTTAGATTTGTCGACTAAAAGGTCCCGGAGGTCTTATGGAACTCTGTTTAATTTGTTGTTCTGATTTGAATGTCAGATGATGATATGACCTTTGAATACACATCCGTCCCTCGACAGAGCAAGATAAATCTGAAAAGTTTAAGAGCGTTGGGAATTTAGAAGGCACACAGATTAATGAAGCCATGAATCAAGGATAAAACCACTGTTCTCGTCAGACAGAAAAAAAAAAAAACTAAGTGTATAGCACCACCAGCACACCTCCTCCATAATGCACTTAGAGCGGTGACCTCTGAAACCCTGCTTTTTGTTTATTACACAGGAAAAGCTCCAGACAGAACACAGAAGCAGACATATTTGATCGCTTATGTGGAAACACTACCTAAGCCACTTTCCATGAAGGGGCTATGCCACTACAGATGTACATTTAGCAGTTGTCCACTGAAAGACACGGACCAAAAATTTATCTTATTCAACAGTGGGATGGAGTTCAATATATTTTCATTAGCTGTGTTGGCTTTGCGATTTTGTAAGCTGATTGGTGATTTTAACACACAAGGATATTATGATTTATTACTTTAATCAAGATTCTAAATATGAGAGATTACTCTGGGCAATTACATGCTTCTCGTAACCTATGTATGGATAGCAGACTGCTCTTCAAATTCATGTGCTCGTATGGACATCTTGGGAAATAATTGTGCACTGCAAAAAAGGCTTATCTAAGAAACCAATTAATGTGTTTTTTTTTTTTTACTTTTCAAAAGAAGAAAACAGCACAAACAACGCAGAGAGAGTAATATTTGCAGATCTCAGCGGCTCATTAGCTCATGTTTATGAAAAGAAGGAAATGGCATCCTCTTCCATTTTGCCAGGGTTTTACTTTTATTGTCTGGACGGCCTAATGTACGGTAAAAGTATCACATTGAAAGACAAACAACTACATATTTTCCAGTCAGTCATTAGAGCAGCACCGGGACGATGAGTCAAGACGGGCATCGCCCTCTGAGCTAATTGCAGCAGAACGCTCAGCTGTCTGGAAAGAAATGGACGTTGAGTGGCACATCAGACCTCCTCTCGCCAAACCAGACGTGAAATCACCAACTCAGGATAAGACGTGTGACAATCATAACAAGTCAGTGCAGTTTCCTTCAATTTCATGGCCATGGCTCTTGCACAAAGTTTAGGGCGATAGAATACACACTGACGTGAATGTCACTTTCCCCCCCCCCCTCCTTTTATTATAATTAATCGCATACCTCGAGGGCAAAAGGGAGAGCGCAAGGGAGGCAAGCTGAAGCCAGGACGGCTGTAATCTGACATTGATGTACAGCAAAAATGGAAGTCCTCGTTCACCTTCCCTTTGTTCCAGTGAAAGGGAAGTGGTGTGTGAAAGGGTGTAATTAATGAACCTACAAATAGCTCCAGTTTCATTTAATGACAATCTATGTGTTAAGAGGCAGCCCCCTTTGTTACTGTGGCTATGGTAGCGCTGGCAACACTGGCTCCCAATGGAGCACTGACAGGTAATTCTGCATTTTTGAAATGGTAATGAAGCAGAAATGCATCCCTGGATTAGCCCTAAGGGACCAACATGTTGAGCGCCCTTCAGGGTGCAAAAAAAAAAAAAAAGAAGGCCCCACATCGCTCTTGATCACGAGCAAGGCCGCTGGCAGCAGCGTTACAGGCGGGTAAGGAGGTCAAGAACTGTATTTGAGCGACTTACCCCTGGGGTTAGCTTGTGCAGTTCTGCAGCCAGGTTCTAATTGCCACTTTCAATGGTGCAAATGAAGCTGGCATGACAAATTGCGTCAAAACAAGTCTGTAGGCTTGAGCGCAGTTAATTTCTGAGACACTGAAATGCAGTTGGTGCCAGGAAGAGCTCGCTGGTAATAAAATATCCTTTTCCAGGTAGCAGCTCACAGATTATGTATTTTACTGCTTGCTGTGCACTGTGCATTGAAGGATCTACAGACTGCTCCTCATTTACCAGCACATGGACGTTGTTGTGTGAGTTACCTACTACTAATGCACATAAAAAACAAATGATTGCCTTCCTCTGTAAAAGATGAAGCAGTGACTCTGATGCTGGATCAGATTGTTAGCCTAAATTAGATGTTTTCTTCTTCAGAGGGATTCTAAACGTTATGCGTCTAATTAATTTTTCAGTTCACACAATTTTCTTAGACTGTATCTTAGTCTCTTATCCGTTGGTCCAGATAGAAAAAAAAAAAAGTTTCTGGCGCCGTTGCTTCCCATCTCTATTCACAATATGCTTATCTTAGTCCCTGAAAGATTCCCATTGTTCTACCTCTAATCCTTCAAATCTGCAGCATGACTCAGAACTTAACCACACTCTCTTGTGCCAATACTATTCTGTTCGGTTTTATCCCCTTACAGAAGCCACACGGAGCTTTTCCCAATGAAACAAAGCCCTCAAAATGGCTCCTTGTCTGCCAAACAGCTGATAAAATGCCCAGCTGTGACTTTTAATGATGCTCACTGGCATCAACATGAGTCAAGGGAGCCCTGAGATATATAATAATGCACTCTGTGATAATGAAGCTCATTGTCTTGCACCACCGTAGGTGACCTGACATAGGGAGGTTTGGTTTTCACTGCTACTGTGTCTGTAATCTCTACACCTCTGATCTGTACATTATTAGTCTAGATCTGTGGTTATAAAACTTGTTATACCATGTATCACAAATGTTTTCCCAAGTACCACTATCTTCACAAACCTTTTAAATTATAGTTTATTTATAGTCTTGTTGTACCCTATAGGGTATGTACGCTATAGAGTACAACAAGAGTTGGACTTTTTGGTCGCAGTAACAAGGATGTAGTTTGATTGTGTTTCATTTATGCTGAAAAAATAAGTTTTCAAGTTTTAAGATGAAAAATTAAACTCAAAGTTCTCTGTTGAGTGAGAAAATAAACGTTCTCACCAACTCCAGCCTCACAATACAATATGGCCGCTTTGCATTTCAGACTTAAGTTACAGCTATAATGTTGAGACTTAAGTCACAGTGTAATGTTTTTTTTGCAGTGTTGATGATTTATATCTTAATAAATCAGTGACACCCATGTTGTTTTCCCCCCTTCGCAAATAAATAATTAGTCATTAGTTTGTTTTGCTGATGACATTTAACCTTATTGGTGAACATATCAATTAGCAAGTCTCACTGCTTTTTAAATTTGGATGTGAAACTTGGTAAAATTTGATTTGAAGTTATTCTTAGATCAAATGTTTTACTCCCACCCAATAAATATGCTGGGAATCATCTAAACTGAGAGATAAATTATATTTTGTAATCTGGTGCTTGTTTGGCCTTCATTCTAATGCTGCCCTGGGCAACTGCCCATAACGAATGGGACACAGCAATGGTAGCCTACAGCCCTTATTCTTGGTTCACTGGCAAGATGTTGAATTCAAACAAACTATGTGTAAAAGCAGCTCAGTCCCGTTCCAGGGTAAAAAAAAAAAAAGCAAGTTAAACATATCCGTTTAGTTATTCTTTATAATTAATGTAGGTTTAGTTAAATTGTAAATTTCTTAAAAAATGTTAAATTAACCTTACCAGAACTTGAAGAAACCTGGTGAGGAGGAATGAAAACTTTCCTTAGATGTTACAGAATGAGGACAAGCAATAAATCTAAATCTTTGACTGACTTTCACTGACATAATTCAAGTGTAATAGCTAGAAAACCAGCTGCAGGTGTGTGGGGACAAAACTGTAAACCATAAAAAACGGATCAAAGGCATTGATGGCCTCAGCCACACATTGTTACCTAGTTTGGAGAGTTGGCTACTTCCTGGCCACAAGGTCTAATTGGTAAGGACTCTTCAGCCAAAGCAGAAGTGCATCAGCGTTCACCATGATAACTGCTGTCTGAATAGTGCAGTCAGTGAGGAAAAGGAGTCTGAATGCTTCCTATCATAGTTCCTTTAGCATGGGGAGCTCACAATGTCCCTTGCTGGCTCTAAGGAGCCATAAGAAATCCAATCTTTTGCGTGACATAACATATAAGCACAGCTCGCAGTACGACTATTAACAAAAATGTCTGGGGGGGAAGCACATCATCCATGTACGTTTCCGTTGCGTAATGACGTCGGAGTTAAAATCTGTCCAAAATCGGCACAGCAGTCTGAAGCTCCTTTACTTCCCAGGATAGGGTTCTTACTGTTGACCTCATGAAAGGTCAAGTAACAGACGCTAGGAGGTATAATTAGGATGCAGTCGCTGTCGTTCGTATTCTTCTTCTTCCTTTTAATGGCAGTTGGCAAACAATCTGGTGAATTACTGCCACCAACTGGTAAGGAATTTGGCTGATTGCTTTCTGGGCAAGACATTTGTCTTAGAAGAGGTTTTTCCTTTGTCCACTTTGTCTTCACCATTTGGTTTTTCACCAAAAACTGAGAAACCTGAACATGACTTAAAGATGCCACAACATCACAGTATAAATAATATCATGTAGTTGATATTGCTGCATATGTACATTCTCTAAAAAATTTCAATAAAAAAAATAACGTCAACTTGTTGTTTTGTCAGGCCAAATGTCCCTCCTCAGTAAAAGGGTTAGCTGCATATCATTACCACAACCATTACCATATTACCTAGCTGCCAGCTCTCCACTGCGGTGGAGCTCTCCTGGGCAGCGACAGGAAAATCTGCTGACGTGCCGCGGATTCATATCAGTTTTCCATTTTAGTAACTGCTGGGGAGTTAATCTGAGGCTGAATATGAGATATTTGCGCTCCGCAGCTTCAGCGGCGTCTGCCTCCTGTTCGAGCCGATACAGGGAGTCTGACGTGAGGCTGCCACCTGGTCGCTCCTCCGCCTTCCTCCTTTCAAGTTAGACAGCGCGACTCACGGCAGGGGCATCAGCTGAGGGGAGCAGGGGGGAAGGCTGTTCGCTCTGATTGGAGAATATGAATACGTAGAAAGACAACCCGGCTTCCGATCTCACCATTTTGCTTTGGTATTCAGTTTTGACATTCACACGGCCTCATCGGTACACAACAACCATTTTATAACCCCAAAACCTCAGAAAAAAAACTACTTTTAATTTGTTGTCATGTCCCCTTTAACATGAGCATAAAACAAACACAACCAAACCTAAGAGAATGACATAGAGTCTTTGTAAATATACAGAAGCTACTTGTCATATATTGTGCACGGATACATTTAAAAAGGATACCACTCAGAATAAACTAAGTAAGGAACAAAATAATCTTTCTCTCTAGTCTGTCAGAACCCACACTGCCGCATTGTGGATCAGCTGGAGCCTTTGCACATCCCAATAATAAGGAAGCACCAGCTTTGAAGAAGAAGAAGAAAAAAAAAATCATAGTTTTTTTGCTGCATTCTTCCAAAACAGGATGTTTCTAATATTGGCAATATTACAAAGGTGAAAGAAGACAGTCCTAGGAGATGGCTGTTTTATATGCAGGCTAAAAGAATTACTGGTGAAAAATAACTCTAAGGTTTCTCACAGTCGTATTACAAGCCAAGGTAATGGCATCTTGAGTAAACAAACAGCTAGACAGCATTAGTCTGAGACATTTAAGCTCAAATAACATAATTGTAGTTTTATCTTTATTTAGAGGCAGAATATTAAACGTCATCCCACCCTTTATGTCTTTAAGACATGATTATAGTCTAACTGATTGGTTCCATCTGGCTTCATAGATAAGTATAGCTGAGAGTCATTTGCATAGCAATGGACAATTATGCTGTCCCGTCATATAATGGGAGCATAAATAAAGTGAAAAGTATTAATTTAAGCAAAAATGAAAGTTTACAGAGAACTCTATCAAACAGAAATCTGAACCACAAGAATCCAGCTATACAAAATTTGTAAACAAATCGTTTTAATTAGAATATTGTAACTGATTATATATAATGCAGCACAGAAACAAACTTGTCTTTTCTCTTGTTCCATCAGAAAGTTATTATCTCCACCAGAGCAGTAGATGTGCTACCATGTGCTCTAAAGTACCTCTAAAAGTATTTAAACATATAAGTAAATATTTATTCAGTTTGTTTCCCTTTGTGAAGATGATGAGAAATTATGAAAACACTGGATATAAATATATAATTTGCAAAAAGTAGTTATTTGCTTTCAAACACCGATGTAATGGTTGCAACTTTAACACCTAAACCTACAGTCTCAATAAAGACAAATGTATTATTGAAGTTAAGGGGAAAGACTTTTAAAAGATATAAAACAAATTGGCTATTATTGATCTTTACAGCACTTTTCATTGACAGTAGTTAAAAGGATGAATGATTTGAGGTTCTGAAGGTACCACTAAAAAGTAAAGAAATGCGCTTGCAAACTGTGACAGCAGACCTGAAAGAGAAAAAGTAGGTCCTAGATGTCTGATTTAAAATGACTAAAGATAACTTTTTCATTACGCAGTCAGGTCCCAGTCATTTAATGTTAGTGTAATGAAATAACACATTTCATCACTGATATTTTGTCTAATGCCGAGTTCACATGCCAAGATAATTATGCCAATTTTTGACCCAATCTTCCCTTCCAACAATCTTAAGGACGCGCTGATTATCGTGATGGGTTTAAAGATAATTTTATATTCCAGCTGTGTGGTCTGTTAAGAGTGCTCTAGTCTGCTTGGAACGACGTCAGGACCACTCAGACCTCTAATTGGGAATATCCAACCTTTGGACACGCAGCTTGTTGAATGTGACATGTAGCCAATAAGACAATGGGTTGTATTGAAATGCCCTTTTGGGAAGATAACAAAGCCATTTAATAATTTTCAAGCTTTCGTAAATTCATTATTTGCTTTGGGGCTGGGAACCTTGCGGCACATGGCGAAAATATTTGCGTATGATTAAGAAGGCTAAAATATGATTATAAATCAATTGATGATGTGATTAATTGATGATGTGGATCTGATGTGTTTTCAATTCAACACATCAGGATGTGACGTGGATATTGTCCAAGTGATTTTCGCTTTCCATGAGATTTTCGCCATGAACAGTCCTGCAAAAGTTAGATGTGTGCCTCCCCCCAACACACTTGGATCAAATGGATAGACTGCCTCACCAGCATGCAGCCAACTTCTACAGAGCTCTACTAATGAACTAATGACTGAGGAAGGTGTGTTGAAGCAGAGACACATCTAAAAGTTGCAGGACACCAGCCCTCGAGGACTGGAGTTTGGGACCACTGGCATAAACTGTCCAAGTGGCGGACCGATGTGCTGTGGTTCTCAGTCATTCCTTAAAATAAAGGTACTAAATCAACGTTAAGATAATCATGTTGATGTATGTTAAGTGAGTCAGAATCGGCCATGTTGCATCAAATATTTTTTCCTTTTTAATAAAGGGCACAGTTTTCCTGTAACGATTGTACGTGTGAGCCCGAAATTCAGCCGAACACAGAGTTATGTTAAAAAGGGTTTATTTGAAGTGTTCAATGCAGACAGACCAGGAGTTGCTGACAGAACCAGACTTGACCCGATGTAGATGCAGACTGAGCACACAAAGACTGAAAACACCACAGCGACAGAGCACAAGTGAGGTGATTAGCCAATCTGGCAGTGAGTGGGTGAGTGAGGCAGGTATATGAAGGCTGGGGAACAGGTGAGCAGAGTAGGAGCTGATTAGTGGCAGCAGGTGGAGCTGGTCTGGGCTGATGACTGGTGACTGAGGAGTGGACTGAGCTGATTGGAGGGCTTCTGTGGCTGAGAGGTGACAGAGCTGAATCTGGAAAACTCCGGTAAAGTCCATAACAAACAAAAAACCTAAAGCATGACAATTCTTAGTGTATATAAACTTTTTAAATTGAAGAAAGCAACTTATTAAGTGGGAAAAGTTTCAGTTTTTCTGTCAGACAGACAGAAAAACGCTTATACATTTTAATAAAGTGTATGCACATATCCAGTTTCAACTGTACGTCACAACTGGAGACTGAACTAGCAGACCAAGCATTTGTTTTGTTGTTCTTGTTGTTTTTCCTTCAGTTAACTGTTCTTGTTTCATTTCAGGGTTAGAAGAAAAATCCAATAATATTAAAATAATATTACAACTCTGCAAATTTATAAAAAAAGGAACATGATTTAAATAAATTGAAAATGAATGTTGCTGACAACTTCCAGGCATGTTATTCTTGATCCTTGACCAGTTCAAGTCATTCAAAGCCTTCAAAGCCATTTGATATGAGTCCATAGGAATGCTTAGCATTCTATGGGAAGGGCTGACTGGCGAGAGACGAGTTTTAACCCTCATGGTCACAGGAATTTTCTCATTATGGAAAATGATGCTGGCAGCCTTAATAGAAAAATCATGTCAAGCTGTGACATTCTTGCTCATGTGATGGTGCATTTTAGGAGCCCCCCTCCTTAATCGCAAAGGTCTATTTTGACCTCAGATTGGTCCCAGAGGTCTCCTTGCCCCTGTGACATACTCCATCTCCGTCGGAGCAACTGCGCATTGTCATATAATACACTGTCTGTCTTTAATTACAGGCTGGAAATATGAGGGGTAGAGGCCACACATTCTATGTGGAGCCTCCATGTACATTTGTGTGTGGAATGCAGTCGTCCGTGACGGGGTGCCCTCAACACACTGACGCCTGGAGTATTAGGAAAAGTGCTGAATTCCACTGTGCCTTTCCCCCATTTGCTCATCACGCATCACGCTAACATGACCTGCGACAAGATCAGCCTCTAGACCAATGTTAGGGGTGCAAACGGTTTGCTTGGAGCCACAGGCCCACTCAGGAAAAGTGTAAGAGCTGAGATTACAAGTGTCTATTTTAAATGATACTGGAGACAATTTAATCCACCTTGATATGGAAGCCAAACTCCCTGTGAAAATACCTTATATCGCTGGGGCTCAGTCTCAACTTTTTCCTGACAAGAGACAAGATTAGGCAGCTGTACTTAAGACCACTCACGTTGAAAGGCAATGATTAGAGCTTTATCTTCAGATAGAAGTGGGAAAAGGGTTCCTCGTGCTGTGAAAAACACTTTTAATATCCTTTACACTACAAAAAAGGATTTTAGATTTTGGAAGATAATAAACATCAGCCATTCAATTTTAATTTGGCTAATTAGTTTGTTAATGTCATGTTCTATAATGGTTTAATTCCAACAACAACAGTGTTTTGGTAACAAATCCCATATAAACCTTATTAAAAATTAACAAAATATGTTGTTAACTCTCTTTCACCATTGTCTCAGAGAAAACAGTATCCACTTTATTAGGCACCTCTGTTGAATCGATCGTTAACACAAATAGTGGATAGGCCAGTCTCATGGCAGCTGTCCATGTGTCAATGCATCTAGACTTGGTTAAGACAACTCGCTTCAGTTCAAACCAAGCATCAGGATGGAGAGAAAATGGCAATTTAAGTGACTTCATGATTGTTGGTTTCAGTCAGGTTGGTCGGGGTATTCCAGAAACTGCTGCTCTACTGGAATTACTGCACACTGCAATTTCTAGGGTTTACAGAGAACTGTCCAAAATAAAGAAAACATCCAGTGATGACAACTGTATGGGTTAAGAAAACCTTGTTTATGTCTCAGGGAAATGGGCAGACTAGTTTGAAATTGCAGAAAGGCATCAGTGGCTCAAATAACCTCTCCTTAATTCCGAGGTACATAGAACACCATCTCTGAATGAACAACACATCGACGCTTGAAGATGATGGGCTACAGCAGAAGAAGACCACACCGAGAGCCACTCCCGTCGGCTAAAAGCAGAAAACCAATTCTACAGTTCACACAGGCTCGCCAAAAGTGGGCAATAAAGCATTGCCTGGTTCACAGCAATCTTAGTTTTAGCTACAACGTTTAAATGGTAGGATCAGAATTTGTCTTAAACAACATGAAAGCTCAGATCCAATTTCAGAAATATTATAATCAACCTGATAAAAATGTATGCAGGTTGTTAGACCAACTTTATTGGTTAAATCAGTGATCAGCTTATCAATAAACACTTCAAAGCAATAATATATACAGAGTGGTGAAAAATAAAAACTAGAGACTGTTTAAAAATACAAATAAATGTCAGCTGGTGGTCTCACTCCTCTGCCATCAGTTCAGCCAGACCATAAACTAAAGCAAACAAACTCCAGACTTAGGTGACAGTAATTGGGGTTTGTGTCTGTAAGAATTTTCTACCTGGTGAGTTGTGTCAACCAGAATCATAAAACTTAATGGGACTAAACATAAGTGTTTTTATGACAGGAAGACCTGCAGGCAGAGAACTGATTCAATCACAGTGTGGAAAACACTCAGCTCTATTCCTATTGCTATGATTATCATCATTTTCTATTGAGATTTTATTAAACGCTTAGCAGAGTTATTGCAGTTCTGCACAGACTGGAACGACATATTGTTAAATACCAGTACAGGACCCAGAGATAACATGATGTAGCAAATGGGCAGAAATTGGCATTTCATTGTTGGATCTATTGACCAAACTGTCTCAGACCATTAATCAGCTTCCCATGATGGTGATTACTGTAGGGAACAAGAACTCAAAATGCAAATGCAAAGCTTGACTACAGAGCAAACCTTGCTGAGTATGTCCCATATAATAGGGGCTATACATATACGATATATTATCCAAAACAGCAATCCTACTCATTGGATATTAAATACAATCTGCATATATAATGCTCCTGAATAATAAATGATGCACTTAAAGGGAGAGCATGAAGACGTCTATTGATTAGGCATTTTTTTTTACACCTGTCATATGACCCGCAGATTATCACATGAGCTGCAAAGATTTCCTTACTGGCCCTGGTCCACTGGCAACGTGGTGTTACCTTGTACTGGAAAAAGATTAGTATTGATGGGATGGTGCTTACAGCTTACCAAATCCCTTTGACCTTGACCCTAAACAGGATAGCGTGGAGCTGGGAATGTTAGCCATTCAAGCTTTGAAAGAACAATGCCATGAAAAAGCAACCCTTAAACATTTTCATGTATTGCAATTTGTAGAACTGGCTTTTGTTGCACTTACAACAGGTCTTTGGGTTATGCATAGACCAGCTTTGCATATCTGAAGACACAATTTTGCACATATTCCTTTGCAAAATAGCTAAATATTCTTTGATGAAATTCTAAACCATTCCACCGTAGCTCTATAGTTTTCCAACACACATATCGTGTCATGAACATACCAGTTTCAGTCTCATCTGACCAGAGTAACTTCTTAACATGTTTGCCATTTCTCCTACACTGCTTTTGGAAAACTGCAGCAGGGGATAACTTATGTTTTTCAATGCAGGCCTTACTTGTGGAGTGCAGACCTCCATAGTTACTGTAGGTCTGCTTCTCTGATTATCACGCTCCTTGCCTGACATCACTTTATTTGGGCAGCCATGTCTTGGAAGGTTTCGCGGGCACCTGTAATGATTTGTGTCTTTGTCAGGCCATGCCTAGATTTATTTTTTTATTTTCATGTCTGCACGTTCCTCCAGCCATGCCCTTCTGTTTTCTATCTGCCTCATTCAGTCCACATGTGCCTTGCCTAATCAGCTCTCTGTTTCACCTGTGCACAGCACTTCATAAACTAGCGTCTGCCAGATTATCGACCGCCCTGTGCCAGTAGAAATCCTTTGCTAAGTATACCTCCGCATGCCTCCTTGTGAATGACCATTGGCTATTTATTGACTACATTGTTGGATTTTTTATTTAATTGTGGAAATGCTCTGTCTGTAACATCTCCGACATGACAGCACACCGACTAAAGAGGAACAAAGAAAGTAACCCCAGCCTTCGCAATCCCTCTCCAGAAGATCAGGCTGTTTCCTTAAGCTCCCAGCCGCTCACCCACTCTGACATCACTGTAGCTGCTGCCTCGCTACCCACTTCACTGCACTGCAGGTTATTGAAGCTGATCATTTGAAGCTAATTCTTTCCCTGTGTTCAAGTAATCATCTTGTTCTTTCTCTCCGCAGACCTACGAGTGGTAATCCAGGACCATAAACAGGTTCAAAGATAAATAATGATGCTTGCACCTGTGTTGTGGCTAAATTTCAGGGTCCTCAGTGTAACTCTTTACAGGACCACCCCTCCTCCCCTGTCCATGCCTACAAGGGTAGAAAGCCCTGCTGTCAGTACCAAAAACGGCCACTGACAACAGGATTCTTTGTCTTGTGTTTTAGTGGCTCACTGAAATATGTTGGTGCATGTCAGTCTGGCACATTTTTATTGACACGTAAGAACGACCTCCATCTCCTGAATGTGAAAGTGTCATTGCCGTGCACAGCCTCTTGTGCAGTTGCAGCTGAGCTCTGAGATAATCCTCAGCCAAAAAAGTGTTATCTTCAGCTAGACGAGCCTGTGATGAAGAGATGAGATCAGAAGCAGAAAATGGGGAAAGTGCAACAAAATGCTGAAGTTGACTAGTTTTTGATTTCTTTCCTTTGCCACTGATGCAAATTACATCTGAGGATTCTGCAGGAAGTATGTAGTCACATTTAAAGGAAGTGGTTGATTATAGGTAACATAATAGGCAGCAATTAGCGGCAGATTCATGCTGTGTGAATGCATACATGTATTAAATACACTTACAGTTGCACAATAAATAACAGCAAGAAGTTTCTTTAAACAATAACAGACCATTTAGAATGAAAGTCTGTTAACAGCTTCTATTGTTCTTGTTTATCACCGAGTGCACATGATTGTTCTGTTATACATAAGTAAACTCATTAAATGACTATCTTCAAATTAAGTATCTAAGGACTTGTTTTTAGCCAAACTGTTGAAAATCCACTCTTTGATGGGTTGATGTTTTAATTTGTACTTGGTATACTCATACATAAAAAAGAGATAATGATTAAATCCACATTCCCCCCATAAAGTCTCATCCAAGAGATAAAGTACTCAGCAACACTGCCACTTTTTCTCCTTATCTGACCGAGGCTTAGGTGACTTCTTTCCCACTGAGTTACCTTATCCTCCTCAAGCATCTGTTTTTTGAAGTCAGGCAGCTTAAGCTCAGATTAATGGAGGCTCCTAAGGCTTTTGCCATGAGGGCACAAAACAGAAGCCTTGGCTTGAATTTTGGCTTGATGCCCTGCGTGAAGTGAGTCCCCAACATCTGTAACACACCCAGACTCTTGAGATGGCAGGTTTGCAAATACTTTGACTTATCTCTATGCTTGTCTTTAATGCTCTTCATCAGCACGGGCTTAGGTGGTATTTCCAGTGATCACTGGTCCATCAGATATTTAAATTTGGAGACGCAAACCATTGCAAATATTTCCTAAATGTAATGCAAAGAATTCCTTGTATTAATATATTAAACTTTTTATCAGAATTTTTCCCAACATGGCTATTATATTATCTTTAGGAAAGAAATTAAAATTTGTATTTTTATTTTAGAATAATATTTGGAGATCTAATTTAGGTTAAACATGTTTAACAACATGTAGGTGAAAGTAGCCACAACATGGTCGGATTCACTCTTCACACCAGAATGAGAACGCACCACGACCATCCAAAGCGTTGACGGTCTCTGCAGGGACTCCATGGTGCACAAAGAATGCACACCGCCCACTATTATGTGTGATTGAGAGTTCTCCCACTGCTCTGAGAACTCTAAAAGCATATCTGGTGAGACTGTGGTGGTTCTTAACTGTGGTGATCCTTGGTGTTACGTAGAGGAGAGCGGTAGCTTTTCATTAAAAGATGCACACATAGACATGGTCATCAGAGAATTTGAAGAAGGAATGACCTGGACAAAATCTTTATCACATCCCCACTATACCAAACAAACTACACGTCTCTCAAACCAAATAAACAAAAAACAATCCCAGCTCAGTCCCCTCATCATGGAAAGGGCTTCCAGCTCAGCTAAAGGACACACAGCTCCAAATTGTGCATGCAATTGCTGGGAGTGTTGAGGGTTCTTAAGGCTAAAGTTCAAATGCAAAATGTAAAACATGAGAAGGAATCATTGCCATCAGAGCTGCCGAATACATCTCATCGCAATATCAATACAAATATAAATATCCATTTGTTAAATTTCCCAAACACAAAGGACTGCTTTTATGCAATATTTTGCAAGATATTATATTTCTAGTTTCATACATACAGATACTGCATGCCAATTAGTATATTTGGCTGGTGAATGGGCTTTCACAAAGAGTGGTGGAGATATTCAGAGAGAGGGAAAGGAGAAAATAAAATAATCGGGAAGGTTTGGGTTAATTAAGATTGATATCATTGCAACATGAGTCGCAATGAACTTATCCTTGTTTCTGTGATAAAAAGGAAGGAGTATAGGAAAAAGTAAAAATAGGAACTCAAAAAGTTAAATATAATGTAGCCCTTTTATACCGCAATGAAGTAGGTAAGAGCCCCTGAGTTCATTAAACCCATTAACTTATAAATAATAACACTTCCGTGTTTAAACCTTTGTTTAAGTTTCACTTTAGAATAATAATGCTCCAGTACTTTCCTATTCTCGTCACTCAATAATATAGCTTTGACCAAAAATAATATACTCCAAATACTATTCTACAATAAATCAAACACACACCTGTATGAGATTTTGAACATATATTGAACACAATAATAAGTTCACAACAAAAAAAAAACACTAGATGTTTCAATCTTTTGGTTTCAAAACCTGTTTTCAATGTGGGCCCACACTTAAATGTTCTCCTAAGCCGGCAATAATGAACTGAGATATAGTCCCAAAAAAATAAACCCGTTGCAGGCCTGATGTGATGATGAAGCGTGGAATTTGGTACCTTACTCCAGAGAAACCCCGAACCTTCTTGAAATTTAACTTGACCTTAGTCCAGTTGGCAAGATGTCTTCAGCTCCTTCACCGGATTCAGGAAACAGCAAGAAAAATCCAGCGCAGACACAGTCCTCCAGCACAGCCACAGACTCAGTGCAAGCTCATCTCTTTGCACTAGACTCAAATCTGTAACGCTCCCACAACGGAAACGTTAGCTAAGTCTTCTGTTAACTGAGTTAGCTCACAGTATTCAATGTCCATTCACTGTGCTAATGAATGCTAAATGCTAATGCACTAGCGAGCATTGCATATTGCTTCCACCTACTGTACAGCGAATTCCGGTTTGGAATGATCACAGTAGCTACAAACAAAAGTGCAGAGTCGATATCAATAAACAGACTGTCGAGTTGAAAACCTGAATATCTACAAAGCACTTATTTCTCATCAACTCCGCCACGTTTTCCAGCGCAGTTTCCTTTTCTTTTCTTTTCTTTTCTCTCCTCTCTCCTCTAACCATGGACCAATCAAGTTGCTTTGTTCTACGCCACTTCCTCTTACATACATAAGCCCTTCAAAATAAAATATGGTGAAGATTATTTTCCTATAAACGGTTTTAAATACATTTCTTTTTGCTAACACGTATTTATAACAATTTTAACATATTTAAGCAAACATGCTTAACACATTCTAAATTATTATTCCTTCCATGAACTTAACTCAATACAAAATACTCTTATTTTGGACTGGGTTACATCTTCCCCCCTCTAAATGTCTGGTGTCCCCAACAGACTTTATGAACATTTGGATAACTCAACAATGGGAAGGGCAGTTTTAACCACTTTTAGCTCTGTATTTTTATGACAACACCCCTATGAACGATAGTGAGGGGTTGATCACTAGCTTTGCCAGGTTCATCATAAGTAAGTCTCACTACTGGTTTAATGGTGCATTTTGGTCTTGAATGTGCATGACTCATCCTGCTGTTAGAACTACTTGGACATGGCCGGTCATCTTCACTAGAGACAGGTTCAGGTTCTGACTCCAATTCCGACTCTGACTCGTGAACAGTAGGCTCTTGTGGTGCACGTCTATTGTTGTGTTCCTGGAGTATTCCTTCCAAATAAGTCCGGTATGGTCGGTGTGGTAACTCCCACTCAAAGTCAGATGACTCCGTTGATTCCTCAGGTGCCACCGGTACTGAATGATCGTTGTTGTGTCTCTTATATTTAGTTCGTCTTTGTGCTCTTGTTGGTAAGTTTGGGTGAACTTCTGGAAGATTATCCACCATGGGCATACGCACATAGTCTCCTATGGACAAGAGGTTGTCTCTGTGCATAGTTTTGAACTTCCCTTTTCCATTCTGTGGTTTCACTTTATACACAGGCAGATTTGGCATCTTCTCCACAACAACATAGGGAATATCACACCAGCGGTTCTCAAGCTTATGTTTCCCTTTTAATCCAAGATTTTTCATCAAAACTTTGTCACCAGGTTCCAAATGATGAAACCCAAGTCTTCTGTCATATGCTTTTTTGTTACGCAGATGCAGTTTGTTGGCTGCTTCAGTTGCCATCTCATAAACTCTTTGCAGGTTATCTTTTAACTTTGCAACATAAGAGGAATGCCGACGGCCTTCCTCTTCATCCAGAGGTGTCCCAAAGCACACATCCACTGGGAGCTTTGCTTCTCGCCCAAACATGAGAAAATACGGAGAAAATCCAGTTGCATCACATTTGGTGCTGTTATAAGCGTGCACTAAGTGAACAACATACTGGCTCCATTGTCTTTTCTTTTCTTGATTCAACGTTCCCAGCATGGATAGCAAAGTCCTATTAAATCTCTCTGGCTGCGGATCACCTTGTGGGTGATATGGGGTTGTCCGAGATTTTTTAATGCCCAATAACGTCAACAGTTCTTTGATTAGTCGAGACTCAAAGTCCCTCCCTTGATCGGAGTGAATACGTGTGGGAAGTCCATAATGCACAAAATATTTCTCCACTAAAATCTTAGCAACCGTGAGAGCCTTTTGATTTTTAGCAGGAAAAGCTTGAGCATATCTGGTGAAATGATCTGTGACGACTAACACATTGCTGATGCCTTTGGAATCTGGTTCCATGGAAAGGAAATCGATACAAACCAGATCCAATGGCCCGGTACTAACCATTTGGTTCAAGGGTGCTACTTTTGAACATGGAGTTTTCCTTAAAATGCACTCTCCACAGTTTTTAATGTACTGCTCAACATCAGAGGACATCTTAGGCCAGAAGAATCTACTTCGGATCATATCAGTAGTTCGTTCAACTCCTAGATGACCTAAATCATCATGAAGAGATTTCAGCACAGTTGCTCTCAACCGGGCAGGCAGGACCAGTTGGTGAGTGTTGTGTGATGATTGAGTTTTGCTCACACGATGCAACAGTCCATTTTTCATGTTTAACTTTCTAATCTCTCTCTTCATAGCCACCATCTCTGGATTAGCTTTGATGTCATCCGGCCATTTTCCATCGCTCAGTGGTTGTATGGTTGGTCCTATGAGAGAGTCTTCACTTTGAGCTGTAATAAGTTCTTGTCTTGACAATTGTTCCAGTGAGTTGAGTTGCAAACGCGTAGGGTAAGCATATACATCAGGGATACACTCAGGAGAGATTCCAAGCTGTTCTGCATAATTAGGAGAATCTGCAGGAGAACCATTGGTGCCAACTTTCTGACATATTGACTTTACTCCCGCTTGTGATATACTTTGCCACCCAGAATCTTCCCCTCCAGTTTCCCTCCGTGACAATAAATCCGCATCAATGTTGTTTTTTCCCCGTCTGTATATTATGTCAAAATCATAGACTGATAAGTCTGACAGCCAACGATGCCCAGTAGCATTAAGCTTTGCTGAGGTGAGGACATAAGTTAGGGGATTGTTGTCCGTTCGTACAGTGAAGCGTGCCCCATAGAGATAATCGTGGAATTTCTCCACGACCGCCCACTTGAGAGACAAAAACTCCAATTGATGAATGGCATAATTCCTTTCTGATGAGCTTAGTTTGCGGCTGGCAAAGGCCACTGGTCGCAGTCCCTCTGGATACTCTTGATAAAGGACAGCGCCTAGTCCGTTCAGACTGGCGTCTACATGCAAGACGTAAGCTTTGCTGGGGTCAGCGAAAGCCAGGACTGGGGCATTAGTAAGGCAGTGTTTCACTTCCTCAAATGCATCAGTGCATGATTGATCCCACCTCTCTCGGAATGGCTCCCGCTCATCCAGATAAACTTTAGCTTCATCCTTTTTGGGTTTTCTCCCACGCTGCGTGGGTCCATATCCTTTAGTTAGGTCAGTCAATGGGCGAACTATGGAGGAATAATTCTGGATAAACCTCCGGTAGTACCCACAAAATCCTAAGAATGACCGCAAGGTCTTCAGATTAGTAGGCATTGGCCATGTGGTAACAGCTTCAATTTTTGTTGGATCAGCTGAGACACCGTCTGCAGACACTATGTGACCTACATATTCCACCCTTGTCTGACAGAACTGACATTTATCCAGGGAAACCTTGAGCCCTACTTCTTGAAGTCTGTCAAGAACCTTTAGGAGTCTCTCCTCATGTTCTTCCAGAGTCTTTCCAAAGATAATAAGGTCATCAAGGTACACAAGTACTTGGAGGAGGTTCATGTCACCTACTGCTTTTTCCATCAAGCGTTGGAAAGTTGAAGGAGCTCCTGTGATGCCCTGTGGCATCCTCTCAAACTGATAAAATCCTAGAGGGCAAATAAAAGCTGTTTTCTCTTTGTCCTCCTCCTTCATAGCTATCTGATAATAGCCACTCCTCAAGTCTAAAACTGAAAACCACTGACTACCGGAGAGGCAGTCAAGAGCTTCATCTATACGGGGCGTGGTGTATTGATCGGGCACAGTTCAACTGTTAAGTGTCCGATAATCAACACACATCCTTACATCTCCATTCTTTTTCCTCACAATTACAATGGGAGATGCATAGGGACTTTTGGACTCTTTAATGATGCCTGCAGCTAGTAGTTTCTGTATATGACAACGTACATCATTAATATCTGCAGGAGCGATGCGTCTGGAGCGCTCTCGAAATGGGCGAGGATCTGACAGTCTAATTGTATGCTCCACCTCTTTAGCGAGTCCCACATCCAGCTCATCCAGAGATGCTCGTTCAGATAGTTTCTGACAAAGTCTTTGCTTCCACTGTTCTGGAACGGGTGAGTCTCCAAAATTTATCAGACCTGCATCAAATCCTGAATTTACAGTGTTTTGTTTGGAAACTGTTGTGACAACATCAGCAACACACAGACATCCCACAACAGTGCCAGCTGGAACTGTTACGTCTCTCAAAGATTCATTCTGGAACAATAAGGTCAGCTGGTTCACATCCACAGCATTACTTGGAATAACCATGGCTTGTAGCAGCACACCAGCAGGAAGGGGATTTATGATTGAAGATTCCACTACCAAGATGTCATCAGTGAGAGTCTTCTCCACATCCACTCTACAAGATGCTTTACATTTACTCCCAGCAGGAAATGTCAGGTCTCCAGGACCCTCCCATTTTATACATCCGATCTCTTAATTCTCTTCTTTTGAACCCAAATGTCTTCCTGCATCTCCAAGCAGAAGACTG
Organism: Fundulus diaphanus; assembly: GCA_037039145.1. Lineage (NCBI taxonomy): Eukaryota > Metazoa > Chordata > Actinopteri > Cyprinodontiformes > Fundulidae > Fundulus > Fundulus diaphanus. Next base: position 20,051,220 of record CM073133.1, on the reverse strand, counting down.
TGTATTCCTAATGTCTGAACATGCATCTCAGATGTTTCCTCACACAGCTGAGCCAAGCGTTTTGGAAGATTGGCTTTTGCATTGGTCCCAATGATGACCGGGGTCTTAGAATAATCACAGCGTGATTGAATAAAGACCAATGCTGGGTGGTCTTTTTTGGTCTTTTGATCAGACCAGAGGTATCAGAAAAAAAAAGAAAACAAAATCAGGTGCTTGATTCCTCCAGGATCTACTCGCCAAAATTTGCACATACTCTAAAACGCTTTTTCAAGGTAACGTTGCAGAAAATGGAAGACTCTGTGGTGCTCTGCATTTGTGGATAAGGCTCCTCCACATGTATCTGATGCTGCGGAAAGGATGATGAGAATGCTGAGAGCATTTCCTCCTCAAGGCTGAAACTGATGGTAGAGGTGCAAGAAACATCTCAAATTTTCATGACATTTTCACAGTTTGGTCAAATAATCCTAAACATGCAGGTGAAATTTTGAGAGGATAGCAAGCCCCCCCTCCCCCAAAAAAACAAACAAACAAAAAAACAGAAGAAGAAAACCCATAGGAACCAGAATCAACAGCACAGTAGGGTCATGCTTTACACATTGCAATGGTCTTGGCGACCCTCAAGACTGTTGAGCAATCTTAACCAAGTGTAAATGTTTGATTTGTGTTATACCTACTTTTACTGATTTCTAAAATGAAATAAAATCACCCATTAAGATAATTTAACAAAAGCTTTTCTAAGGGGGACATCAAAATTGTATCTTCATACAACATCCACTAAAACTTAACCTGTAAACATCTCTCTGATTCTGCAAGGTCAATGTTCGTATTTTTCATTTAAACACATAAAAATATCTAGTCTGAAATTAGTGTCTAGTGGTTTATTTGGAACAAATTGCTTTCAGATATGCGTATTCTCCTTTCTTTCTAAAAGAGAGCCATTTCTATTTCCGTACACGTGCACATTTGCAGATAAATGGTCTGAATTTGCTGCCTTAATTTGTTTTCCTGGTGTGTAACACATCTTGGTAAGTATCCTGGTACATGGCAGTTGTTCTTTATTTTCATTATCACTGCCATAATAGTCAACAAATGCTGAAACAGCTTCTCCTACAGTGTTACAGTACAGGTCTACTAGTTTTTATTTCTAAACCAATTCTCACCTAATCTAATTAAACGGGAGGTAGTGGACTCTTTCTGTATGTCCCTATCGCTTTCTCTCAAACTGAGCTGGGTCCTGGTGAAAACGCCTCTCCTTCTTTCATTCCATTGCAAGGCTTTTCATCCTGCAGGCAGATACAAGTTTGTTCCTGAAACCCCGCAGTGACTGTTCTCACGCTTTCTGGCTAACTGTTAAAAAAAAGAGAACATGAAAAAAGAAGGTCTTTTCTCGCCTTTTCAAGCCCTTCCTCTTTCTTTTCCCCAAGGAAAAAAAAGGGCTTGAGGAGGTGGATGTGGAAACGGGATTGGAGGGGTGGCTTTGGCAGCAATCCCGATTTACCCCTCCCCATCTTCAAGTGTAGCTGCGACTGTGAGAAGCACATGCTTACTAATCTACACCGTCAATGCAAAATGCGTTGAATGAAACCGTTTTTTTCTCAGTGACTCAAAGTGAGCAGAGACTGAATGAATATGCCTGGAATACCATCTAAGAACTATAATCTGAGATTAAACCCACACTTCTGTACATCTTGTTTTCAAATATTGCAGGAAAAAGAGAGACAGGTCAGTTCCTGCTGTATTAAAAGCAATTGGTTCTCTCTTTTTTTTTGTTTCTGCTCATGCGAATTGATTATTATTATTTTTTTCTCCTGAAAATTGTTAAATCAATCATGTGGATTTATTTAACAATAAAGTGCTCGACACGTGTGTTCATAACTTCTTTCCATTTGGTCACGTTTTTTTTCTTTTTTAACAAATACAAATCTGAAGTGTTGTGTGCATATAGATTTAACCCCCTTGAGTCAATACCTTTCAGAACATCCATGCAATGCAATTCCAGCTGCAATGTTTTCATCCTATTCCTCTACCTTTGTAAATTGTGCTGAAAGATAAAACAATTCAATTTGCAACGTCGGAAAGAATTAATCCCAGGATGGCCCTGAATGTATCGGCATCCATTTTTCCATCAAGTTTGATGGACCTTCTCTGTTTAAGAAAAGCAACCCCACAGCACACCACAGCCACCACCATGCTTCATAGTGGGGATTTAGTGTACATCTGACCAAAGCGAACCATAACAAAAAGTGTGTTAAAAATAAAGACAATGTTGCGTTAACGCTTCAGATTGAATAAATAACTCGAACATGGTATTGGCCACAGGAGTGATGACAAGGAGAAGATGAATTCAATTCAATTCAATTTTATTTATATTGCACCAATTCATGATACATTTCATCTCAAGGCACTTTCCAAAGTCAAATTCAGTCAGATTATACAGATTGGTCAAAACCATTTCCTATCTAAGGGACCCCAGTTGATTGCATCAAGTCTTGACAAGTAGCATTCACTCCTCCTGAAGAAGCATATAGCCGCAGGGACAGTCGTCTGCATTGTCCATGGCTTTGCAGCAATCCCTCATACTGAGCAAGCATGAAGCGACAGTGGAAAGGACAAGTCCCCTTTAACGGGAAGAAAAAACCTCCAGCAGAACCAATCTCTGCATCTGCCTCGACCGACTGGAGGTTAGAGAAGACAGAGCAGAGACACAACAAAAAACACAGAAGCACACATTGATCCAGGAATCTTTTCTACATTAGATGGTAATAGTGGGTGATCTGTCACCCCTGGATGATGTCACAGCTAACAGAATGCCAGACCAGGAGTACCTACTATGAAGAGGAAAAAGATAGAGAACAAGAAGTTAAAAGTTGAAATAACAACAAACAATGCAAATTGGAGAACAGTAGGAGAACTCAGCAGAGTGAGAGAACTAGACCCTGATGTCCTCCAACAACCTATAGCAGCATAACTACAGAGATAGCTCAGGGTAACCTAAGCCACTCTAACTATAAGCTTTAATAAATATAATATATTAATAAAAAATAAAAAGCAAGACATTTAAGAGTAAATATTTTACTATTTACTCTCAGCAGGTCTATTGTCATCAAAACACTAAGAACTTATTAAGGAAAAGAAAAATATGATTTCTATGGCTTTTTCAATGCAGTTAGACTGGTCAGTTCTGAAGAGGGCCACATACACCGAGAGGTAGATGTACTTTTTAGTCTATCAGAAATGAAATCCTAATACAATACATTGCAGTTTGTGGTTGTATTATTACAAAGTTGTATAAATACTTTTGCAAGGCGCCCTGTTTGTTTTATTTAAAGTTTGTATGTAACTAAAATCCCTACGCAAGATTTTGCACAACCAGTCTGAGGCCACAGGCTTTCCAGCCAGGCGCCCAAAATTGTAATCCCTTCATTCAAAGTAAACCCATTAGAATTAATGTACTGGAAAATTTCAAACCGCAAACACCAATATCTCATCAGTTTGATTGTTAGGCTTAACAGCAGACAATGAAGCTCAATGAAGTTTCACTGCTATTAATCTGCAACAGTAGACTTCCAAAGCCTTTCAGTTTTTCCGAGGGTGAGAGGGCCCATTGTTTGCGAGTGTGTACGCGACACGGATATAAACTCTGCAGAGAGAGCAAGCAGACTGAACAAAATCTTGCAGTTTTTCCCCCCATGTCTTCATATGGCAATTTGCATTCAGGATGGAAGCATGCGAAAGTCTAACTTGGTCTGATTTGCACTGATTTTGTTCCCAACTGCAGCTCTTTGTGGATGCTGATTGCAGCTCAAATTACCACGACGCCCCGTCATTGGAAAGCCCTGTGACCATTCAGGGAGCTTTTTTTTTAAAGTTTAATTGGACAGCATTAAAGCCTGTATGCTTGTCAGAATTTTTAACAATCCACTTCAGTCTCTAGCACCAAACTGTCCTTGTAGTTGGTGCGGCTGTGAAGCAGTTGATGGGCAAATCAATACATTCATGTCAGTGGAGAGTGATGAATTGAGAAACAACACTTTGCGCCATATTTCTGGGTTTACATGTTAGACAGACTGATCCTTATGGCTAGTTTATGGAACGTGACATTTACGTCTGACAGCTGGCCTTTCGGCTTTTTGAAAGTCACTCAGACAATAGAGTAGTCAATCATAAATGGTTAATTCTCATCTGATCTATAGACTGTTATGTGTGTATAGATCGACAAAACAGATGAAAAATTAAAAGCATATTCACTAGACTGCTTGTGAAAATTACAGTTTTGTGGAGTAATTTTGCTACCATTTCATTTCATGAATTGAATCACTGCATTTCAGCCCATTTGTTGATGAATTATTGGGATGAAGCCTTTATTTCAGGATTCAGTCATGTCAACACAGTAGTGTTGTGTAGGCATGCCTTGTCCTTATAGTTCTTTGAATGAAGGCTGTATCAGTTCCCAGCGTATGAACTGAGTTGGGGGGAAAGCAGCTTTCATGTTAGCAGAACCCTTTGCCTGGAACAAACTGCAAATAGACTTTTAAGCTTCATGAAATGTTCTCATTGGAGCCTTTTAAGAAAATGCTGGATGACTTTGAGTCAGACTCATCTATTTTCTGATGGTTCGGCTGATTTTCAGAGCTCATTCTCACATATTAGTCAATTTGAATGTATGTGCTGATATGTCTCTCTGCAAATGTTTTTAATGTGTGCTGCTGTCTTGGTCAGGACACTCTTGTGAAAAAAGATTTTTCAATCTCAAAGAGAATTTTCCTGGTTAAATAAGATCCAATAAATGAAACAAATCGCAGGGATAGAACATCATGGTATGCTAAAACTGATCAAATAATCTGACTCATTTTTAGATGTTCTTCGTAGAAGATTTGACATTACACCCCATTTCTATCGATTGTGGCTCTGATCCCCATTTGGGCGTGTTGACTCTTAAAACCAAGATGACAGAGTATGGTCCTATAATAAAAGCAAAATCAACTATGACTGACCTCTTTCTTGACTGTTAAGTAAAGAAATCACCTAAATAGAACCTGTCTGACAACACAAAGTAAGCTAAAAGACCTCAAAAAGCAACAAGTCATGCCAAAATTGCGCATGTGTCCCAGAGGTTCCGGGTTCAACTCCCACAGACTGCCACTCTGGGCCCCTGAGCAAGACCCTTAACCCCAGCTTGCTCCCTGGGCGCCATACAGTGGCAGCCCACTGCTCCCCAAGGGGATGGGTTAAATACAGAGCACAAATTTCATTGGAATGTATGTTGCAATGACAATAAACATGATGATGATTATTATTATTATTATTATATAAAATTACATTTCTAAGGTTGGAGGCTGCAGAAAACCATTGTGAGAGCCATTATCTGTAAATGGAAAAAGGTGAAACAGTGGTTGACCTCCCCATGAGTGATCAACCTACCAAAACAACTCCATGAACAACTCCTCCAGTGCAACTCACAAAATAACCTAAAACAACATGTAAAGTTCTGGAGGCCCCACCTGTTAAGATAGTAAATAAAGTCTTTTGTGTTTATTTATAATAACAACGGAAGTACATCACTGCGCATGCGCAGTGGGGGTAAAACAAGAAAGCGGTTAACAGCTATTAGCATCTCATAGCGAAACAATGCAGAATGGTCTAAGATCCAGTGAAAAAAAACACTAAAGAAATGTGATTCCAAGAGGGATAAGACTGGAATGTCGCTGTATTAAAGTTGGTGTTCACTGAAGCGGACGCTAAACCTGCTGATTCCTCAGATGTGACCACAGAGTTGATTGACATGAGTAAATGTTCTGCTATGAGCCTCTTAAAGTTACTGTAGATGTATTTAATTAATAACGGCTGGTCTTCGATCACGCCGAGCTGCCACTTTACTGCGAGGCATTGCAGAGGGTCAGGCTCGGTCCGGCAATATTTAACACTGTTTTATTAATTAAGCAAACCGGCATTATGATAGTTCTGCGATACTGCCGGTATATGGCACCACATCTGTTAATATCTGGTCATCTCGCTCATTGTTGGGCTATATTTAGCCTCTAAAAGGACCATCGAAACAAAATCAGGATGGACACATGGTGTATATAACATTATTTTATCATGATCAAACGGGTTTTGGTCTTTGTTTTAAGCATATAACGTGGCTATACACCTTTAAGGCAAAACCCACTGCTGACCACAAAGACCACAATGACCCGTCTCATATTTGCCTGCAAACAATAGGAAGATATACGACAGTTTTGGGAAAACATTCCATGGACCAAGGAGACAAATGTGAAACCTTTGGGGATGTCTGTGTCTTGTTACATCTGCAGTAAAACTACTACAGTATACCAGGGAAAAGATATATCCCACTACATACTGCTCACAAAAGAAGCAAAAACAGAAGTAACGAGAAACTTGGAAAAGTTGCAGATTTGATCTCATTCTGCATTTATTTAAAATAGAGCTTAATTAATGACCACACATGTTCAAAAGGATCGTTCACATTACAGACAACTACACCAAACCCTTTAGTCATGTACAAACAAGAGCCAGTCTTCTGAGACAAAGTAGAAACAAAAAATGTTTACTGTAATGTGAAACACAGATGTGTACCGACTGCAGTGTGGATTTTGAAGCTCCTGGCATGTTAAGGCATCTCGATCAAAATGCCCCAGAGATGAAACGAGAGTACGTCCACCTGTGCCATATACTGTACTCAGTGATGGAGCAGCTGCAACCCCCTCCGCGTTCTGTCTCTATTGAAATGCAAACATCTGCTTCATCTTTCTCCGAGGTGTGAATTCTGGGTTTTCTCAGCAGCATCTGCGAGTGAACGGTTGGGGTTCGGCTTGCTAAATGCTTCCCAGCTGCTGACCCTACAGACGAGTGCTGTCTGCAGCAGGCTGCCATAGGAAGTGACAACCCTTACCGCTTTGGTCCACTGAATTCATTTCCACAGGACCCTCTTTATCTGTTTTACTGTCTTAAATAGACAGATTAGCCACTGAAGGGATTTTCTCTCAAGTGCAAATCTTGCTTCAAAACACTTTGAAGGAGACATTAAAAGCTCCCCTGGCACATTCTAATTCCAAAGTCTTTAAAAAGTTAAGTTGTATTTAGATGCTTTATCTCTGGACACAACCTGGACTAGTTTTTGTCAAGGTGACACAGACACGATCACAGTTGGGCAATTTCACTTCAGCTCGATGAATAATTGCGTTACTGACAAATGGGAAGGTTTATAAAAATAAAAATAAAAGAAGCTTTTTGTTGTCCTCATGGTGAGAGCGACCATGTGAAATGCACAACAAAGAGCTCCTTGTCATTGACCGGAGAGAGAAGCTCCTGTTCTTTCTTAACCTGCAGAGAAAAATCAATAGTGTTTGAATGTAGCCCTCTGTCCCTCCACCTGCCCATCGCTCTGTTCTGTAAATTCTCTCTCTGTGTGGCAAGAGAGTTCTGTTTGCACTCAGATGAAATCCACTGATATCACACCAGCACTGCAACCTTTGGCAAAGGTCTACACCTCCTGGTCCCATGCGCCACTCTCAAACCAGAGCAGCTATCCGAGCACAAACAGAGGGCTTTCTGTCGTAGGAGTGCTTGGCGTTTTGGGTAAATCAATAGGTCATGTAATTGTGAGGCTCCTTTTTTCCACCGGCAAATCCTGTCGTTTTCCAAACTCAGATTAGCAGAGTTCCAAATCTGTTGTTGTCCAATTTGTAAAGGATAAACAGAAATACTCAACATAAGCTAACTGAAGGTATTTCTGTTGGGGTTAATTTTTAAAAAGAACTTGCTAAATCTACTGCTTTGCTACCAGTGGATGAAAAGAACGGTGGATAACTTACAAAAGAATGATTGGACGGATGACAAATGGTCAGACTGATGATTGAATGACGGATGGATGGCCGGACAGACAGACAGACAGACAGACAGACAGACAGACAGACAGATAGATAGATAGATAGATAGATAGATAGATAGATAGATAGATAGATAGATAGATAGATAGATAGATAGATAGATAGATAGATAGATAGATAGATAGATAGATAGATAGATAGATAGATAGATAGATAGATAGATAGATAGATAGATAGATATTTTTGCACTACCAGCAGCTAATGTTGGGAATTTGTTTGCTTATTTTGCATTTAAGATCATTTAACTTGAGTCAATACCCGGGAAAATATGCACCCCCCCTTTAAATTGATCATATTATGTATCAACCAAAAAAAACAGATATGCAGTGGAATGAAAAGAGCGATAGATGTGGTTGAGGTAAATGTTTACATTTACAGGTCTTATTTGTATTATTCTCCCATCCATCTGAAAGCACCAGAGGTTAAAGGCAAGATCCACCGTGAGAGGAAGTTTGGAATGATTTTCAGTACTTCAGACAGTCACAGTCTGTTGGTAGTAGTTCGTAACAGAACTCACAGCCAGACTAATGAAGCTTGACGCTTCTTGCAGATGAATTGTTTCACAATAAGAGCCTCCAGGGGAAGGCAAAAATCATGCGCCTTGAGCCACTAAAAGCCGTTTTCCATGAAAAACAGCAGCAGAACAAATACGGGGTGACAGAAATGAGGAGAAATTCGTTGTAAGAACAAAATATCTTGTTTTAACACAGGCAAATCAAACAAGGCCTGCATTTTTTTTCTTATTTTAAAAAGATCTTTGAAATAGTCTTAAGAAAAATTAAGTAATTACAGCCAAGCAAATAAAGGATTCTAAACTAGGCTTATTGACTTTCATCCAAAAGGCATTCACATAATGTTTGCTCAGTGGTATGGATTTTATTTGAACTGAAGGCAGATCAAGATAATCTGGTCAGTCTAGGAATCCCCGCTCAGCAATAAACCCCCATTCCTTAAAATCTTTCATTTTGGGGCCGATATTTGTGCCTTTTGGCAGCTGAAATCCACTGGATGATGATTATGAGCAAAGATTGTGAATTTCATGGAGCTCATCTTCCCCCATTTAATGAATCAACACATATTGGAGCACTTGTGTTTTCTGTTGAGTCTTCCGCCTTGAAAAACCTTTTCAAATATGCGCGGCATCTATTAATAGGTGCACTTGAACGTTTCATTTCTAAAAGATCTCTGACAGCTGTGGAGACTTTGGAGGTCCTCAAAGGAAAACATTTGTTCATGCCCTTTTTTTCTGGTTTCATTCAGCCCGCAGACAGAAACGCTGGGGTGATGCAAGAGCCCACCAGTGGGTAGTATGCGAATGATAATCACCTTATAAGTCCTCTGTCAAATATAGATTGAGTAAACCTGAGAGCTTTCAGTCAAAATAAGAGAAACTGACCAAGAAGAAGAAGAAAAAAAAACAAAAAGCACCTTTTGTCAAAGAGAAATTTTTGTTATATTAATTTGCTCTGTGTATCTTGTTTGCATCAGCACTTTAAAAGGTTTAAAAGCTTTTAACCAAGAAAACAGCATACTGCTTCCAGAAGGTTAAACTAATTGGAAAAATGAATAATATCTTGAGTTTTCAACCAAGTCGCTGCGTTACCAGGCCACCTGGTTGTGCAAAGCACCAGACTGCTATACAACTGTTGACTGATACCGCAGCATTTTACTGTCGCTGATATGGGCATTCAGGGATAAATATATAATTAGTAGCTGTGTGAGCTTATAACCCTCTAACGTCTTGTAACCATAGACTAATTTAGTTTAATACGGTAATATATTTCACAAGATAGTAACACATTATTTAACATTATCTTAAATAAGCCAGGCCTTGGTAAGAAGACTTTTTTTGTCCGTTGCTCTTGTAGGGATTCCAGCATCACTCTAAAATAGTATCATTGGAGAAAAATTTAACTAAATTGTGTAAATCTCAACAGTATTCAATATGATACAAAACAAAAAACTGAACAGATCAGGTCAGAGATATAGTGTGTAGATTTCTAGGCAAAAAGTTAGTAAAGCTTTTACCTAACACGGCCAAGATTAGCCTATACCACATTTCCCCTTGAAAACAATGTTTCAGCATTAATTAACAATTCAATTTCAAAGCGATTAAGCTTTTCTAGTTAAATAAAACCATAGTTTAAAAAAAAAAAAATCAGACTAAAGTTACAGCGTGGTGCCTCTATGCGTCACCAAAATCTACAAATAACTATAAGGTCCTGCAGTTTATAGGCCAGAGCTATCTTCACAAATAAAGCACAACTAAAACTACTTTCCCAAACACATTTTTATTATAATTATATTCATTACTTGTCTGTCTTTCTTAGCAGAAAGGGCATAGTTGGTGCGGGGCATCAGAAGGAGGGGCTTGCTCAGGGGACCATTTATGCAAGTACCACCACTGTTTCAAAGCCTCTGTTTCCAAGGCATGTTCTCCGTCTTCTGAAACCCCCTAGTGGAAAAATATGCTTTGAGTATAACTTAAAGTGTATTTAAATCACAATAATAAAGGACACGCATACATTTAATGTCATTCAGGTCTTTAGCAAACCACCTTTGAATGGATTTCACTTTTCCTCCTGACGCACCCGCAGATTACAGCAATATCATAAGCGAACTGTTTTTGCACCATGGGGTAATTCCATTAAATGCCATCATATTCCTTGGCTGTTATATGACCATGCAGAGCAATCATCACACCTAATGTTTCCCCCGGCTGCTTACGTGACTGCAGAACTGCCACCTTGTTTAATAGCTGGTAACACACTTTGTGAGCTTTTTGTGTCCTCAGGCTTTCTCCTATCTCAACACTGTGTGTAACCGAGAAAAAAAAAAAACATGCTTAGACTATGTAATGCTATTTTTCACATTACAGAGGTTCATGATTTAAAGCTGCATGCAAAAAAGTGGATGAAAAATAGTTAAGGGGGTTGAATATGACATGGAATATAAACGCCACAATGTTAGAATGGTGAGATGCTGGTATTGTTGCTGACATTGTCAACAAGAAGGTCATGCTTTAACTTCTAGGAGGGAGCTTCGGTTTGAGGAGTGTCTGTTGGTTGTATAATCCAGCCTGAAGCGTTTTATATTTAGTCATTTGATGCGAAAATCCCTAGCAGCAATTTTTTAAAATAAGAATTAACTAGCTTTCCTGAAAATGGAATATCTGAATATAATTAGAGGAAAATAATTGTTTTCATTACTGCTGAAAGGAAAATTTGCGTCCAAGGGTGCAATGGACAACTCTCCGTGGACTTGTGCAAAATATCAAAGCAAAATCATCACTGATATCAGCGTGAACAATATCACAGTCTTGAAGAATCGCTTAGAGCCAGTATTTATAATGCTAATACATTTTGAAAGTGCCTTGAGATGACGTTTTGTAAATTGGCACTATATAAATAAACTGATTTGATTTGATTTAATTTGAAGTGTGTGCTGGATGCTAATAATACATTTGGATAGTTAAGTAGACTTTGACTGCCTTTGACACATGAGACATAGGTTTTAGCGACTAACAAGCTAAACCTCATATAGAGTTGTCAAAACATCATGATGATGAGAAAAAGAGATAAGTCTTAGGAACCAAGAATGCTTTGAGTAATAAGAATCAGCTTCATTGGCCATGCTTTTGCACACAAACAATGAATTCTACTTTGGTCTCAATGAACACACATTGTAAAAATAAATACTGTTTATGTATGAATTTAATATCATAATTTCAAGTTTTCCAATGGCAATGTAACTCGTCCTCCATTGACTTTAGTGTACTCCATGAGATTATAAAAGCTCCAACCTATATATATATATATATATATATATATATATATATATATATATATATATATATATATATATATATATATATATATATATATATATATATATATAAACATTGCAAAGAAAGCTGCACTACATCTCAAGTCCAGCAGGTGGCCATAATAAGAAATCTGTCATGAACCAGAGACGGAGGGACCCAGTATTCAACCAGACAAGCAGAGGTTAGGTTAAAGATAATTTATTAACAAAATACAAAAGCCAAAAACGGGGATCAAGACAAAATGTGAAGACTGCATCAAATAACCAAAAATAACAAAAAGGCAGTCACAGACAAAACTATATGCAAAAACAGGGGACAGGCTAACTCAAATATCCAGAGGCAAACAGGGTCAGAAGAACAGGCAAACAGAGAGCATTGAAAGCTGAAATGACTCACCAACTGGGCACAGAAAAAACAAACAAAAACCATAACCAAACCCAAATCATGACAAAATCAAAGGCATCATCAACTGTTTCCACCCTCACCTCAGCATAACTTCTGTTGCCTAGCAATCGTGACAGCATGGAGCACAAAACTAATCTTTTCACTCTTCCATATAGGCTAGACGTGAGGAGAGCATGACTAATAGTTGTCTTGTTAACAGATTTTTGCATCTGAGCTGTTGATCTCTAAAGCTTCTTCAGACTTAGCAAGGATCTCTTAACTGCTTCTCTGATTAATGACCGACATGTCAGTTTAGGTGGACAGCCACGTCTTGGTAGATTTACAGTTGTGCCATACTCCACGTCTTTCCAAATGATGGATTGAATAGAGCCCTCTGAGATATTTAGAGCTTGGGTATTGTTTTATTAACTAAACCGGCTTTAAATTATCCACAACATCTCCCTGTCCTCTCTGTTTGTTACTTTGTGTCCATGATGCTGTTTGTTCACTAATGCTCTCTAACAAACCTCTGAAGCTTTTGCTTTTTAGGGGTATCAGAGTTAAGGGTGATAAATACAAGATGTGCAAGATTTACATTTGCAATAAAACATTGAAAAATATGTATTCCTTTTTTCCATTTTGTAATTTCTTCACTACTTTGTGTTGAATGTTGATCTATCACCAAAAACAAACAAACAACCTCCCAATAAAATCCTTGAGGTTTTCGGTTGTCTGGGGACATAATATAAAAAAAGGTTCAAGGGGTTTGAGTACTTTTGCAACAGACTGAAGAAGAAAGTTTCTAACGAGAGGAATCAGCGGTTTTGATCACAAACAGGTAACCACAGACTCGAGCCAGCAAAGAGAATCCTGCAGCTGCACATTGATTTGAAAGTCACAAAGACCACAAACAATATAACAGTTTCCAGAATTTAAAAGGTGTACATCTAGAGTGGAAATAAAACTGGTGCTTGATGTTGATCTTCACTGATGCAGCTTTTGAAACCGGTGTCCTTTGTAAAATTTGGTTCATCTAACTGGGTTTCTTCCTACAATCTGAAAACTGTTTCAGGATTGGCGTTTGATTTAAAAACTGAAAATCTGCATGTAAATGGTTGATGTCAGACCACAGCCACAAGAGACAACCTTCAGGGTTTGGTACATTTTGTAATTCTGATTTATTACCCTTCTAGGGTTTCACTCTATGAATCACGTTTTAGATATTAGATTCATGTCTGTCCTTTTTGTGACCTGTTTCATGTCTGCCTTGTAATTATGGTATAAGATTTTCTTCTTAGAACTTCCTTCCAACTCCCAGAGGAAGCCAATAACCACCAAGGGAGTTTCCTTCCCAAAACACCACTGATCAGTAACCACATCAGATCTCATCAAATTTCACTGAAACACACAATAACAGAAGACCTAGAATTACCCTTCGGGGCACAAACAGTCTGGGGACAGAAATAAGTTTTGCATGACTTTCTCTGTTTCCTCTAAGCCCTGATTTACTCTGATAGCGGGTTCGATGTCATCAGAAGAACCACGTTTAGTGCAGACATTAGTGCTTGTTTACTTGCAGAGAGATGCCTGCCCTAACAACATACACATGATGGTGCAGAAAATAAACAGGTAATCCACATGATAACATTTAGAGAGCAAGTTACTGTTTCTTTGATTGAGATATTGTGTAAATCCTTGTGACTTTTCAATGTCTTTCCATAAAAACTGAGGATGAAATGTCTTAAAATTATTTAACCACAGACTTCTATGGATTTTATTTAGATTTAATGTGATAAACCTACAGAAAGTACATAAGGAAATAAAAACCAATCGAAGAAATATAAAAAGATTCCCCCCCCCCGTGTTTTAGTGCAACACCATGCCTTCAGAAGTCCCCAAATTGGTAAAGATAGCCCACCTGTGATAAATTTCTTCTCAGTATAAACCCAGCTGTTCTATAAAGGCCTCTCAGGTTTGTTAGAGAACATTAGCGAAAATGAAAACAAAGCAACACAGCAGATAGATGAGTAAGACAGTTGTGGCGAAGTTTTAAACAAGGTTAGAATGAAAAAAACTATGTTTTATGCTTTACATATATCTCCTGTTCAGTCCATCATTTGAAAATGGGAAGCGTATGGTACCAACTGAAAACTTACCCAAGACATGACCGTCCATCTAAACCAGGGATCTGTAACCTGTTAAACTTTTTAAATGTAGATATAATAACAATTGTTGGTCTTAGTGTTGTTGTTTCTTTGTTTTTCATTGAATACTTGCATTGAATTTCCACATCATAATGACACTAAAAATCCCAGAAATGTATTTTCTTGAAAAACATAATATTCATCCCATAGAAGAAAATGTGTCCATCCTTTTTGTGAAGGTTTTATGTTCTTTATTTAAAAACTTAAAAGTAGAAATAAAACGGGGATTTCTTTTTAAATGACAACACATTTCCTATAGTAGATATCACAATTTTTAACTTTTCCTTCTGGAAAAGGTCAGGCAACATTTGCAGCTCTGAACAACTTTTGTTTAGCTGGGCTATGAGCAGCTCCTCATACCGAGTCCTGGACAGACAGAGGTGCCGCTTGAAGTGACTCCAGGTGGTGGTAGTAGCTGAGCCGGGTGCGTCTCTAGAGGATCTGGTGTACTCAGGGCCACTGATACCGTTGTTCAGCTTTCCACAGCACCATGACTTGGTCTGTAAAATCCATGTCCACCAAGGTGAGTTGAACAACCCAATCCACCTTTATTTGTAAAGCATTTTAAAATTTCCCAGGGACCAGAGTGCTGTACAGTAAACAACAGGGTAAAAATAATAAAAAAAACAGATACACAGACTCAAAGATATAAATTAGATATAACAATAAAATCATAAAATACATGCATAAAATAGGAACTTGAAAAGTCTGTAATAAAAATTATTTAACCTCACAGGCTAAAATCAACATCTTGCATAGTGTCAAAAGCCAAGGAAAAGAGATGAGGCTATTTAAAATCAGAGAGAGAAGTAGCCTCTTTAATGCACAATGGGAGGTCGTTCCACCTTTTTGGAGCTGCCACAGAAAAAGCATCATCTCCCTAAGCTAATGTTAAGTTTTGGGGACCTCAAGGAGCAACTTATCAGTTAACCTGGGAGAACGGGAGGGTACATAATGGTGCAACAGCTCAAAATGAACAGGGAGCCAGTGGAGTGAGGCTAAAATAGGGGTAATGTGCTCATATTTCCGAGTGCCAAACAAAAGATGTGCCGCAGCATTTTACACTCTCTGGAGTTGGGCAACGCAGGAGCCACTGACAACCACATAAAGTGCATTACAGTAATCCAGCCGAGTAGTGATAAGGGCATGGATTACTGTCTCTAGATGTTCTTTGGAAAGAATGTGCTTTATTTTGGCCAACTGCTTTAAATGAAAAAAGCTTGTTTTTACAACTGCTCTAATCTGGCTGTCAAGTTTAAGATCGACATCCACTTTAACACCAAGGACTGCGATTGTTGACTTCTTGGCCTAGGTCACCCAGCCCAATGAAGGGAGTCTCAGCTGAAAACCATGACCTCAGTCTTACTCTCATTTAACTTTAAGTAAATTAGGGCCAATCAACATTTATGTCTGCAAGACATTTTAGTAGCAAATAAATAGATTTCCCATCTTTCTTCCTTAGTGGAATATACATTTGGCTGTCTTCAGCTTAACAATGGAAACAAACATAATCCTTCCTCATTATGGAGCCAAGCAGAAGCAGATAAAGGTAAAACAGAAGAGGCCCTAAAACTGAGCCCTGTAGCACCACACATAACAAAGGAGCAGAGGATGACGCATGATCTCTAAGGAAAACACAAGTTTGGTTTTCTAAATATAGTCTTAGCCAATCCATCTGAGTACCAACCACTTGTGCCAGTTGTCAGTTGTCAGCTGCGTAGTCAAGCGAAAAAACAGCAGGAGATCAATGTGAAATATTTGCCTCGTTTGCATTCAGTGTTAATGCACCTTAACTCCGAAGAAGCTATGGAGATCCACAGCTCAGGTGGGAGAATCTGTGACTTGAACTGTTACTTGTTCGCTTCGTAAATGTGGCTTTTATGGAACAATGTCAAGAAATTTGTCACTTATTGATAGAAGTTCTGTTTGCAGTTCACAATAAAACATACCACAAGCCACAGCAAACAGAAAGAAAAAGGTGGTCAGATGTTACCAGAAGTGTCTTTTTGGCCTGCATGCAAAATTCATTGCACTGAAAACCTCACCCCTTTTTTAGTGGGAGCACCATGCTGTAGGGATACTTTTATTTAGCAGGGACCATGAAGCATTTAAAATTAACGGAAAATGGATGGAGCAAAATACAGTCTAATCCTAAAGAAAATCTGCTAGAGGCTGAAAAAATACAGGCAAAATCATTTACAACTTTCTTTCAACTGCAAAAAATATACTACTTTGGGTTGATCTATCACATAAAATCTCAATAAAATATATTGACGTCTTTGGTTATGAAGTGAGAAATTGCAGAAATGTCAGCTGGGTACGAATACCTCTTTTTTTCTTCCTCAAAGCATCAAAAGTCAGGTTAGAAACACAAAACAAGTTGAACTAGAGTTCAGATCTCAGTACTGTTGTCCTATTGTGTTTATTATAGATCACATTTTTCCAGAATTGTGGGCAATTTGGTTTTAATTGCACTTTTTTTAATTAATTAAATGACAGAGTTGAGGTTGCACAATTCAAAGTTGCTGTATTTGACCACTGATAACAGTTTTATTATTTAATTTTCTAGGATTAGAACAGTGAGAAAATTTAATGTGTTGCAACTGTGATTATGCAAGGAAACATATAACAAAGTCTGCCTTCATTTCAAGAACGCCCACGACCAAAGAGGACGATTAATGAGCTTGTAATGTTTAAGTTTTTCCTCTCTAGTGTTAAACAACAACTTCTTCCGTTCATGAAGTTGTGGTAAGTGGGGCAAAATACCATTTGAATCACCAGTTTAAAATGACATTACAATCTAAACCATCTTGTATAAACATGTAAATTACACAATTTTGCAAAAACACACATACAAATTGAATTATTTAAAATTTTGTACATGTTGTTCATTGTTATTATAGCCAGCTTTACACATTTAGAAAAGAATGTTTTATCCCCTTTCTTACATTATTGTGGGGTAAAAAAAGAATAAGAAAAGAATTGTGATGTATCTTTATAACAGTAAATAATTCACGAGGCTAGCAAACATAAAACTACCCAACAACTGGTTGGGGTCGTTTGAACTACTTTATGTTCCACTAGTGGTTCCAGGATAAGATACAGCTGGTAGGATTTTGTTCGTTTTAACTCTGCAATTGCACTAATTAATGGTATATCTTTTTTTCAACTTTGAGTTCCAGGGAGATCATCTTATCTATTAGTTGTCCCACATGCTAATCATTGTGACACACTCCCCTAATGCCAATGTGCGTGCTCGTTCCTCGCTAGTTTCCTGTTGTGGGCTGCACATGCGCACTTCTAGTGTTTATGTATCCCATGACCTTCACTTTTTGCTCCATTGCTCTCACCATAAACTTAGAAAATGACTGAAAGTTGCAAGAAGGAAACTGTCTTACAAGTTTATGAGAAGGGAGAAAGGCCTCAGGAGTTGGTAAGGTAAGGTAAGTTAATTTATATAGCACTTTTCAGTAACACTAATACAGGAGAGAGAAGCTGTTGGATCTGCGACCCAACCCGGGAGTTCACAAACTGTGCCGACCATGGAACCCGGACTTTATTCACCCTGACCTGCAACGGACAACAGAAGCTCCACTGTATCCGCTTTGGAAACCCAAGAAACGGGGTAAGCGAAGAAGGAGACGGCGAGGCTGTCGGGCAGCCCTGCTGACTTGGCTAAAAGCTAACCCATAGAGACCAACACTCCCGAGCCTCACTCTGGCCAACGTAAGATCCCTCACCAACAAACTTAACGAGATCTGGTTAAGAATCGCTGCACGTAAGATGGACAACTGTGTAGCGAATCGTGGTTAGACAGCAACATCCCAGATGAAGCGGTGACGCTGGAGCAGTGCAAACTGTTCAGGGCTAATTGAACGGCAGATGCGAATAAAAGCAAAAGAGGAGGTCTGGCAATTTATATCCACAACAACTGGAGCACTTCGGCAAAAGTCGTTGGAACCTTCTGCTCACCTGACCTGGAATACCTTGCAGTTAAGTGCAGCCCATTTAAACTGGCTAGAGAGGTCAGCTCTGTGATAATCTTTGCAACGTATGTGCAACCGAGAGCTAATGCGAAGCTAGCGCTTGAGGAACTCTACTTAAAAAAGGCATCCAGAAGGCCATGCAAAGGTACAAGTAGCGCATCGAGTACCACTTCAGCAGCAACAATCCACGTGACATGTAGAGAGGTATCAGAAACATCACGGACTATAAGCGCAGCTACTAGCAGCCCAGCAGTGACCCGGCTCTCCCTGACACCTTAAACAGCTTCTTCACACGCTTTGACTCTCCAAGCTGCCGGGAGCCTGAACATCTTCCCCAGCCAGAGGAGCACCATCAACCTCTCCCTGCAGCTCTCCAGTTTCTGCCTGTCTGAAATCCTCCATTATCGTGCCTGTCCCCAAGAAGCCAATCATCACTTGTCTCAGTGATTATTGTCCCATCGCTCTGACTCCTGTCATCATGAAGTGCTTTGAGAGGATCCTCCTAAAGTACATCAAGGATGCCATCCCTGCTGGCCTGGAAAGCCTGCAGTTTGCCTACAGGGAGAATCGCTCCACAGAGGACGCTGTCTCGTTAACACTACACTCAGCTCTGACTCATCTGCAGCAGCCCAACATCTATGTTTGGATGCTCTTCATGAACTTCAGCTCAGCATTCAACACGTGCTACCAGACATGCTGGCTCTGAAGCTCCACAACATAGGATTATCCACACCTCTCTGCTCTTGGATCAGTGACTTCCTCACCAACAGACCCGAGGTGGTGAGGATAGGGAAATGCACATCCACTCCACTGATCCTCAACACAGGAACGCCGCAGGGTTGTGTCCTTAGCCCAGCCCTCTTCACTTCTTCTCTTTTCACCCAGGACTGTTCTGCTGTCCACTCCTCAAACACAGTGATGAAGTTTGCGGACGACACCACTGTAGTGGGTCTCACCTCCAACAAAGATGAGTCCCACTACAGGGATGAAGTCAACAATCTCACACAGTGATGCTCCAGGAGCAACCTGATCCTGAACACCAGTAAGACCAAGGAGGTAATAATCCACTACAGGAGGTCCAGGAGGACTGAACACAATCCTCTCTACATACAGAGGGAGGTGGTGGAGCGTGAGGACAGCATAAGGCTCCTGGGCATTCACGTCTCCTCTGACCTCTTCTGGACTACGAATACCTCCCACCTGGTGAAGAAGGTCCAACAACGGCTCTTCTTCCTCAGGAAACTGAAAAGGTCTTGAGTTCCCACTAAACTGCTAAAGAACCTCTGTAGAGCTCCCATAGAGAGTGTGTTATGTCTCAGCATAACTGTATGGTATAGGAGCTGCACAATCCAGGAGAGGAAGGACCTAGCATGGGTGGTGAGAACAGCACAGGGGATCGTGGGATGCCGTCTGCAGGATCTGGACTCTATTTATGCAGAATGAGTCCAAAGAAGGGCCAGACACATCTTCATTGATCCCACCCACCCAGGCAATGCCCTGTTTGCCCCTCTCCCATCAGGTAAACGCTTCAAAGCCACAACAAATAAGCTTAGAAACAGCTTTTTCCCAAGAGCTGTGAGGGCAATCGTCCCCTGATGGGAGCCTGCAGCCCAACACTTTGAAATCACTCCCACTGTTACTAGCCCGTCATACGTCACAATTCCCCTTAACGTTACTGCCTACTGCACACTATCATCTCAGAATATCTAAATGCCCATTGCTGTAAACTAAACCTCAAATCATCATTGGTCAATGTGCACCCTACTAACTCATTATCTGTTATCTGTGACTTTCCTGAATGCTAAAAAAATAAATAAAAGTGTAACCCTTGTTCATTGCCTGTTTGTTTGTCAGTTTTTGCCTCCATTATGTCTAATGTGAACCAGAGTAGCCAAAGAGAAATTTTGCCGCGGTAACACGCGGTGAAAAATAAAATATTCTTGATTCTTTTACATATAACCCAAGTGAAATACATCGACGTCCGTGGTTGTAATGTGACAAAACATGACAAAGGTCCAGGGCAGTGATTACTTTTGAAAGGTGAGTTTTACTAAGAGCTCCCATAACTTTCTCTAAGATTAGAAGCGTTAAGCTTAAGAGCACAACAGGATGATGAAACCTTCCGCTTTAGCAACCCCTCTATCCTCATTAATTCAATGCTTTCATTTAATTTGCCACCCACTCGTATACTTTGAGCAAACAAAGTCCGAGGCTGTTTTGAAAAGAAAGTTATGACTGTGATTATCAAAATGAGCAACACTCCCCTCAGACTCTTTCTGAAATTCCTCTGAACTTGCCGCACAAGACTTTAATTTACATCATGACACAAGGATCATCAATTTTGAGTAATAGTCTCATTGGGTCTAGAAAAAACAGCCAGAAGTTAAACAGTGGAATCTTGTTCTGCACTGATTGACAGCTTTGCCCTGCAGACAGCACAAACAGAGGAATGTCACATACCCATTTAGAAGACATATAGCACCCTAATAATGTTCAATTTTCCAGCCGCTATGCAGAGGCCAATGAGCATTTTCCTATTTATACCCTCATGTTTTCTGATTTGAGTGGATGTGTGAAGTATTCTCCTGCAGAGGTAATGGGTTCTGTCAGTGCATTCTTACTTCAGCTACGGTACTTATTACCCTTCACACACCTGTCCATCACTATCAAAGGCTTCAGTGGTGAGCAAAAATATACGAGTGAACTTTCTCAAATGTTCCTCAAACAGCTTCGATCAAAACAAGTCAATATACATTATATCCGTTCTCGCTGAGAAAGACGCTACCCTGCAATTTTATGTACAAATTGCGTGTTGTGCAGCCACACTACATTTATCCAGTCAGCACGTATAGGCAGAGCATGTTGATGGCGCTATGGAGAGGGTCTGAAATAGCATGAAAAGTTTTTTAAGCAGGAAATGGATACAATTCCAAAGATATCTGCAACAAAGCTATCTTAGTTCGTACAAGCGCATGTAAGTGGATTACAAGATAATTCAAAAGTTATTTTACTTCACAAATTCAGTTAAATGTTTCAAAACATCAAACAAATTTAAACATCAGACAATGATAACTTGAAAATATACAAAATGTAGTTGTTAAATTGTTATTACATTTAACATTTGAACAAAATCAAACCAGTCTTTCTCTAAGTGGAAAAAGAGGGGACGCAATCTGACTGTAATTTCTAATGAATCTCCTGTAGAAGTTGGCGAATCCTCAAAAGCGCTGCAGCTGCTTCCTAGAGTAAGGGGTCGACCACTCCACTACTGCTTTGATCTTATTAGGGTCAGATTTTACTTGTCCACCTTCTAAGATTAGGCCGAGATACGAGACTGAGGGCTTGTGAAACTCACATTTCTCGGCTTTGACAAACAGGCGGTTCTCGAGCAGGCGTTGCAAAACTAGACGGACATGTTGACGGTGCGGGACGGGGTCACGAGAATAAATGAAAATGTCATCTAAATAAACGAAAACAAAAACGTTCAGAAAGTCCCGTAGGACATCGTTAACAAGAGTCTGAGAAACCGACGGAGCGTTACAAAGGCCAAAAGGCATGACAAGATATTCAAAGTGGCCAAGGGGAGTCTTGAAGGCCATCTTCCACTCATCCCCCTGGCGGATTCGGACCAAGTGATAAGCATTTCACAGGTCAAGTTTTGTGAAAATGACCGCATCCTGGACTGGTTCTAAAGCAGAAGACAAAAGAGGAAGTGGGTATTTATATTTAACGGTGATCTGGTTTAGCCCTCGGTAGTCAATACACGGAAGGAGGGATCTTTCTTTCTTTCTTGCCCACAAAGAAAAACCACCGGACAAGAACTGACAAAGGGTTATGGCCTAGGCATACCACAACGGGGTAACACTCTAGCGTCTTCCAGCTGACTGAGCACTCCTTTTAAGCTTGAGAAGAGCAGCCTAAACGAGCCGCAGGTGCGGGCCACACCCACCCGTCAACTGCAGCCACCTGTGGAGCAGAATTAGTAGAGCACGGAAACACAGAATCCTGACATTTGGAAAATGTGCATTCTGTTACATTGGCATTTGCAAAACATTGTGGTGGACCTCTATGGACATGGATCACTTGTTGTGATTGGTGACATTTCTATCTCTGGATCGATGGGGCGGGGGGTTGGAGTATGGACCAGGTTTGCCCAGGTAAGGTCAATGCTTGGCCCATTGTCTCGGCTTGTGGCTCAGGTAGTCTATTGTCCTCCACCCTAGTGAAAGGGATCGCCTCCCGGGTCTGGGGGCTGTAGGCCACTCTGGGGTATCGGTACCTATACCTGGGAGTTTAAGATGTGTGTGGTGAGTGCAAGTGGGTGTATAGTGTCCATTCTTGTGTAATATTATATTGACTCTCCTTGAACATCTCAGGTCTCTATTGTGGGGCCCATCCCCCCCACTTCACAAATGCTTAATGGTAGCTGCAGCACAACCAGTTATTAGATTCAGAGAGAGAAAAAACTTTTCAAATTGTATCACAGATCAAATCATCCAAAACTGTATTTTGCATTTCCTCAAGTCATCTTTGTTTGCACAATTTGTTTCATGAGCTGAAATAGTTAGGCAAAAATAAATTAAACAAATAAGAAAGCAAATATTTTTTCACAGCACTGCACTTGAGTTTGACTTTTTGAAATAAATTACTGAAAAGAATTACGCTTTGAGATGCTCTTGCATATATAGAACTAATACCATAGAGGAAAAAAGAAAAATGTGTCCCTGTGTCTCCCTGTTACCTTGTGATTGAGAATGAGGCTCTTCTTATTAAGCCTTATTTTATATGCCGGCTCACAACAAATTGATTCACTGACGCAGTGACCCGGAGGCCCACTAGTGGTGTTTTGGCCACTTATACAAGTGTGGTTAATCAGCTGCTTTCCATTGCTTGACAGACAACACAGCAAAATTCTCAGAGGAGGGAAAAAATGACATGTTTTTTCACAAGAATAATGAAATGACACTGCTAGTTTTACCAACTCCTCCTCAATTCTTATGTTTATAGTGCTCCTGCAGGGAAATAACGTTACAGGTAATTTATAATAATTAATTCTGCCTAAGTGCCTGCTTGGACATTTCAAGACTTCTTTGAATGTCTTGGACAATACCACATCCTTTCTTCAGCAATAAACGTTAACTTCAGCTTCAACAGAGAAGCTGGCTGCAGGGAGCACAAAAAATGTAAGGGACTTATATCAGTAGAGATTCTGCCAGCACGAACCACTCTGTCTCAATAAATTGTATTTCTGTGTCAAAGAAGCGTGTGGGACCCCTGCCTAATGTGGCGTAAAAAGTCTCCTTTGTGGAACCTCCAATTCATTGTTATGAGCCTGTCAGGGCTAAACTAGAGAAATAACAGTGAACAATTGAAACAGAAAGTAAAGACAGGTCATCGAGGCGAGCTTGTTCCAGGAAAAAACTTGTGCTCTTTCCAAAAGATGACAATCAGCTGAAACATGTCAGTTTTTCTTTAGTTTTTATGAATTATCAGACCTGTCCTTAAAATATATAATCTAGCAGATGTTCAAAGGAACCTGTTCTGAAAACATTTGCCTGAACTTAATAACACTGTAGAAAAAAAAACTATATATTTTTTTTTCTAAGATTTGTGTGTTCATATGGAGTAAATACTGGATTTCTGGACATCAAATAGTAACGTGGTACCCACAGCAGTCTTCTATCACTTAAATAATAAATAAAAAGTACTTAAATTGAGTTCATCCCTTCAAGGCCTCATAAACTAATCCAAAAGCTCAGAAAAAAATTGCAATTTTTAATGGAATATCTTTAAAAATAAATGTGCGGCGCCCGGGGAGCAATCAGGGGTTAAGGGTCTTGCTCAGGGACCCAGAGTGCAGGCGCTGGGGATCGAACCAGGTACTTGCATCCTTCTCTGAGTGCAAGCGCGCTGCTCTAACCACTAGGCCACTAAATGTGTATTTTAATCTTATCTTAGACTCAACTGGGCTTGCTTAAAACATATGTAGACCTACCCACTTTGTCTTCATATTCTGGACCTTGAGCTGGCATATTTTGTGTGTGAAGAAATAACAGTATTTTTTCCTAACCTTTCCTTTTCAATGTCGCTACATGCATGCTCGTATGAGGTATTGCCTCAGTAACACAATGCAAGCAAATTTGTAAAGTGTCTTCAGATGAAATGTTGTGAATTGACACGATACAAATCAATTGAATTGAAATAGTCATATCTGTTGTAGAATTACTTTTAAAGTAATGTTTTTTTACCAACACTTTTCTTCTGGCTTGGAGTAATATCAATTTTGGAGTGGCCCAGTCCGAGTCCTTACTTGAATCTGATGGAGAATCTGTGGAGGTAATTTAAGATTAGAGTGATGGCAAGCAAGTCTTCTAACCACAAAGATTTTAATCTAATCATCAAAGACAAATCATTAAATCAGTGGACACATGCAAAAAAAGCTAGTAAGCAGTTATAAAAAGGATTTAAAAGGACCATGACAACAAATTTCATTTTTCAGAGGTTTTGGGGGTATAATATGATCTGTTGTGCACTGATGAATGTCAAACTGAATACCAAAGGACCTGCTCAGGGGCAGTCAGCTTTGTTGTTTGGCTCAAAAATGGTCAGATCAGAAAACGGGTTATCTTTCTATGTAGGTTGTCTTTCTACGTAATTCATTCTTCAATCAGAACACACCTTTTGATAAAATGTAAAATCTTTTTTTTAATTGATCCATGTTTTAAATGGTTTCATTAAGATAAGATAAGATAGAACTTTATGGATCTCACAATGGAGAGATTTACTTGTGACATTGGCTCTTGTGATAGAGGACTGTTTCATTTCCTACCAGATACATTCTTCTTGGTTGGACTTTCCCACCCTAATTTCCCCGCTTCGGGACAGTAGTGGCATTTGTATTCTATTAAACATATAAAAGAATGAAGAATTTCTATTAATCATAAAATAAGCTTAAGTAATTATATGAAAATCAAGCATATATGTCATAACATGACATTTCTGTATTCAAACAAAATGTAATGTTTTTGTAATATTCATTTTCTGGGAAACAGAATTTTGAGTCTAAATTACTGTAAGCTATAATCATTAAAAGTATTCGAAATAAAACATTGCTATTCAATTAATCCATTATATGACATTCTGTCTTTAAATGGAATTCTGAAATAAATGAATATTGAAATGTAGCAAAAGAATCTGCAAGAGAAGGCTGTAGCTCAACATTAAGTGTTAGAGCCTCTGTTGCGCAAACAGCCTAACAGTTTGCCATGATTGAGTCTTCATCTGAGTCCCAGGTGGACACAGAATTGAGGCAAGCGTTTTTAACCGATTTAAACAGGTGTGCATAAGTCATTTGAGGGTAATTAAAGCAAGTTTCCAGGCTATTACACAGTCAGTAGAGGGAAGAACACACCACAGTGCCCACAGAACATCCAGCGACTTCCGATATTACTCTATAAACATTTGAAAAAGATACTGGTGCTGTTGCAAAAATAAATAAATAAATATGCAGACCCAGTTATGGTAATTATGTTTTGGACATAACTCTTTCTTTTCACACAAAAATGCTTTAAGGAAATTACATATGTTGTAAAATCACCCATGAGGAATAAAATCAGACTGTAAGTTTAAAGCCACTGATATGTGAGACTTTAACAGGCATCAAAGGACTGCCCATCACAGCAGGGGGTTCCAACACTGCTATGTACCAAGCTCCCTTGGCTTTATTTCCCTCCTTGGCTGTGAAACCTTGAGGAGTGGAGTCCTCCACTGGAGAGACCAGCCTTTACAGAAACCTGCTTTTTTTTTTAAAAATATGGTCGGGTGTTTTTTTTATGGTTATAACAAACTTAATTTCCATAAGGGTTTTATACATAGATGGGATATTAGTCTTTTTAAATTAGCGCAGATCATTCGCTAGCATAGCACTATTAGCCTCCAGGATAATTTACTGCTAATACCCTTGTTAAACATAACTACGGTTTGTTTAAACCTAATGATGGTTTTCGTTTCGCTCCGCCATTGTTAGATAGTGCTACGAGTGTAAGTACAGCATTAACAGCAAAGATTAATGTCGATTTAATGGTGTTTGTGTAGCGTTAGGATTAAACTCAAGCTATTGTTATCAACGGCCACAGGTAGTGCCCCGACACATCATTTTTGGTCGATCGTCTGCTTACATCGCCATCTAGCTTCCTAAGTTACCAATTCGTGTCTTAATTATTACTTTTTTTTTTTTTTTTTTTTTTTTTTTTTTCCCAGTGTCCTGTCTAGCAATGTGGCAATAAAAATTGATATCTTAATGCCAAATAGAGCTCGACAGATTTTACTTTCACAAGTGGAGCAAACAGCTTTCGCCATAATGCTCCGCTTGATTTGTGCGTGTAAATAGCTTTATTGTGATTCCTGCAGGGAGAATTTCAAATTATATGGACACTACAATGGGAAAGTAGGAGAGTAAAGGAAGAACAAGAAGAGAAAAAAAAAAGAGAAAGAAAAGGGTGAAAGAAAGAAGAGATAGAAGGAAGAGAATGATAAAACGTCCTCTGTCTGCTCCATCACCTGGAAAGAGACACAAAAACAACAGCACAACCAACAGACATAAAGCAACAGATACAATCGTGTAACACCTTGATACCATTGCTAAATCATATGTATTATTATTTATTATTTAAGCTGACATGTGTAATGTGATACCTAAAAAAGAAAGTAAAAGAAAGTAAATAAATGAATTATAGCCTTTCTGTATATAAGTGAACATTTAATACCTGGGACCCAGCACCTGTGGGAGTTTGTGAAAGTGCACTAGTTTAGGTGAAAGTTATTCAGAAGGAAATATATTGATAGTGATTGTGGAGAACCGAAGACCCACCTTCCCTAAGCACAGAGGCAGGAGTCAGGGGACCCGTAACCCCGGACTCCCAAAGGGGCCACCAAAGCAGTGCGCCCGAGAGGGGCCTTCACAGGAAATCTGCAACCCCCCCCCCCCCCCCCCGAGGAAAGAGGAGAGACGACCCCGAGGAAATCCCCCAGCCACCGCAATGCCGACGCCCCCAAGAGCCACGGGGACGAGCCCGTGGGCTCCGCCGGCAGCCGGCCGCGCTGAAGTGGTCCTGGATATGGGCCCTGGGGGCCAGAGGCCCCAGGGGCGCCCCGCCCCCGCGGCAGGAGCCCCGGCCGCCCCCCGGGGGGCCAGGCCCCGCGAAGCCAACGCCGGGAATGGGCCGGCACCCACCCGGGAACCCGCCCCAAACCCGAGGACCGTCAACGCGCCAGAGGGCCAAGGCGCCCGCCAACGCAGCGGAGGAGGGCAGGACGTGGGGGGATGGGCTCCGCACCTATCGGAGACTTGAGATGATCTTGGGAGAGGGAGCGGACCGGACCCGAACCTGGGAAAAAAAAAACTCATTCACACCATCCCTCCCTTGTGCCCCACTCGCCACACACAGACACACAAAAAAAAAAAAAAAAAAAAAAAAAAAAAAAAGGACGCTGTACACACATTCACATCCAAAAATCCCAAGTGGGGGGGTGGTAACCACAATTCAACAATACCACTGCCTGTGCCCAACCCCCAGCCCCGCCCCCGGACCAGACGCCCCCCGGAGCAGGCCCCCCAAAGAGGGGGGGCCGACATGACCCGTACGGGCCATCCGACCAGAGCCCCCCTTCACCCACTATATACCTAATAAACCCCCTCCCACCCCGACCTTACCCTAGCCACCCCTGCCCCCCATCCCTTCCTGGGGAGAGCAGAGGCGTCAGCCCCAGATCCGGTAATTCGCTGGCTAGCCGCAGCAGCCCCCCGCCAAGACCCCGGACACAGTGGCCCGCACCTCCTCCAGGCCCCAGACTCCGTGCCGCGATCGGAGATCGGGGGTGTGCAAAAGACCCCCGATCCTCCCTACGCCCGCTCAGATGTTGTGTTGTTGCATGTTGATCTCAGGTGTGTTTAAAACTGGGAGTTTAAAACTTAATTATTCCTTAAGATTTGCATTGCAAATGCGTTGAACATAGCAAATGTTGTTTTAAATTAGTTAAGTTAATTTGACCTCATTCCATATCCTTTAAGATGAACTATGTTTCTCCAACTGGATCTGCAGTTAACCAGGATTCACTGAATCATTCTGATGATGGTTTTCAACCATTTTATTTGTCTTTTTGTTTCTTTGTGTGTACATAGTTTCTTAGCTTCTTTTTACCTTAATTTTGCTTAGTAGTTTTAGTAAAGTTTCTCTAGTCTAGTAGAGAGGATTTTATGAGTGAAATATAGTGTTAATTCAGATAAACAGCATTCTAAAGTGGTGTTCTCTAGATGTTCATTTATTTCTGTTAATAAATTCTTATACTTGAAGAGTAGTTGTCACTCCTTTATTCTATATGTGTGCAGTTGGTGTTAGAAGAACGGCAGTGCTCGAATCATTCCTTTCAACTATTGTCCTTCTCAGCTGTTTGGGCTGATATTCACCGGACAATACCTAACAGTCCAAGAGTTATTTATTAAACATTAAATAACTTAAAACCATGCGTAATTGCACAACACATATACCAATACAGTTACTGAAGATAAGCTTGCATCAAAGATATTGGATAATATTAGGAAAGAATCACAAAAAGTGCTGTGGTGATCCTCTAAATACGTAAAACTGCCACAGGTCTTTGAGATTTGGTCCTGTTCTTTTTTATTTATTGGGTTTATATACTTTCTTTTTGTCTTTCGTGTGTTTAGTAAATACTTGCGTGATCTTATTTAGCAACTTTGCTTTTGAACTGATCTGGGCTTGTTTGTTTTACTAGAAAACTATTTAGTTTTGATGGTTCATGTGATAATGTCACGTACACACCTTATCCCTTACATTTATTGCTTAATCCTCTCTTGTCTGTTGCTACCATTAGCTCCCGTTGTGCTGTCTGTTTCTTTTGCGTCAGAATCTATTTAAGGGGGGCTGGACTATTTTATTAAAGTTGTGCTGTCCCTGAACCAACCAGCCTCCAGTCTTAATTTTGGGATCACTGCACCAGTACTGTCAGTTGGGATCCAGGGGTTATCTACTATCTATCCCAGGGAAATCTATTTTTGTTTTAATTTTTTTTGATCTCTCACTCTTGATCAGAAAGTCAAAAGTCCAAGCTGTATAACCAGTTGTAAACAGGTCTACACATTCCCTGTAGAATAAGGCAACCCTTTTCTCTCACTGTATGACATTAAATCACACTAAACTTTACCTGTTTTTAGTACCCAAATTATATCCATTTACTGAATAGCAGGTTATTCGGAGGATTTCCTATTACTTTCTTTAGTCATAAGTTAAAATACACAAATATTACCATGATTTGGAACTATTTTGAAAAAAAAAAACAGATTATGTAATATCTTTGTAACCTGTGATCTTTGTAATCCACAATATTAGAGTTAAATAGAGGCACAGATCTGGATGTATTTGAAGGCAACACCCTAAGCACACTGCTTTCTTGTGTGACATCAATGGAGAGGTAAAATGTTTTGTTGGAGTAGCTTTCCCACAGAAACTGCAGTTGGTACAAAACTACTGTACTGTAGTGGTCAGGAAAAACAAATATGAGTGTCCAATCCCCCAAGTCATTGGTGAGTGAGTTAAGTGCTATCCAATCACAATACCAGCACAAACCATTTAATAAAGATGGAAATGAGGGTCTTGTTTTACTACACCATCCAGGGGCGCAAATCTTCTGCCATTAACATATAACATAGAAAGGATTCCTGGATCAATGTGTGCTGTTGTGCTTTTTTGTGTGTCTTCTCTAACCCTCAGTCGGTCGAGGCAGATGACCGTTCATACTGAGCCTGGTTCTGTGGGAGGTTTTTATATTCCTGTTAAAGGGGAGTTTTCCTCTCCACTTTCGCGTTATGCATGCTCAGTTTGAGGGATTGCTGCAAAGCCATTAACAATGCAGACAACTGTCCCTGTGGAGGAGTGAATGCTGCTTGTCAAGACTCGATGCAACCTGGTGGGCTTCCTTATATAGGAAATTCTTTGACCAATCTGTCTGTATGATTTGACTGAATTTTGATTGACTTTGTAAAGTGCCTTGAGATGACATATGTTGTGAATACAAATAAAATTGAATTTAATTGAATTGCATATCTATACTATTAAATTAACTTTCAGATTGGGTGTCTGTTCCTGTGCATATCTTTAAATATTTGCATTGTTATCAGGAACAAAATAGTAAACAAAAAAGGAGAAAAAAACAGGTGTGATTGGAAACTCCCCCTTAGATACTTAAACTAACACTACAAATATTTAGAAAATTAAAATTGCAGGTACTGCACAGTCTCACCCCTAAATTAGGTCTCTTAAAATATAATTATCCAGGCACCACAATGACATCTGCAAAATGATAATGAGGAGATAAATATTCCCAAATCACACAGTGAGCTGGTGTGACCATGGCTTTTAATGTTGTCAGGAAATATTCTGCTCATAGGGTCTTTCAGGGATCCCCAGATATTGGCACACATATTAGAAAGGCTTAAAATACATTATTTTATGACTTTTTCACATTTTGTCACGTTAAAACTACAAACCTTAATGTATTTTATTTGTATTTTAGTGTTTGACCAACACAA
Organism: Fundulus diaphanus; assembly: GCA_037039145.1. NCBI lineage: Eukaryota > Metazoa > Chordata > Actinopteri > Cyprinodontiformes > Fundulidae > Fundulus > Fundulus diaphanus. The sequence continues at coordinate 20,020,303 of CM073133.1, read as the reverse complement.
AGTAGGGGGTAATTGTAAAGTGGAGGGAAATTATACTAGATTTTCAGTAATTTTTCTTTTGAAAATACAATTCTGAAGTGGCATGCACATGTAGTCATTCATTCTCTTTTAGCCTTTCTGTTACCAATAATTGAAATTCATGGCAGTGGAGTTCCATTGGAAGTCACCTAATTTATAAATCTATTTTCCAGCGGTTCTGTAACCATTCAGACTAGGTTTGTTTGGAAAACTAACATTGCAAAGCAACATGAAAACATGATTGCTACTGTGAACAATGACTGTGGCAACATCATGCAGTGGGGGTGCTTTTCCTCAGCACATTAAAGATGAAGCCACAGCTACAGGAAAGGGTTTAGATCAAAGCATATTCAGGTGTTAGTATGGCCCAGTCAAAGCCCAGACATAAATCCAATTGACAATCTATGGCAATACTCAAAGATTTATGTTCATAGATGCTCTCCATCCAATCTGGCTGTGCTAGTTTGCAAAGATAGTGCAGCAAAAGCTTTGGACTCTATAAGTGCAAAGGTGGCTGAGACGTACCACGGATGATTTTCAGCTGTAACTGCAGCTAAAGGTGATCCTTCAAAGTCCTGATTTAGGGGGCTAAATACAAGCTACACTTTCTATATTTTTCCAAAGGGGGGAAAAAGTAAAAGTTCCTTCGGCTTCACAGTTATATGCTAAAATATATTGAAGTTTATGGTTGTAACATGACAAAATTTGAAAAAGTTCCCAGAATGGGAATACTTTTAAAAAACATAGAACATTAAAGATATATATCCCAGAGTAACCATTTTCCATATAAAACCATATAAAAAATCAGTGAGATGTGTGCCCACATCAGCTGGTTGAAAGTGATAAACTTATAAAGAAACTGAATCTTGTCTAACATGACCTCCATTAAAAGTCCAATTTATTTTCCCACCCGCAGTCTGAATCTAATGCACCCTATTGACCAGGCAGAGCGAAAGGACTGGTAAACAAAACAAGATGTTATACACTTCCCCCTCATTAAATACCGAGAGGCCATTGAAAATCAACAATGTATTGACAGAAACTTACTTTGTGCTGCCAGAGAGCCGGATTCAAATAATTCAACTTGAAATGCTGTAGGCCTCTTTGAGTTTGAAACATTCTTTTTCTTTAAATAAGATCAGGCAGAAATTAGGAATCTTGCTGCCATATAGTCATGTAGCTTATGATACGCTAATGTAGGAAGAAATCCCTCGATGGTGGTTGTGGGGTTTTTTCTGTCCTGTCATTATTATTCGACTATAAAACCCATCAGCTTAGCTCAGCATGCAAGACACCGCTCTTTGTTGTGGGCGATTGCCGCCATGCTTGGGACTGATATGGTTGTGTGCTTTTTATTTTGCCCAGCGCTCCAGTGGGTATGCTGTGATTCAACTAGTCATTATCAATGCCCAACACATGTCAGCCTGCCTCTTACTGTTCTAGTAGCACACTGACCACAACGGGGGACCAAACGCACTAATCCAGCACTGTCTCACAATGCATCATGAATAACTGCTTGGCATTTGGGGCTCTCCAATGAGTATGTCTTATTCTATTCACTGGAAAATAGCAATACAGACAGCATATTTATCTTCTTCTGAATGCAGTGTGAATTGTATTGATGACATACAGTGCTCTGAAAAAGTATTGTTTTATTGACTTCTTTTCATTATGTGTAATATTGCAGACCATCAAACAAGTTTTAACCCTCTACGGTACGCATAATGAAGCCAGTTGGGGGAAAAAAATTTGGGATGTTTTTTTTTAGTCATTAAATAGACCAAGTAAACTTAATCAAATTTTAATAAAATATAATTTTCTTTTGTTATTTTGCCCTTTGGCCACTCTGTACAATAGTGGAAATGAATGAAAACAAGAGAGTTTGGTTTATTATTGTAAAAACCTGAACTTACCAACTTACGTTAATAGTTAAAACAATTTAAAATATTTTTTTCATTGGAATTTTTCATTTGAATAATTACTTTCATTTGATTTGAGTGCCTTAATGCTACCGTCTTTGCCTTACTGCTTGTGGAAACCGATGAAGCAGTCCCTCTCAGGTGTGAGGCCCAGGTGGGTCTCACACATTGTGCATTGCACTCTGATAATACCCTTACAGCCAGGGTATTTGCACCAGCCCCTTTTTGCCATGACAGCAGACCAGTGATCAGTGCTTACTACTATCTACAGGAAGTGCTGGTTTGTTTCTCTTCTGTAAGAAACTAGAAAACATAATTGCATTCTTTCTGTAAACGGAAGAAAAGAGTGTCAAATATAGTCATACGCAATATGGACTCAAAATGCTTTATTATAGCAGACTCTAGTCAGCGTATACAGTACTATCAACATGCCAGGCTAGTAATACAATGGTAATCTTAATGGTCCACATTTTAACATTATTAAATCAAATATAATTCAATAAAACACAGAATAGTGAACTTACTTCACTTATTGTTGAGTATGTATTTTTCTCGGTCAAAAATGTCATAAAGAATACTTTTTTGATAATTTCTGAGGAGTCAAATGGTGAGGCTCCTCCCTACAAAGAGATCTGCAGAAAAGGCTGTACAGAAAGTCATGTGCCAAATTTAAACACTGCTATTGGTTCTCTTAGGATACCTTCTCTCTTTCAATGCAATACATCTTAAAAGTGGAGGTACTGTGTTGCCCTGGTCAACACATACACATGAAAGTGTAACTGAGACAAACCATAAAGCTGCCCATAACAATTAATTTTCCCCACTCCTGTTTACACATTAGGGTGTCAGAACTGAGCCGATTATTACACAAGAAGATCAAACCACCTAATGTGCCAATCAATTGGTTGCTTTAACTGATGGCTGTCCTATCTACATGAATGACTCCCCAGAGGTGTGCTCTTGTACACAGATAGCAGATGCAACAGCACCGATCATCAAGGTTACTTCATGAGTACAGTAATTATGCAATGTGTCAGACCAGTTGGAGGGAGATCATATGAAAATTTCGGATAAAAATTAGATGAAGGAAGCTAAGAAAAGGAACTATTTTCTTTCACAGAGGCTTATGTTTTCAGCAAGTTAAAACTATGTACGGCTACACTACAGCGTACGATGAAAACATCAAAAGAGGCCCATGAGAGATGAGGCAAATGTCCTTGTGGTTTCCTGAAGACCTCAAATCCCTCAGGCCACATGGCTCATTGTGATGCCCTCCAGCAGCAGCAGCAGCAGCAGCCAGCTGTCTCCTTTCCAGGGGAGGAGGTAGATGTGTGGAGAGTTTGACATTAAATGCAGCCTAAAGATGTTTCATTGGGAGGCTAATAAAGTTGGTCATCTGCTGAACTGCAACTGAAATGTCACATGAATCTACACACAGCCAAGCAAAGTTAGAACAATGTAAAATGCATTAATTCTAGGCATGTTTTTCTTTAAAGGAAAACATATTTTAGTCATTTAATTTAAAAGACAAAACTGCATATATAAATATAGTTTTCTTCTACTGATTCTGATGTTTATGGCTTAGGGCAAACAAAAGTGTGTGTTCAGTTAAAGATATTAATTAGAACTATTTAAAGAACTTCTAATACATAAATGTTGTGTTATAGCCTTGCTAGAGTCCACACAATCATACGAAATACGGCTTACTTGACATTGCCCCCAACAGTTATTGACACCCTTGTGTAATTAAATGCATTTATGGTCTTTAATATTTAATCAAATAACCTTCAGCCTGTCAAGTATTGCATAAGTTTTGCAATAAAATGACGCAATGATATCAGTGTGGATGTTTATGTTTGAGAACTGGTTTGTCTTGAGGAATTTGTATTAAGCTCAAAATAGCTTTAAAACCTTTGTGTTCAAATCAATTCACAATGCAAATTAAAGAGGCAGATTTGATTAAATAATCAGTTAAAGAAAGGTTTGCCAAGTTAAAAATCAATAACCTTTATATGACTGATTTTTATTGTTATGTAATCACTCCTTAGGGATTAATGCAATTAAGTTATGAACTTTTCAAAATGTTGGAGGGACATTCTAGCAAAAACGCTAGGGAGCGCACGATCAATGGATAGACGGAGGCATGTGTGAGCACATCCAGATCACACATGGCTGGCTAGTAAAGGTTTTCTAAACCACTTCAACAGTGGTGCCATTAAAATGTGTCTGGTCTTTGATATCAGGCCTGGATGGGTTCAGTCGAATTGAACTCAACTTTGTGGGTAACACAGAGATCCGATGAAGCTTGTTAATTTATGATTTAAAAGAGGTGTAATACGTTTTTCACGGACAACCAGGTTTGCTGGTGAAGATTCTCAGTCATCCAGGTCATGGTCATTCCAAAAAAAGTAAAAAAACAAAGCAACTGGACTTGTTTTCCGTAGTTGAAGACGTTTCGCTTCCTCTCCAGGAAGCTTTCTCAATTCAAAAAGTCTGGAGTAATGTGGAGTACCAAGCTTTATACTACTGCCCATCAAAGGCCTTGTAATGGCTTAGATAACATGCAAATTCAACCGAAACAGGGCACCCCTTAGTAATAGGCGATCGTTAAAGCCATTAAGCCAGCAGATTGGACCAAAACTGGTCCACTCCTCTGTAACGAGGAGTCGTTAGGGTTGTTATTGGCCTGGCTTAAAGGAACGATGTTTTGATCACCCATATGAGGGTGAGAATTGAGGTGATGATACAGCTATAGGATTAATTCCGGCCAATCATCACCTCAATTCTCACCCTCATATGGGTGATCAAAACATCGCTCCCTTAAGCCAGGGGTCCGTTCTTCGTACGTTGCTTAACACATCCGAGATCAAATGACACATCCAAGATGATTTCATCCAGCTAATCATGATCTGGCTAATTGGGTTCTTCGAACACACCTGTTGTTTACGATTAGTATGGCTGGATTGAGTTATCTGAGACAATTGCGCGTTCATGCGTTTGTTTAAAAGGGGAAATGTATCGATAGTAGAAACATTGATCAGCAACGCTGCTATTGGCTGTTCAGCATGGCCAAAGAACGCCCACAGTTTTTCTCCCAAGCAGAACAAGAACTTTTAATGGAAGGTTATGCCGAATTTGAGTCATTAATTAAAACACCTCAAAATCTGTTAAAGCCAGGAGAGAGGGCTGGCAAAAAGCAGCAGACAAATTAATGCGTAAATACTGTCCATGGTAGATGTTTCTATCACTTTCTACAGTATGAATTTTTGCATTTTAATAATCTCATATTTACTTTGTTCTTTTATGTCAGAGCCTCCACAGGACCCACTAGAACATGGGGACAAGTAAAAGTGAAATACAAGAATATTCTACAAAATGGTAGCCTTTAATTATTATACTTTATTTTAAAAAGGCACTTGTTATGTTAAGAGATCCAAATTTCAGTGTCATTCCTTAGACACGGGAAGTAAAGGACGCATGCAAACTGGGATTTTTAACAAAAAATTATTTATCTATAAAAAAATGAAGTTCTTCCTTTTCCAAGTCATCCACAGTTTACACGGTAAAACTGTATTGCTCCGTGTCTAGATAATCCATCCATAGTTTTTTCTAATACAATATACGGCTCGACAGGAAGCAAGCCTTTCAAAGTAAACTAAACTTCACAATAAAATGGTCCGAACAAATCTTCTTACTGAATAGGATAAAAATAAAAAGCAAACCATCATACAAATAACTTAAATATTTTAGATTTATGGCTCCAACACCACTTTTTCCTCTTTAAAAGCCACTGTTAAATGATGTGTTTGTCTGTTTATAACAGCCACCAAGAAAATCTCTCTACAATTACACTGTCGCGCTGCGCTCAAGGATCCTGTCTATTGCGCAATTGAATACGCGATTAATTCGAAAAACTCTGCAAATTATTCTTGCACCTTCCGCAACAGGTTGCAGTCGTAAAAATGGACATGGCTACGGCAGACTTCCCTATCTCCTCCGCTTATACAGCCGTGATCTAATCTTGTTTACATGAAATAAGCCTGCTCTCGAGCAGGCTTAAGCTGGCGCACATGTTGCTATGACAACAAGTGCAGGATGTCTTTCGAAGAACCAAACGATCCAAGATCATGTCAAATCGTCAACAATGACATCCTGCTAACTGAGTTAGCGACGTACGAAGAACGGACCCCAGGTGTACCTACTATGAAGAGAAAAAAGACAGAGAACTAAAAGTTAAAAGATGAAATAACAACAAGCAGTGCAAATTGGAGAACAGTAGGAGAACTCAGCAGAGTGAGAGAAATAGACCCTGATGTCCTCCAGCAGCCTAAGCTTATAGCAGCTATAACTAACTATAGAGATAGCTCAGGGTATCCTAAACCACTCTAATATGAGCTTTGTCAAAAAGGACAGTTTTAAGCCTAGTCTTAGTTTTAAGCCTTAGTTTGGATAGCTTCTTTTCCCCTTAACAAATTCTATATTTTCTTAAAACCACATTTTTTATATGCTCTGATTATCCTTCCCTGATATAAAAAATGTGTTTAATGAGACAAAAAGATGGAAGTCTGACAAAAGCAAGACAAATCTGTGTGGGGCCAACACTGTTTTACAGCATAATGCAGTTCTTATGAAGCCTCATTTTGTGTGGATTTTATCCATCTAAATTGGTCCGTTCAAGCATCACCACCCTTAAGCCTTAAATACATTTATTAAGTTGACATTGTAGTTAGGCATTGTATCCACTAGATGGGAAAATGAGCTGGTTTCTAAACTTTGAGCTAAGTTTCAGACAATATAAACCATGGTGGAGGAAATCCTGATATTGTCGTTTCACCGGGGAGACATAAAAACGCACAGTAGCAGACAAAGGTGGTCTGTGCAGCCATTAGATAGTTTATGGGATGTGGATAGATTGCTTCTGTCAGTCTGCCCAAGGGCAGCTGTGGCTACGAATGTAGCTTATCACCATCAGGTTGTGAATGTGGGCGTGAATGGGTGAATGAATGTAGTGTAAAGTGCTTAGGGGTCGCCGGACTTGATAAAGCGCTATACAAGTACAGGCCATATACCATTTTTACCAGAGTATTTTGACCATTTCTTTTATGGTTTTCTTCTTCATTCCTATTGCTAATGCTACGTAAGCCTTGCTGCATCACTCTGCCACCACAATTACCAGAGACATATTACATTTGTTGCGTTTGGATACGCATTTGAAAGATCCTCGATGAACTAAAATACGTATGAAATGACACAGAAGATGGAGAGAAGGCTCCCTCTATGTGCCAAGGCATGTTTAACGCTGAGCTTAGATGGGTCTTAAAAGTGACTGAAAAAGCATTCCAGTTCACAAGATTTCAGATAGAAACATGTACAGAACTTACCTTACCTGCTAGCAAGGTTGTGGACTTTTAGTCCTCTTAATACAAGTTGTAAGCAAGAGGAATCCAGAGGTATGCGTCTAATATGTGGTTTCAGGTTGCCTCCGCCTTTCAGGATCAACAAACAAATCTTCTAAACCAGGACAGAAACCGCAGAGTGTGGCGAGTATTGCTGCATTGATCTAACTGCATGACTGACATGAGCAGTGGTAACGGGGTGGAGAAGTGAACGCACGCTGTTTGAAGACTTCTGGTTTGGGAGTCCCTCTGTTCATCGTGTTACATGTGCTGCTTGGTAATTGACACAACATGAATTATACCTCATAGGATTCCTACAAGTTCAAAGCAGCCATCATGGAAAATACAGGTCCCTTCACAAATGCACACCGACACCATAGTCCGTACTCCGCTCGTCCGTATTTAAAGTAAGTGGGCTCTTCAGCCTCTTACAGTTGTTCATCTTGGTCTACAGCACTGCAGACCATGTTCTTTGTCTGCCCCTTTCCTTTCATTCTCCCACCAGAATAAATACAATTATCTTATAATGGGATCCCCTTTGATAAAAAAGAAGTCTTCTGTCATTTTGCTGGAGGTGCCAGAGTGTTGGATGGTGAGAAACTCCAGGTTAAGTATTTTCTTTTATCATTGCTCCTTTTTATATGCAAATCATCCTTCCCGCCCATCTATTTACTGCTGCAGGTTTTCAGACAGGGCCTCAAACCGTGCCAGCCACAGACCGCAGCCCGCCATTCGCCATCTAGCACAGGCAAGGGACTCGAAATAGATTTGATTAGGATTCAAAAACGCGCCTTTGATCTCACGTTTGTTAGGCAAATGCGGCCACATGACAATATGCTTGGGAGGACGGAATGATTCTGCTGCCGTTTACAAAATAATGGACAATCTAATTGCGCTGTAATGTAGGGTGGGTGTGATTATTAATTCGTGGAGTGCGGTGAGCCAGAAACTGGTTCATTTGCATCAGGTTTTGACAGGTTCAGAGCGAGGCAGTGGTTTGGCTTCAAACAAATATGCTGTTGCCTATAGATAATCAGCATTCTGTTACTGTGGGGTAAAAACTCACTACCTGCTGTCAGGATGAATAGGCTGTCAATAATATGAAATACAGGGCAGGGGGCATTCAATTATTAAATTTACACGATAGGATTCTGAGCTCTGTAAATGCACAAATCTGATTTGCCCTTTTTTTCATTTTTACTTTAGAAAGAAACAACTCGCTTCCAGCTGTCGTCATCTAAATTGAGGCAAGAATGCTGTCAAGACTGAGCACGGAAAGGCCAAAATATAAAAGAGTTATCAACGCAGCAATCTCACAGCTTCTGTTCCACCATTAAAATGAAACACCTTTGCTTCATTCCTTGCAGTAACTTTGGAAAGCGTGTGACAGATATAGTTAAATGAACCCTTGTCATTTGTAACGTTGAGCCGTCACACCCAAAAGACCTCAATGACCCAGATCAAGATCAAGCTCAACACATACATTATTTAAAGCATGTGGCATGTGTGTGATTTGAGTTAGCCTACTTCTAAAAATACAGAGAAGATGTGAAACACATATAGTGCAAATAAAGCAGCAGATTTAGATTTTGAGGATGATTACATGTTAGTGAGGCTGGACAAAGTAAACTCCACATTCGCCATTAACACATTCCACAACAGTTTGTGGATCTAATATACTCAAACCCCTTGAACTTTTTCACATGTTGTCTTGTTAAAAAACATAAACTGGTGCATAATTGTCGTTTTTAAAGAAAATCTGAAAAGTATGGTATGCATTTTTATTTAAGCCCTTTACTCTGTTATCCATAAATAAAATCCGATGCAAGAACCTCCTCTCAGAGTTAGCGTAATTTAATGCGTAATTTAATCTCAGAATCATCCAGCTGCTCTGTAAAGGCTTCAGGGGTTTGTTAGGGAACATGGGAGAACAAACAGCATCATGAAGATCAAAGAACACACCAGACAGGTGATGGGAAATATTTTCTAATTTAAAGCAGGTTGAGGTTATAAAACATTATAAACAGTATAAACTTTGATAATTTCAATGAGCATTTATTAATCCATCCTCCGCAAAATGGAAAGTGTGGCACAAATGCAAACCTTCTAAACCACAGCCTTAACCCAAGCTGATTGGCTGGACAAGGAGAGCATTAATTAGAGTAGCAGTCAAAAGTTAACTTGGGAGGAGTTGGAAAGATAGACAGCTCATGTGGGATAATATGTTAACTAGCCGTCTATTTTATAAAACTGACCTAATTTAAAAGCAGCAAGAAAAATGTCAATGTTGAAATAAAGCCACAAGAGGTTCTTTCAGCCGTTAGGGTTAAGGTTAACCCTAACCCCCATAATGCACTATGAAACATGGTAGAAGAAGCTTCATGGTATGATAATGTTGGTCAGAGTCTATAGGTAGATAGATGGACCTAAGTACAAAGCAACCCTGGAAGAAAACCTGTTTGATGCTGCTGGACAGAGATTCACCTTCCAGCAGGACAACAGACCCAAACATGCAGTCAGAGGTACTAATGAATGGTTTAGATCAAAGGTCGCATTTTTTAATGGCCCAATTACAGTTCAGACCTAAATCCAATTGAGAATCTATACAAAGACTAGATAATTTATGTTTACAGATGCTGTCCATCCAGTCTGACTGAGCTTAAACTTTTTCGCAAAGAAGAATGGATAAACATTGTGGTCTTTAAATGTGTAAAGCTGATGATAATGTAGCCCAGGCTTCATAAGCTGTTAGAAGTAAAAGCCTGTTGTTTAGTTTGTATGAATGTGTGAGAGAGATAGCTGGCATTTATGGGGTTAACTCCGCCGTACAGCGCAGAGAGAGACAGGTGCGTCGCAGTACTGCGGCTGCGCACAGCGCTCTGGGAGATAGTTGAAAGGAAGACACACCGTCCGGTTTCACGAGGGGTTCTCTGCTTCGGGAAAAAGAGTTGATACACAAACTTAGAGAAATGGTTGAAAAAACGTCGTGAGCAAATTCCAGAATCCACATTTGATGCTGCCTACTCGGCGGTGAGTTTCATGTGCACCTTGAGCGATGTAACATCGAATAAAGTTGTGCTAGCGTCAGCGCTAATCAGCCGCTAACTGCTAATTTGATACCACATGCGTTAGCCGTTAGTGTAGCAGCCAGGGTGAACTAGCATTGAACTCAGCTAACAGAGCTGACGAATTAGCTAATTGCTAACACGTCGGGGTGATTCAGATAAATTGCTAGGCTATTGTGTGTGAATATCGTGTATCGAAAGTAGTGTGTGTATTGTATGGAAGAAAAGGGTAATTTGAGTATTTTATTTCATTTACACTCTTGAAGTAAGACTGAAATGAGAATTAACTATTTTTGTTAATTCATTTAAATTGATATATAGGTCATAATTGTGTTATTTATTTTAATTAAGGAATTATGGCCTGTAGTACTTTAATTTACTGAATGAATGAATGAATGTGGCCTGTCCTACAGGTCAGGTTTTTGTTTCTGAGAGGGTACGACCTTGGTGACTCTCGATGCTGAGAGAGAGGCATCAGCGACACCAGTAGTCCACGATAAAGAGGATACCAGCACTGGATAGCCATCGGGCGGATTCCAAGCATCTGTTGGAGTGACGGGATCCATAGAATTAGATGGCGAGCCAGAACAAAAGAATAAAGAACAACTGAACGAACCTCCCAAACCTGCGGTGTGGTAGGACCAGTGAAACGCATTAAAGGGCCCCAACGATACTAAACGAAGAATAAACTGAGCTCATAATTTTTTTTTCCCCCTAATTTTATTTATCTTCTTTATTTTATATTGCACGCACTTTGTTATTTCTTCATATTGTTGTGATATTGTTCATATTGTTCACGTTCATGGTTAACAATACATTTTTGAACTTAAGTTGTGTGTGAGTGTGGTCAATGTTGATGTTCCGTCCCGGGCTCCATGAGCGTTACCTTACAATTCTGCTAATTGGTCCAAAACTGTGAACCTGAAACCCAAAATTACTGGATAGCCATCGGGCGGATTCCAAGCATCTGTTGGAGTGACGGGATCCATAGAATTAGATGGCGAGCCAGAACAAAAGAATAAAGAACAACTGAACGAACCTCCCAAACCTGCGGTGTGGTAGGACCAGTGAAACGCATTAAAGGGCCCCAACGATACTAAACGAAGAATAAACTGAGCTCATAATTTTTTTTCCCCCCTAATTTTATTTATCTTCTTTATTTTATATTGCACGCACTTTGTTATTTCTTCATATTGTTGTGATATTGTTCATATTGTTCACGTTCATGGTTAACAATACATTTTTGAACTTAAGTTGTGTGTGAGTGTGGTCAATGTTGATGTTCCGTCCCGGGCTCCATGAGCGTTACCTTACAATTCTGCTAATTGGTCCAAAACTGTGAACCTGAAACCCAAAATTACATATAATTCTTAATAGAAACAACCAGGGGTTACAGTAACATACTCCAATTAACTTGCAACTATAATGGCAGATTTCACCTTTAATACAATGACTCATCTCTGAATGCATGAAATCATTAAAAGCCACAATCATTTTGAAAACCATGCATCAATTTCACCCCACTTTCCAATTATGGACTATTTTATATTTCTTCTGTCACACAAAATCCTAATCTTATACACTGAGGTTGTAATATGACAAAAATGTAGACAAGTTAAAGATGTGTGAAAACTCTCTTAGGGCACCAGAGAGAAAGTAAGAGGGGAAGCACAATTGCTTGACCATTTTCAATTCCATTCTAATCACAATTTACAAGGTAAACCTATTAAAAGAAGTCTTTTACATTAGTAAACATGTTGAGATTGGGATTAGTTGGCCAATTTACTTAATTAAATTGTTGTTGTACCACTATGTAGGTAAATGTACTTGTTCCACTCAGAGATTCACAAGAAGCTGTCTTTGCTCTTTTGTGCATGCACTAAAACTAGTTTCCCTTTACTTTAAGCTTTTTCAAGCTATAATTGACAGCACTCGATGCTCAAGCTTTGGGAAAGGATGTGGATTTCCTAGGATTAGAGCAAGATAGCCAATGCTACTTCTTTCCTCTGCAACTGGATTAACTCACTTGATTGGCACAGGGAGGCTAAGGAGATGGATGCCAACAGAGCACACTTGCTCTGCATCCAAGGTGAGGGGTTAACCGCCCTGTCTAAAACATCTTCAAACTGTTTAGTCTTGACCATGCAAGTCAGAGGATAGCGGTCATAAATCAAACACCAATGAAGTGTGATCAAAGTGCACCACCGGACTATTTCACATCCTATTTTCTCTGATGGGTAAAAAAAGAGTTTTCTATCTTTTATTTTTTTCAGAAGATAATACTTCAGATACAAACAAAATAGCCTCCGCACTCACATCGCTAAAGCGCACACAGAGGGTATATTCAAAGATGGCTAAGCCTCTCATCATTTCATAACGGTTCTCACTCAGCAGTCACAAAACCTCAAGTTGTTCCTTCCACATCCCTTCACGGTGTCAGATGGGCTCTCATTCTCACTGTTGCCTTTCCCCCCTCCTGCATCATCCTGTGCACTGCAGCTTCCCCCCAGGCTTGAGGCTTCCAATGGGTGTGAGGCGAAAATGGATCGGCTTCAAATCTCATTTCATGATTTATAATGGAGTGGGTTCTTTAAACTCCAAATCCATGATTGGTTTAGAAGACCATCTCCAGTAACAAAACAAATGTAAATGTCAATGTAAATGTCAGTACACTAGTTGACACAAATTTAAAATGTAATGCTAAATAATCAGTTATGCAAACAATTTTCCCATATTTAAACTTTAATTGTAAACCTTCAAGGAAAAAGTATAATTTTGCAGTGTTTATTTTTGTTTAGAGGAGGGGTTCTGTACCATAATCCCAGTTTGTCTAAAATACTGCGACACCAAGATTAAAGTAGTAATGCAAAGTGATTAAGCACTCAATGTATATTACAAATCATATACATACATAGTTTAAATGAAACAAAGTTACCGTGTCTTTCAAAGTATACTTGCTCTTTTACCACATTTGGTCACTATACTACCGCAATCTAGAATGCATATTAATCAAATTTTATGTTAAACCAGATTTCTTTATGTGTTCTTGTTTTCTATTTATGTGTTTGATATTAATATTTTAACTGATAATGAAAAACAAAATAAAAATGTCACAGAAATGAACTTATACTTAAAAAGAAGCTTCTTTCATATTGCTTTAAGGGGTTCCCAGGTCTAGTCCGGGAGCGCTACTATCCTGCAACTTTTAAATGCATCCCTTCTCCAACACACCTGAGTCAAATGGGTAAGTTCCTTCATTAGCATGGAAATAAGACATTCATTTGATTTAACTGTCTCAGAGAGGAGATACATCGAAAAGTTGCAGGACAGTAGATCTCCAAGACTAGACTTGGGCACCCTCTCTTTAACCCAGCCAATACGAATTGCCATTTATATTTTGTCTCAAGTGATTTTTGGGATACAGCTAATAAGTTGGAGAAAGCACTCTGGCCAGGTAAACATGTAACACATCCTGTGGCAGAAAACTAACACTGCATCTTTTGAACACACCGTCCTCACAGGAAAACATGGTGATGGAAGCAACATGCTTTGGGGATACTTTTTTCCTACAAAGACAGGGTAGCTGGTCTGCATTGAAGAGATGGATGGAACTAAATAGAAGGCAATACAGATACAATTTGCCATTTCCTGTGTGAACTCTATTTTGAGGCCTGGCCCAGCTTTGCATGGAAACTCAAGATTTTAATTGGTTTTAATCATCCATGCCTTAAATACATACTGACCAAATTTAAAACTCCCCTGGAGGAGTTTGTTAAGGATCGATGTGTATGAAAATGAAAAATTGGCAACAATGACACTTTCACCCAAAATGGCCGACCTCCTGTTAGCTTTAGAGCATACCTCCAAGAGACTTTTTTTCTTGAATTGGGGAGATCTACCTATGTACCAAAGTTCAAATCTCTAGGACTTACCAGATAGCCTATCTGTCACGTTCTGTTCTGGTTTATGTTTATTTGGTTAGAGTAGCTCTTTTCGCCTTTGGATTTATTTCCGGTTTTGGATTCTAGTTTAGCCCCTTTATTGTGTTAGTTATCTGGTCCTTGTTTTAGCTCTGCTTTTAGTTCTGTGCTTGGTTTGTTCGGTTTTGTCTTAGGGTTATTTTCTAGTGTTCTGTCTGCTCCCTTAATCACTCCCACCTGTCCTTGATTAGTTTCCCTCCGCTCACCTGTTCTATCCGCCTATTTAAACCTGCCTTAGTTCTCTGCTCCCCGTCGGTTCATCACACTTCATGCCCACGCGTTTGTGCCTCCTCGTTTGTTTTGGTAAGAGCCCCAGCACCTTGATCCTGTTTTGGTTAACCTGCTTCTGTTTATTCTGCCCAGTTCTGTTCCTGTCAAGTGTATTGGATGTCTGCCTTACCCCTTTTTTTTGGATCTGGTTTTTGTTCATTTTACCCTTCAATAAATCCAGCAAAAGGAAACATTGTTTTGGTTGAATTCTGGGTTCTGCTCCACACCATTCATGACACTATCCCACGTTAGGGGGTGCCGTGGAGCCATTTGACCACGCCTATTTTCATTAAAATCAATTTTGGGCGGTGGGTTTTTAAAATATGTTAAAGCCTCCAAAAAGCCAAGTAATTTGCCAGGAGAAAAATAACAATAAGAAACATTTACAATAGGCCTTCGCAGCGCTTACCTGCTCAGGCCTAACAACTGGCAAGACTTGTAAATTTGTGTTTATAAATGATCTCCATCCATTATGGCTGATCTGCTAATATTGCGCAAAGCTAGTAGAGACATACCCCAATAGACTTGAAACATTGATTGCAGGTGTAGTCCTATACACGGTGACATCTCTGAAAAAGCAAATGAAGATATAGTATTTCACTTGGAAAGGAGAATATAAATGAAACCTGTACTGCTGTTTCTGGCTAAAAAAAAACATGTTCTGAAAGGTTAAATATATTTAATGTAAAATAACTCTAGTTTATGTGGTCTTCTGCACTCTCTGGAGTACAAATAACCTGTTTCTGAATAATTTCTAAAAAATGGTCAGAACAAAATCAATATCACAATATACTGAGCTGCTCACCTCAATAACAATATATTATTGATAACACTAACAACAAATATTCAGTTTATTAAATAGCAAGCCTAGTCAAAATATATGACAATTCTCAAAACCTCTTTGTACTGTATCCAACACCCAGTTATTTAATGCTTTTAAGAATACTACAAGCAACAAAGTGGAAGAGGAGCAATAGATGACCTGAACATTTTAAAGAAAGGAGTAAAAGGGAAAAAAAAGTCTTACGTAGTTCATTTACTTGGCTTGCTCGGTCAATACATTGATAATAACTTCCTACATTCATAAAAAATCCTTACAGGCTTGTTCACATTGTAAACTTTTCCTGCATACACAGCACATACAATCAATAGTTTTAGGTGAGAATTCGCAGCAGCACATAAGACGAGCAGCAACCAGTGGTGCAGTTACAAATATAGCTTTGTTATTTTCAGCTTTGGCTGAAGTGTATATTCTCTAGCCGATTCTGCTTGTTTTAGCTGAGCCTCTTGGGTTTTTCTTTGACAGGGAATCGTTACATATTGCTGTTGAAGAGTTTCAGAGTCGCACCACTGTCTACCCCATTCACACTGAACATGAAATATTTCCCCGCTCTGTCGTAAATAAAATGCACCCCACCACCACCAATGACCTTGTGTCTGAGCTAATTTACTGTATTGTTAATTTGTCACGAGGTATGAAGACACATGGTGGTGCACATGCCAAAAAAGTACTGACAGGTAACCCACCCACAATGCTCTGGAAAGCTATTTCACCCTCCAAAGCTGTAACAAAAGAAAGCAATCATGCAGTCCTGTTTTGCTAGCTCTTATGCAATCATTGTCCTGTGGGTAAAAAAACGGTCTCTATCATGCTACAGCCCAAACTAATTACTGGACTGGCAGGTGCTGAATGTGTTCCTCAATCATGAAATGGTCATTTCCACAAAGCTCTCAGAGTCAGGTGAAAGAGAAATCATGTAGAGTGATGCTCCCCTAACTACAGGGAAATACCACAAATTTCTGATATATTTAAAGCAGCCTCTTTCTTTTCTTGCTATCTTGTTAAAGGGAGAATACCATCATATTTTATAGCCATAAAACCTTGAATCTTAAAAGTTTGAAAAAGAAAATTATCATAATCAATTTCTCTGCTGCTTTTTCAAAGCAGATTATTTCAACACAACATAGTTTATGATATGGCAAAGGCAGATAGCTGAAAAAGGAGTCAACAGCCAGACCAACAAGTGGACTATGGATGTTGGTTGCGAGCATAAAGTTTATCGGGTAATTATACCTAAATTATTTCTTCAACTGTGGTTTTTGCTTTTTATTTGTACAATTCCATTAAATATTATAAATATAATTTCAATATAGCGTCTGCATTGTGGATGGCTTTGCATCAATCTGTCATACATAAAGGAAAACCTCCAGCAGAACTAGGCTCAGTGTGAACGGCCATCTGCCTCGACTGACTGGGGGTTAGAGAAGACAAAGCAGAGACACAAAAAGCACAGAAGCACACATTGATCCAGGAATCCTTTCTATGTTAGAGGGTAATAGTGGATGCTCTGCCCCCCTGGATGATGTCACAGCTAACAGAACACCAGACCAGATGTATCTACTATGAAGCGAAAAAAGACAGAAAAAGTTGAAATAACAACAAACAACACAAATTGGAGAACAGTAGGAGAACTCAGAGTGAGAAAAATAGACCCTGATGTCCTCCAGCAGCCTAAGCCTATAGCAGCATAACTACAGAGATAGCTCAGGGTAACCTAAGCCATTTTAACAACAAGCTTTATCAAAAAGGAAAGTTTTAAGCCTAGTCTTAAAAGTAGACAGGGTGCCTGCCTCATGGTCACTATAATACATCTACTGATGTACCCAGCTCAAACTTAATCAATAACCCACTCCAAATAACCCTCCTTCATTCAGAAATGACAACTAGCTTCAGTTGTGATTGTTGTTTCCTCAGTGCCTGGGCCACATGAAAGAGAGAGTGTTTGACTAAATAATAATAAGTAAAGGTTGTTGTCAGAAATCTAACTAGAGTGTATATAGACTGAAAGAGTTTGTATGACATTTGGTTTCTTCAGAATAATATGTTGACAGCCACGTTTCTGTAGTGCTGTTGTACATTTATTATTGAAATGGAAAGTGATTATGTGGTGGAAAATGGGAGTCACTCCATCTCAATATGTCTTGTAAATATAACTAACTAGCTATTTTGGTGAGCCGTTGGAAGGAATGCAGTGGGAATCTGTTACTCTGTACTTCTGTACATCCTGGTCAGAAGACAGAGCAGAGACAGAAAAAACAACGAAACACACATTGATCCAGGAATACTTTCTATGTTAGAGGGTAATAGTGGATGATCTGCCTCCCTGGATGATGTCACAGGTATCTGCCATTGTGGGCTTCACCTGTCATGGTCTGTGTTCTTTCGCTTGGGTTTTATTTATTTTTTGTAGTGAGTTTAGAACTTTTAGGTGGACTCTTATCATATGTCCCCTATCGTATCTGCATATGTTAACATAATGTTGCTCAGGGACAAGAGGACGGAAGTTAGGCTTGGGCTATAATCTGTCATATTTATAAATCCGCTGTATTTCTTCAATACCATCCCTGTATTAAAAAAAATTAATCTGAATCTGAACCAGAGCAGAAATTACAACGTATAACCTGAATGCCTTCAGGATTTTAGCGTTCAGATTTTTTGATCACAAGCTGATATTTGCCACTGTGGTGAATTACAACCCGACCAGACACTCTTAAATCTCTTCTTAGGGTGCTAGTTTGATAGGCCTCCAAACTGTATAAATCTTAATTTTATAAACTCGCTGGAGAATTTGCAACCACTATTTATTTTTTTTAATCTTGGATGACCATGGTATCATGCACTGATACGTACGTTAAGCATCCCAAATGTAATGTTATTACTTTTTGTCAACTTTTAGCTGCATTCTCAGCTCGTCGTTTTTTCCTTTCCTGATTGTTGAAATATGTTGTGATTTTGGTCATGGAAGTAAATATAACTACAGTGAGCAGCAAACCTGAATACAACTGAAAAGGGTGATATTTGCCCTTTAACAGGTGGTGGGAGCATTGGAGGAAAAAAAGTTCAACCTGCTGCCACCTATCATTGCGTGTTTGTGCACAACGAAACCAACACAAGGTGAGAACCTTCAGTGGGGCTGACTCCTTCCGTCACCTAGGCAGCTTATAGTACGTTTTGCTATAAAAAGATATTTCACTGACATTTAAATACCATTCCACCCATATCATGCTCCACAATGCAAAGGAAATCCTTCAATTGCACCATTTCTGTTGCTTTAAGCCTTTAGTGGTATCAAAATATTGTTATGAAACCAAATACTCTCCGATTTTAACAGCCTTTTGCCCCCTTTTTTCTTTCTTTAAGTCACAAGCCCCTGAAAGTCCCATTTAAGTTTATCTGCTACGGTCAATCTATTTAACACTGTAAGTGTGCCGAAAGGGCTGAACTGAAAGTGTCTGGGGAAATATCAGAGGCTAGGAAGACATCCAATGATGCTGTGATTTATGGTTTCATTACTGCCTCCACCAGGAGTGATCCCTGTGTGAAGCTCTGCTCCAAACAAACCGTAGATTAAAATTACTTACACATAAAAAAGCAGTTGTCAGCTACAGAGAAATACAGCACATACCAGCCTGTAGTTACTCAATCTTGCAATTTGGCACAATTTAAAGGGATCTAATTGGAATGTATTATTCAATTATGCAGGCAAATGCTGATGTAACAGAGCTATTAACATAGGAAATCATGTCTTTGGTGCCCTGTTATGTTATCAAGGTTGTACTCAATCATATATCACTTAAAACTTTAGGGGGAGTAAGAGAAATATGCCAACTCCACAAGAGGCAGCCATATCTCATTTAGTGCAGTTTTCTGCCCATAAAACATTTATGCTATGAATCACTTAAAATATTGAAATACACACAGGGAGGCAAGGTAAAAAGAGTAGAGGTCTTTTTCCATGCCTCTAAAACACAACCTCATAAACCTTCCTTGAAAAAATTAAAGCAGGGAAAGAATACTTAATGCATCTACGATGGGTGGAAGAAGAGGGGGCACTTCTTCCAGCTGTACACACAGCTATTAGTTTTTAAGTGCTCCATGTGTTAATTGATCCAGTTGAAGGCCAACAGATACTGCCATTATTTTCATATTTATTGATATTTTGATCAGCTGACAAACCTTGTTTTGGTCTTGCAGATACTGTGCATAACATTCAGCAGATTGCTTCACTCTATGCACTCTTATGGAAATTTCTCCTTCAGAGAGTCAAATTTAGGAATTTTGCAATCAAGATTCTACCTTGGCCGAATGAGTAGTCCTCCAGGGACAACTCATTAAGGCGTTCAAGCTAGGCTATTCAAAGAAGCCTAAATGGACTCAGAAAAAGGACAATTTTGTGTCAGTAATTTTAGGAATATAGCTTAAAATGATTAGAGGGATGTTTTTCTAAAAAAAAACCATAATAGTGATAAGCTGGATTTTGAGTTTTCTGACAACCTACTGATAACTTTGTGGACTTTGTATAAACTCTATATAAGTTATAAAGTGTACTCACTGTAACTGAATCATTGGTGGTAGTTTTATTGATATTATTTTTTACAATGGGAGCCTCTGTCACACATTCGCAGGAGTTAGGCAGTTTGTCCTGCAATTAGTAGGTTGCCGGTTCAATTCCCCGCTCCGACAGTCTTAGTCATTGTGTCCTCGGGCAAGACACTTCACCCAAATTGCCTGCTGGCGGTGGTCAGAGGTGGCACCGTTGTATGTCAGCTTCGCCTCTGTCAGTCTACCCCAGGGCAGCTGTGGCTACTAACATAGCTCACCACTGTCAGGGTGTGTGTGAATGGGTGAATGACTGACTGTAGTGTAAAGAGCTTTGGGGTTATTGGACTAGTTAAAGCGTTATACAAGTACAAGCCATTTACAAGCCATTGCATTCAGTGACTAAACTATCAGTAAAGCAAAACTGCTGCAGAGGGAGGAGTTACTTGCCAACGTAATGGTCGTGTTTTGTCTCCTCAGGGGAAATGCTCAAAACAAAACAGCCACGGCAAATTAAAGTTTTGGGTGCCTAGGTTTTAGAGGAAGACATTCCAGGTCTCATTGTTGAAACTCAGGTTTTGATCTGCCAATCATAGGTTTATTTGTGGCCAGTGGATGTTTACTGTTCTAAGGTGTTGTACCTGACCTTCATAGGAGACAGAAACAGTGCTGGCAACAGATATTCAAGCACACTGACAACTGCAGCTGAAAGACAAAAACGTTTGCAGGTTAGTCTCCTGTTCAGGATGATTAAGTCATTAAAAGATGAAACTTTTGATCCTGTACTGTGAGCTGTTTTCAGGTTAGCAACTATAAAGGGTGAACCTAGTTCACCAGCTCAGTTTGGCGAAAGGAGTTTTAGTGCTGCAAGAAATCTCTGGATTGAGTAGAACTGTAAAGACTTTGAGACTCTGAACTGACTCTGAACATCCATGTTGAATATATTCAATTTACTGTATCTACAATATATTGAATAGCGATCATCATCGCAATATTAGTGTATGCAATACTGAAATTGCACAAGACTGTATGAATGCAATGTTTAGTAGAATATTATACAGTTAAGTCTCAAATTATTCAGACCCCTGGCCAGTTATCATTAGAAGTATTCTGTTTTTACTTTACTAATATGTTTCTGATTGAAAGTGAAATATAAATGTTTTGGAGCAACAGCCATGACTTGAATCTGCTTGATAATCTGTGGAGGGATCTGTGAAGGGAGGGAGCTAAAGATTAAGGTGACGGCAATGAGACCTTCCCACCTTGACAGTGGCACAAGAGTTTGGAAGTTCTTCCTGTAACCGGAGGGTTTGGTTCGATTAACAGTCTCAGTTGATGTGTCCTTGTGCAAGACACTTCACCTGCATTGCCTGCTGGCAGTGGTCAGAGGGACCAGTGGCGCCGATGTATGGCAGCCTCGCTTAGTCTGCCCCAGGGTAGCTGTGGCTACAATGTAGCTTATCTCCTTCAGGGTGTGAATGGGTGAATGTAGTGTAAAGTGTTTTGGGGTCATCAGACTTGATAAAGAGCTACACAATTACAGGCCATTTACCCCAAAGACAAGGAGCTCATCACCAATGATAAATCATCAAAAATACCAAGACATAAACCTGGTCAGAAATTTTAAGATGTATTTGTTTTAATGAATGCTAAATGCTAAAGACTTAAGCAATAAGCATTTAGAAGGATTTATAACTAAGTTTTGTCTTATAGTTATACTAAAATAAAACTTTAAAAAGTAAAAAATAAAATGATTTTTTTAAATTTCTTATTATAAATAAATTTGTTGATTGAATAAAATGTATTTTGTATCTAAATCTTCAAGGACTAATTTTGGGCTTAATTATGTTTCCAGCCATGCATGCAAATTCTAATTATTTTTCTCACTGCATTTATAGCCTTTTACAAGGACTAAATATATCACACATTCATTAAACATTTTAGACTCACTGTGAAATGTCAGCATGTGTAATATAAGATATATATTGCTGATGTAAAGAGAGACAGCAATGGGCATGGGCCAACTGCCTGCAACAGTACAGGTGTGAGGGGAGGTATGGCTCCTTGCTGCCTCACCTCACTCTACTATGTTTTTAGACAGGCAATGCATAAATTCAGCGATTTTGACCATTAAAATGTTGAAATCATACAGAAAACAAATTTATAGAACAGTCAAGTAATTTATTTTCTCTTATCACTGTTAGTATTTTACGTTTTATGATGACACTGCCTCACCTGCCTACCCTGACTGGATGTTACTGTCTTAGAGAAAGAAAATGGATGAAATTTGTTTGGTTTGAGAGCAGAGCGGGAAAGAAAGAGCCTATTTTGGTGACATTCAGGTTTAGGTTTTGCTTTTGGTCCATTCAAAAGCCAAGCAATTACCATCTACCATCTATTTTCATTTACTTTCCTTTTTTAAGGAATTTGAAATGCCGCTGTTGTCTATAGAAATTATACCATGAAATTATAAAAAAAATCGTCTTAAAAGTGAGTTGTATAGAAACAAGTCAAACTGAATTACCACAAATTTTAATATAGAAATGTATGGATCTAAGCCAGTGACAGCTTGCAATGATATCAAAAAAGAGATTTGGCATTGAAAAATCAAACATTGGAAAATCAAACACCGGAAAATCAAACATTTAAAAGTAAAACATTGATAAGTCAAACATTGTTAGAAAGTAAAAACTTATGATGATATATTCTCTTTTTATGCTGCAGATTTTTTTCAATGAGAGATGTTTTCAGTGTCACCGCAGAGTTCCTTCAGCTGCAATGTTCGCTACAAACTGGCACTGTTTTGCTATAGGGGGCTATATGGATTGCATATATGCTTAATTTTGATTACCTGTCCAAAACCCTTATTGTTAACTTGCCAGCTGGACATCAGTGCACAATAACATATGGAAAAAGAACCATAGGACCACTGTAAGAGTTAAGTAGCATATCAATAAAATTATTTCACACCACAGGAAGTGTATGATAAAATCTTGCCACTTTTGAGACTGTAACTTAAAAGCTTAATAAATGAAACCAGAAACAGACCCATAGTTAAATCGCAGTGCAGATGTATTTGTTTGAAGATGTTATGCCTTTATGAGGCATTTGATTATGCCAATAGTACATGTGTCTTGGTTTTGTGTTTATGAAAGAAAACAAGACAAACACTAAGACATGCAAACCCCTATTAAGTATTACATTTCTCATCAAAACTAATACATTGTAGCTTCATAATCCTCCATCAAACAGGTATGTTTTGTAAAACCAGTGACACCACAGCATGTCTTGCTCCTCATTAAAAATTCAAGTATCACTGATGATGACATTGATATAGCAATAAGATATAGTTTTTCCTGCTTTCTTTATCTACAAAAGATGAACCGCTTGCAGTTCTGTTGTAATCAGCTTCAGTTGAATAAAGTGGATTGATCTCCAACAGGTATTCTGTAAGCCATGTTGTGTTGTCATGAAATAAACATTACACTTTTTGTCATCAAAGTGTAAATTCAGCTTTACAGAATTGTTTTTTGTTTTTCAGAGAACAGCTCATTAAGTGAGTGAAAACACCAGACTGAGCACCACAGGGCCCAGTGAATGTGGTGCTGTGAAAGAAAAAGCAGTCTTGAGTTCTTTTTACTTATCTTTGTTCATTATACTAAACTGTCAGATCTTAAGACAATTTCTACACAGAAAATAAACAACTTTTAAATCACAGTAGTATTGAACCATAAGTGATATTCAGTCTCTAATTTGCTCCTCGATGTATTACAGGGGACATAACATGTTTTTAAATCCTTCCTTTTCACATTTAGATCATTCAGTTGTGGTTTATATGAAATAGAACTGCAGTAGTTTGATTTGAGTTCCTCATTATTGTAGCTTTACAGGCCCTCTTTTGTCCCTGTCCTGAGGTGAGTCTGAGAGCAACTCATTTTGGTGCTGTCCCTTTAAATGCAAAGGTGGCGTTTCCCATCCCGCCCCCCTCCAGGTTGCAGAATGTTACACTCCATCCCGTTTGGCTTTTTTTGTAGTATGCTGGGGGATAGTGTGATGGATTGTGTGGGTTAATACACCAAACAACTCACCATTTTCGCTTATCCACTTGCAGCTTTAGCATCCTTCAGCATGGACTAAAGAAATCACAGCGAAAAATAAAAATGATTGGATTTGCAAAACTGGTTAGCCGGAAGTCCAAAACTTTGTTAGCAGCTCCGCAGCAAATACTGTGAAATTGTTGGTCAAAAATCTTAATAGGGAATGGAGGAAATGAAGGAGTTGAAAAATATGACCCAAACACAATATAAATATATCCACACAGCACCTGGAGAGACTAAATTAAAATTTTCTGCACTCCTAGAGACTCCAGGTACACAACAAAAGGTATTTAAGGGCTGAAACTGGGATTTTCTGTAATATGTCCCCCTTTAAATTGAGGTCAGGGTTCTTACAAATTTTGTATGTCAAAATTGCAGATGTTTCCAGACAAATTAGAAGAGTTCTCAGTGTGCTTTGGTCAGTTCAGTGATCATTACAGGTAATGTTTTACTACTGTTAAGATCAAGCTCTAAAGCTAACACCTGCAAAGCCACAAAGTGGATAGATGGATGGTTTGATATTCCATGCCAAATTTTCTTTTCATGTATTAATTTAAAGCTGAGAATAGATCAATCAAACCATGTACTTATTTTCTTTTGAAGTGCTTTCCAACTATATGGAATCCCTTTAAATCTCCACTTTGAACCTGTAAGCTTTTCTGCAAACTTTTGCTGCCACCCATGCAATATTCCCCCTAATTTTTCATGTGTCTGAGGATTCATTGGACTCCCGTGAGCCACATCACATGTGCACAATGAGGCTACACCAGTATTACATCTATCCAAAACCTGATATTATAACAAGTTACATGGCTTACAAAAATAATCAAATTACAGCAATACTCCCTTTTAGATTACTGAGTTTAGATACAACTGATTTAACCTGATTACATGAAAAAGACAAAAATCTTGGATTTTTTTTTCATGAGCTGTTTAGTATTTTTTATGTCAGAGCGGTCCTGCCAAGGAAGAACTATATGTTTATTGCAATTCAATTATTTACATTTTGTGCAATGAGATTTAGCACAAGCATGTGGAACTGTACAGCTTCGCTTCTGTAAGTCTGCTCCAGGGCAGCTGTGGCTACTAACATAGCTCACCACCGTCAGGGTGTGAATGTGTGTGTGAATGGGGGACTGTGAGGTTCGTAGTCCTCAGCCATGCGCTCATTAATTAAGAAACGTATAAACAGAGCTGTTTTGCAAAAACGGAGGTAGAACAAGGAGGCTGGTCAGTAACCAGCAGAAGTACTGCAAAAGACTCCAGCTGCAGCTGATCACGCCAGCGGAGCAACAGCTCTCCAGGAACAAACAGCAGGCGTAACGTTAAAAAACAAACCAAATTGGTTGAAAAACTGCACTTACGATCTCACATAAGCAGGGTTAGGGTCCGATCAGCACAGAATGGGACCGTGGAACACAATCTCACCGTAATTGCAAAATAGTACAAAATAACTTGTTTTTTATTATTATTTTGTTTACAGCTTAGCTTGGATTATATTTTCTGCGCTGCATAGGTTTTGCTGTGCGCATTGAATCCAGATGCAGTGTGCCATTACGCATGCGCGCAGCTTTTAGGGAATGGTGCACTAATGTATGCATCACTTGTATTCCGTGACATGACTGAGTTGGGATTTTGTCCCTCATTGCCAAACTGTGCCACATTTGAAAGTTTGCACATATAAACTCTCCTGCTCTTACCTCCTTGGATTGTTTTATTTGAATTCACGTCCAGGCTTTGACTAGGCCCCCTCCAATGTTGGAGTTCAGAAGCCTGGTGTGATAATGATTTGTTATTGTTATCTCACCGTCTGATGGCCTCATGCTCTCCTTTAGAAGTTTCTGTCAAAGAGGAGAATTCGTTTTTCTTTGTTTTAGGAGGTCACACTGTACCTGATTTAATTATCTCCACATTTCACAGCAAACTTAATGTTTGATCATATTGTTGGTTTAATATTCCTGTGATAAAGTTATTTCACAGAAAACAGCTCATCTACAACTTCACATTTTGATCTGTGAATAATTTGAATGAGCCACGCTGTTTTTCTGGGTTCATTTTGTTTTTTTGTTTTTTTACTTTTCACACTACTCGAACCTACGTTAGAGTTCTCAGACTTATGCATGTTGATCATCTCTATCTCCTCTTGAATATCTTTATTTTATCCCACTTTTTATTTTGACACTTTGAGCAGCTGCTGAGTACATCTAGCATCACATTTCTCCTTATTTTGGGAAACAGTTCAGTTAGGAAGTGATTTTTTTACACAGCAGCTAGTAATCAGGCCTGAGTGTATCAAGGTACAATCTTCCAATGACATACCACAGAAATAACTTGTGATTTTTGGCACATCTTGCTTATCTTTTTAAGATTTTGCCTCTCAATTATATTGTTAAACTGAGATGTTGGGTGAGATGAAGGTGTGATTCCTGCACAGTACAAGGCAAGTTATACAAAGCAAAACAGACAAATTATTATTATGACACTAAATTGGTCAAATACAGTGTCTTAAATTTCTTGCACTCTTTTATGTTCAGTTGATAGGAAGATTAACGAAGTAGTATATCATTTTTTACTACAGTTAAGCTGTAGCTGCTGGCCCTCCTCCAAACACAACATACTAGTAAATTTCGGAATGAACTGAACGAGTAAAACGTTTTCGGAATGAACTGAACGAAAGTCCGGTTGACTCCAATTTAAGCCTGTTTGCTGTTGTGATGACCCGGATAACAGACATTTTGAAACTTCAAAACCTAGGAAACACCTCAGATTGTATTTATTAACATCTTTACTTCAACTGCAGTACATTTGGACTGAATCAGTTGAAGCATATTTGACCCACAATGATTTTAGTGGGCAGTGTGCCAGACCAACTTGTGTTAATAGAATTACTGCTTGTGACTGCATTTTGGATTTACTATGGTTATGTTTGACGAATCAAAGCTGTTTGATCATCTGAAATGTTTAAATGTGCAGGGAAGAGGGCAAATACTTTTCACAGCACTGTTTCGCTGTGTATGATTGGTTTGCAAGGAGTGAAAGTATTGCAGCCTGCTAAAACATTGCATCCAAGCAGTTCTTTGCAACTAAGATTTTGTCTTGATGCATCTCAATAATCCAGTCAAAAAATAACTGAGTGGGTCCTCTGTATGGGTTCTTGGTTTAAATGTTCCGTCTCTTCTCCAAGAGAAGAAGAGATGGAACATTTCAGCTAAGAAGAACTCATCCAGAGGATGAATAAGATACTGTACATATTGATATTATGTTGGTTATGATTCAAAATATTGAGCAACTTTATTATAATTTCAATTATACACTGAATAACTATCAAGAATTAATGTTATTGATGTCAACATTCATATGACAAAGACCTGGCAGAGGTCAGTAGAAACTCTTACTAAATTTGTGTGTCCACATAGAGGTTCCGGTAATAATTGATATTTTTTAAATAAAATAATTTTCATTCTTAATTTAAGAAAATGTTGCAGTTTATAACTGGTCTGTGCATTATTTTGTCATTAGAAATTACAAACTGTCAGAGGAATAAGGACGAGGCAATAATATCACATTGTTGAACTTAGTTTGCTGCACAGCCCTGTCTGTTAACAGTGCAAGAATCTTCTGCAGAAAGAAAAACTGATACGACGCAGTAGATGATAATAACATCTGACATTATAGCCAGAAAATAACAGCGCCTTGTGAGTCGTGGTATATGACATCATACCATATACAGTTTATGCTATATATTACTCATCTAGATATTAAATTACGGATCTGCTTAAAAAATATCAGAGCAGTTACTTGTTTGACCGCATCCCATGAGCCAGATGAGTTTCACATTGTGATCAACTCATCTGGCTTGGGAGGCCATTATTACACAGCCAGCAGCAACAGAGATGTTCCACTGATGGGGAATGGCACTCGACTGGGGCTGTATGCATAAATACTTTCTGTCTGTGACTCCAGAAGGTCAATGTTTGCTGCAATAAGACGTTCATTCTTTCAGTGAGAGAAAATCTTCAGCACAAGATTATGTTGGTTTTCCATCCCCTTCCATTTAGCCCAGAGCAATGGATCCTACAGACACCGAGGACACATGTAGGCATGCCTCACTGAGACAGCTCCATCTGGACTCTGCACACGGATTCTCTAATGATCACAGAGCAGGATTCCCTCTCAAGGACCCAGCACTCCTTTAGTGAACACTGTCCGGTGTCTTTTGTGCTAGGACTTTAATCATGATTTTTTTCCTTCTTCTTCTTTGACACA
The DNA here is from genome assembly GCA_037039145.1 of Fundulus diaphanus. Lineage (NCBI taxonomy): Eukaryota > Metazoa > Chordata > Actinopteri > Cyprinodontiformes > Fundulidae > Fundulus > Fundulus diaphanus. The sequence continues at coordinate 19,991,912 of CM073133.1, read as the reverse complement.
CACCTTTAATGTTTTCCACCATGAGGTGGAGAATGTTAGAGCCCAGACATCTGTGGTGGTCTGGCATTTGATCTTCATCTCTTTCAAATGTACACGACAGGATATTTTCTCCCCAGACTCGGAACGCGTAGGCAGCAGCGGCTGTGTGGTTTGATTGAGATATGTGAAGGTAGTCCTGGCAATGCTGGACCATTAGATGAGTGTCCTTGAGCTCTACAGGTTTCTTTCATCACTCCTGGGTGGCTGGCTGGCTGACTGTCCCTGGATCCTGGTTGGTTCCATTATTTATGACAGTGTCAATCTGACATGAGATTGCTCTACCTGTAGTATTCAGCCCGTAATGCGGACTGTGAGACAAATATGGAGCACAGGATAACAACAGTTGTTGACAGAAACTCCAAGTTCCCCTTGATTTCCTGTAGCATGGAAAACCACAGGATTGCAAGAAGGTGGAAAACCCCTGTTCTCTACTTTGGCAGACGTGAAAACTAGTTTATTTGAATTAATAATCATATTAATCGTAGACAAACTGGATATACAAAGCCTCAACACCCAGGCTAGGATCCTAGGTCGATGTAAAACGTGAGACAATTTTTAATGTGACTTAAATCTTGTATCTTTCAACTAAAAAACAAACAAATCAATTGAAGGAAAAAAATATGTAAAAATTAAACAAGGTGCAATTTCCCGATTACATGAGTGTACAAACTGCAAAGCTAATACTTTGTTGAACCACATTGTGACTTAGTTTAGGCATTCAAGGTTTCTTAAGGTCACATCTGAAGCCTTTTGGATAAGAGGTGAAACGTGTTCATGAAACAAGTCTCTATGTAATCATTTAGGATCATTAACTCAAATCAATGTATTTATACTTTAAAGACAAGTATTTCAGTACAGTTTTTCCCAAAGACATTTTTGTAATTTCTGAAGAAGTAAATTGTAACAGGTTTGTTTCTCAGGAGATTTCGTCTTTTCTGTGGAGAGTCCAATATTACGTGTTGGTCTTTCTTTTTACATAACTTCAGCAGGCCAAGCATGGACTGAGACGGTTTGTGCAACCAGACAAGAATCGAGGCAGTAATGTGATAAAGGGCTTGGGATCCAGCAGGTCTAGAGCCTGTGACAGCCAAACGACACAATCTGAGTGATTGTTCTGACCCATTCATCCATCAGAAGCTCCGTCCAGAAATGAACAACCCCAAACCGGGCAAAAAGAGTCCACCATCTTTGTCAGCACCCTCATAAGACATTAATATCCTTGCACCACTAGGAAAAGGGGACTTACCCAGCTCAGCTGAACGAAAAGGTGTCCAAGTTGGATTCCAATTATAAATTTCCATGGAGCTGTGGATAAAGGATGCTCTCACAACTGAGAGTGCATTTTGTGTGAAGGATGTGGCAGACAGCTAATTTGACAACCGGAGTGCAAACAAAACTGACATTGTGTGTGTTTGATAATGTATTCATGTTTGAAATGTCTCCCCTAAAAACAACTTTGTAATGCTGATGCATTTATTTCAATGATGAATCATGGCACCATCAGCTCAAAGGATCCAGCGAAATTACATCTGCAAAAGTCAAGACGCAAGAGTCTGCATGCAAATAAAACAGGGAATATTAATCAATGCTGAGTCCCCCCCCCCCCCCCCCCCCCCACAAAGTGAAGCGTTAACTATTGCACTGTTTCAGAAACATGGCATTTGAATAAATATTTTATTATGCTGGAACAGAATACATGGATGTTAGACAATAAAAATCCATCACAATTTTTTGTTAATGCGGATGGCATTTACTGTGCTATTATGCGGGAGCTTTTTGCCGTGCGTGATGCCACTGGAGAGAACTCATGTCGGTGTGAGAAAAACTTAAAATGCAAAAACTATCAGAAGAGTCAAGAAATGTTTAAAGCCATTTTGTCGTTACCGTGGTTAAAACGGTAATTTTGTTGTTACCGTGGTTAAAACATGTTCAGGTCTGCCATTTTCAGTATTATCCAAATTATTATTTTACTGATTGAAGGACAATGTCGCCGTGTTAATGAGTGAATATATGAAGATGCGATGTAACTACGGATACAGTGTCTTGCAAAAGCATTGGTACACCTTGAACTTTTTTACATTTTGTCACATTACAACTTTAGGTTTTTATGAAATAGTGCGCAGGAAATTGTACAAAATGAATATGAATGGCTGTGAGGTGGAAGGACATTATTTATGGTTCTCAAGATGTTTATCTATCCAGATATCCATTATCTATGCCTGCTTATATCCGTATATCTTACCTAAGGGCAATTTAGAGAGACTAATTAACCAAAAGACATTGTTTTGGACTGTGGGAGGAAGCCAGAGTACCCGGAGAGAACCCACGGATGCACACAGAGAACATGCAAACTCCATGCAGATTGACCCAAGGCTGGGATTTGAATCCAAGACCTTCTTCCTGTAAGGCAGCAGTGCTTGAAGATGGTCATAATAAAAAAAAATGTATTTCTAAAATCTTTGCTAACCTACAGACTGACATTTTTGCATGCACTTCTTTGCATGATAGCTCAAGCTCAAATTCAAATGAGAGTATCAATACACATTCTTCAGGTCATTCAAAAGATTCTCAACATGATTTTGGCCTGGACTTTGACTGGCCATTCTAATGCATAAATATTCTTTAAACTAACCATTGATTTTAGCTCTAACTGTATGTTAAATATGAATTCAAATAGTTTTTATTTTTCAATATGCATACACAGGAGCCTATACATAGCAAAACAAGTTTTGGGACATCACGGCTGTCACAGCACAAAGGAGTAAAAACAATTTGTATAACTTTTTTTTCATGGGGTCAGAATTGGAACAATAAAGTGCCGTAAATAGCACAAGTGAGAGTCTAAAGGGGAGTGATGGCATTGACAGCTCTGGGGTAGAAGCTGACTTATAGTCTGTTAGTTTCACCCGTGGCCAGTCAGCGCTTTTTGTGTCAGTCAAAGTCACACTTCTGCCAACTTAACAGAACACTCAGACAGCAACAAGAAGATAGGAAAGAATGGCGACAAGGAAAGAAAATCCAGTCATGTATTTACAAAATAATTTCATGAGGCTTTTACGGGAGAAAGAAAAACAGACCGACGCAACTTAAAATCCAAAAACAGGCAAGTGACAGTACATGGACTTATTTTGAAGTTTAGTGTTGTAACCCCCCTACCTCTAGTGTACTCACCCCCAATTTTTCATCAACAGCTGCCAGTGATTATTTCAATGATAGAATAATAATCTAAATTAAACACAGACGCACTATATGTAGCTGTTAGACAGTGTCTCTTACCCCATGTGTGAAGCTGTTGCCGAGCTCCTTCAGTGATAGACTGCTGCATCCTAAATGAACAAGGGAGCATTACTGCAGATCCCTCCTCCCAGCAGCATTTAGACTTTATAACCATCACAGCTTCCAACAAACTCAATGGGAGTTTACATCCCTACAGTTTTTGCACATTTTTAATTCTAGATGAGTAATAGATAGCATAAACTGTATATGGTATGATGTCATATACCACGACTCACAAGGTGTTGTTATTTTCTGGCTATAATGTCAGATGTTATTATCATCTACTGCGTCGTATCAGTTTTTCTTTCTGCAGAAGATTTTTGCACTGTTAACGGACAGGGCTGTGCAGCAAACTAAGTTCAACAATGTGATATTATTGCCTCGTCCTTATTCCTCTGACAGTTTGTAATTTCTAATGACAAAATAATGCACAGACCAGTTATAAACTGCAACATTTTGTTAAATTAAGAATGAAAATTATTTTATTTAAAAAATATCAATTATTACCGGAACCTCTATGTGGACACACAGATTTAGTAAGAGTTTCTACTGACAGAAACCTCTGCCAGGTCTTTGTCATATGAATGTTGACATCAATAACATTAATTCTTGATAGTTATTCAGTGTATAATTGAAATTATAATAAAGTTGCTCAATATTTTGAATCATAACCAACATAATATCAATATGTACAGTATCTTATTCATCCTCTGGATGGGTTCTTCTTAGCTGAAATGTTCCGTCTCTTCTTCTCTTGGAGAAGAGACGGAACATTTAAACCAAGAACCCATCCAGAGGACCCACTCAGTTATTTTTTGACTGGATTATTGAGATGCATCAAGACAAAATCTTGGTTGCAAAGAACTGCTTGGATGCAATGTTTTAGCAGGCTGCAATACTTTCACTCCTTGCAAACCAATCATACACAGCGAAACAGTGCTGTGAAAAGTATTTGCCCTCTCGCCCGCACATTTAAACATTTCAGATGATCAAACAGCTTTGATTCGTCAAACATAACCATAGTAAATCCAAAATGCAGTTACAAGCAGTAATTCTATTAACACAAGTTGGTCTGGCACACTGCCCACTAAAATCATTGTGCGTCAAATATGCTTCAACTGATTCAGTCCAAATGTACTGCAGTTGAAGTAAAGATGTTAATAAATACAATCTGAGGTGTTTCCTAGGTTTTGAAGTTTCAAAATGTCTGTTATCCGGGTCATCACAACAGCAAACAGGCATAAATCGGAGTCAACCGGACTTTCGTTCAGTTCATTCCGAAAACGTTTCAACACCTATCCAGGAGTCTTCATCAATTCTGGCAGCTCGCAGTTGAGCATCTTGTAGTTGGTGCGCTGCTGTTGTTAAGGACATGGAGGCCCATCCTCCTAGTCACATTCTAAATCAGATGCAAATCAGTGACCCACCCGTCACTGTCCTGGGTCAGGAGAAGCTATTGCTTGGTGTGAGTGGAGTACTTGGTCACCTGAATCATGATGAGCTGCTGATGTGACCTCTTAGGAATATTTTGGAGGACTGAGCTGTAAACACTGGGGAGCTGGTAGCACAATCCTCCCCCTCTGTTTAGCGATGGCTTTTCTCTTTTGACCAAGATGGCTCCTTTCACTCCTCTTTCAAACCATCTGTTCTCTCTGTCCAAAATCTGGACATCATTGTCATCAAAAGAATGCCCTTTGTTCTTGAGGTGCAGGCGGACTACTGAATCTTTCCATGAGCTGTTGGCCCTCCTGTGCTGTGCCATGCGTTTATGTAGCTGTTGTTTAGTTTCTCCATTGTAGGAGTCTGAGCAGTCCTCGCTGCATTGGACCGCATACACAACGCCGCTCAGCTGTGGTTTGGGTGTTCTGTCTCTGGGATGAACCAGTTTTTTGCCTGAGAGTGTTATTAGGTTTGAAATTTACTAGTATGTTGTGTTTGGAGGAGGGCCAGCAGCTACAGCTTAACTGTAGTAAAAAATGATATACTACTTGGTTAAACTTCTTATCAACTGAACATAAAAGAGTGCAAGAAATTTAAGACACTGTATTTGACCAATTTAGTGTCATAATAATAATTTGTCTGTTTTGCTTTGTATTACTTGCCTTGTACTGTGCAGGAATCACACCTTCATCTCACCCAACATCTCAGTTTAACAATATAATTGAGAGGCAAAATCTTAAAAAGATAAGCAAGATGTGCCAAAAATCACAAGTTATTTCTGTGGTATGTCATTGGAAGATTGTACCTTGATACACTCAGGCCTGATTACTAGCTGCTGTGTAAAAAATCACTTCCTAACTGAACTGTTTCCCAAAATAAGGAGAAAAGTGATGCTAGATGTACTCAGCAGCTGCTCAAAGTGTCAAAATAAAAACTCATTAACTTTGTTGGGAGCAGTGGTGGTTATAAAGTCTAACAGCTACTGGGAGGAAGGATCTGCGGTAACGCTTCTTTGTTGATTTATGAAGGAGCTCTGCAAGAGCTTCATGCATGGGGTAGAAGACAATGTCCAACAGTGATGTTATAATTGTTCTTCTGTTTTCAACCCCCAGTGCTGGGTTGAGAGGACATCATAGTACGCAGCTGGCTTTCCTAATGAGCTTATCTGACCAGCTCAGGTACAGATAAGCTGCTGCTCCAATAAACTACACCGTAGAAGATGGCTGATGCCACCACATACTTAAAAAAGTCAGAAATTTAGAACAGGACAAGGCTATTGACCGTACTCTGTAGCATAGAGTGTACCCAGGTGAGGCCACGCCTTGTCTGTATGGTTTACCCAAAATTCACAAACAAGATGCACCAGTAAGACCCGTTGTTAGCATGATTAACTCTGTCATTTACAATGTTTCCAAATATCTGGTGTCTATACTCTGGCCTTTAGTTGGCAGCTCACAGCACCACATACAGAACATCATGGATTTTACGGACAAGGGGAGGGATGTCATCATGGAGACAGATGAAACTGTGGTTTCTTTTGATGTCACATCACTCTTTACATGCATTCATGTTGATGAGGCGGTGGACGTGGTCTGTGCAAGATTAAAATTCACATTTTTGGATTCTTTCCTTCAGTTCAGTTTTTACAAGTCAGTGGATGTAAACTGTTATTTTGATGGTACAAACTGAAGCACAGACTGTAGAAGACAAATTACCAATTGTTTAAATGACACTAAAAAAAAAATGAAATTTAAGAAGGGTAGGCTTGTTTGAAATACAGAATAAACTAAATAAATTAAAAAGCATCTTGGCAGAGTCAGTGCAAGCTCACAAAGGCAGTTAAATGCATGGTATAAAGAACACTACAGTGTTCAGATGCCTGTCAGACATTTGTTATTTATGGTGGTTTTCATTCATAATATATGAGGTGATGAAAACGAAAATGTCAGCCTGAGATACAAGTCTGTGCATAGAAAAACAAGTAAAACAGCTCCTACAGAAACATGCAGTCATTACAAATCAGATTATGTGTGTGTATCTGCATGTGTGCCCATGTCAAAACAAGTTAGAAATCCTTTTCTAAAGGGGGGGCTTCACAGTTATAAGGCACAGATCTTGTTAGATGAAACATGTGAGTGAATTGACAAGACAAAGCCTTAAAAGGGTGTACTCCTGTATGTATATTGTGAGTCAACAGTAAATTGCAGATGATGAACGTATTGTGACACTTGTGAATTGCGTAGAAAGTAAGCTTAACTGTATTGCCAGGGAGCAGCAGACATAACATAATACCAAAATAGAAAAAAAGGGTCTTTATAATTCCAACATTATTTAGATGAACACACAATATCAAACAGCTCTTAATCAATGCACACCAGGGCTTGAAATTATGCTGTTTAAGCATCTAAAGTCCTTCAGTTGTGTGAGTTATTGTGCTTCTTTGACACAGTCTGAAAACATGGATGTTTGTTGTGTTGCTGATGTTAAATGAACAGTAATAGTGAACGTCTTCATGCATGGCCGGCTGTGTTTGTGTTTGCCCTGACTGGTGACCTGTTCAAATAGGTCCCTGCCACTCAGCTGATGGCAGCTGGTGCAGCCTGCAGCCTCCCATGGCCACAATGAAGGCTGTTCTGCTGAAACGGTGCTCGACTGCTCTCCTAGCTCGTTTTATAGAAAATGACTTTAAGACTTTTCTGCTGTAAACCTGCCTTAAAACAACATTTGTATGAACCCTAAAAATATTTGACCGAATATACTTGGTCCCCCCTCTGTTGTTCTCTAAATTTCGGTAGAGAATTACAGTTCAGAACAACAGTTTACAAGAATCATGGAGTTTGTATCATTTCCCTTTTGTTGGCTCTGTAACGAGATGTGAGAAACATTCCTCTGAGATTTTGGTCCATAGTAACATGGACAGCATCACCCAGTTGCTGCAGACATTAGGGAGTCTGTAACAAACAAACAGAAGTCTGTTTGCTATACTTTGTCAGACAAATGTCAAAATTAGCAGCTATGCTACGTGATTGCCAATTGGCTTCATGAAATTCTTTTTTAATTTGCATGATAGGAAATGAGGGTGGCAGCATTTAACACATGTTAAATGTCTTTTGAAAACAAGCTTATCATCCTTAGAAAAATGACAAAGAAGCTGAAGTGAAGCAGGTATCGTCCACCAGACAGCTGCTGCGGACCTTGCATCAGATATGTAAACATACAATCCTTCTCCCCGCTTTACTGGAGTCTAATTGTCTTTATCTGTATTACAATGCAAACTCACCACATCACCAGGTATTTAAATCTGAACATAGTCTCCTATTTCTGTTTGCTTAATTCCCATTTTACTCACTTTATTTTTCTGCACGAAAACCTGAAGTCCAATTCAGGCACCATAACAAGTGAATTGAGAAATTGCACTGCAGTGAGACTCCAAGCTTGTGGGGATTTGCAATGGTCTCACCGTTGAATGCATTTTAGAAATTATTTCTCCTTGTTTGGTGCACTATGCCAAATCATCAATTGTGATTTTACTAACTACAAACAGGACTGATTACAACATGAGCTCTAAAATCAAGAAATCACTTAACATGAACCTGTCTGATAACATGAAGAATGCTAAAAAAAATCACAGGATGCAAATACATAAATAAATAAATAAATAAAATGCCTAGAAAGGGTTACAAAGATATTTCTGAGGGTTTGGGATTTTGTGGGACCACACTGAGAGACGTTAGCCACATAGAGAGAAAACATGGAACAGTGGGGAACCTTCCCAGGGTTTGCTGTTTTTCCAAAATCATCCCAAGCATCCATCAACCACTCATCCATGAGGTCTCAAAGGAACGCAGACCGTCTAAAGCACTGCAAACATCACTTGACTCAGTTAAGGTCAGTACTCAGTATTCAACAAAGAGTTCCAAGGCTAAAAGCATTGCTGACCCAAAAGAAAATTTAAATACATTTAACATTTGCCAAAGAAACATTTTGATGATCCCAAAGACAAGACAAAAAGGGGAACTTTTTGGAGGGTGTGTGTCCTGTTTAATTTGGTGTAAAACTAGCAGCACTAGAAAAATAACATCATACCAACAGTCAAACAAAGCGGTGGTAGTGCGGGCCTTGCATTTTGTCTTATGATTTGGGTGAATTTCTATAAATCATAAAACCATGAATCTGCTTTCTTTTTTTTCGGGATTTTTTGCGGCTCTAGTGGCTCGCTGTTTCCGAAACTAGGCTGACAGGAAGGGGGGTAGAAGAGGGGGAGAGACATTCGGCAAAGGACCGCGGGTCGGATTCGAACCCGGGTTGACCGCGTCGAGGACTAAGGCCTCTGTATATGGGTCGCGCTACCTGCTGCGCCACATGCGCGAAAATCTGCTTTCTAGAAGAAAATCCTCCAGAACAATGTTCGGCCATCATTATGTGACCTGAAGCTAAATCAAACTTGGGTGACGCAGCAGGAAAATGATCCAAAGTAAAACAGAAAGTTCCGGTCGGAACGACTCAAAAAAATAAAAGTAAATAAGAAAATCTGAGGGTGGACTAGTCAAAGTCTGGACTTAAATTTGATTGATTTACTGCAGCATTACCTTATGTGGGGCAATCAGTCTAAAACTTGCCAATGTGTCCGAACTAATTAAATCATGGAAAGACGAGTGGGCCAAAATTCCTCAACAATAATGCAAAGACTCATAACCAGTTATTGCAAATGCTTAAAGCCAGTGGTTGGCACAGAGGGTGGCAAAACCACTTGTTAGATTTCAAGACAATCGCTGTGTCACATACAGTCAGGTTGGTTTGGAAAGCATTTTCCCCTTTATAAAGTAAATATGCTTTTCTGGATTTACTTGTGATATCTTTGCCTGATGTAAACATTTTTTTGATGATCTGAGAAATTTAAGTGTGACAAGAAAGCAAAAATCAGAAGAAAAACATTTCACCACCCTGTAAATACACTGAGAACAGTATTTGGATACTTTTTAAAATAAAACATTCTTAGCAAAATGATAAACATACACCGATAATAAAAAAGGAATGCCTTCCTTTCATTTGTGTTATAAACAGTATGGGACTCTGCACTTAGTGTCTGTTTTGTTCAGTGTAAAAGGCATGGATGTACTAGGTGTTAGAGCCCAGAGCTGCGCATTAGCAAACATTAAATTAGCTCATGCAATATGGATAAAGGCCAGGTTACTGAAAATGAGAAGTACAGTACCACACTCTCAGAAACATGAAAGTTTCTTCATTTCCCAAACTCACAGGATCAGAAAGCAGAAAATAACACTTATGTAACATGGATTCCACACTCAGCCATATTCTTCTAACTACAAATGCAACTCTGCAGTTAGCTTAATCGGGATTGATGGTACAGCACATTGGGTCTAAATTTAGTCTCCCCAAGAACCTTCCTGTTCTTTCTGTTGCTGTGGGGCGAAACAGAGGTTTTTCAGATCCTCCACGGTCACACGCACAGGATGGGAGGCAGCCGAGCTGAAATGCACCGCTATGTCACACTCTGCTGCACCCCCCACCTCACCCACCCTAACCTAAGTTTCTGTTTTTATTCTCTCGCTCTCTCATCTCTCTGTGCACTGGAATTTTGTGGATCATTGCTCAGAGAAGACTGTCACAGGGGAATGGGATCTGGAGTAAAAAAAAGAAGCAAAAGGTCCAATTTTAAAGATGCACCCTGATGCAAATCTGCTCAAATGAGAAGTCCACGTTCAACAGAATCATTAATGCAGGAAGGAGAGTCATTTTCAATCTTCTACAAATCATGTCACAGAGAAAATAGCACATTTTAACACCTGTAAATTACACTGCAAAGACCTGAGAGCACAATTAATTAATAAATGCAAAAATTAACTATTCAATTAATACATCAATTGTAGAATGGATAAAATATATTGCTTAGATAAATGGATAATACTCCACCCACAGTTGGGGGTTGACACAAAGTGATTTCTAACGTACTACTAATGGAATACCAAACATATACCTTCAAATATAAGAAATAATTTGTGTTGAATTTGGACTCCTTTCTTTAAACATGTAGGCAAAAGACTCACAACCATTGTATTAAAAAGGATGCTAGATGGCAATGACGAAAACTGCTGACTAATGTTTTAGGGTCATAAGGCTGGACATATTCGTTCATTTATTCATTTTCTTTTAAAAAACGTAGCATTTTCCTTCAAAATTTCTATCTTTATTACTCTTTTTTTGCAGATATGTGCTGCATTGTAATGGGACTGTCTATGTATGCATTTGTATATACACGTACTGTATGTACATGTACTTGGTTCTCACATCCTCCCAGTTATACTCTGAGCTTATTAATATAGGGATACGATTTTCTCCAAGTCTATTTTATTGCGTTTGCCATATTACAAGTAGTCGGAAATTTGTTTTTTGTGGCCATGTTGTTTTTCTGTTTGTTTGTGTTCATGTCAGAAAATCTAATAAAACTCTTAGAACTAAATGTAGACTGAATAAATAAAAGAAAGACTTGAATAAATGATTCAATAATCTGATGTATACATGAATAAATGATTAATTGAAAATAATGAAGAGAATAAATGATTAAACTAGGAAATATATAATTAAAGGATTACATTACTGAATGAACAAACAAGTAAATAAATGCAATCAATGAATCAAACTGTTTAATAAATCCCTTAATTATAAATAAATGACTTCACAAAAAAATGGAAATGACTTAACAACTGAATCAATTAATGAATAAATAAATTGATAAATGAAGTAAATAAAAGCCTGAAAAACTTTACTGAGAGAATAAAAATCTTCTTAAAGCAAAAATCTCAATGTTAGTTCCATTAAAAAAACACGGACAGCATATATCAATGGATTTTTAAAAAGTTATTTTAGATAGAACACATTTCTGACCTTTGCTTCTTCCTGCCTTGAGGCGTTTTATCCTTCAGTTTCAACTCTAGCAGGTATATGTATTGAAATAGTTGCCTAAAATAAATCTCTCAGCCTATACACTCATGAAAGGCTATCTTTACAATGTCAGCGTTGACAATCTGCAAAAAAAAAAAAATCACATCAGTGGAGCTTTTTTTCTGTTTAAAAAAGTATTTTCCCTTTGCATACAGAAAGAAAGTAGTGCAGCATTTTCTCAGGACTAGACTTTTTCATTTATATGCAAGCATCTTCAGGAAAATATTTTTTGTATTAAGTAATGTTGTACACCTCTCATAAATAATAATAACAATAATAATAATAATAATAATAATAATAATAATAAATATTATTATTATTATTATTATAATAATTATTATTACTATTATTATAATTATAACAATCTTTATTTAACCATCTTTGTCCCTTTGAAATCAAAAGATTTCCTTTCCACCTTTCTACCTTTCCAAGAGTGCCAGCATACAGTAAAAAAAGAAGTTACAATCACATTAAAATAGAAATAAAACCTGCTATTCACAAAAAATGTTTAAACGGTATGTCTCTTGGATGCGATGGGTTCTATTGTGGTCTTAAATACTTGCAATATTTTCTTTAGTTCAGGAAAGCAGAACTAACAATATTCTAAACTTCTTTCAACAACTCGGCAGGGAGAAAGTCAAGTCAATTAGTAGTTCTGATGTGATGCACAATTTTGCTCAAATAAGAAAAAGGCATTGGCTTAAACTGTTCAAATACAGTATAACCAGTAGGGACAGCAGAGACAACTGCAATAACAAGTGTACCAATAGCATGTCTAACAGATTAAAAAAGGGACATTTCTCACAGGTAGTGACTGAAACATCAAGCAAAACAGATGCAAGTGCATTTAAAACAGAGCTAACTGTATTAAATAACACCCTAGGGCAATAGCTGCTGTTAGTTATGATGTTAAACAAAAAATGGATTTTTGCTTCTTTAACAGATCTCTGGTACTGAGCAAATCTGTTTCTCAAAGAGACCAGAGATACATGCAGCCTGTCTTTCCTTTAATGTGATTTAGCCTTTTGGCATCGTTGTCCGAGTTCACGTATGGTATCATTGTGTGACCACAGTTCAACTTTGTTTTTGGATTTTTTTTTTTCCATTTAACAGGAGCAATAAAGTCCACAATCTCACAACAAGTATCATAAAAAAAGAGAATAAGTCATTAGCACATAATAGTGTATCCAGACTGGTGAATTAGAGTAATGCAAATTCATAAAAGCAGCAGAAATGTTCAGTAGTAGTAGAGGTGATAATGTAACAACGGCAACTCGCCACCAATGGTTTACTGGCTGCAGAGGGGGCTGCAAATTCAATAAAGATGGGGAAATTATCTGAGATAGTCTCAGGAATTTCCCAGCTTCAGATGATCAGTCCACGAGAGACTACAAGGTCTAGAGTATGTCCGAAGTGGTGGGTTGGTCCACGTTAAATTCGTGTCAGATTATAAAAAATGCTAAAAGCATCAAAAAAATTTAATCAACGACTCAACAGGACAGCAGACCCAAATGTTAAAATGCCCACGGATTAAAAGATTAGCATACTAGGAATATATAGGAATAAAATCATATTATACTTAGGTGGACAGTAAAAAACTGTACGTCAATATATTTTTGCAGATCTTCACATACCTGCGGCGAGGATATGCCAGGTCAGACGGGTTTCAGTTTCCAGTTCAGACGGGTGAAGTCAGTGGTAAGAATATTCAGAGGAGCAAGATTATGCAAGGTGCCCTGCCACACCTCCTGCAAAGGCAACGGCTACAGGTAACCACTCCGAGAGGACGCAATAGAAATAAAGGTACCAGTACCAGGTAGAGCGGTGGAGGAGTTTTTAAATGATCATTTAAATCTTGAATCTGTGAATTTCCACCATAAAACAAACATTTAAAAGGCGATCCTACACAAGTAGTGAGGACACATTCCAGATAAAAGAAAACCAAAGCACAAAAAGCAACAATTTAAACAGAAACACGATGAGCTGGGTAAAGTCTAAAAGGTATGCTTACCTCAAGGCAAAACTTCTTCAGCTCCTTCACGTTGGTTGGTTTTCACTTGTGAACAGCGATCTTCAAGTTTAACCACAAATTCTCAATTGGATTGAGGTCTTGACTTTGACTATGCCATTCCAAAACATTTAAAAGTTTCCCCTTAAACCGCACGAGTGTTGCTTTGGCAGTATACCTGTATAGCAGTATCATTGTTCTGCTGGAATGTAAACCTTCATTCTGGTCGCAAATCATAGGTAGATTAACTCAGGTTTTTGGTCAAGAATATCCCTGAATCTAGTACCATCCATCTTTTCCTCAACTTACACCAGTTTCCCAGTTTCTGCCATTGAAAGGCATTCCCACAGCATGATGCTGCTACCACCTTGTTTCAGTGTGGGGACAGTGTTCTTGGGTTGATGGGATGTGTTTGGTTTGGACCAGACGCAGGGCCTGATTTTCAAAGATTCCAAATAATGACAGCTGAATTGCATCAACAGAAAGTGGATAAGAAGTACAAAACAGATTTTGTCCGCCCCATTTAAATGAGCTAACAGCGTCTACTGCTGGCAGTCTGGGAGCTGCTGTCAAAAAAAGAGGAAGATCAAATCCTTCACATAGTCACTGCAGACACCCAGGATGCACAAAACCGTTTTTAACGAATGGAGAATTTCTGCCGTTAAATGTTGTCTTAGAGACAATTTTAATAATTTTTTTAATAAAAGGTTATTTTGTCAGTAGACATCCTGCAAAACAGAATGAAAAACTTTTATTTTATGTCTCACTTTAATAAGAAAATACTACAGCTGACAAATCAGATTTATCCCTTTTTATCATTATTCTACAGGTTCGTGTATCAGTGATGGTGTCCCATGTCAAATGTGACAGCTGAGCAGAGCTTTTCAAGCTCCTGTTGACTGAAACCTCCCTCCAGTCGTTGGAGGAGGTAATAATGATAATAACTATTTAAAAGAAAATAATAACATAAATAGGTCTGTCCACAGTTTACCCCGCCTCTCCCCCATTGACCGCTGGAGATAGCCACCAGCTTCGCCGCGAACCTGCACGGATAAGCGGGTAGAGAAAATGGATAGATGGAAGTTTCAGAGCCCGAATTAAAACAATAAAGGAGGGATTTATGAATAAGCTGTGGACCCGCTGCTCTACAATGACCACACGTCCCAGAATAATAGTCCCCGTTTTGGACAATCTGTTCCCAATTAAAATGGACCCAGATCTGTCTGCAAATCCACCACTTTTTGAATGAGAACCTGAAGGCCTGAAATTCGGTGTAACGGGAGCTCGGTGCCCTGCTGTGAGTGAAAGACAGAGACCCCCCCCCCACACACACACACACACACATACACAGACATACACAAACACGCAACGTCAGACCTGCACAACGCTCACCCCCACCCACCACCTGCAGATGCGACATTTCTCTGAGGCCACCTCTTTTTGTCCCGCTAATATTATTCTAAAGTTGTTATTTCTGACAGTCAAAATATATTCCCATGCAGACAAAGTCTCTTTCCTTCTTCTGTCATTATACCAGTGCCTCTTTTCTGGCCACAATGACCGCAGGCATTGTATGCGTGTGAGTTTGCACCTGACTTTACTAAATATAGAGGCAAAAGCTGTGCCCAGTCTCAGTTTCAGCTTTGGGAAATCGCTTTGCGGGTATTGCGTATTAACATTTGCATAACCCCTACCGTAAATTTGTACGGTTTGGTCATTAGCATGTGATCTGCATATTCATGAAGATACTCACGCAAAAATGTTTGTACTCACTGTTCTGCTTATTTTATAGACGCAAATTGCTGAAAATAAACAAAAATTAAAAATTAAATTAACTAAACATTTAAATTACAGGTTGAATGTAATAAAACCTTGCCTGCAAGATTAATTCTCATGGTATTTGTGTGTTCACAAACACACATGAATCCATCTTGTACCACTCCAGCTTCAACCGTTTGTGTCTAAACCAAAAACGGTTCGGGCCAATCACGTTGCAGTATTGAGGTTTAAGGCAGGATATACCAGTACAACAAAAGCAGGAGCGGTTAAGACCACAGCTGAACCAATGCAAACATGGCAGCGCAGGTGGACGCACGCGTAGCTGCTGCTATCCAGGGGCCCCGAAAAGGGGAGAAAAAAGAGAAGGATTCTAGGGGCCCATCACTGACTGTTAGTTATGAGGCCCCAATTATAATACTGACAAAATAATATGACAGTCAGTTCTAAACTTACAATCACACATATCATATTTACAATGTATTGGTAACACTATGTTTATTTGTTTTAGAAACACTTCTCAATGCCCACCACCTGCCACGCCTCCTTCAACCTCCGGCTCCGACTACTACTTTTGTCAGACAGCACGGAAGTGAAGGCAGAGACAGCAAGATGCTACATAAATCCAGGAGCCAAAAAACTAAAGGAGCGAAAGCTCAGGCAAGAAACAGATGCAAAGCGTCGACAGTGTGTCACCCAATTCTTTACCAGGCAAGGTGGGTCTGTTAAGTGGTTTATTTAATAAGTTCTGGAACATAAACTTGTTGTCTGTTCCTAACTTTGTCCATAGATTATAAACTAGCTCACTTTCCTCTCCTTATTAGGTCAGATCTCTGATAGAAACTGGAGTTATACATTTCACTGTTGTTTTAGTTAAGTAATCAACACAGGCAAAAGTTTAGCAAGCTGCTCTGCTCACAAAACTATGAATGTTGCAGACACGTCAAGTTCAGCAGCATCAGCTGTCTCTCAGTCCCCCCTCCCCTCCGCTCCACCTGCCCAAGCAGGTAACGTCTGAGGAAGGAGGCGGGCAGCTGTTTAGTGAATTAATCGATTATGATGGAGAATAAAAATTGTTCTGAAATTAAAAAAAGCCTAGTAAATAAAAAAGTATTCTAGTGATCTTACTACTGATTTTGAAAATGAAGTAAGACACTTAAACAGTGTATATGCTTCGATTTTTTCCCCCTAACTTGTCTCCTCTTGAACTTCTGAATGCAATTTATAAGCTGCAGCTGCATAGCATCTTTGGAGAAGTGTGCCTTCATTTGTGAATATTTTGCACACTGCCAGTAAGCTCAAACTAATAAAAAAACTACTCAACGTCCACTATGTCTCAGGAAAGGTTTTGCTGTCTTGTCATGCTGTCCATTGAGAGTCATATGGCCAGAAAGCTGGACTTCAATGACCTGATCAGTGACTTTGCTGATGAGAAGGCTTGATGACGAAAGACTGAGCAAGGGCCAGTGAATGTAAATAGGGTTGCAAGAGGAAGTTCTGCTGTTTCTTGTTTCTATGTGAGCCTACTTTACTTAGTTTGATGTCTGCTGATAATGTTATTTATTATTTTTATTTATTTTATAAATTTTTATTGTTTGCTTGTTGCATCATGTTCAATAGACAATAATGTTCAAATTACAATAAACTATAAAAGGCATTTGACCATTTTGTTATTGATGATGTTATTTGCTGAGATTTTCTTTTTCTTTTTCACAAATATGGGAATGGTAACCAAAACTATTTTTTAAAATGCATTGTTTCATATAAAATAGTATCAACATTTTTTGCCAGCCTTGTGCCACCCACTGATATGTCTTTTCATGGGGCCCAAAATCCCTGCTTTCGCAGTTTTGCTAGTAGAAAAGCGAGATGTGCCTTGACTAGCTTACCTTCTTGTGCTTTCTCATAGCGGCTGCTGCTTACGTTTAAATTTGATACCGTGATTGGCTAAAATCTATGGTAGGGGGGCACTAGGAGTCGCTTCGCCCAATCAGCTCAGAGAGTTCTGCTGAAATTCCCTCCTTTCCCCAAACGGATTCAAATGGAGCAACTGGAAAAAAGCCAAGGGAATTCAATACTTTTGTAACCGACTGTACTCTAATTGATCATATTTGCAACAGTTTTGTTGAAAATAGGACTAAATATAACACAATCATTGTGTATTGAATGCTGTGCTCATACATTTTACAGTCACTTTTATTGTTATTGTAAAAACCCACAATATTTTGTGTCCAAATCAGGTATCCCTTTGAACCCATTTTCAGTGCTGAACTCACCAGTTTTGAGGTGTCCTTTTAGGTCCAGCTATTGCTTGATGCAGTTTCTTTGCTTTTCCACAGATGCAGGTTCCTCCTCTGATTAACTTCTCTTTTAATGGTGACTTCGATCCGGGTCAGAAGAAAGAATCGCTTTCCCCAGGAGCTAGGGGAGGATTTGTGGACAACAACAACAATCAAAATGCGGCGAGTACCAAGTTTCTTTTTTCATCTGTCAAATTGAAGGCAGAACACCAGCAAAAACATGGATCAATGATATAATATTGAACCAGCTCAAATAAGCTCACTGTCTCAAAGTCTCCCACTGTTTATTTTAATAGCTCCAGAATTGGTTAAGCAGGTTGATCTACATATTACTGATCTTTCTTCTGAATCCATAAACACCTTTTTTATGTTAAAATATTTTTGTTGCTGTGCTTGTGCCATTTATTTACAGTAATGAGACCGGAAATGGACAGAAAGAGAAGAGGGAAGACATGCAGCAAAGGTCCCAAGGTCAGGCTTTAATGCTCCAATGAGGACAAATAGCCTAGGGTGCCACTATACCATGCATCACGGTATAAATGACATTTCTAAGAGGCTTCCTAAACACAATCTGTCTTCTAATATCATCGTTTATCCACCAGGGCATCTGTTTTGTAATATGAAACAAAAATTGCTTCCTGTTTAGAACTAAAGAAAGCCAATGATCATAACACTTCTGTTTGTAGATGTACCTAGATTAAAAATTCAATTTATGTAATTCAACTCCCCATGCTGTGATCCTTTACATAATTCAAAACTAAAACAGACAGACAAAATAGAACAAGCAATAGAGGACACTTTACAGGGATAAACTGCTTTGCAGGTAAGGCCTCCACATACTTGACAATCTACCTGACCCCCCTGGTGACCTTCTCTGGGTCATTTGTACTTTTTGCCAGATCGGTGTATTTGCCAGTTCAAAACCTTGTTACAAAAAAAAGTCCTTGTTGATCCTGTTTCTGAAACCTTGTCTGATTGTGTTATCTCCTGTGTCTCAGACTCTGTCTGCCTCTCATTCTGCAAACAACTCTTTTTTTTCCCAGTAAGACTCCGCTGATGCTTGTCTGGATTCTTGCTCAGAACAAGAGACAAAGATTCATTCGTTCCTGGAACTGACGGTGAATAAATGTTTCATCACATTCACCTATTCTGATGTCTCCTTTCGGCTCCAGTCCTTATAAAATTTTTACTGTGCGGAGTATTTTTTTTTTACAAAGACCTGCTCATACATTTGATAGATGTATTATACAATGATAAAACATGTTTTTATTTTTTTACTTATTTAGTTATTGTGAAGAGGGCATCTCTAATGTTGAACAAGACTTATTCTCCACCTATAAATATGGAAGGATTATTAAAATAAACTGGGCAGAGATGTCAGATAAAGTCTAGAAAATGTTTCTAACACTTAGTAATATGTTGTATGGATAGTTAAAGGAAGTCTTGCACATTTAAAATCTGCTTTACTGGCCTATATTTTCCTTTGCTTGGCAGATTTACTGAATTTAATGACTGCTCCTATTTTTAAACCTGGAGATGAAAATGTTTTTGATAATCTGTCCTAAGCTTTTCAAAGATTCTGAAGAAGCTAGTATATAACAGAGTGGTTAATTACACATCTTGGAAACTTTAATATATCATACACCCATAAGTAAAAAAATGTAATATTAAAACATATTCCATAGACATAGTTATGCTTCAGTTGTTTGAGCA